>JAQPPZ010001930.1:687999-1375999 GCA_028583015.1 Wollemia nobilis
CTTGGGGATGACTACCCATCCTATTCAGGGACGTGTAGTACGAATCCTTACAACTTTGAGACCAAAGGTGAGTGGAGATGGTTGTGATGATGGTTTGTGGGAATTTTTTTTTTGAATGGCATCGATCCTTTTAGGTCTTGGGGATGACTACCCATCCTTGGCAGGGACGTGTAGTACGAATCCTTACAACTTTGGGGACCAATGGTGATTGGGATTTTTGGTAGTGGTGAAAACCACTATTTATTAGGGGGAATTGATGGGGAAGAGCTTGTCCTTTTGTCAATTCTCAGCATTCTAGAACCATTCGCACAGGGGGATGAACAGGCTAATCTTTCACCTATGGTACCCTAGACTGCTTTGTAGGTTTCTCTTGCGTTCACACAACTTAGGAATTATTTTATGTGTTTTAACTTGTGTAGGGATGTTACGTAACGAGGCGTGATCCAAGTAAAACTTTCCCGTGTAAAATCTGTTTAACTTTGTACAGTTTTTGGCTAGCAATTTAAAGACAACTGAATGACGAAAACCCTATATACATTAGGAGACAACTGACTATGCTAAAAAATGGCGATGGTGTTATTCTGGATGTATGCGTTTATAAAATGGATTTGATGTGGAAAATGATGGAATTGCCAAGTAATGACAGTCTATGGTGCTTTTGACATGTATGACCTAGCAAATATGCAATGTATGGATGCGATGCCTAATGCAACCTATATTTTTGTATTTTGATTTTTATGAGTATGCATGGAATTGAAATGCAATTTTTTTGTTATTTTTGATGATTTTATTGTTTTTGTTTGTTTTTGAATATTTATTTTGACCAAGCGGTTATGGTAACCCTTGGAGCTTTTGGTTTGACCAAAGGGTTTATGGATACCTTTGGGGCATTTTTGGGTTGACCAAGCGATTTGGAATCCTTGGAGCTTTTGGTTTGACCAAAGGGTTTTATTATGAATCCTTGGAGCTTTTGGTTGGACTATGGCTCTCTAGATGTGGAATGGCCTCAAATGACTGATGTTCAAGGGTTCTAGTTCCTTGATTCCTTCAAGAGAGGCGAGCCGGTATGTTCCAGGTCCTATTCTACTATCAATCACATAAGGACCTAACCAGTTTGCCATGAACTTGTCCCTTAGATGGGATGGCAAATTAGAATTTTGTTGGTTCTCTTTTAAGACCAAGTCACCAACCTAAAATTCCCTTAGGTGGACCTTCATGTTGTATGCTTTCTTAAGTCGCTCTTGATAGATACGCAAATGCTCGAGAGCATTGATGCGTCGTTCATCGAGCAACGTCAGTTGGTCTAACCGGGCCTATCGCATAGTGTCATCATCGATGAACTCTTGCATTGAAATGCATAGGGAAGGGATTTCCAACTCAAGAGGCATGACTGCCTCGGAGCCATACACCAGCAAAAATGGAGTTGCCCTAGTGGGCGTCCGAATGCTAGTGCGATAAGCCCATAGGGCAAGCGGGATCTGAATGTGCCAATCCTTATGACTATCTATGACGGTCTTTTTGAGGATGGCAACTAGCATTTTGTTTGACGCCTCTGCTTGCCCATTTGCTTGTGGATAATAGGGTGTTGAAAAACTATGCTGAATTTTGTACTTTGTGGTCAAAGCATGCACATCTTTATTCTTGAATGGCATCCCATTATCCGAAAGGATCTTGGATGGAATACCAAAATGACATATGATGTTATGCAAAATAAACTCCGCAATGCGGGTTCCAATCGTAGAGGTTAGCGGAATTGCTTCCACCCACTTGGTGAAGTACTCTGTGGCCATTATGATGAATGTGTGATGACCCGACGATGTAGGGGAGATCTTTTCGATTAGATCGAAGCCCCACTACGAAAAAGGCCAAGCCGATTGGATCGGTTGCAAGGCCTGAGAAGGTACGTGTGTCAAATTAGCATGGTGTTGACACTTCATGCACTTCTTTACATATGCGCAACAATCTCGCTCTAAAGATGGCCAATAATAGCCCATGCGAAGAATGCGCTTTGCGATGGCCATACCGCTGAAGTGGCCACCACATGTACCATCGTGTGCTTGGGTGATCGCCCAAGCGGACTCTTGCTGGTCCAAGCAACGGAGGAGGATTCCTTCATAGCTCTGACGATACAAAATGTCTCCTAACAAGACATGTTTTGCCACTTTCTATTTAAATGATCTTTTTGTGGCTTGTGTCAATCCAAGTGGGAGGTTACCTAACTTGAGGTAATCCCTAATGGGTGTGTACCAATCCTGCTGATCAGAAACCTCGATGGTATGAACGGCCAATCCCTCTTGAAGTTCATCCCTAGCAAAAGTTGAGTGGGAAAGAACTTGTAAAAATAGCATTGTGTTGCTATTAAGAGGGGTCGGGGAGAACAAGGACCCCCAGTTGGCTCGAGTCAGACAATCATGGATTCGAGAGAACCTATCCTGAGATGGTTCAATCTGGATCAGGTGGATTCCTGGCGTTAGGTCGAGCTTGCACGCTCCATCATGGATTGCGATAATGTTTTGACCTGAATGGTTGTCATTTCACCGGAAGGGTCTTGCGGGATTAGTGACCCCAAGGAGGCCATAGTATCCGCAAAATGATTCGATGATCGAGGGAGTGCCTCGATGTCATACCATTCAAGTTGTGCCAGGAATTTGTCCACAAGGGCTTTGTAGGCCTGCAGAACTGGACATTTACATTGGAATATCCCCTTTACTTGATTGACAATTAACAACGAATCACCAAAGATGTTTAAACGTTTAATGTTCATGGTGATTGTTGTCTGAAGACCTATGAGCAAGGCTTCGTATTCTGCATTGTTGTTGGTGCACGGGAAGTTTAATTTAAATGACAGAGGCATTGGAGCCCCTTGTGGAGTGAAGAATACAATTCCCGTGCCACCTCCTTGCTCACATTTAGAACCATCAAAGAATAGGGTCATGTCAGCCTGTGACTCAGGCTCATCAGAATCTGGCGATTCTGAAACATGAAAAACCCCATCATCCGGTAGTTCTACGGTCAGAGGCTGATCGTCTTCAAGAGGAGCCTCTGCCAGTTGATCGGCGATGACTTGACCTTTTATGGATTTCTGTCCAATGAATTCTATGTCAAACTCCATCAACAACATGATCCATTTCGCCGTGCGGCTACTATGATAAGTATGACTCATCATGTATCGCAATGGATTCTCCTTAGACACAACATACGTCGTATTGCTGAGCATGTAGTGGCATAGCTTTTTGGTAGCAAACACCACTGCCAAGCAGAGCTTCTCAACGTATGCATAGTTAAGTTCATAACTGACCAGGGTGCGGCTAAGATAGTAAGTAGCCTGTTCTTTGTGTAGTTCATTTTTCTGGGACAGCATGGCGCCCAGTGCCACCTCAGTAGCTGAGATGTATAAATAGAATGGCACTCCTGGTCTAGGTGGTGCCAATACTGGCGGCGAAGCCAAGTATTGTTTAATGTCATCAAAGGCTGACTGGCACTCGTCATCCCAGTGAAATGTTACCCCCTTGTGCAATAATTTATTCATGGGTCGGCACTTGTCAGATAGCTGCGCTATGAAGCGCTTGATCGACGCGACCTTTCCCTGTAGACTTCTGAGTTGCTTGATGGTAGTTGGAGGAAGCATTTCAAGGATTGCCTTGACTTTGTGTGGGTCTACCTCAATTCCTCATTTGGAGACTATGTAACCCAAGAGCTTTCCAGATGTGATGCCAAAGATGCACTTCTTGGGGTTTAGTCTGACTTTATGTTCCATGAGGCGATCGAGGATCCTGCTTAAGTCATCGAGATGATCTGGGCGCAAAAGAGATTTGGCCAACAAATCATCCATGTAATCTTCCAAAGTTTTGTGCATGTAATCATGGAAGATGTACGTCATGGCACGTTGGTAGGTGGCGCCAGCATTTTTAAGGCCAAAAGGCATGACCTTATAACAAAATGTCCCCCAAGGCATTGTGAACATCATTTTTAGTTGGTCCTCGGGATTGATACGAATTTGATTGTATCCCGAGAAACCATCCATGAGGGAAAGCATTTCATGGCCCGCTGTAGCGTCTACCAATGCGTCGATGCTCGGCAAGGGAAAATCATCCTTAGGACTCGCTTTGTTTAGATCTCAAAAATCGGTGCATATGCGAATCCTCCCATCGAGATTTTTGATGGGAACCATGTTAGACAACCATGGTGGGTAATCCACGTAGATGACAAACTGTGCATCCAACAACTTTTGTAGCTCATCTTTGACCATTAAGGCCACTGTTGGGTGCATCTTACGTAGTTTTTGCTTTACTGGCTTGACTGTCGGATCAAGCGTTAGATTATGCGTGACTAGCTGTGGGTCTAGCCCCGGCATGTCTTTGTATGACCATGCAAAAACCTCCTTCTTCTCTTTGAGAAGGGCAATGTAGTCGGCTTGCTCTTCGGGGGATAGACTTACCCCCAACTTGATGATTTGCAAATTCACTGGATCTGAGCCGATGTCTACGTCAGTCGTCTCCTCGACCGACATGTGGGACCCGTCCTCCAACTGGTGTGGAGTTGGGATCAAGTGGATATCGTTTGCTGAATTTAGATCATCGTTTGGAACATCAAGTTCCTCTTCAACATGGAAGACATCCTGAGTCTATCCTGGGGTGAAATGGAACATCCCACCACAAGGCCAGTACTCTGATGGGGATGGCGGTGTGTCAGTGCGATCCCAGTCTATAGCATCTAGGTCTAGATGCAATGACCGTGTCGGGTCGGCTGGATCATGGATGGGGGCGGTTAAATCAATGGAGATCATGTTGATGAAATGATTGTGGTCTCCATTACCATGGGTGTTGTAACTCGGACATCCTAGATGATCTTTGTGCTCCGGATCTGGCTCTGTGGGTACTGGCACAAATGGATCAGCCCTATGCATGGATAAAAAGACAGGGTCCACCCTAGGCACTGATGGTTGTATAGGGTCTCCAGGTGGAAGATGCTCTCTATGTACCTAGAGTGGTGGGTGCAGTAATTGCTATAACTACGTCGGGTTGAGGTGCCACCTATGTCTTGGACCTATGTGTAAATGTTCAAACATGTCGTCTATGTCCAAAGGGTATCGTTGTTGCATCTATCGCATATGATTGAGATAAGCCATCTCAGTTTCATCTTCGTAATCACTGTCAGAGATCCAAAGGCCTTCGTTGGCTCCAATAGCTGCTTGTGACATATGAGGCTCATCTTGCTCGAGAAAATTAATGTGGTCCCATCGAGGTTGTTCCACTCTCTACGGGGGGACCTGATTCTCTTGAGGTGGCATATGCTCAATTGGAGCATCCAAAGGGAACATTGTCATGAAGCTTTCCTGATAATCATCCATGGGATATACTTGTGAATGATTGCTATCAGACTCGAAAGGATCCCAAGGTGCTACCTCATATTCTGACTCATCTTCTGAAGACCCTTCTTGGTCTTGTCCATATCCCTCTTGTAGGTGAGTCCTCAAATTTTCTCCCTTTTCGGCCGAAGGGAAAGGGTTGTTATGGTCAACAAGGTTGGTTGTTAACAATGGGTGATAATCCCCCAATGTATATGTTGTGTTAGGATTGGCATATGGATCTAATGCCAACCCATCCTTGTTGCCTATCCCTAGGCCTTGCATGTTCTCTACCAAGATGTCTAGGGGCAGGGGGTGGTTGAACCCTACTCCTGACTTGTCATACGACATTTGATATCTCGGTTGGCAAAGAACATGCACTCCTTGCTCATACCTGCCCAACCCATATCCATGCCAATTGCATTGGCCAAGATATCTCAAAGCGAAGTCAGGGTTGGACAGATAGTTGACATCCTCTGCAAAGGGCTCTTCATCTTCGTCTTCTTGCATACAAGTCTCAATGCCATTATCCAGGCCCCCATAAACAAAGTTTGTCTGATTGGGTGGGTAGCCTAGAGGAACCACAGAGCCGATGGGGAGTCGAGGTCTCCCCATGTCTTGCATGGACTCAAGTGTGGGCGTTGCTACAATGTTCCTCACTAGATACTCCCCTAGGCCCGTGTTGGCCATCTCAACGGTGACCGTTGGTGGTTGAGGGGAAGCGAATGGGAGTCCTTCCTGAGTCCACTCCATGTGGGGTGAACTAGGCATCTCGACTTCCATTCTGCTAGGCATCTCTTCGATAGAGATGGTTGAGACTAGGGGTGGTTCCTCTTCTAGGGGTTTCTTTCCCTTGTCCTTGGGTGTGGCCACCGTAGGTGGCATCATTGTTGAAGGACCAGATGAGGAAGATGGACCCGACTGGGGATTCGATGGACTAGGCAATGGGGATGCCTACGGAATCGGACCCTGGTTAGATGGATTCAACTAAAAATCCAAATGTGTTGATGGAAGGGTCGATTGCGGCATGAATTGCACTCGTATTGCAGTACTTGAAGGGCTCTAAGTCTACCGGGACTACATGCACCTATCCTTCAAATGTATACTTGAGGCATTGATGAGCTATTGAAGGGACACACTTCATGTCCCTGATCCAAGGCCGGCCCAACAAGATATTATAAGCCATCTCACCTTCCAAGATGTGGCACAATGTATGAATAGTCTTTTGTCCCACTTGGATGGGTAGGACAATTGTGCCAACCGTCGAGCATATTGCATCATTGAATGCTCACAGTGTATAAGTGGAGGCCACGATGTGAGATGCTGGCAACTTCAAATGTTTCAATGTTGCGGTTGTGATGATATTACTGGATGAGCCAGTGTCCACCAACACTCTCTTATACGGAATCCCGTTGACCCGTGCAATAACGTGCAGGGGTGGATCCGCCACATCACCAGTCACTGATTTCAATTCATCTTCTCTAAAGGTGATGACTAGTTCTGTACATTGTTTTACATGTCCCACGAAGTTGTTGAAAGAATTTGCTTCATGGGGCTGTAGCTCGATTGCTTTTAAAATCTCCATTAGAGCCTCCCGATGGGGCACTGATTGTTGAATGAGCTCGTATATGGAGAGCCTAGCCGACGTGGTCCTTAGACTTTGGGTAAGTCTAGTCCGAATCGTGGCCACTGGTCTAGGTGGGGGAAGTTGCGTAGGGGATTGTTGAGGTTGTGACGTCGATGGAACCTCTCTTGTGGCTGCCACAGGGGCAGCTCCTTGATACCTCTTGTTCCTAGTCACTATGCTTATCATCCCTACATACCCCTGCATGGGGCAATTCTATTGCACTTCATTGACTTGAAGGGGTTTTTTTGGTGCCTCATGGGTAGGCAAGGGGTCTCTGAAGACTCCCATATGTTGGTTGTTTGGCGCTACGGGGTTGTCCACCGCCAATGTCTTATTGTCGATTAGGTCTTGTACCAAACCTTTGAATTTCCAACATGCATTAAGGTCATGTCCCTTCCGTCTATGGAACCTATAGTACAAGTCCTCCCGGTACCCCTTAGGCTTGGGCGCATTGGGATCTATGGTTTGAATCTCTGGCAAGTTGATCAAGTTCGCCGCTGACAAGCGGTCAAACAGGGAGTCCCTGGACTCTGTGTAAGGTGTGAATTGTCGCCTAGGGTGATGCTGCTGATTTTGTTCTTGCCTTTGGTTTTCTCTATCATAATTGTTAGGAGGCACCGCCTGATAGTTAGCCTTTTGAGGCTATGTTGCTTGTGCAGGCTTAGGGACGTTGATAGCAACCTGATTGACCGCAGCGGGTTTCGGTTGCGTGGTCCCTATTTTAGTGTTCTTGGTCCATTCTTTCTTCTTAGGTTTGGTGATCTCGCCATCCTGTATCTTGATCTCCTCAATGATTTTAGCTTGCGCTAGAGCTTCCTCAAGAGTGGCATATTGTTGCAGCTACAATAGCATGGAGATCGATCTCAAATAGCTCTTTGAGAACATCTGAGTCAGGTCAGACATGGGAGGGAGGTAGGGCAGCTTTGAAAGCAGCGTCCTCCATCGGTTCCCATATGCCACCATGGTCTCTTCCTCATACTTCCTGAGGCTAGCTAGGTCACTTAATGATGCCTTTTTCTTGGTGTTGAAGGTGAAGCATTCGAGGAACGTGTCCACTAGCTGATCCAAGTTATTGATGCTATGTTTGGGTAACTGAGTGAACCAATCCGAGGTAGGGCCTACGAATGTGGTTATAAATGTTCTTAATAACAAAGCATCATTGTCCTGAATGCCAAAGCACTGGCTCAGGAATCTAGTCACATGCTCTTGGGCATCCTCCTCCCCTCTAAAGAGTGCCAACTAGGGCAGTTTAAAGTGTTTAGGGTATGGAGGTGCCGACACTGACGGATGCACAGGATGACTACGGAGTTGGCGTAAAGTGGGCTTTTGGTGCCCAGAAGTCTTGATCTCCATAGATTCTAAGTGCTCTAGCAGCACTTTATATGCATCGGAGGATTTGATTTCTTCCTCCTTAGTTTGCTCCCGTTGTGGGTTGCGGGGAACTTGAGGCCTATGGAGGGGTGGCTGGGTAGCACCCCCTCTGCCTTGGTAGGGCATTTCAGCCCGCTCTTCTTCTTGTTCATACTCCTCATAGGCTTCTTGAGGAGTGCCTGGCCGAGACCTATAAGCATAGGTGGGTGCCCGTGGAGGGTGCCCATCATTGTTTCTAGGAGTGGCCTCCCGCTCAAGTCTAGGAGGTCTTGGAGGTAGTACTTGATGAGGTCGCAGAGACCTGTCTCGCACCAAAGGGTTATGCCTCTCATACACTTCTACTTTATGTGCGCGAGGAGTTGGGACCTTCTCAGGCACATTGTTCATTAGCAATTCGGTTGTCTGACGCTGAATGCACTCTTTGCTAAGGTGGCACAGATGTTCTAACTATTGTTGATCTTGCCTGAGCTGCATGATTTGCGCTTGGTGGGTGGCATGTTTGGCAAATTCCAAGTCAATTTGTTCTGTCATCTCATGTTTAGGAAGCCTAGATGCCTCTCCTACATGTCTATCTCGGTCATGGTGATCCGAGACCCCTATGGGTTGCTTTCCTCTATCGAGGTTAGCGGCATTTACCCGAGGCTCTAGCCTCAATGGGTGATCCTGATACATAGCGGGTGTGGAGGTGCATCATTCCCATGCTGTGTACTACTCTTGAGGAACATAGTGGTCTTCCTCATCCTCTCTTTCATATGCATAAAAGGTGTGGGCAGAATTGTCTTGCCCTATCTAGAGAGCCTGATACTCTGGATATTGTCTAGTGTTTCTAATAGTAATGCGGGGTAGAGGAGGGATGATGAAATCCTGTGGCCCCTCCATCTGGACCCTCTGTTGCTCTAGCACTTCATCACTAGGCCACCCATAACGAGCTTCTAAGGGAGGTCTCCTATCTACGTTGAGTGCTACGTGTAGGTTCTCCTCTTGAAAGGACCTATGCTGAGTGGGGGTGCCTCTCCAAGAGGTGCCTCTATAGTCCTATTATGTGATGGCATGATGTGGACTATCTTGGGTGCCTTGCCGCCAAGGCGGGATGGCTAAGTCCTCAGGACTATATCGGAGGTGACTTGTCCCCCTTTGTGCACTTTCTGCAGTGCTTGCCCGTGATTGGGCTCGGCTACGAGTGTACACCATGGTGATGTGCTCCTAAAGATGAGTAGATTTTTATCTCTTTTAGGATTTCTTATGCTACACTTAAACAGAAAGGAAACACACAATCAACGCAATGGTTATCTCGTTTAAAGATTTAAAAGTGTGCCCTAAAATCTGGTTTAGTGTGTTTTGATGTTGTTTTGAAAGCTTTTTGTGAAAGAACATTTAAATGCAAAATGAGGGCTCTTATGACTCCCAAAAAAATGGTCGCCCCTTCGATATACCTTTGCCAGACCGATATACCAACCTCTCTATATACCCGCCCTTACGTGAGGGAAACTATTGGTACGTGAGAGCAGATGGTACGTGGAACATAGGCGGTACGGAAGGGGAATCGCTCTGTTTATGACACCTACCATAGAAGACTTATCCTCATGCACTGGGAATCACCCCCACTACACTTGGTCAGCTTTCATCAGGATTTACGTCTAGCAATAGTCATGATCGGGGTAATGTATGCAATATCTCAAGCCAAAGTGATGATGAAATCCACCTTTGGTCTTGCTCAAGGGTTGGGGTTTTACGACCAACTCCTTGTTGTTTCAAATTACCACGTGGTGTGTGGGGTTCTTTTTAAGTTGCATAAATGAAGCAAACAAGCATTCAAACTCTCCTATGCAAGAAAATAACTAGAGAACATAAAGCAAAATTTGATAGAAGGTGTTTAAGACCTCTACCTCTTCTCTGCCCAAATCGGATGTCTCTGAATTTCTGCTCTGAAATAGTCCAGCATTTGAAAACTTGGTACCTGTAAGCAAAAGAACAAGCAACTTTAATCAAAAATTTAATCTTAAAAATCAAGGGACAGAGGTCCCACCATGATCACCACTGAAAGCACGAGGATACGAAAACAAAAAGGAATATGCCAAGCAAGATGCATGTAAAACCAAACTTAACGCTAAAAGCCTATATATTGAAAAATGCATAAAAAGAAAGAACATAGACGAATTGACACAAGATAAAAGCAATATGAAATATGGTAATCTATTTATTGATACACTTTTCAAGTCATGTTACAATACGTCTCCTTCCTTTTTAGGGGATAGGAGCGTCAAATATGTTTCTTATCACAACATCCATGGATAGCAATCCTTCTTCCGCGTGCCCACATGTAAGATGGGCGGACCAAAACATCACCACTTGTGTATATGATTATTTACTCCTTCCTACTCCTCTGATGTTGGAAACCTGTGTTCAAAGAAACAGAAAATATTAGTAGCACCTACAGATAGAATAAAACATGTATTTCCCAAGGCCTACTGTTAGTGTATGCATGAAAATATTAAAACGATAATCAAATGACCTCGGATCGACCTAAAAATTTAATAGTAGCATAAATATGTTACTAGAAGACCACTGCAAAAAGAACAGTCTAGAAATTCCTCACAGATTTGTATTCGCTCCAGGGTGGGACGAATAGACCTGCAATAACTTGTCAGAAAGCACCCTCTTCAATGTCCTACTTAGGAAGCTCCAAATGACCTGCAAAGTTGGGGTTAGCTAATTGGGGGTGTTTTGGGAAGACCCAGATGGTCATATTTCTCCAATTTGGCCTCTAGCACCCATATTTTGATGATGGCATCTGCAAGTTAGTAAAGGCGGGAAATGATAAAAACCTGGTCAAAATTGCTCAGAATGAAATGAAATTTAAACTACAGCCTATTTAACAGTCCTAGAATAAGATGCAAAAGAAAAATCAGAGAAATCTATCACATATTTCTATTCATCCCGGGGTGGGGCGAATTGGACTGTGACAGTTTGGGGAGCGCCCGGGGGCAGGACGCCCACCGTTTGGGACTCTGTTTCGGCACCAATCCACTTGGGATGGGTCCAAAACTTCTTATGGGGTGTTTTCGACAAATTTTGTGGATTTTTGTGGCCAAAAATTGGGTTTTGGGTCCGGATTCGTGCTTCCAATAATCACCCAATAACCTCCCTTTCGAATGAGAGATTAAGGATGTGAAAGGCACAAATCGCAAGTAGGTATGTAAATTGGCAGCACTTCATTGCTCAAATGCTCCTTCTCTATATATCTTTTGGGTGAGAAAACTCACCAATTTATAGACCTAGGGTCTCTCTGTTTGAATTGCGCATGCGAGGGCGCCACTTGAGTTGTTTGTCCTATTTTTAGAGAAAAGCTAATTCCCTGATTTAGAATCTCCTTGCATGAGGTCTCTAAAATAAATACATGCATGACTGAAGTCTCTCTTCTTGATTTAGAGCTATTCCTCGCAATTGCATGGCCTGAAGCCTCAGTTAACTGGCGGACTTGTCGAGGTTTGACTTTTTGCCAATCAAACTTGCTATTCGCCTCACCCCGGGGCGAATGCTGATATTCATCCCTGGGTGGGACGAATGCCAGTTTGTATTCGTCCCAGGGTGGGACGAGCAGAGAGCAAGGTGCCAAAAAGGTGCCAAATTGACCTCTGACCTCCAAAACTGCTTTTGGGAGTGGTTAGGACCACTGTTTAACCTCTGGGGGCTGCCCTAGGGGCTGTGTGTGTCAATGCGATCAGCGCTTGTTGTCACATAATCGGATTGGTGTTGTTTTGGTGTCTACAGTATGTATATGTATATACATATATGTATGTATATATGTATATACATACATATATGTATATATGTATATATGTATATATATATATATATATATATATATATTTATATATTTATATGTATATATATGTATATATATACATATATATATATATGTATATATATACATATATACATATATGTATATACATACATATATATATATATATATATATATATATATATATATATATATATATATATATATATATTAAAATATAATTAATAGTATAAACACCAATATAAGTATAATAAAAACAAATAATAATATTTGTTCTATGGATGCTTTGGAGGCAAGGTAATATAGGAATTTAAGCAAATGTTATATTAAAATAAATAAAAAATGAAATTGAAATGAATATAATAATAATTCAAATTTCAAAGAGTACTGCTTGGGTATTCTTTGCAAAAAACAATCAGGGACTTATCGGCATATCTACGAAAGTTAAGATGTTTGGTAAAAAAATGGAGTAGTGGAGACCACTTGACAATGTTTTAGATTAAACAAGCTATAAAATACCACCTTTTATGTAAAAAGGATGGCGGAAAAAACCATCATATAGATGGTGGATAGAAGAGGAGAAAAAGGGTGGTGGTGAGGTATGGTTTCTAGCAAAGAGCGAAGCGAACCGCGGAATAAAGGAGAAGGGAATAGAGTACATGAAAAGAATAAAAAGAGTGGGAGGAGTTGTTGAGGTGTGATTTTGTCAGTTTACAAAACCACTTGACAATTTAGAATTTTAAATTATTTCTTGCAAAGAAATTCATTTCTCCAAGGTTCTTACTTTAATATTTGTGTCATGCATAGTTGTTTATAAGTGCCTGAATAAAATCTTGGGTTTGCAAGTTTCTGTTAACAAGGGGCATGGGAAATTATGTAAATTATTTCAAGTTCATCATATAAAACATGCTTTTAATAAAATTATATCATCCAAATGATAAAGTAAATTTACCTTATGATTAAGATCTATTGATGAAAACTTAACAATACCATTGATTAAAATGCTTTCAAAAATAATTTGAAATAACAATGTGCCTTAGCATTTTAATTAATGTGAAATTTCAATTACCTTAATAAAAATTAAAGTATGTGAAATTTCAAAATAATGATATAAACCATGATTATAAATATTCACCTTTAAAACCTACGGTTTAATCAATGAATAGATTTTATTCATCTCCAATATAAAATTAACATTGAACTATTTGAGATAATGAATAAAAAATAAAAAATTTTAAACCCAAAATCATAAAGTTTTAAAAACCTTATTAATCATAAATTCATAGGGTTTGTTATAAAGATTATTTATGAACTATGAGTTCTATCATTTAAAATCAAGTTCATAAATGTACTTCCTTATTATATTTTTTTATTAAATATTTATGAAATCAAATATTTAATAACCAACATAATATTCCAATGTAATGTTTGGATTTTTGCATAAATAAAATATACTTAAAACATGAAATCCAAACAAACTTTAATAAAATAAATTACTTCTAATTTTCAACCTTATTAAATCAAAGTTAGAACCAGAATACTTATTTATAAAACATTTTATTCATCCCAAATATAAAATCAACATTAAAATATTTGGAAAATGAAATAATGTTTAACCCTAAAATTGTAATATTTTCAAATCTTATAATTATAATCCATAGGGTTTTAATATAAAACTGATCTATGAACTGTGAATTTTATACTTTGAAAATCAAGTTCATAAATATGTGTTTCTCATATTATTTTATTATTAAATATTTATGAAATAAAATATTTAATAACAAATATAATCCTCTCAATGTAGGGTTTGGATGAGTAAATAATTAAAATGATATTTGAAACATGAAATCCAAACAAATTTCAATAAAATATATCAACTCTAATTCTCAACTTTATTAAATCAAAGTTGAAACCAGAGTACTCATTTATCTTTTATATATTTATTTATTTAAATATTAAAACAATTTAATATTTAAATAAATTATTGATAACCTAGTGTAAGGTTTAATTCTTATGAAATTGAACTAGGCTATGCAAACATAATTGAATATCAAATAAATAATCAAAATTTCTATAAAGAAGAAATATTATTCTATCTCAAACAAATGCTACAAACAGAAATAATCACATAGAGTTAAACCAAATCATTGGCCACCAATATTCACACAATTAAACAATGATATGATGCAATCTTCAATGTAATTTAATTATAGGTCTGAAGTGTAGACCAATTGGTTCATCCAAACCCCATAAGGGGATGGAGGTCTAAGGTTCAAATCTTGGGCCTCATCGGACTGAACACTTGTCCCTTTCCTGGTGCTTTCAATGGCATAAAAGGTTTAAAATGATTGTGGCATGATGGTTATAGGGGCGAACTGCGTGAAGATCTGTGTGGAAAATTTTGGGGCAAACAATGCAGAATACTATGGCGGCCATAAAAGTCGGACACTGGCCACTACCGATTCCACCATGTAAATTCAAAAAAAAAAAATGTAATTTAATTATTAAAAACTATACCAAACATTTTAATTATAATTCAAATACCAAAATAGTGCTTATTTGAATCCCTAAAATATTTTGATATAATCAAAGATCTTACAATAGAATTTGTTTCTCTGTAATTTCCAACTCTCTATAGCTCATTTTTCCCTTTCTTTTACTCCTTCAACTTTCCTTCTCTTATTTTTTGCAAAAATGTCTGACCCTCTCTTTGGTTTCTAATTCTCCATTTATAACTTGAGAAATTCATTCCTCTTCATTATTTTTCTTCGTTCTGTCAGTTTTAAAAATGAATTCTTGAAACCCTAATATCAGTAAACCCTTTTCAAAGGATTTAATATTTCTCCTCATTGGCATTCAAAAGTTATAATCCTGCCAATAAGACAAATATTAATTAGAATATAAAACATTTATAAAATAATATTCTTAAATATAATTAAATTATAAAGTTATAAAACTTTATAATTTAATTAATTTAAAACATGACATAACTAAACATAACATACAAACAAACATATACATAACACAAAATGATAAATAAAACACATAACACATGATACCTAACCAATAAACACCACATTATAAATAAAAATAACAAACCCTAAAACATAACCATAAACAAATACATGAACATCAAAATTTACTCGGAATGACTTTGGAAGCATAAATGAAAGAGACTCGGTGAGCACATGGTGAATTCAACAGTGTATTTTTTTACTATCCAAATGGAAACCAACCCTTTTGATAATGCACATTGCTATAACACCATTTTGAGAATTGATATTTTCATGATGATAACTGTGAAAAATGAATTTCAAGCAATGATTTGGAAACAAAATTTTAAATTTTCAAGTGGATCCCCAATTTTTGGGGTCATTGTGAAGGACGTCACAACATTGGTGACTCTACTGGTAAATATCCCTGGACATTTCAGACTCAAACAACAAACTTTGAAAACAAACAAAATCTAAATATTAGAATTAAAAGCATCACTAATTATCCAAAGAATGAGAATAGACCAATTCAAACATGAACTACCATAATCATTCAACAATCAGCTCAATGTGTACAAAGTGATTCATTCCTTATCACCTGAAACCATTCAACATTCCATCGCCAATTTCACATTTCAGCCTATGAATAATTCCTCTTTGAAAGTAAAACATACACCTGATTATCTTCAGATCTTGCTCTACTGCCAGTCGAGTGTCTATAGCTCCGGTAGAGATTATCTGAAATTCCCAGCTATTAGGTGGATGTTGCATTTCATTTACTCTAAACATTGCTTCACTGCCAGCCAAACATCTATAGCTCCGTTGAATATTACTTAGTTCTCGATGATAGATTTATCATTATTGCTCTTCATGACCTTTCTTCTAGACCTTTCTTAACTGCCAAGTGAGCGTCTATAGCTCCGGGGAAGACTATCCTACTTTTTTTAGTAATAGATTTGACTCTATTTCCAACTCTCTTTATATATATATAAAATATATATATATATATATATATATCTATTTTCTATTTCTCTCTATTTTTACATCCGGTATAATGGTACTTTGCAATAAATCCACCTGCCACCTGGGTTAGAGATGAGGTAAAGTTGTAAAGAGTATATAAGATATTTTGCCCTAATTTGCAAAACCAACAACTTCACACATCCAAATTTCAAACAATATTCTTTAATGTGTTTCATAATACTCGTGGAGCTTTTGCAATACAATTCCAAATTTTCATATTTGGCTTATCTTAGTTCACATTCATGAGGACATAAACCAATATATCATTTTCCTTTTTCTCCAGGTTTCACAGATTTTCAAAATAGGTAACTTTGTCCTATGTGGTCCAGGATCAAAAACCAAACACAACCGACACATGACTAGTGTCTCCATCACCAATATCTCAACTTGAAACTTGCATCAATTTGAAACACACCAAAATCATGAAACTCCAACAAAATTTGGCAAAGTCAATTTGTCATTATACTCAACAAGACAACAAAAAAGTGACCAAACTTTAACAAAACGACAAAACATCATCAAAAATCAAACATGAACACAACGAATACACGATCCATAAAAACTATTTACAAAAATATACATTATGTACAAGACATCGCAAGATTTATACCATCATTTCCATGGATCCCATACATGATAGACACACCTTAAAAGACATATCTCATGATTTGCATTCCATGCTTTACATAATTTTAACCAAAATAAGATTAAGCCAAACAATGCAACCTTCATTTTTCCTTTCATACCCCACTGATTTGATTCAAACTTATAAGAAATCCTATGTTTAAGATTTGATTCATTAACCTTACAATAAAATACATTATCTTCCCTGATCTTATGATTATTCCACAAGGTAGGAATTTCAAACCCTGATTTATCATTTTGACCTAAATTCTCATTTTCACAAGCATATAGGATTTATTCCAAATATGAGGTAAATTCTGAAAGTTTTAAAGCAATATCATCATCTATGTTTTTATACCAATCATATTCATGTAATAATTTACAAGAATCTAGGATATTTACAAAATAAGAATCATTATAGTTTTGTATTCTAGATTGAATTGTTAGTTGTTGACGAACTTGGTTCAACGATTCAAGAATATCCTCTTTTTAATTTAACAATGCAATCCTATTTTTGGTGGGAATGATAACCCTTTCTATTGCTTTATTGACCTCTAATGACATCTCATCATAAATAACAATAGAAGCCAATAACTGGTTATGCAACAAGTTACCTGATTCTTGAATGTTTGAATACAAAGGATAATATTCTACCTTTTGTGCACTTTCATTTACCACTACTTGATGAGCCATTGAAATCTTATATTTTACTCTATAAACTCTATCATCACCACCATAATTTTGTATTCTTTCATAAATGGCCTATTTTTCAGAAGCATCAAAATTAGGCATCCAATCAAGAATACGCCCATCTTTTTCAAACCATAAGTCTTGTTGATAAAACAAAGCAATAGTTTCTTTAATATGAATAGGACATTCTAGTTCTTTTTTAGCCATATATGAAGTTTATTCATTTGAGTATTCCATACAATAATGAAACTTTTGACTCAAATATTTAGTATTTGAGAATGAAAAAAAAAAAAATTATCTCTTCTTCATCTAAAATAGATGAATCATTAGAAATATTTATCATTTATTCCCTTTCTATTACAAAAGAATGTCCTATAAACTCATTTTCAAAATGATCAAATATTAGAATCTGTTCTATCTCTAAAATTGGCATATCACTTTTTGATTGCATAGGAATTACAAAACCTTATTTTGAACTAGAAGTTTCAGCATCCTGCATAGCAAGTGAAACAAAAATTTTATCAGTAGGAGTGTGAGAAAACAATGATTCACCATACATACCCCATCCATTATAATAATTATCTTCTAAAGCTAAAGGGTGAGATTCAACCATATCTTCACATTTTGTAAATTCAACAATTGAATGCTTTTCAAATTCATTTTCCTCACTTTCAAAAAATATATCCTCAATAATAAATTCATCTTCCTCAAGTAATAAACTTTTATGATCAGTCATAATGAAACTACCTCTAGAATCTTTCAATTTTGGAGCTTCAGTTGTTTCATTCAACTCTATGGAAGATTCTATTTTGTCATATATTTCAAAGCTAGTTAAATATAGAACTCCTCAAATATCTGAAGACTCATGCATTTCTATATTTTGATAAACTTGATTACTACAATCCTCATCAATGAATATTGGCTTTGAAACTTTCACTTCCTCTTGGATAATATCGAAAGTGGTTCAAAAACTAGGACATTCAATTTCGTTCAATGATGTCGATAAATGCATATCATGACTCATAGGTGATACTTGATTTGAAACCTTAGGGTGATGTAATGATAATCTACCCACATCTATTCCTCTTGAAATCAACCATTTATCTATAGCTACTGCACCACCATACACGCTAGATAAGGATAAATCCTTAGGAAATGTTTCTAAAAACTTAACCTTAAAAGGATCTAATGCTTCCAAATATATTTGAACAACTTCTTCTTCTGAAATAATAAAATATGCCTCTATTTCAACATATAACTTATGAAACCTATCATTAAACTGATTCATGGATTCATTAGGCTTTTTACAAATAGAGGCAAATTGATTTGATAACAAATCTATATCAACCGATGTTCCAAAATGTTCAAGAAACCTTGTTTCAAGTTGATTCCAAGAAGTGGTAGAACCTGTAGGTAAATTGATAAACTAATATTTAGCAACTTCATCCAATGTGTATGAAAATATTCTACAAAAAAAAAATCCTACATAATTTGAAAATGAAGCATAATATTTTTATATGTTTGAATATGTTCTTCTGGCATAATCATTCCATCATGCTTATAAAACAGTAAATCATTTTCTGCCATGGAACCAATTTTAATATGTAAGGCTATGTATGAAAATTCATAAAAAGTTGCATCATAACCTAATTTTCAAATTTATGACATATTAACATTAATGCAACATAAATCAAAAATTTTAGATAAATTTTTATAACAAATTACACATGCTAAAAATCAAAATATTTACCTTTCAAGCCCTCCTTCTAGCGCCAATTTGTTGAGGTGTGATTTTGTCAGATTACAAAACCACTCGACAATTCAGAATTTTAAATTCTCTCTTGCAAATAAATTCTTTTCTCCAAGGTTCTTACTTTAATATTTATGTGTCATGCATAGTTGTTTATAAGTTCCTGAATAAACTCTTGGGTTTGCAAGTTTCTATTAACAAGGGGCCTAGGAAATTATGTAAATGATTTCAAGTTCATCATGTAAAACATGATTTTCATCAAATGCTATCATCCAAATGATAAAGTAAATATGCCTTATTATTAAGATCTATTGATGCAAACTTAACAATACCATTGATTAAAATGCTTTCAAAACTAATTTGAAATAACAATTTACCTTAGCATTTTAATTAATGTGAAATTTCAATTACCTTAATAAAAATTAAAGTATGTGAAATTTAAAAATAATGATATAAACCATGATTATAAATATTCACCTTTAAAACCTATGGTTTAATCAATGAATAGATTTTATTCATCTCCAATATAAAATTAACATTGAACTATTTGAGATAATCAATAAAAAATAAAAATGTTTAACCCCAAAATCATAAGGTTTTAAAAACCTTATTAATCATAAATTCATAGGGTTTGCTATAAATATTATTTATGAACTGTGAGTTATATGATTTAAAATCAAGTTTATAAATGTACTTCCTTATTATATTTGTTTATTAAATATTTATGAAATCAAATATTTAATAGCCAACATAATATTCCAATGTAATGTTTGGATTTGTGCATTAATAAATTATACTTAAAACATGAAATCCAAACAAACTTTAATAAAATAAATTACTTCTAATTCTCAACCTTATTAAATCAGAGCTCGAACCAGAATACATATTTATAAAATATTTTATTCATCCCAAATATAAAATCAACATTAAAATATTTGGAAAATGAAATAATGTTTAACCCTAAAAGTGTAATATTTTCAAATCTTATAATTATAATCCATAGGGTTTTAATATAAAACTAATATATGAACTGTGAATTTTATACTTTGAAAATAAAGTTCATAAATATGTTTTTCTCATATTATTTTCTTATTAAATATTTATGGAATAAAATATTTAATAACAAATATAATCCTCTCAATGTAGGGTTTGGATCGGTAAATAAATAAAATGGTATTTGAAACATGAAATCCAAACAAATTTCAATAAAAAATATCAACTCTAATTCTTAACTTTATTAAATCAAAGTTGAAACTAGAGTACTCATTTATCTTTTATATATTTATTTATTTAAATATTAAAACAAATTAATATTTAAATAAATTATTGATAACCTAAGGTTTAATTCTTATGAAATTGAACTAGGCTATGCAAACATAATTGAATATCAAATAAATAATCAAAATTTCTATAAAGAAGAAATATTATTCTATCTCAGACAAATGCTACAAACAAAAATAATCACAGAGACTTAAACCAAATCATTGCACACCATTATTCACACAATAGAACAATGATATGATGGAATCTTCAGTGGAATTTTTAATTATTGAAAACTATACCAAACATTTTTATTATAATTCAAATACCAAAATGATGCTTATTTGAACCCCTAAAATATTTTGATATAATCAAAGATCTTACAATAGAATTTGTTTCTCTGTAATTTCCAACTCTCTATAGCTCCTTTTTTCCTTTCTTTTGCTCCTTCAACTTTCCTTCTCTGAGATATAAAAAAAAAAAAAGGGGATAAAAAAAAAGAGATAAAAAAAGAGAGTTGGAAATAGAGTCAAATCTATTACTAAAAATAGATAATCTTCACCGGAGCTATAGATGCTCGACTGGTAGTGAAGCAATGTCTAGAGAAAAATGTCATGAAAAGAGCGATAAAGATAAATCTATTATCCATAACTAAATAATCTTCATCGGAGCTATAGACGCTCAGTTGACAGTGAAGCAATATTTAGAATAAAGAAAATGCAACGTCCACCTAATATCTGGGTATTTCAAATAATCTCTACCGGAGCTATAGACGCTCAACTAGCAGTAGAGCAAGATTTGAAGAGAATTGGGTATAGGTTTTATCTTCAAAGAGGAATTATTCATAGCCTAAAATGTGGAACTAACGATGGAATATTGAATGATTTTAGGTGATAAGTAATGAATCACTTCGTACACATTGAGCTGATGCTGAATGATTCTGGTGGTTCATGTCAAATTAGTCTATTCTCATTCTTTGGATACTTACTGATGCTTGTGATTCTAATATTTGGGTTTTGTGTGTTTTCAGAGTTTGGTTTTTGAGTCCAAAATGTCCAGGTATATTTACCAGCAGAGTCGCCATTTATTGTGACTCCTTCACAACGACCCTAAAATTGGAGACCCACCTTAAATTTTGTGATTTTGGGGAATTTTTGTTTATCCAATTTTTCTCGCATCAAGGTCTTTGAAAATTTACTTTCACTTTGGAATTGCTGACATATTTGTATTTTGAAGGTTTGAATGTAGTTGCAATGCTTCAAACTGAATATTTTGATTATTTGCATATTAATTGCATTATTTCAAATCAAATAATTTGATTAAAATAATTTTCAAAGGTTTAAATGATTAATTTTCATTTAAATAATTAAATTTTATTTTAGGGTTAGCCCTAAAATTAATGCAAAATTGAAATGGACATATCTTGAGGTAGGCAACTTCGTTTGATCTCATTCAAAACTTCTAAAAAGATATGGATTTTCTCTTTCTAATGATACCAAACTTGCAAGATTTCAAATGTCAATTTCACAAAAAAAATAGCAGGTTAATTTAGCAATATGAGAACTTTGAAATAATTTTGGAAAAAAAAAGAAAGTTACGGGAAAGTAAATTTTGGTTTTGTTTTAATATTATGATTATTATTTCATTATGCATGTAATACAAGGGCAAGGGTTGAAGAAGATAGTTATAAAATTTGTTCCCGGTGATGAAACGGAATAACTAAACTTTTCAAATTATAAATAAATCATTGAGATTCATGGAAAAGGTCGGACATTTTATACAGAGAAGGAGAGGAATGATTGGAAGGAGGAAAGCTACATCTTCGTTGGAGGAAAACAGAGAAAGCCATTTGCAGAATAGTGGAAATTATTGTAAGATTTTTTAAACTGTTTTAAGCATTTTGGATCCAGATTTGATTTGTGCACATACTGTATTTGGAATTAATAAAGTGTTTATTACAATTTATTAATAGTTTGTTTACTTTAGAATATTGCATCAATTCATTTGATTTCACTGTGTGAATACTAGTGAACATTGGATTGGTTTTAGAATTTTGTAGATGGAAATTTGTTCTGTTGAATTTGTTTGAGACATTAGTTTAATTTCTAAAGCTTAAATATTTTATTATTTTATTTTCATTCTAAAAACTATATATTATAACCTAGTATAATTTTTATAAAGTGAAATTATATGGCTAGATTATAATTAAATTTATTATTCTAATATTACATTAATTAATATTCGAATTAATAAATTTAGGAATGGATAAATAAATATTCTAATTATCACCTTAATCTCATAAGGTTGAGGAATTAGAATTAATATCTTTAGAATTCAATTTGGATTTGATTTTAATATAGTTCCATTTATTTTAGAAATCCAAATTTCAAAAGATCACATTTACTCTTTTAAATATTTAATTTCATAAATATTTTAAAAGGTAAATATTACAAGAAAATCTAATTTATAAACTTTATTTTATCATAAAATCCAAAGTTTATAAATTAGTTTCATATTAAGCCCTGTATTTTAATCATTAATAAAGGTTTTAATACCTTTTGAAATTGGGTTACCTCTTTGATATTTTGGACATAATTTCATAAGGAGATACAAACAAATAGTTGATTTATCAAATAGACCTTGGAAGTTGAATCATAATAACTTGTGCTATTTAAAGGTCTATTTAATTTCCTTAACTTTGATCTTGTTAAAGTTAGGTGAAGTTTGTTTTAAAATGCTAAATTTATTTAAAAGACATTTTATTGAGATATTGTATCCAGATAACGAAGTAAATGTTGCATACGTAAATTTAACATCATAAAGTAAACTTTATTTCATTATTGGATAAATAAATGGGTATGAAAGGCATATTTTACATGATGAACTTGAAATCATTTACCTAATTCCCAGGCCCCTTGTTAATAGTAACCTGCAAACCATAGAGAGTTTTTCAAGCACTTATTTACATGCATACACGATATATAAAACATTAAGTGAGAACCTTGGAGAAACTTTATTTTCTTTGCAAGAGAGAATTGTAAATTTTGAGTTGTCGAGTGGTTTTGTAACCTGACAAAATCACACCTCAACAGGTATGGAGAAAACAATAAGTGCTCTTGATAATAAACTTTAAAATAAAAATTAATGGAAAAAAAATTATCTATGTTTGAATTGAGAATTCAGGATATGTAATAAGGAAAAATCAATCAATCTATGTGATGTCTGCAATGCATGTGCTCTTGAATATTTACTGAATTATTTTTTTATGTTTTGGTGAATGGCTATAAGTCTGGTTGGTTGAAAACTAAACCTAAATTAATTCTTCTTGAGTCACTGTTGTTATATGTTGTGATGATTTTAAGCAACTACAAGTTGTTGTGTGAATGATTGGATGGGAATCAAGAACTTTTTTCCTTTTCTAAAATAAATATTGAGGCTTCATGATTTTTAAATATTGTCGTGAAGTGTATATAGTGTTGAATGAATATTTAAACTATTGCATGTTTATTTGTGTTCTGGAAACGATGGATGCATGTAGAATTATATGCATTGAATGGTAGAATGACTATTTTGACCCTTGAATCCACCGGGTAATTGGGAGAGAAGAAATATCTATGTGGGGCTTTGCAAAACATTGTGAATGTTGTTTCTTTTAAGACTTCTTCAGCATTTAGGTATCAATATTCATGTATAAAGAGGTGAGAGTAATGTTGTATTATTCCTTTTGGGTATTTGGAAATTCCACTCAGGTAAATATTGATGCCTGAGTCATATAGGGTTGTAGCTAACCCGTTTCATGCATTAGTATTGGAAAATATGGCTCTTGGGTGAAAAACATAGTAGAGGTTGTAGATTATGTATTGATATTGAACATATAGTCTAAAAATAAGTGCATGGTTGGACTCCAAAACATTATGTAAAAACATTATACTCTCAAATGTTATATTATTTTATTTTTAAAACATAAATATTATTGAAGAGAAGAGCAATTCATTTTTTTATAAGATAAAGTATAGTGTGTTTCATTCTTCAATTATCATGTTGAGCTTGTATACATCAGTGTTGTGTGTAATTGTTTAGATTTGTAATATTTTTAATTATAATATGGTCAATTATCATGAAGACTTGATGCAAGAATGTGATTCTTAAAATGCAAGTTATAGTTTAGAGGTAAAAGTCTCTATCAATGGGAAAACCTCTTGTTTTTAGATTTGATGTTTTATATAGTATTGGAAACTTAATCTAGCATACGGTGAATGATGTTTATTTCTCTTTTCTCATCCGAGATGTAACATGTCTGGAATCTGCGAGAGTATACATGGTTTTAGTTTACACTAGTTAAAAATATAAATAAATTGATCTAGTTTTTAAAGCACCCTAAATAGTCCTTAATATTCTATGATGGATTGAGAAAATGAGTAAAACTTTGGTTATGCAGAACAGGTTTAGTTTTGACATTTGAATTACAGTTTTAAGCCTTATAACAAGATTAAAGTATGGTTTAAAGCATAGGAATTGTTGAAGTAATTAGTAGGGAAGCTTCAACATAGTAAATCATGAAATATTTATTCCTTGTAGAAGGATACCCAATTCAAACAAAGGTTGGGTATAAAATTTTATAGGAAAAAGCTTTTCAGATTGAAACCAAGCATAAGCTAAATAGAGACAATAAATGGATACCTTAGTGTGAAAATTGTTGATCATTGATATTTCGGTCAAAACAACAAGGATAGTGAATGGAGTCTAGCAAGATTCACGTATGATGTTAGTTTTCTTAATTTAAACAATATAAATGATATTTCCTTAAAAATGCTCTTTCAGATCATTCATTAGGGAGCTTTTACCCAATACTTAGTCTGTTGAGAGGAAATTGCTTAATCACTTATTTGTGTAGCACAAGTGTTATAGGACCATAACAGAAGAGAAGATGTCTTTATTTTTATTAATTTTAGAGGTTGTTTATATTATTTAAAGAAAATAATTAAATAGTAATATTAAAATAAAATAGTAATGTGGATTTGGGATTTCTTAATTTATTTATTATACCTTCATGGTATTTTAATTTATGATCACCCTTAACTGCATTAGAGAAAGTTGGAAATTAGAAAATGAATGGTTTCTTATTGAGTTTCAAGCTAATAGATAGTGATGATTATTAAACCTTTAAATAGTCAAACCTTTATAGACAATTCCAACTATAGCTAAATTTATGAAAAGTGAATTTCAAAATTGTGGATTAAATAAACTTTAAACGCAACCTAAATTAAAAATCAAGATTGTAGGTAGGACAACCTTGATAAAAATCAAGATTGCAAGGAGGACAATCATGTGAATATAAATTAAATGGTGTTGCGGGTAGGCAATCACCATGGAAAAACATGTTTTAAATGGTATTGCGGATAGGCAATCACCATGGAAAACAAGTTTTAATGATGAAGCGGGTAGGAATTCATCATGGATCAATGCACTAACCTTACTTCTAATGAAAAAATGTCAAAATGGGAGATAACAAAGGGTTATATGGGTATGTCTTCTAGTTTAACCCTGCTAGTGATGAGTGGTAAATTATGTTAGACTAGGTGAATCCGACAACACGATGGTATGGGACATCATGTTGATTAATCTACACAAGATATCTAGTGCTTATCAGGTATTGGTAAGACCTTAGTTGATGCTCCAAAAATAATGGATGATCATCTAGCTTGACCATGTATGCGCTAAGTCTTACATGACATATAAACCCACTGCCTGAACTTGGAATCTCAAGAGGAGAGTAAAGTTCAAAAGAGGTAACTCTATGAAATTTTGTCAATCTCGATCTCATGAGTAATTCAAATGCAGCGGAATGGTACTCATGAAGATTAAATAACATGCTCATACTAGAAAATGATAATATATTTCAAAATAAAATAAAAAAGAGTAGAGAATTTTTATCAAAATTGAAAACTATAATGTCTGACAACCAAGTGGGCAGACTTGGGGTGTTACAAATATAAAGGTATGGTGAGAATTTTGAGAAAAACTCAAATAGATTGTACTTGCATTTGGACATATAAATGATGATGCATATTTCAAGGAGAATTGAAAAAATGAGTACGTGGATGAAGGGAGCACCTATGTCGATAAAGGCAATGAAGAGATAGTAGGAGATAAAAAAAAAAGAAACAACTTTGAGAGAAGTTGTACATGTAAAATAATTCCCTTCAAATACCACTCATGTTCCAACACCCAAGCACCATGCTCTTGTTATTGAACTATAGACTCAAGCATATCCCCAACACAATGATGGTAAAGAGGGAGGGAGTTGTCTCATGATATTTATCGAAATCCTCAAATTCAAGGTCCAAGGTTGTTATACCCTAGGTCACTAGTAAGTCATCTGACATCCCTCTCCTTTATATGCCATTTTGTAGTTTCCCACCACCCATGGAGTCAATCCCACCAAATCAAGGCTATATTACTCCCCTCATTGGCCATAGTCCCTTATGTAGCCCCATAAACACTAGCCTTATTCATGGGACCTCCACTCCAAAATCAGAAGGCCCTCACCCCATTAGCATTTGCTTTAGTTATCCCACATGTCGACTCTTAATAAATCCTAGCCAAAGAGTTAAAGGATTGTTGTATGTCATACATACCAATCTATGCAGACCAACACCATATAGTCATGGTGGACACAAGTACTTGTAGTTATTTATTGATGATTACTCATAAATATGTGGGTATATTTTCCACCACTTAAATCATATGCCTTCCTAAATTTTCAACACTTAAATCATATGCCTTCCTAAATTTTCTCAAATATACATCCAAAAAAAATTCAAGGTTCCTCACACAAAATGGAATCAAGTGATAGCTTACTTCCACCTACACTCCATAGTATAATGGGGTTATTGAAATAATAAACTATTCCATCATGGCAATGGTTTGCTACATGCGCATAAGAGTTTGTCTAGAGTAGCAATATTGGGCTAAAATTATCTTTACCATAGTGTATCTTCAAAATAAAGCACCAATAAATACACTTCAAGGAATTACACCTAGAAAAGCTTGGTCTAAGAGCAATCCTTTGATTGCTTATCTCATAGTTTCTAAAAGTAAGGCATAAATGCAGGTGCCAAAAAAAAAGATAAAGTTGGATGGAAAAGCATTGCCTTGCTTATTTCTTTAGAATGATGAGACTTCAAGAGCTTATTGACTAATTGATCCAATCACTAATAGCATACACATAAGTACAAATATAGTATTTAACAAAGAATTTGAAAAGCAAAAATTTATTAAAGATCATAAGAATTTTGAATTTCCTATTTTAAACATTAAGACAAATGAGGAAGCTTGTGAAGAAGTTCCAGAAGATAAATCAGAGTCAGAAGTGGTTGATGAACCAATAACATAATTGATAGTGGCTGCTCTACCACAAAGAAAGACTCCAAAGTGGCTTACAAATACTCTCAAATTTGTTAAGCTTGATGCAACACTTTATCTAACTTCAACATGACCTCATACTAATAGTAGTACATGACAAAAGGTAAATTGGGATTGATGTCTTTTGCAATATAGAATGCAAATCTAGCCTCAGTAAAGGAAGCTCTAACCTTATCATAATGGAAGGAAGTCATGACAACAAAATACACATCTCTTATGAAAATGAAACATGAGATCTCATTGAATTTTCAATAGGAAATAATCTCATAAGTTGCAAGTGGGTTTTCAAATCAAGTATAATGAAGATGAATCCATTGAAAAATATAAGGAATGACTCATTATAAATGCCTATACATAGAAGGATAAAATAAATTATGAAGAGACATTCATACCAGATGACCACCATTCATCTAGTACTTGTAATGACAATGCAATTTGGTTGGAAAAATCATCAAATGGATGTCAAAAGTGTCTTCCTTACTGATGATGTTGAAGAAGAAATATAAATGACACAACTCATAGGCTTTATTGGCAGTGGGAAACATCAAAAATTCTACAAATTAAATAAATTGTTATATGGGTTGAAGTAGGCTCCTAGAACCTAGTATATCAAAATTAATGATCACCTATTGTAGAATGGTTGCACCAAAATTCCCTCTAATTCAAATCTCTATTTCAAGAAAATTGAAAATGAAATAGTGATTCTTCCCTCTAATTCAAATCTCTATGTCAAGAAAATTTAAAATGAGATAGTGATTCTTATGGTCTATTCTGATGATTTGGTCATCATTGGAAGTCTAGACAAATTGATAAAAATTGTGAAGGATGACTTAAAAAATATTTAACAAAATAGATTTGGAACTTCTACACTATTGTCTTGGCTTGAAAGTTTGGTAGATAAATTATCAAATCTTTGTCATATAAACAAAATATGCAAGGACATTGATAAAAAAATATATAGGATGACAAGCTGTAAATCTGTGATGACATGAATGGAGCTAGGGTTACAACTATCTAGATATAACAAATCACCTCAAGTATCTACTAATATCTATCATTAGCTGATTGAAAGTCTCATATGCATGATAATCACCATGTCTGAAATCAAACTACTTATAATTTTCTTTCAAGATAAAATTCAAAAATCGTCAAATTTAAAATCTTGGCACCGAAGTTTGAAAAGATTATGATTGGTGGAAACCCGCATAGTAAATGCCAATAAACATATCAATCTAAGAAACATATCAATCGCAGATTTATACCGATTATTGTCTGAGTAAATTAGTAAATGGATATAACTCCGGGTAATTGGATTGATAGAGGAACAACCCAAACTAATTGAGTGTTGTAATTAAATGAATGACATACAATTACATGTATGATTTTTATCGGAATTATATATGTACATTTATAATACATTGAATTTTATTCCAACATGTCAAATTTATTTCGAATTTAAAAAATTTTGAACTCGAACTTGATAACTAAAAATAAAAGCAATGGAGAAGCATTCACCCATAATGACACTATACATTAAATCCCCAATATTCTAATTTAAATGCAGGAACAAGACATTAGAACAATGTCATGTCCCTATAGAGATCAATCCCTGAAAATGCAGGAACAAGACATTAGAACAATGTCATGTCCCTATAGAGATCAATCCCTGAAAGCCTTTTCTGTCCATTCGGGAACAACACCGCTGTATACACCGTAATCTATGTAATTATGTAATCGCTGCAGCGTGCCCACATTCTCAGTTGTGGCCGATGATCTTTTTGCCGACACGCTATTGAAATAGCAAGCGAACACACAAAGAGGAGAAGATAGAAATGGTTGAAGAAGTTGTGTGTCAGACTTTTCTTTCTATAAATGAGTGTCAGACTTTAATAAATCGTAAAGGAAATAGGAATTTTCTTTCTATAAATTCGAGCGCTGTGTTCCAACATCCGTTGATGGATATTTCTCATAGACTTCTTCCGTCGGGAAGCTTTCGTTAGGTCTACATCTTTCTACTTCGGGTGACCATGCAGCCGTGTTTAAAACAAGTGCAATGGTGGAAAGAAGGGCATCTGTCTACATCGGAAGGAAGAGTAGCTTTCGTTAGGTCTACATCTTTCTACTTCGATATTTTGAATGGACTTAATCAGATTTTCGTTGAAAGTTTTATTATTAAGATTACATTTGAATGAACTTAAGCAGCCGTGGAAAACAAGGAAGTGCAATCGTGGAAGAAGGGTAGATTTCGTTATCTTTCTACGTCATAATTACTATAAGAAAAATTGACTCGACTTAATAAAAGTTCCGCTGAAAATACATTGTTTTGTCTTTTTTAATTTAAATGTGGAATTGGTAGCTGCTACGAATATAAACAGGTTTTCCCATTTTTTATGGTTGTCACATTATTCTGTGTTGTATGTCCTTAAAACCATCACATAGATCTTCGCAGTCCGTCCCTACAACCACCATTCAGATCTTCATGCAGTATTTTGCGTTGTCTCCTTCTGAAGCCACCATCACACAGATCTTCACGCAGTCCGCCATTATAACCACCATCTCGTGATCATTTTAAACATTTTACACTGTTAATCACCATAGTATTTTGTGTTGTTCGTCCCGAAAACCGTCACACAGATCTTCACGCAGTCCACCCCTATAACCACCATGCCACGATCACTTTTACATCGTTAAAAACACCAGCACCACATAGATCTTCACACAGTATTCTACGTTGTCCGCTCCTGAAGCCACCACCACACAGATCTTCATGCTTGTTCGCTCCTAAAGCCACCACCACACAAATCTTCATGCAATTCACCCCTATAATCACCATCGCACGATCGTTTAAACCTTTTACACCATTGGTCACCACACTATTTTGTGTTCTTCACCTCGAAAACTGTCACACGGATCTTCATGCAGTTTGCCCCTATAACCACCATGCCACGATCACTTTTACACCGTTAAAAGCACCAGTAAAAGGACGAATCCGCCCCTATAACCACCATCCCACAATCATTTTAAACCTTTTGTACCATTGGTCACAATAGTATTTTGTGTTCTCCGCATCGAAAACTGCCACACAGATCTTCATGTAGTTTGCCCCTATAACCACCATGCCATGATCACTACCCCTATAACCACCATGCCATGATCACTTTTACATCGTTAAAAGCACCAACAAAAGGACAAGTGTGAGACAAGTGTTTAGTCCGACAAGACCCAAGATTTGAACCTTAAACCTTTGCCCCTTACGGAGTTTGAGGGAACCAACTTGTCTACTTGTGACACTTGTTAAGTCATTGAATGGACTTAATCAAAGTTAATATATTAAATATTATATTTTAAAAGACTTTTTAAATCTACTTAATCTAATACAACCTTCGTAATAAATAGAATAAAATAATCTGCGAATATAAACCTTAACGTTGGCATTTTGATATGACATCATACCACGCGGTCAAACATATGCTTTGGTCTTTCAACTACGTGTAAAGAGCTTTGTATTGATTTCAAACCTTATTTGATCCTTCAACTTGAATTGGTTATTGTTCTTATTTGCTTTCTGTAAATGTAAAAATTTAGTGCGTATCTCTCATTTTTTACAATTGAGACCCTTATTTGAAGGCAAGCTCTTTACTTCTCCTATAATGCATAGTGAAGAAGCTAAGCACAACCTCTTATTTCTTTTATAATATTTTTATTTTACATAGTTTTCGAGAGTTAAGTGGATTCGTAAATGTTTGTTTATTTAGATACTTAGCAAAGACACACAAATTCAAACCTTAGGGATAGCCTGTTTGCAAAGGTAGTAGTATGATCTAAATCTTTTAAGTGTGCATCAAATTGATGATGATGGTATGAATTTTGAGTGATCCGTGGTCCTCCTTATATCGGGTCAACAATAATGAGGTGGAATAGGTTTGGTGGAAGTAGTCCTTGTGGTTTGAACTCTACGCTTATTAGTTACTATAAATAATGTGGTTGTGACCAACTTTCTATATACAGATATATATCTTACATTAATTGTTAATATTATTTTAATATATAATTTTTTTACTAATAATTTATTAAATAATTATTTATCAAAAAGTAAGGATTATGATTTTATATATATACTAATTCGTAAAAGATTATCAACCCATTTATTTATTTATATTTTTTAAAATATAAAGTATATTAAATTTTGTATAGATTTTAAGTAATAGATCTATAAATCCATTACAAAATGATATTATAGATATGTTGTAGAACCTATAATTCAATAGTCAATAATAAAAATTTGTTGGGGTTTATAGTTGACTTATGATATCTTATATTGAATATAAATATTATTTTAATATTTTTTTTTTATTAATAATTATTTATCAAAAAAATAAGGGTTATGATTTTATGTATATACTAATTTGTAAAGAGAATATCAACCCATTTATTTATTTATATATTTTTAATATAAATTATATTAAATATTTTATAGATTTTAAGTAATAGATCTATTAGTCCATTACAAATGATATTATGGATATGTTGTGGAACCTATAGTTCAATAGTTAATAATCAAATATTTATGGGGTTTATACTTGACTTATGATCAAGATGATTTCAACCTATAGAATATTTTTCAAGTATTTTCAATCAGTTATCAATGGTATTCATCTAACTCACAAACATTTAACGATTTTCTACTAAAGATACAAAAATGTGTGACCAAATAATGAAAGGGTGTGACCTAAGATACAAAAGGATATGATCCAAAATATAAAATTGTGAGATCTAAGATATAAAACAATGCAGTTTGAGATACAAAATATTTTTATTCAAAAGGGTATAATCTAATATCTAAAGTGTGTGACCTAAGATACAAATGGTGCAACTTGAGTACAAAAGGGTGTGACCTAAGATACAAAAAGGTGGGACTTGAGATATAAAAGTGTATGGCCCAATGACATAAAGATGTGCCTTAATATAAGAAAAGGTGCAACCTAAGTACATAAGTATGAGACTCGATATATGAAAATGTGTGATACAATAACAAAGGATACAACTTGAGATATGAACAAAACATGACCCAAGATACAATGGATATGACCTAGATACTAAAATGGATAACCAAAGATATGAAAGAGTATGATTCTAGTCTTAAAAAAATGTAACCTCATATCCAACATTTAAAATAGACAAAAAAAATAAAGGCACTCATGGATTCCAAATCAAAAGAAATTTTCACAAGATTACAATGCAAATCTATTTTTTATCAAGGTCAATATAAGATGGATTAGTCGTAATCCAATGTGATTATTGGGGTTTGGATGCGATCCTTGTACCCCTAGGTGCTACGATCCCTTGTGGTTGTGGTTTGACCCTTCATATCCCCAAACGGATGCATCCCATGCCCTATACCTTATGGAGGGAGGCACCAATCCTAAGGAGTCCAAGAAATCATGGGATGCGGTCCCCATTGAACAAATTCTAGGATTTTTTAACCAAGGCTAGTTCCTTACTTTGGATGTGATCTTTAGTGCTCATCTTTCTAGTGTTATGCTAAGCTATTCTAATTAACTTCTTTTGGAAAAATGAAAAAGAGAAAAAATATGACATAATATAAAAACTAAATTGTAAAAGTCAAAATCTATCTAATCTAAGGGTAGCGATGTGCCAAAGAGAATACAATTTCCATATTACATATCAATGGGCTAAATAAACACATGAATTGAGATATATAACAAATTGAAGAAAAATTTGACTATACAATCATGTAACATATGTTTAACCAAAATATGCTTGATTGTTGGTACATGTAGCCACCCTAAGGCTCAAGTCCAAACTAAGCAATAAAGTGGAAAAGGGAGAGAGAAGATTTCATAGGTTAGATGCTTAACACAATTACAAATCCAAACTCCCTTTTTTATCCTATAGGGACTATTATTTATGATATTTACATGTAAAGTTTAAAATTCAAAATTCCTTCCAAAATGGGTATGGGTGGGAGCATCGATGTTAGTTCTAGTTACAATATTAAGAAGACTATGCTACATTAAATTTTGGGAAGTCTAAAGCCACTTGGGATCAAATCACCATAAATTTATAAATAGGTGGCATGTTCCTTTTAGAGGGATAATTAATGTGTTCATCCTCCTTCATGGATATTTGAGCTCAACTATCGGCTTGGGTAGACAGGGCTCATTTTGGTGGTTGTTGCCTAGTGTTACCTTGGATTTAAAATCACTTTTGGTGATTTCCTCTTTTCCTATATTATCTCTCCAAATCTTGATAGAGTTTGGATATGGACATTTAGACTAGTGATTCTATTGTTCTAGTACTCTTTTTTAGTTAGCACCAAGTCTAGTAGTCATTGTTGATGTTGCCCTACTTATCCTAATGGTTGATCTTCTGAAGATGCTCCCACATGGGATTCCACCAAACCTTGTTTTAAGGATATATTTTTGGTCCTTGGTGGCTTTTCCATGCTCTTATCACTCCTCTTGCCCCTGAGCCTCTAGGGAATCTCAAAGAGGACTAATAAGTTTTGTGGGCCTTACTAGGGCCCTCCTCCTAGTTATGGAGGGGGTCCTAGTAAATTGAGATCCTATAGGTCTCACTATCAAGGGCCCCTTTTAGTCATAACCAAGAGGGTTTGAGGGTTCCTTTTGATGTTGGAGATGGGTGTAGTCATCACCAAAAATATTGTAATGCCTTTCTAGCTTGATCTAGATGAGTGAATTCACCTCAAGATGAGGAGAGTTTTGAGCATGATATTGGTATTTGGCATAGACCATCCCTTATGGGTTTTTTCAAATCAAGTGATTGATATAGGAATGGAACTTTAGGGTACATCATCTATTTAGCTTAAGTGATAATATTTGCTTATATTTTTTTGGGACAAGAACCTATCCCAATGTAGTGAATATTTTACTACAATTTTGGCAACTCATAGGGGACTTCTAATTGTAGGAGTAAAATAACCCAACAAACCTTGGGTACGAAGTCTTTGGGGCAGGTTCTAGGAGTTTGAGAATACATGAGATGAAGTTTAGGTCTTTAAAGATGTCTCAAGGGAAGCTCTTCTTTTATTGACTTCAGTTGATAAGTTATTTAAAGCCTTTTCTACTACCAATTTCCCTCCTAAATCCCTCTCATGTTTTTAAATTGGGAATTCCATAGTTATCTATTATTTTATCATTCATTAGCTATAGAGAATGCCATTCCATATTTTTAACAACCTCTAAATGTAGCTCAAGAGATGATTACACTCTACCATTTTTGTTGATTACTAGTCCTCATCTCATGCATCCTCTTCTTTACGCATGTGACATATTTCTCAAAATACTTTGCCTAGAAGTCCTATCTTTATGCTAGTTATTGTACCAAATATTTATTTTGACCAATAAATATAGTACTTGGTCTTTCCTGATTTAAATGTCATTTATTTACGTTACGGTATATGGTCTGACATGCATGCATATGTCAATATTTTCTCCTATAGTACTACATAAAAACTTGCAATACTTGAACCACAATGATTCAAACTTCTATTTGTTCTAGTAGCTTTGCTAATTGAGAATGTGTACTCCTATTCTCAGTAGAGGATGGATATTAGGGGTTCTGATGACCACTTGTATTTTGAGGTCCTCTTATTGTATTAAACACGCCTCTAGCCCAATTGCTTTATATTTTTTGTATAATTTTTCTTCCCATGTGTCGTCCACCTACTTATCCATTTGATCAATTGATACTTGGGCATGTATTTTATCTCTAAGTGTCTCCACTTCCTCCTCAAAAACTAGGAAATATGTTCTTCTTTGGCCTTGTTCACCACATTAACCTCCACATGGTGTGTGTAGAGTGGGTCAAAAGGAACCTTCATCTTGACCTTGTAGCATATCCTTAAGAACATATGAGACCAATATAAAGAGAGGTAAAAGTTTATCTTTGTGGTAAAATATTGAGAGAGGGGGAGACCAAATGATGCAAGTAGATCTATCATCACCACTTCTTCAATAATGGTCAAGTTGGGACAAGCATATAGGGAAAGTTGTATGTCCTTCCAAAGGCCTAGAATTGATATTGGGGTTTTGTCCAATTGTACTACCCCTTGTTTGACTAGCTCATATGTTAGTTCCAAGGCATCGACTTCCCTTTTGGGTATGACCAAAGTGCTTGCTCTAGAGTCCACTAGGAAATGAGCTTACCACCACATATGAGCATTAGATAAAATGGTTTTTGGTTGGGCCTACTAGGATCCAATATTTGAAGGATGGCTTACTCTTTTTCCTACTTGGTGATCTTCTATTTATCCAAGGCTTACTCTAGATGCTTCATCTTCTTTGAGAGGGTGAGTATATCCCATTTTAGGACCAATACAGTGGACCTTTTAAGAAGCTCAACCATATTGAAAGACTGTAGTGGCTAATCCCTTGGTGCAATGTTTTACACCCATTATGCCTTGGGATTTTCTATGTTGAAGCTTGATGCCTGGATCGAACATTGGTGTTATTTGTCTTTATGTATATGGCCTGGTCCAATCTTGGTTCATCTCTCATTATTTATTGTTCTTATGTCTTTATACCTATAGTACCTATTATCAATGCTCTTGAACCTCCTCTACCACCCTCCTTTTGCTCCTAGTGAGAACACTAAATTGGTATTGAGCCTGGTTGTTTGATTGGGTACTTTTTCATCCAAGGATGTCATAGACTTCTCCCTCATCCCATTTTACTTAGTTTTGTCTTTGGTACTTCAATTTATGATACCAAGCAATTCTTTGGTGGTAGGCTTTATGTGGTTGGACCTGGTGTTTGAGTAAGATCATTCTAACATATGATTTAAGGCATTTGACAAGAGGTGTACTAAAGCATTTTGTAGTTTCGACAACAAAAATCTAAGAAGTAGCATGGCCATCCATAAGGATCTCCTATGTGGTTGTTTTACATTGGGATTATATCTCTTATCAGATTAGTGGGAGTTGATTGAATAGGGGTCAGGATGGGTACTACTCAACTTTTGAAATTTTGGAAAGGACCAAACTCTCTACCAAGATGAGGAGTGTATCTATGACATCCATTTGATGGAGGTCGATCTTGATTGCTTTGGTGAAAAGAGGAACGAGGGTAGTTTTGGTAGTTGAAACTTTAGAAATTCTACTGTGTTGGATTTTAAGCCTTACTATATCAAAATATCACATGTCCCAATATAAATAATCTATAATATTACAATTTAAAATATCAATAATCAAGAGTAGAATTATATAAATGAGCAATCAAATATATATCTAAACCAATATAATAATGAAATAACATTCACTTATAATGTCAAATATGAATGTAAAATGGCCAAAATAATTCATGTACATGCATGAAGAATACTTACAATATGAATTGCTCAAAATATGTATACAAGCTTTATTATCAATGCTTACTATACAATGATCATTATAGATAATTTTCTCTTACATTGTATGGAGCTTTATCTCCATAATATATCCATAGTAATGTGACTCTTCAATACTTATTCATTGCACTCTTCACATATCTGGGAGATGCAACATTTCCTATTCTTGACCTTTGGCTTATTATCTTGCCACTTGTATACAATATTCTTCGCTCTCTCTTTACATGCATAATTTAACTCTATGATACTTGCACATTTCTACATGACCTTAATCTCCTACATGCACTCCTAATACAAGACACTTGTGCACATAATTACTTTACATATTTGTGTAGACACAAAAACCTAACCACTTGTCACCCATCCTAATTTTCTTGCCATTTCCACCCATTCTTTATATATATTTATATATATTTAAACATTAATATTTTATATATTATATTTTATATATAATCCTAAACATTAATATATAATAAATATATGTTTATATAAGTGAATTAATCCCAGCCATCAAATTTCACTTAATCCTATCGATCTAGCGATTTCAATCCATGTCACACCCTATAATTAATATCCACCCTCCAATATGCTTTTAACTCAGCCACACGATTAGTATCATTGAAAACCTAGGATGCCCTATGTTGGGTTATTAATAAGATTCATTTTTATGGCTCAACCCCTAAGAATTTTTTCTAAGCAATTCACATCATGAATCTTAGGTCATTCGTATCTAACTTCCTTGGAGTGTTCAAGCACTCTCATCTTCCATCCTCACCTACCACAACCCTCGCATCCATCACCACCTCCCTTGCTTGACCAAATCTACTTTTGAAATTTTTTCTTTAGTCGTCGAATGCCTTTGAGAGCTCCCTATCATTCCTGAGCACCTTTGGGTGCTTTCCCTCTACTACCAAGTACCTCTGGGTGCCCTCTGCCATTATCGAGCACCCATGGACGTTTCCTACAACCGTTGAGCATCCACAAGATTTTTACACCAAATTTTTGAGGTCCTACTAGCCTTCAGATGATGCTATGGCATTACCACAAGCTAAATCATTATGGAGCCCTCACATTATGGAGCCCTCATAGTTACTACTAAATCATTTGTTATTTTATTTTGTGCAGACCTGGAAGTGTTACATTAGCATTGGAAAACTTCTTAAGCTAGAGTGGCCTGACATCGGATAACCAGAAGCCCACTCACTTCTATTGGGATAAGAGATACATTTGGAGACACCACCAACATTGTTTTCTAGGTTTTCAGAGAACCCTAGCTATTGTAAAATTTATATCAAATAATTCAAGTATTCTTATTGTGATAATGGAGTTTTGAGGCTCCCCCCCATTCATATAAAATCATTTATTGTGTAATATTGTCTCCTTTTGAGTTCCATTTATATTTTGTTGTTTGGTGTTGCATTTTTATCTTCACAAATAGCGATCACAGTGGCACCCCTAAGGATTTATTTTTTTATTTAACTTTCTAATTTATTTTCTATTTTTTGTTTTGTTTTGAAGGATTTTTAGAGGTACAAATCGAGCATTTTTCACTGATTAGGGTTTCTAAGAACTTCTAGGAACTTGCAAAAGGTGTATGAATGCCCAAAAACACTTGAGGGCCATCCATAAATGCCTAGATGCATTTAAAAAATACCCAAATGTGTTTTACAAAAATTTGGAGTAGAAACATAGGTTGTTTTGTAAGTCTACTTTTAAAACCCTAACTTTTATGTTTACGTATTCTGGCAATTTTACATTTTTTTTCAGATTTCTAAGCTAAAAAGAACATCATTAATTAATCTGGGAAAAATATTCATACTAGCTTGCATATTAGGTTTTAGATTAGTCATTTGCATTCATCCACACTTTCTATTTGAATTTTCTGGTTTTCTATTGTATTCACAAATTAAAAAAATATTGCATGTTTATTTCATGTGAATTGAAAAATTGTATAATAAGTTTGCATTATAGGGTTAGGGATTCCTATTTTTGTAGGTCTAAGTAGGAATATTATTCATATACCAAAAGTATCCATGTACTTGGGTGATTCCATACAGAAGAGTAGATGAACCGCCCAACTCTCTAGAGCAGGTTTTAAGTAGTGTACTCTACATCCTTTAGAAAAATTGGTATTGTGAGTAGTGGATTTTGATTTATACTATCAAAAGTAGTTATATTTCTAACATTGTATAAACACAATAGCAAATCATAAATTTTAAAAATAATCACACATGACATGATTCACATTTAACATTAGTGGTTGGATTTCATCACCAACCATTGTTTGAGATTTGGTGACGATGGCTTTCATCTCCATCCACCAATCTCTTCCCTTAGAAACCCTAGGTCACCCCCAAGAAAACTTGTTGGATTTCATCACGAGTAATAATCTAGTTGTCCCAGCTTAACCATAGTTTTTACCTTTCTTTAGTTAATTCATATTAGCATATTTTGAAACACACAAGAATAAAATTTAAGAAAATGAACTCACATTAAAAGGAGATAATCAATGAATGAGGTAAGATACATGTGTTAAACAGACAACATTTATTTTTTATTTTTCTTGTGAAATTTAAATTTTGTGTTTCATTTTACTGCATAATCTATATTTTGTTTTATTTGCTTTATGGTCTTAAAAAGAAAGCATTAAATCAATATAATTTAATGGAACCATCATCCACCTTCCCCACCACTTCTGTGGTAGATTGCCTAAATGCAACACAAGTAGATTTATCTACAAGTCACTCACATTCCTTGTCATCCACAACATTTCATATGGCTATGCCCCAAGAAGATTCAACCTCACGAACCATTGATCACCATATTACCCACATAGACATGGCATGAGTAGAATCTCTCATAAATTCTTCTAACTATGTCTTAGAGTCAGTCCTCAACTCACCTAGACAATATTCTACTTTACAAGAGGAGCTTGTTCACCCCAGCCACCATCCAACTTTGCCCAGGAGTACACCAACCCTCATTTTGAGGTATCAATTGCACCTTCCTCCCATATGTCCATTCCCCAACCCTCATGTGCTCCTAGAACTTCATACATATCCACATACACTAACCCATTTTATGAAGCACATGTAAATGTTGCTTCACAAGTTTTAGCCTCACAAGTTACCATACCAAGTATAACTTGTCTCCCAACCACATCCTCCATACCATATGCTTCTATACCCTCCACTTATGATAGAGAGATTAATGAAGTCTGCGAACATTTGAACAAATTTCTTAGATAGAATCAATATGCTCAACAAAAAGTGCAATTAAACCCTAAGCCTTTACCAAAATCTACTCAAATAGTCCTCATTAATTAGGGTCCATCATGGACACCATAGTATTATGTGGTTTTTATACATATTCCTCCATCAAGTCATACCAATACCTATTCTATTCCCATTGGCAAACCTAGCCATAACTCTCATACATCAACCTCATTCTAAAAAATTTCATATATTTACCATCAATCTCCCCTTCATCAATTTCCATCACATTTCCCTAGTCATCATCACCAATATCATCATCATTTAGTCACTCCACAACATTTTCTACTACACCTCAAAATCATCAGGTAATTCAGGGATTCAACATTTCTGAAGAAGACCCTCGAATTAAGGCCATGCAAAAATAGATAGATTAGTTGATACAACATACTCTTGGTTTGACAAACCAGAAGCTAAATTTATGTCAATTGATCAACCAACCTATTCATCCTTCGATACCATCACCGCCATATTTTGCATATTTCATGGTACCTAAGTTTAACAAATTCAAGGGAACTAAGGATCCCAAAGAGCATGTGAGCTCGTTTGTACATGCATGTTTTAGAATTCAAAATTATAATGCTATCATGCTCATAATTTTTTCTCAAACATTAGGAGGAGATGCCATGGAGTGGTATAATCAATTACCCGATTATAGTATTTATACTTTTGAGAAATTGATTGAGCAATTCTTTAAGTGTTTTATCCTAAATGTTAGAAAGAAAGTCTCATTTTTTGATGTCTATGCTTTAATACAACATGATGATGAGTCTATCTATGATTTTGGAAACCATTAGAGGGTTTTCATTACCAAGTTGCCATTCACCCTACCAATGGATGAGCTAATCAAATTATTCACCAAGAGTTGTTTAAAACCCATCTCTTGGATGCTTCAACTATAGACTTACAATTCATTTGAATAAGCTTTAGATCAGTATAGTGTCATAAAGGAAATAAAAATCCAAGAAGGCATACTTAAGCATAAGAAAAAGGAATGGAAAAATAAAGGCCAATATAAAAGTAACTATTCTATCCAACCAAAATCAACACAAGAGACCCCAACTAGTCATCCCAATCACGTTAATCAAGTGGTCATAAACCAACCGATAATGGCTCAACAATAATTAGTGCAACAACCACTACAATAAATTTCTTATCATGCGATACCCTTGAAAACTCAATCCATGCAAAACACAGTGCCAACTGTAGAAAACTATCCCCAGCGATAGTCTATCTGACAAAATCACCAATACACTCCCTTAGCTGAGTCATATGCTTCCCTTTTTGAAGGTTGTATGAAACAAATAAACTTGCTTTGCTCAAAATCAACTAGATTATCCCGCAAAACATAGTAAACACTATCTAGAACATTTATTTTGTCCTTATCATAGATAAAATGGGTATGACATTAACAATTTCCATATATTTAAGGACACAGTGCAAGACCATATTGACTTGGGGGCAATCAAGCTTGAAAATCCCCTTGCTCAACAAAATCAAAACCTTGGTATTTTCAAACACCACTTCCTCATCAGGATAATTTGCAACCAAATTTAGGAGGAGATAACACCAAAACCCCTCATAATCAAGTCAATCATGTTCAAAAATACCAAGGGTTTGTAGGGGGCATCCATGTTGTCACTAGAGATCAAAGAAACAATCAACAAAATGTAAGGTAAACACTCAAACAAGTGTATCACAACCTCCAAAATCACCTCCCATTCAAAGTTTCCCTAATCCTTTATCATCAATTCACATTTTTGGTCAATCAAATCCATCAAATCCTCTAATAAATGGTCCACCACGACCAGTCATCTCATTGAGTAGCTGGTTAACCACAAGTCTAAAGATGGCTTCCGCTAAATTGTCAATTTATGAGTTAATTCAACTGTAGACACCTAAAATACGTCATGTTTAGGAGACTACCCATATGGACACATTCAGAGACCATATGAATCATCTTGGACCTTTCCAAGAGCTAGCAATGGTCCTAACCACTCAAAAAGGGTAGTTCTAGCCCATCCAGGCTTAGCCGCTCTCAAGCAGAGTGGCCGCCACATCTGGCCACTGAAGCTGAGAGCGGCCACACCTAGCCACTGCTCTGAATAATGGCTAGCACCATGCATAGTCTGGCCATGAATACGGGCCTAGATCATGCAGTCTGACTACACCTTGCATTGCTTGCGGGTGGATTTTGGTGAGGAACTCCTAGAGTTCCTCCTAACTACCCCTTCAATGCCAATTTGTGACTGATGCTTTCCCCCTAGGATGGTCAGTTGCATGCAATTTGGATTTTGGCTTCTCTAGGAAGCCAAGATCCAGATCTAGATCTGAAATAGGGATGGTCTACATATGGACTCTCCCAAGCAAAGAAAAAGATCCATGAATATTCAAATTTTGTGCAGCGAAGCCCTGGCCGATCAGAGAGTGAATCCACGCCCCTTTGAGGAGCAGCGAAGCGCTATCCGATTGAGCTACGTCTATGCACCTACTTTTAGATCCATTTATTCTTCACCACCCATCAGTGTACCAGACACAATAGGTGACCCTTGAACATCAATTGGAGCAAGGAATCTAGTGCTACAGCCCCTGGTTCATGAGGAGAAGAGCTTCATTTCATGGTCGCTATCTTTGATAGTGGCCCGTAGGCATAGCCTAGGGTTTTAGACATTATTTTCCTTTGTTCTAGCTTAGATCTATTATTGCTTTGATTTATTAATTAGTTTTAGCATAGATATGATTTCATTAATACATTTACATAGTATTTCTGAGTTTTCTATGCATTTATCACTTAGTTTATGCTTGCATTTTAATATTATCATGCTCATATATCATGTTTATCAGATCTACTAATAAGAGCCTCTTCCAAAGAGGGTACCCATGCTACTGATAGTGTTCTGTTATTTCTATACACGCTAGTTATAGGTTTACAGGACCGATTTAAGGCATCCAGTGCATAAGATCCCTCCAAGGTGAGAAAAGGAGAAGGAGATAATTATAAGCCCTCATACAAGTTTGTGTGCAATATTGGGAGGCCTACGAAAGTGCACCACCCTTTTGTAAGGGGACATAATTCTTCTGCATCGTTATTCCACTTGAATATCATTGTATCAAATTGGGTATCCCTCAGAGGGACCAATATGTAACTGAGATTTGCCAAAGAAAATTAATAATAAAATATATTTATTTATTTTATCATTTTTATGTTATGTTATGCATATTGCTTTATGTTCTTCCATTTTGATACAATATCACAAGTAGTGCAAGTGGTGCATGCTTCTCGAGGTCGCACATATGGTGATCATGGTGGGACCCCCACCAGGTTTTTATTTTCAATCATTTATTGATATTTTGAGAATTTTTCTATGTGTAGGTTTAGTCACTTTAGTCGACAATGACCAGATAGAGCTTAACCACTCTTGAAGTAACAACCAGTAGTAGTCACTCTAGTCGATAGTGGCTAGTAGAAAAAGTATAGTAGAGGGCAGCCCTTTCATCATCAGATAAGGATTTTAGGTTGGTAGCTATTCCCTAATTTTTTATCTTTCTCTATCTACAACTTATTTTTAGAAAATAGCAACTTAAATCATATTTTTTATTAAGGAAATATAAGAAAATATGGAAGAAAAATGCATTTGAAGCTTCTTATATTTTTTTAGCTTTCCTCTAGTCACTACTAGGAACAGTGGACCTCTATTTTCAAGGTCTGCCCTAGTCTCCAACGTTCTAGGCTTTTGTGTGTTTAAGCTTGCTTGCATGTGGCCCAACTAGAGGTCATTACATCATAAAGTAGAAATTGCATCAAAGTCATTTAGATCAGTTAGAGATGCATTTTCTAAAATCAAACATTCTTTTTAGGCATATAGGGAAATAATCATGAATGCTCTTTGATGCATAGCTTTCCATTATAAAAATCTAAAAAGAACCCCACACACCACGTATCACTTTAACGCTAGTGAGTTGGAGGTCATGACCAACCACTGGTAGAGATCAATGAGGTGGCTTTCATCTCCACCCACTACCTCAAATCCCATGTACCTATTATTATTGGCCAATACCAGCTCCAAGATCCATCATAACCCATGGAAAATTTACATGTATCTCTCTTCGAAGAGGTATATCACTGACTATGGGTGAACTGGGTGAGGATCGGGAGGACCTATGCTCCTTGACCATGTGTGGACTTCATTACCACACATTATAGGTTGGATTACATGACCTAGATTTCATCACCAGGTTGTCGAGCTATGAGTATATAGGTGAAATCCATTTGAACACAAGAATACCATCCAACGAAATGCAAAACATGTGACACAAGGTCTTATTTATATACAATGCATCAAAACACATAAAATAGCTTAGGGAACACACATTAATCCTTAAATGAGATAAACATTTGTTTGCTTTGCTTGTGTGGTTTGAAATTGACATAAGAAGATAATTCATAGTTCATTATGGTATACACATGGAGCAACCACCCTCGGTCCAACATCGAGGTAGAAACTGATGCTTCACACACTCACAATCACAATGGCATTGAGCCACCCACCCATAGTGTCATTGGATGAAGTTCAACAAGTCTTAGGGGTGACAACTCAACCCTTGGGGGGACTCCTCGAGAAACCCCAATGAGAGATCCATATCCTGGTTCCTCTCATGGTAGACATGAGGAGGCCTCAAGGCCTTCATCATCACATAAACATGAGGAGGCCTCAAGGCTCCTCATCACATATAACACAACACATCCAAACATCAAGCCTCCATCATCACATAGACATGAGGAGGCCTCAAGGCCTCCATCATCACATAGACATGCAGAGGCCTCAAGGCCTCCATCATCACACCACAAACATGGAGAGGCCTCAAGGCCTCCATCAATACACAAACATGTAGAGGCCTCAAGGCCTCCATCATTACATAAACATGAGGAGGCATCAAGGCCTCCATCATCACATAGGCATGCAGGGGCTGCAAGGCCCCAAACTTCACATGATACACTTAGGATAGATCAACCCACTAAGGGGTAAGACATTAGGGCTACACCTAGTCATAGACCAAGGACATCCTATAGCCTCCCTAAATATGGGAGGATACCCCTAGATTATGATCTCATTGGTGCTAATGGGACTCCATAAGATCGATCATGGAGGACCAGATAACTTGATGAGTTGGATCAAGTTCCCTTAAGACCAACTCCAAGAAGCATTGCTACCACACATTCTACTTTAGGAAGTTCATGTAGCATAACTACTAGGCACACCAATGAACTAAGGGAAGCTTCAAAGTGGCCCCATAGCACATACACTACTTTCGACCATGGGGGTACACAACATAGATCATAGTGCATAGAACAAGTCACCCTAATAGACAAGGGCAAGAACATAGCAGGAGCCTCTCCAAGAGGCCTATCCATTAGAACTCCTCACACAAAGTTAGAGAGGCATGAACCTTTAGTAGTAGGTTAGTCCAACCACATACGTAGGTTAGAAGAAGCATTGCACATTGAGCGAGAGCATTTGGAAACTCTCGAGCAAGAAGAATGAAGGAAAAGGTACCTATGCCTACATGAGAAATGCTTGAGAGAAGAAAGGGTTGAGCATGAAGAGCAAGCTGATAGGCTAGCTTAAGCTGACTTACACATAGGTGGTGAGGAATACCAACATGATAGACATGTTGATTCTCAGCATGAGAGATGCACTAGACAAAGATATGAGCGCACTCACCATACCTCACAACATCAACAATACCTGGATCCAAAATAGACACAACTTAATGAGGAATAGGTAGGGATGGAAGATCAAGAATAGACATATCTTGAACCTCCATCCATGGTCATGGGAGATGAATACAGATGCCCAAATTGGGAAAACATAGGATTACCTCCCTTACCACCATGAGTAAACCTTCAAGAATAAGAGATTATTTCCTTGAAGGTATACCAAATACTCATTGAGAGAGTCAAATCTCTCGAGAAGTAGGACATGGTTGGGAAAAATCTAACTTTGAGAAAAATACACAACCAACCTCTATGCCCCTTAGTATCGAGTCCTGCATACCCTAGGCACTTTGAGATGCCTAGGCTAGACAAGTTTAAAGGAGAGGAAGACATGCAAGAACATATTACAAATTTCATGAATGTATACTTCCAGATTGAGCAGAATGATGCCCTAATGCTAAGAATATTCATCATGATGTTATTAAGTGCAACAACTCAATGGTTTAATCAACTGCCCAAGCACAACATCATCAACTTTGAGCAACTAGTGAATGCTTTCCTTGAATGCTTCTCCTTTGATGTCAAGAAGAAGGTGAACTTGTCTGATCTGGTGAACTTAAAGCAATATGATGATGAGCTAGTTATGGACTATGGGAATAGATGGAGGAAAATCATGGTGAAACTACCATTCTCTATTCCCACTGAAGAGCTCACCCGAATGTTCACAAAGAGTTGCACCAAACACATCTCATTGCTATTGCAACTATAGTAGTATGAATCATTCGAAGAAGCCTTGGCTCAAGCCAAGCTTATAGAGGACATAAAGGTTGATGAAGGAGACCTCAAGCTCTAGAACAAGGAGTGGAATAATGCCAATCATAACAAGAATCAATAGAAGTAGGCCAAGCCTACTCAAGTCAACTAGGTCATTTTAAGCATGCCAAAGGGAGGCAATGGCCAACAACCATAGAACTATCAAGCTCACCCCCACTAGCCAATTACGACCCAAAGAACAACCAAGGCCAAAATAAGGAGCGTCGACCACCTCGCTATTTCATACCTCTATCTAAATCGATGCAATCGATATTTAATCAGTTAAGTGAGGCACAAAGAATCATATTTCTTGATGCACAACTTCTTGACCCTAATCATCCCAAGCCCAAGGGATATAGGGAAGATCAATACTACCCATATCATAGAATACAAGGGCATGACATCGAAACATGTATCGATTCAAGAATGTTGTGCAAAACATGATTGAGAAGGGTGAGCTAAAAGTTGACAACCCATTAGCACCCGATAATAGAGACATGGGTATATTCAAGAACCCATTTCCAAATCATGAGGCCCCTAGAGATCAGGGTGCCCAAGTCAACCAAGTTTAAGTCGAGCCACCCACTCAAGGATGCATCAAAATGGTTGAGATAGTCAATATGGCAACTAGGAGTTGATGATATGGTCAACCAGAGCCTCCAATAGCTCCTATTCATATCTCAATTACACCTCGATAGAGATAGGTGCAAAACAATCCTCCAGGTCCACCAGCATGACCTATGGTAACTATCTAGAGTAGACTAGAACAAAATCTACAAATGACTCTAGCCAAGTTGTCAATTTATGAGCTCATACAACAATCTCCTAGGCATAGGGAGACTTTGATGGAGATCTTGAGATCGATCAAGCTCTAGCCCCAGAACCCAGATGCATTCACACACTTTGTGGGGCAAGTGCAGTAGTGCCAAGAGCCTATGATCCATTTCTATGATCATAAAATCAAGGTAGTGCCTACTACCATAGCAGACCCACCTTTGCATATCATCACATCAATCAATGACATACCCTTCAAGTGGGTTCTAATCGACATGGGCTCATCGATCAATATTATCACAACAAAGGCTATAGGGCACCTGAAGATCCCTAGGTCCAACATTGTCCCAACCTCCTACACATTAAGAGCTTTCAATGATGCATTGTGCTCCATAGTGGGTACAGTCATTCTACCTATTCAGGTAGGGAAAAATACCATCCCCATGATGTGTCATATATTGGAGGGGTAATGCAATACAACATCCTCCTAGGGCATCCCTAGATAAGGGACATGCAGTGCATTCCCTCAATATTGCACCAATGCATCAAGTATGTGCATGAGGGACAAGTTCATGTGGTTCCATCCGATGAAGAGCCATTTAAATACATGCATCAGGTCGACTTTCTAGGAGACTTTGTCCTTCCATCAACACATCTATACATAAGGCCTTCATCCCTAACCATACAGCCAAAAAACAAGAGCAAATCAGTGTGAGGTGACCCATCCACATCGGCACCACCTCCTACATCTAAGACTACTAGCACTTCTGAGAAGCCTTCAACATCTAAAGCAAAAGATACTCAGAAGCTGAAAGCACCCCTAGTGGAGGAAGGACCTAAGGAACTTCCAACTATAGCAGCTATAAAAATTCTAAATCCCATGGAGGAGGAATATTCCTAGGACATAGCCGAGGAGGTACCTCAACCTGCCTCACCTGCTTCATCAACAACATCATCTACACCACAAGTGATAGTTCACTTAGCCAACATAGGGTTAGGTGAATATCTTGTGTAGAATATGACTTTCATACCTATTATTGAGTCTACACAAGACATGGGATGACCAAGAGTCCCAAATTTTCTAGTAGGGATAGTAGTTCCATTAGGGGTTCCCCCTAACCAAACCAACTTCATATATGCTAGTTTAGACTATGCCCATACTACTTCTAATATTGAAGAGGATGAGGATGAACCATTCACCATGAATTTTCATTACTTATCAAATCTTGAGTTTGCTCTAAGGTACTTTGAGCAATGCCATTGGCATGGCTATGGCTTAGGTCTATACGAGCAAGGGCATCAACTTCCATTCCAACTATAATACCAACTACCTACTGATAGGTGGGGTCTAGGGTATCAAATACAGAGCCATGATGATTCTTTGGTAGTAGCCCTAGATAGGCTAAGCTTGGGGTTTAAGGAAGACATTGACTAGAATCCCTATCAACCCCCTAGCAGAAACTACTTGGGTGATGGATGGGTGTCTATGGTCAATATCAAACCACCCGATGAGTATCACCCTGATTCCTCTCTTGAAGCACACCCATCAAGAATCATCCTATGGGAGGATGAGCCAATCCATGGATATGAGTGAGAGGAATATGAGTATGTCTCAAGTGAGGATGAAGATGAAACCATATTGGCTCATCATGGGCCTCAATATCTACAAAACCTTACTTGGTCTAGCCATATAGAGAGTGGATACATCTCAGATGAGAGTGGCTATGAGTTAGAGGACTCAATTGAGATGGCCTTCATAAGACATGCATACCAAATCATAGGGCCAATAGTAAATTCTAATGGATTCTTCATAAGTGATGATGATTATGAAGATGAGACTGAAATGGCCTATCTTAGGCATCAATAGGTAAGTCACCACCCAATTCTAATGGGTAGGAATGAGGGTTTCTTCATAAGTGATGATGACTTTGAGGATGAGACCGAGATGGCTTATCTTGGGCCTCATCACTTACATCAAGTCAATCTACTTGTTGAGAGAGAAGTGATACTTCACACCATAGATCCTGACCTTCACTTCTTAGGAAGACCAGCAAATCTAGATATCATCTATCGCATGGTCTTCCTGGATCTTCCAACATTTAGAGAGCTACTTAGCCTAATGATCCCATCATATCATCTATCCATAGACCAGATCCTGAGATCCCCATACCCCTAGAGCCACATCTTGGGTATGGAAGGTAAATCATTAATGAAGAGTTTCACCCATGTGGTCCTAGAGATTTCATCCCATCCATCAACATGATCTCCATTGATTTGACCACTCCACTTCACAACCCAATAGATCCTTCAAAACCATTGTGTCTTAACTTAGATGCTATTGATTGGGATCATATTGATTCACCCCTAGAGCTTAAATATTTCTTCCCTAATGAAGAGATGCTACAACCATTCCATTTTGCACCAGGCTACGCACATGATGTCTATCACACTAGTTTTGACCATGATTCAATGGAACCTTTAAACCCAGTAGATGACATCCACTTAATCCCCACTCCTCACCAACTTGAGGAGGGGTCACATATGGCAATAGAGGAGACTTTCAAAGTGGACATCAATGATGACCCTTCTAATCCAAAGAAATTCAAGTTCAGAGAAATCTTATCTCTAGAAGAATAGGCCATCATTATTCCTCTATTGAAAGAGAGACCAAGTCTCTTTGCTTGGACCTACAAAGATATGTTGAGGCTAGATCCAAAATTGGTTGTCCACAACCTTTCACTAGACCCCACAAAGAAATCGATCAAGAAAAATCTCAGAAATATGCATCCAACCATCACTTTGATGGTAAAGAATGAGTTGCAGAAACTGTTGGATGTAGTCTTTATTGTTCCCATCGACTATCCAGAATGGGTATCAAACATGGTGCCCATAGGAAAACCTGATGGAAGAATCTACATTTGCATGGATTTTAAGGATCTCAATAAGGCAACACCCAAGGATTCATTCCCATTGCCAAACATAGATGCTCTTGTAGATGCAACTACAGGTCATGAGATGCTCTCCCTAATGGATGATTTTTTTGGTTACAATCAGATTTAGATTAAACTCGAAGACCAGCATAAAACCACATTCACCACTCCATGGGGAACATTCTACTACAAAGTAATGCCATTTGGTCTTAAAAATGTTGGTGCCACATATCAATGGGCTATGACATACATTTTCCATGACTACATGCACAAGATCTTAGAAGACTATATCGATGACTTACTGGCCAAGTCATTGCTACATGAAGAGCATGTTGAGATCCTCAAAAAGGTCTTCGATCACCTGATTGAGCATAATGTTAGGTTGAATCCCAAGAAATGCATCTTTGGTGTAACTTCTAGAAAACTCTTGGGATTCATCATTTCTAAATGAGGCATCGAGGTAGACCCAGAAAAGGTAAAGGCTATCCTAGAAATGGCCCCACCCACTAACATCAAAGAGTTGAGAAGCTTATAGGGCAAAGTAGCATCCATAAAGTGATTCATCGCACAACTATCAGATAAATGTCGACCCATGAATCGACTGCTACACAAGGGGGTCCCATTCTAGTGGGATGAAGAATGTCAGCAAGCCTTTGCTAAAATCAAGAAGTACCTAGCAACACCACCAGTCCTAGCTCCACCAAGGCCAGACGTGCCATTCTTGCTATATATATCCACTACCAATTTTGCTTTGGGCACCATGTTGGCTCAAAAGAATGTGCAAGATAAAGAACAAGTGATATATTACATCAGCCACACCTTGGTGAGCTACGAGATAGGATATGCATACATAGAAAAGTTGTGCTTAGAAGTGGTCTTTGCAACCAAGAAATTGTACCACTACATGTTGAGCCATACGACGTATGTAATATCCAAACAAAATCCTTTGTAGTATATGATGAGCAAGACATATCATAATACACGTACTACAAAGTGGATCATGCTATTGATAGAATTTGACTTGGAATTCATAAGCCAAAATTCCATCAAGGGACAAGTCATAGCTGATCAACTAGCTGAGGTACCTCTTCAGAATAGTAGGCCCCTCACCATAGAACTTCCTGATGATGCAGTCTTCGCATTATCAGAAGCACCCAAACCCGAAGAACCTAAAAATAAAGCTGACATGACTTTGTTCTTTGATGGTTCGAAGTGTGAGCAAGGAGGTGGTGCAGGGATTATCTTTTTCATGCCACAAGGTGCTCCAATGCCCTTGTCATTTAAGCTAGACTTCCCTTACACGAATAACAACACCGAATATGAGGCCCTAATATTGGGTCTCCAAACAACCATCGCTATGAAGATCAAGAGGCTAAATATCTTTGATGACTCCCTCCTCATAGTCAACCAAGTCAAGGGACTATTTCAATGTAGGGATCCAATCCTGAAAGCTTACAAGGAGCTTGTTGACACCTATCTAGCCCAACTAGAATGGTATGACATCGAGGTAATCCCTCATTCATCAAACAAATTTGTAGACACCATGGCATATTTGGGATCCTTGATCCCTCAGAATCCATCTACTGATTTCACTACCATTCATGTGAAAATGCTCTCACACTCAATGATGCAGCGTGAGGCTTTTGATAACAAAGAATCAATCAACATGATTCATATAGAACCAGACCATGACTGGTTCTATAAAGCCAAATACTTTTTAAAGAAGGTACCTTGGGGGTCCTTGATCTCATAGGGTCCTATAGAGAATGGTACCATCATTCACCACAAGGTTATTTCTCAATATACATTTGTGCACATCGAATCATAGGAGAAACAAGTCATCTTATCTATTGAGGTTATAGCTTATCAGGATTGGCTATCCCAGTTACAAGATTTCCTGAGGCTTGGAATTGTCCCACAGGGACTATCGCATGTCGAAATATGAGCATTTAAATAGAAAGTGACAAGATATGTCTTACTAGGAGGTATATTGTATCATCGAAGCTATGATGGAGTCCTCCTTCATTGCTTAGAGCCCCAAGAATCAGCTTGGGTGATTTTGCAAGCTCATGATGGTACATGTGATGGCCACTTCAGTGGCATGGCCATTGTCAAGCGCATCCTTTGAATGGGTTATTACTAGCCCACCATGGAGAAGGATTGCTATGAGTATATCAAGAAATGTATTAAATGTCAACATCATGCAAATCTGATGCACCTGCCATCTCAGGCCTTACAGCCCATTCAGGTAGCTTGGCCATTTTCTTAATGGGGTTTCGATCTAATCAAAAATATTTCTCCCTCATCTTTAAGCTGACACATATTTATCTTAACGACCATTGAGTACTTCACCAAATGGGTGGAAGTGGTCCCCCTAACATCGATAATTGGACCATGAATTATGGAGTTCATACTTCACAATATCATCTATCATTTTGGGGTCCCCTTCAAGATAATCTTGGATAATGGTCCATCATTCAAAAATAAAAATGTGTGAGCTTTAATGACCAAATACAACATTCAACATAGTTTTGTGACACCATACTATCCATAGGAAAATGGGCAAGTAGAAGCCTCAAACAAGACAATAGTAGCCATATTAAAGAAGATGGTGAAAGAAAATCATAAGGATTGGCATCTACAATTACCCCTTGCATTATGGGCTTATAGGACTAGCGTACGGATGCCCACTAGGGCAACACCATTTTTACTTGTATATGGCATTGAGGCCATTATACCCTTAGAGTTGGAAATTCCAACATTGTGCATCGCATTGAAAGAGTTCATCAATGATGACACTACATGACAAGCTCACTTGGATCAGTTGACCCTTCTAGATGAACATTGCATCAATGCTCTTGAGCATCTTCACATTTACCAGGATCATCTAACATGAGCTTATAACAATAAAGTCCACCTGAGAGACTTTAAGGTTGGGGATCTTGTGCTTAAAGAAAACCAACAGAACTCAAATCTACCCCCACACCTACGAGACAAATTTATGACCAATTGGATAGGTCCCTATATCATCTCTGAGAAGATTGGACCTAGGGCATATCGCCTAACATCACTAGAAGGTGTTGAGGAGCCAGAGCCTCTCAAAATTATTCATCTAAGGGTGTTTCACACATAAGCACAACAAAACACCAAAAACATTCAAATAAACCAACAAAATATCAAAAACATTCATAAATTTCAAAATCACAAAAACAATAGAAAACCATAAAAACAAAAGGCTCCAAAGGCATCTTAAAGCCCTTTGGTCAAATCACAAAAAGCTCCAAAGGCATCTTAAAGCCCTTTGGTCAAATCACAAAAGGCTCCAAAGGCATCTTAAAGCCCTTTGGTCAAATCACAAAAGCTCCAAAGGCATCTTAAAGCCCTTTGGTCAACTCACAAAAGGCTCCAAAGGCATCTTAAAGCCCTTTGGTCAAATCACAAAAGGCTCCAAAGGCATCTTAAAGCCCTTTGGTCAAATCACAAAAATCCCCAAAGGCACCATAAGCCCTTTGGTCAAAAGCAAAACATAAAAGCACAAAAATAGTTTAAAATCAAAAATTTCAAAAACATTCAAAATAATCAAAACTCAAAAACAATTGAAAGCATCAAAAATACAAAAACATTTGCATTTGGCATTTGCATCCATTAGTTGCATTGCATTAGGCACATTGCATCCATTGCATTTACATTAGGTAGGTTGTGTTCACAATATTACAAATGACACCATGTTTGTACCTCAATCATGCATCATCAAAATCCATCATCATCCATAACCCATGTGTGTAACTATGTTTTTCAACACAACCCCTCCTATTGCTATAAGGAATATACTAGGGTTTTTCGGTCACTCAACCATACCTAGTGATTTTATCAAACTTTGTAGAAAGTTATCTTTACTAGTAATAGATGAGGTCTAGTTTTGATAGCACCTAGTATATTTCAGAATCCTATCACTAATCAAAACACTAAAATCCTAGTTGGAACAAGGGAAATATGAATGCTACAAAGTGGTACTAGGCATCCTTAAGTGAAAATTTTATACTTGCTCATCCCCCTGATGCGAATGGTTTAGAAATTTTGATCATTGGCAAAAGGACAAGTTCCCCCTACCCAAATAAATCCCTTGATTTAATAAAAACAAGCAAAAATCTTGAACAAAGCAAAATTCAAAAACAAAATAAATAGTGATTATCATCACTACATAAATCCCTTGCTCAAAGAAAAAAAAAATTCAAAATAAATAATGATTTTCATCACTAAAGCATGAGCAAGTATCCCAAATAAATATGAAGAAAATAAGGGAGTATTGAACTTGAATCCCTAGAGTTCTTAGCATTTGACAAACCGTAATGTGATCCTCATAAATGGTTATCCTTACACAATGATATATCTATCACATTAGCATCCTACTTTTGTACATACCAATATTTGCATGTGGAAGGGCTAGCTTTAGGTGTCCTATATCGCCTAGTGGTCTAATCCAACTGAGTCCAACTTAGGATCAGGATGAACATTTGAGGATCCCCAATACAACAATGGGCTGCATGAATCTCACCTAGCATTGGGGTATGCTTATGTTTTATCTAATATATTCATTTGCACACATAGGGATAATGAGTATCTAGGTCTTCATAACAAGAAATTTATCTTTCAAGAGTCCTGTATGGTCAGTATACAACTTTTGATGGAGTAACTAGGGTGTTTGAGTCTCATGGAAAACCTCAAAAATCCTCTAATAGCAACAAATCATGTCATCAATCAAATCATCAACTTTCTTTAGGAGGTTTTATTCATTAAATGATGTGCATGAAATAGGATAGATACCAGATAAATATCAACAATGATATTTAGATGACCATTGACTATTTTGTGTATATCTTTTAATTTACAGAAGCTTATAAAGAAAGTACATACATATCACATCATCTCATCTCACATAAGATGTTTAAATAATTAATTCTTATTATAAGAGTTATTATTTATTCATGATTTTTATACATTCTATGGTGTCACCCATTAGATTGTTGAACTCATATCACATGCATTCCTTATGTTTTAAGTGATTAAAGCATACAGGTTCATTTACATTAGATCATCATCATAGTGCATTACACATATTGCATTCACCATATCATAACAACATAAGTTAGATGCATACAATAGAATCAAATTAAACATGCATTTAAAAATAAGCATTGCATCCATATATGCATACATCATCAGTAATGCATCTACACATCTAGATCATACCATCTAAAGCATACATCTATCATATAGCTAAATGCATATCAATACATCACATCATATAGCATAAAATCATAATACTGCATCACATAAACATAAAAGCAAAAACATATAAATACACATAATGAGTCTCAAAATATAGATATCATATATATATTGTGTGTGTGTGTGTCAAATAAGTACATAAGGGTACAAAATTACCCATAGGCTACAACTATGTAGGTCATCTGACCTTACACTAAAAAATAAATCTAATACAATCAAAGCCATCAAGCTGCACCTGCACCTCCAGCCTCACCTCCACCCATGGCTCTATCCCTATGAGTATAGTGGGAGCTAGTCCCTACGGTATCCTGTGGCTCGACCACACTGATGACTACCCTGATGTGCTCCACCCACTCCTATGTGACCCTCCTACTATAGACCTATCTAGTAGATGACCTCCCCAAAGCCTGACCTCATGCTCTAGTGCAAGGATGTAAGCATTATCTAATGTGCATTACTCCAAGTCCTCTAATAGGAGTCCATGTAGACATTTGATCTCTGCATCTACATCTAGCCCACTAGGTCCTTGAGGCACTAGCATAGCTAGCACAACCTATCCCTAGAAGCATTCCCTCTCTAGTAAGCTCATCTATCCTGATCTATTGAGTCAATCTATGTCTATAGAGTGATCCTCTCCTCATCAAACTCTAAACCTATGCCTAAAGCCCAACAATAGTAGAATCCCACTACAAGATCTAGATCTGAGCTAACTGAAGCTCAGCCTCTATGATGCAGCTAAGCTCAGAGAGGAGACTCCTACTCCTCTAGAGCTAACTCCTCCTCCTAGAGCAACCTACTCCTCTACCACCTACTACTCTATCTACCCCCAGTCCTCTATCCGAGCCCACACTCGATGCCCATCAAGATCCTCCCCTACAACTACCTCATCTTGATCTCGACCTAAGCTACCACCACCATGCCATAGACATGTGACCCACCACTAAGTATAGGCCTCTATGACCCCACCATCTACAATACCAACATCCACTATTAGAGGATCATCATCCTCTACAACTACTATAACTCGAGGTAGTGGAAGATCCCTCTCTATAGTAATCTACCTATACAAAACTAGCTAAAGAGGTACATCCTACTATAGACCATACTATCAAAGCACCCTAGAATAGTGGAAGAACTCCCTGATGCCATCCTTGCAGACGATAACCCATCGATCATACCTAGTCCTAGTTGTAAACCTATCTACCTCTACCTAGGTGGGGCAATCATGATAGGGCCTCCAGATGATATCCTTGGCCTATAGGCCAATAGATATGTGTAGTGGGAGAGCTCTCCTACATAGCATTGACTCTTGTACTCCTCACACTCTCAAGGCCACCTAGATCCATAGCACTGAGCAACATCAACTATGGTAGTAATCTCAATAGGTAATCCTCTTAGGTGGTCCACCCTGATATGCTCCCAACCCCAGATCTATAGGAGTAGGCTACAAGCAATGCTAGCTCATCCCCACCATTGGATCCTATAGAGCTCATCATAGCACTGAGCCAATAGTGCTCCCCCAAGCCATGATGATAGGCTCCACACTATCAATCAAGTCCTAAACCATAACTAAGAGGTTCCATGGGAACCTCACTCTAGAGAATCGATAAAAGCATATTACATATAACCATATAAAACAACATATCTCCAAGAGAAGACATCCTCTCGATACCACCGATCCACAAAAATCCCACCAAATCGAGTATCAAAGAATGCAACAACTGCATGTGCTCCAAAGACCCTCAAAAGACTACATCTCTAGCATCAGTAGGGGAAGAAACAATGGGGACTCCATCAAAAGGGATCCGAAAGATCCTGTAGACATCCTCCAATGTGATGGTCATCTCACCCATAGGGAGATGAAAGGTGTTAGTCCTAGAGTCCCACCTATGTGCTAAGGTAGTAAGGTAGGCCTGATCTGACATGATCATCGAAAGCCTAGTAACGTACTAGAGCCCATGAGCATCAAGCCAATCCTAGTCTATGTCATCCATGTTAGGAAGAATATCCATGAGCAATTTAGGGTCCCAAGCCCCATAGACAAAATCTAAGAGTGCAAAATAAATGCCTAAATTAAATGCACTTAAAAGCTAAAAGGAGCAATAAAACAAAAATGGTGCAAAATTTATCTAAGATAAGCTTAAGGCTATGAAAACAATGACTAAATGCACCTAAAACAATCAAAATCTACACTTCAAAATTTCAAAAAAATCAATTAAATCCTTAAAATTTCAAAAAATTCAAAAATAATCCTAAGGTCCATGTGTCGCTCACGCAAGGAGCGGCCACGCAGTGGCCTAAGCCGACAATGGCCAGCCACCAATGGTCAAAAATTGACCATTGGAATTCAAGTTGGTCATTGACGGTGATAGCGACCCCTATTTGGCCATTTAGGGGCCACTCTGAGCATCAACGACCATGAGGCAGCATGCCAATGACGTCCCCCCTCAAAAATAAAAAAATTGAAAAATCTAAAACTAACCTAGACCCACTAAAATTAACCTAAACTAAGCCTATCTATGGATTTGGTTCATTGCCAATAAGTTTAGTTTGGTTCATTTACCGATTACTTAGTGAGGTTCATTTTACCAAATAAAACAAATAAAAAGCTAGGGTTTGAGAGATACCCATGAGTCATCAACTCCTCTACTTATCGAAGCCTCATCCTACTCAACCATGGTGTCTAATTTTAGTAGCATCCTAGGTCACAATCAGTCACTCTCAACTCAAAGCTCAAAAGTGCAATTGATAACTAGAATAATGAAAATTCAAACCCTAAAATTCTTTTATATTTTCAATTTATGCCTCACCCTTTGTATAATGGCCCACACTTTTGTTGGACTCGATACCCATAAGTAGGCAATTAGGGTCATTGGACGACTAGGAAACAAAGATAAATTCACTCAATTTCTCACCATGAGGCACCTCAAAATGGGCCATTAAGCATACCTATCAGTCCAAAACAATCAAAAATGCATAAATACCAAAAAATCATAAATCAAAATCCAAAAACATCATAAAATTCAAATTAAAAAAATCAAATAACAACAAAATCTCAATTGAGCCTCGTATTCAGTTATTTACTCTATACACTTGGTGGTTGTAGTGACTAGCGCTCCATGCAATCCGGCAAGATGAGTAAATTACCATAAGGCCACTTGGGGAAAATTAGTTATGGTAGAATTGAGAAGCTTCACTTCAATATTGAAGAAGGCCATGGCGATCGGACTACCCCATGGGAATGAGGATTCATCTCATTTCTTCTATAACATTGTAAAAATCATAATGTAGTGATTCAACATAAGCTTAAATAGAATTGCTATCATCCTTGATTCCCTAAGAAGGCCATTATGGTCAGACCGCTCCATGGGATAGAGATGTACAATTACTAAAAATGGTTGAAATCACACCTGATATGGGACCTACCCTATAACAACAAAGCAAACCTCTAAAAGGGTCCAAATCATTCATATTGGTCAAGTGACTCATCACTTTATTCATTGTCCTTCCCTCATCGACTCGTCATTTGAGGGGGTAGTCATAATATCAACAATCATAATCAAAATCAACAAAATATCACTCGATCATGTCAAATTGTATTCATCTTATGAATCATTGCCAACAACTATCATAAGCTTACCCTTTGCTAGGGCAAAAAGCAAACATGATAGTTAAGTTTGTAGCTCTCCTCCTTTTGGACCTATAGTAGCACTAAAGCTACCCGATTTCCTGATGGACGTGTGCAAGCTTTCACAAATTTAAGCCTTCCATCCTATTGGAAGCAATGATTCTAGGATGCACACCCTTTCTCATGACTAGGGCATCCAATGTTGATCAGATCAATGATCATCACACAACCTACAATGTGGCCCTAGGTGGTCTATTTTTGCTCCACGCTATGTTTTCCCATAATGCATCCCAAAAAGGGGTATCTGTAGACACCTAAAATACATCATGTTTAGGAGACTACTCATATGGACACATTCAAAGACCATATGAATCATCTTGGACCTTTCCAAGAGCTAGAAGTGGTCCTAACCACTCAAAAAGGGTAGTTCTAGCCCATCCAGGCTTAGCCGCTCTCAAGCAGAGTGGCCACCACATCTGGTCGTTGAAGCTGAGAGCGGCCACACCTAGCCACTACTCTAAATAATGGCTAGCACCATGCATAGTCTAGCCATGAATACAGGCCTAGATCACACAGTCTAACTACACCTTGCATTGCTTATGGGTAGATTTTGGTGAGGAACTCCCAGAGTTCCTCCTAACTACCCCTTCAATGCCAATTTGTGACTGATGCTTTCCCCTAGGATGGTCAATTGCATGCAATTTGGATTTTGGCTTCTCCAGGAAGCCAAGATCTAGATCTAGATCTAAAATAGAGAGGAGTCTACATATGGACTCTCCCAAGAAAAGCAAATGATCCATGAATATCAAAATTTTGTGCAGCGAAGCCCTAGTCGATTAGAGAGTGAATCCACACCCCCTTTGAGGAGCAGCGAAGCGCTATCCAATTGAGCTACGTCTATGCACCTACTTTCAGATCTATTTATTCTTCACCACCCATCAGTGTACCAGACACAATAGGTGACCCTTGAACATCAATTGGAGCAAGGAATCTAGTGCTACAACCCTTAGTTCACGAGGAGAAGAGCTTCATTTCATGGTCATTATCATTGATAGTGGCCCATAGGCATAGCCTAGGGTTTTCAGACATTATTTTCCTAGTTCTAGCTTAGATCTGATTATTGCTTTGATTTATTAATTAGTTCTAGCATAGATCTGATTTCATTAATGCATTTACATCGTATTTCTGAGTTTTCTATGCATTTATCACTTAGTTTATGCTTGCATTTTAATATTATCATGCTCATATATCATGTTTATCAAATCTACTAATAAGAGCCTCATCAAGAGAGGTTTCCCATGCTACTGATAGTGTTCTATTATTTCTATGCATGCAGGTTATAGGTTTACAAGACCGATTCAAGGCATCCAATGCATAAGATCCCTCCAAGAAGAGAAAGGAGAAGGAGGCATCTATAAGCCCTCATACAAGTTCATGTGCGAGATCGAGAGGCCTATGGAAGTGCACCACCCCCTTTATGAGGGGACATCATTCTTCACCATTATTCCACTTGTATCTTATTGTATCAAACTGGGTATCCCTCAGAGGGACCGATATGTAACCGAGATTTGCAAAGAAATTAATAAAAGATATTTCTTTATTTTATCATTTTCATGTTATATGTGCTTGTGTGCTTCTTTATTTTAATTTGATATATAATATTGCAAGTAGAGTAGAGGTGTGCGCTTCTCGGGGTCGCACATCAACAATCTCCCCCACATCATGAGGCATTAATGGATATTCTGAAATCCATTGAATTACAATCTCAAGATTCTAATGCCTTCAACAACTTTTTAGGGAGCATCCAAACATGCATGGAGCCTTCCATCACATTCTATGACTTTGAGATTAAGCCAATCTCATCGAACTCAATAGACCCTCCATTGCATATCATGGCTCTAATTGACAAGAAGTCTTTTAAAAGAGTCCTAATTGACATCGGTTCCTCTATCAATATCATCACCACATCTACCCTTCATCATTTGAACCTTCCTCCATCTCATATCACCAAGTCATCATTCACCTTAAAAGCATTCAATGATGCTTTATGTTCCACAATTGGCACTATTGTTTTTCCCATTGAAGTAGGGGTCAAAATGTTGCACACCATGTTTCACATCTTGGAAGGATCCATGGCATACAATGTACTCCTTGGAAGACCTTGGATGAGGGAAATGAGATGTGTCCCTTCAATACTACATCAATGTTTGAAATATGTTCATGAGGGATAAGTACATTGCATATCGGTAGACGTCGAGCCATTCAAGTATTGCAATTTCATTTCAAATCCTTATGAGTCCATGCTTCCTTCCACTCACATTTTCCTATCACCATCAGCCAATCCATCTACCACTTCACCAATTTCCTCATCAAAAGCTCCCATTCCTGAGGAGCTCCCTATCACCAATCCCCATCAAGCTTCCATACCCCCATCATCTTCATCATTGACTACATGCACATGTGGTCACAATCAATCCACATCATCAACATCCTTGCCATCCACTTCATCATCATCATCCATCCAACAACCTTCCCAATCCAATCCATCACCATCACCTAATGTTTCACAAGTCGAGTTGATGGATTGTGAGACATCTTCATCTTCACCATTCCTCGAGCCATCATCCAACCAAGGTCCTTCCATATCTTCCCAAGTCAAGGTCCACCTCACTAATCCTGGTATTGGTGAATATGTGGTCCAAGACATCACCATCACGCCCCTCACCATTCCTAAGGCTAAGGATTTTGATCACCCATGTGACCCACATTTAGCCATAGGAGTAGTATATGACATGGGTTCAGCTCCAAATAGCATAAATTTTGTATATGGGGGATTGATTCTTCATCAAATCTAACTCCCCTAGAGGAACCCAAAGAACCAACACTTGCCAATATTCCAAACATGTCGAGATTTCCATCTCGCTATTTTCACATAGTCAATTGGTAAGGTCATGGCCTAGGATTGCATGAACAGGGAGTGCATCAACCTATTGATGTTCCATATCAAGAAGTGCATGACCATTCAGGTCTAGGTTACCACCCACTTTCCACCACCTCTTCTCTTGAACAAGCCTTCCAAAGGCTTAATCTAAATTCAGGAGAAGAAGCCCTCCATCCCGATGATTCTGATGATGAAATCTATGAAGAATTTAAACTTATGTCGATAATTTTGGATGAATCTGAAGAAGAATCGGAGCCCATTATTCCCCATACCGAACAAGATGAGTTTTATCTCAACATGTTCCCCATCCATGAGCCCATATTTCACTTGCTTCTTCCACAAGAGTGAGCCGCCCCTACCGGTGAGCCACCACCTCCATTCCATTAAGCCATTTCATAAGCCAAACTTGTAACATATGTACATAACACAAAAATAATGGTTTTCACCACTACCAAAAAAAAAAAAATCAACAAAAACATTTTTTTTCTTTACATTGCATGTATATATCATTTAGTTAAATGCATTTATTTGTGTTGCTTGCTGCTATCTAGGTTTACCAAGCTCCTAGCACCGGTTCTTAGGTTCCATCCATTCCATCCAACCTTATCCACTTTGCCCATAAGTCAACATGAATCCTATTGATTTATTCACCCCACTCCGTAATCCATACGATCCGGCTAAACCAATTCCAATTGACATAAGTCTTATCGATATGGATCAGATTTCCTCACCTCCATCCTTTTTTGAATTTATCTTGTTCGAGGAATTGTTAAGGGCTTCCACCAACTACATTCCTCCATCCCCTCCACCTTCGCCTTCACCTTCACCTTCGAATCCTGAGGTTTTCCAAGCAGAAATAGATGAGGATAAGCCAAAAGAGTTTGATGACATCTTAGATGACATTCATCTGATCCCTACACCCCATCAACTTGAGGAAGGTTCCCACATGTCCATTGAAGATACTATTGATGTGGACCTTAGTTCAGACAAAGACAATCCCCAAATTATCAAGCTTGGTAAAATCTTATCACCCGATGAACAAGAGCAATTAATTGCTCTCCTCAAGAGGAAGAAGGGCATATTTGCATGGTCCTATAAGGACATGCCTAGTCTTGACCCTAGTTTGGTTGTCCATAATCTCACCTTACAGCTTGATGCTAAGTCGATCAAACAAAAACTTAGGAGAATGCATCCTACCATGGCCCTCTTGGTAAAAATAGAGCTTCAAAAACTCTTAGACGTGAACTTCATAGTTCCTATCGACTATCCTGAGTGGCTTTCAAACATGGTACCCATTCGAAAACCTAATGGGGTGATACACATTTGCACTGACTTTCGAGATCTTAACAAAGCGTGTCCTAAGGATGACTTTCCTCTCCCAAACATCGATACTCTTGTCGACACCTGCGCTGGCCATGAAATGCTTTCACTCATGGATGATTTTTTAGGATACAACCAAATTTGAATAAATCCTGATGACCAACACAAAACAACATTCACTACACCTTGGGGAACTTTTTGTTACAAGGTGATGCCCTTTGGCCTCAAAAATGTAGGTGCCACTTATCAACATGCCATGACATACATTTTCCATGACTACATGCATAATATTATCGAAGATTATGTGGATGATCTCTTGGCTAAATCTAAAACTCGACAAGAGCACATTGGTGTATTGGAGAAAGTTTTTGATCGACTCCTAGAGCATAATGTAAGGTTGAACCCCAAGAAATGTGTCTTTGGTGTTACCTCGAGCAAACTTCTAGGATTCATTATCTCCAAAAGAGGCATTGAGGTGGACCCTAACAAGGTCAAGGCCATCATGGAGATGCCTCCCCCAACTAACTTAAAGGAATTGCATAGTTTACAAGGAAATATTCAATCAATCCATCATTTTATTGCGCAACTTTCTGACAAATGTAGGCCATTCAATCACCTACTACAAAAGGGGGTGCCATTCTCTTGGATAGATGAATGTCAAAAAGCCTTTGATGACATTAAGCAATACCTAGCTTCTCCACCAGTCTTAGCTCCTCCTCATCCAGGGGTCCCATTCTATATTTATATCTCAACAATGGACTTTGCATTAGGGACAATGCTTGCACAAAAGAATGAAGAAAATCGAGAGCAAGTTGTCTACTACATTAGTCGAACATTGGTAAGCTATGAAACTAGATACGCTTATGTAGAAAAATTGTGCTTAGCAGTGGTTTTTACCACTAAGAAACTTCGACATTACATGCTTAGTCACACAACATATGTCATAGCTAGAGAAAATCCTCTACGTTATATGATGTCTCGCACTTACAATAACACCCGCACCGCTAAATGGATAATGCTCCTTACTGAATTTGACCTTGAATTCATTAGCCAAAAATCCATTAAAGGTCAGGTAATAGTCGATCAACTTGTGGAAGCTCCACTACCTAGTGATCATCCTTTGATTATTGAGCTCCCAGATGATTCGGTATTTGTTATCACTAAACAAGAAGAAGATGTCATTCTAGAGGAAGATGTCGATATCACACTATTCTTTGATGGCTCTAAGTGCATGAAAGGTCAAGGTGTTGGAGTCATGTTTCATACACCCTAGGGGGTACCTATCCCCTTATCATTCAAACTTGACTTCCAATGCACAAACAACACTATAGAGTATGAAGCCTTAATCTTAGGTCTTCAATCAGCTATAGCTATGAGCATTAAGCGTATCAGGATATTTGGTGATTCTCAACTTGTTGTTAAGAAAATCAATGGAGAATACCAATGCAAAGAACCTACCATTAAGCTTTACCATGAAGTAGCAATGAAATTGCTCTCTAAGTTTGATTGGTATGAAATCAATAGTTTGCCATGTTTGACTAATAGATTTGTAGATGCGATGGCCTCCCTTGGATCATTGATTCCAAAAGACTCCTTTGGAGAGGTACAACCCCTTATAATTTCAATGGTCTCTAAATCTACAATTGTTTGTGTTGAATCTAAAGATGAAAAGGATGTTTGCTTTATCCAGTCGGATCCATATGAGCCTTGGTCAAGCCAAATAGTAGCCTTTCTCAAGTTTGGAACACTCCCATATGACATGTCTCGAACTACCAAATGCACTTTCAAGAAAAAGGTAGCTCATTTTGTTCTCTTGGGGGACGTGTTGTATAAACATGGTTATGATGGAGTCCTCCTTCATTGTCTCGAGTCTAGTGAGGCACAAAGAGCCATAGTTGAAGCCCATGATGGTACTTGTGGTGGTCATTTTAGTGGAATGGCCATTGCAAAGCATATTTTATGCATGGGTTATTATTGGCCCACAATGGAACGTGATTGTTGCACTTATGTTAAACATTGCAAAAAGTGTCAAGAACATGCTAATTTAACTCATGTACCATCACAAGCTTTACAACCTATTCAAAGCCTTTGGCCCTTTTCACAATGGGGTCTAGATCTAATTGGAAAAATTTTACCTCCTTCCTCGAGACAACATACATTCATCATCACAGCCACTGAATACTTCACAAAGTGGGTTGAGGTAATTCCTCTAACTAATACGATAGGACCTAGAATTGTGGAGTTTATACTTCACCACATCATTTGTCATTTTGGTATTCCCTCAAAAATCATTTTAGATAATGGCAAGTCTTTCAAGAACAAGGATGTTCAAGCACTTTGCGAGAAATATAACATTCAACATAGTTTCTCGACTCCTTATTACCCACAAGAAAATGGACAAGCTGAAGCTTCCAACAAGACCTTAATTGCTATTCTCAAGAAACTTGTCAAAGAAAATCATAGAGATTGGCATACACAAATTCCCTTGGCATTATGGGCTTATCGAACAAGCATCCGCATGCCTATAGGGGCAACACCATTTTCATTGGTCTATGGAGCCAAAGCAATCATGCCTCTTGAGCTCGAGATCCCCTCCTTACGAATTTCTTTGCAGGAATTCATAGATGATGACACTGCTAGACAAGCACGTCTTGACCAACTCACACTTCTTGATGAGAGGTGAGTCAATGCTTTAGAGCATTTACGAGTTTATCAAGACCACCTAAAGTGTGCTTACAATACCAAAGTTCATCTACATGAATTCCAAGTAGGAGATCTTATCCTTAAAGAGAACCAACAAAACACCAATGCATTACCGCATCTTCATGATAAATTTATAGCTAATTGGTTAGGTCCATACATTGTTACTCAAAGAGTGGGTAATGGTACTTATAGGCTTGCTAGTCTAGAGGGAGAGGAAGAACCCGAACCACTTAATGTTATACACTTGAGAGCATTCTATGCATGATTTGATTTATATATATGTATATATACATGGCTAATACACAAAAACATTTGCATACATTTCATTCACAACATTGCATTTCATTTGCATATACACTTCAAAACAATGCATTAACACACATTTCATATTTCATTTCACAAACATTGCATTCACACAATGCATTTACATCCACATTTCACATTTATATTAGGGATCATTTATTAAGTTCAAGGTTTTAATTGGTCCAATAAAATCATGTTGCCTTAATCAGGGGCACCTTCACAATATCATCCACACAATTCCACCAAGTCAAATTATCATTTGCAAACCACATTTCCATAAATTCCTAGGTGTTTTTGGTCACTCAACCACTCCTAGTGTTTTAAGAAAACTCCAAAATACATGTCGAGTTCCTTTTAGGACCATTACACATATACACTAAGAAAATCTTGAGTTTTAGGAATTGACTCCAAAACATTCTTGAACCAAACACAATTTCACATCTTAAAAACATCTTGTGTCAAAGAGGGATAACACCATACTTGGTATGAACCTCGAAGTGAAAAGGGTCATCCTTGCTAGTCCCATCATGCAACATAGTCCATAAGAATAGTGGTTTTCACCACTATCACAATTGCTTCCAAATCCAAAATATAGAGTAGTAAGGATAGGGTACAATTCTCATCACACTTAGGTTGAGAATATGATTCCCCAAAACTCTAAATCTTTTACATCACACACCACTGATCATTGGGTTGTAAGGATCATACTACATTTCCAATCAGACGGTTAGGTAGTCATCCCCAAAACTTAAGAGATCAAAAACACAAATCATGGACTATGGAGTTAGCCTCCACCAGAGCTATAGATGCTTGATTGGTAGTGGAGTATGCTCATGCATGGTGACACATCTCTTTCAAAGAGACCTCTGACCACACATAAGGACAAGCTAGCTTCTTGGTCTCATCCATAATAGGTTTACCCAATTTACTCAAGATGAGTTAATGAACTCACTTGCACACACATTGGTTCTTGATTGCCTCGAGTCATTACCATGCTCATGATTCGGTAAATGAATTCACTGCACACACATTTGGTCCTAGAGGGATTAGGCAGTTTTAGTGAGTTTGTTTGATACCACTAGTATGTCTGAGTCTCTGCAAAATAATCAATTTTCCATATCAACATCCATATCTTCTTCCATATCAACATCCATATCTTCTTCCATGTCAACATCCATGTCACTTCATGAGTCATTCACCCCATATGCCACCAAGTTTGGTGCCCTGATTAAACAACAATGCTAGAAAATGGCCAAGCAAGATCTAAACTATGAATGATCATTAGAACATTTGCATTCCATACCTTGCATTAATCATCCATAACATATCATATGCATTCATCATCCATATAAACATGCATTCCACAAAAACATTCACACAAACACATATAACACAAAAGGTAAAAGCCATGTATATATATATGTGTATAAATATCACATGTACAATGAGTGCCAAAAGGCTACATACAATGGAGCACCAAGGCTCATATACAAAAAGTGCATCTAAGCACTAAGCTACGTCCTCCAAGAGGACCCCTATGACCTAGGAGGAGCCCTAGACCTAGAGCTATGCCTAGACTCGCTATGCCTAGCACCCTCAAATACAGATGAGGTTGGAGGATCAGGAAGTGGAATATGATGTTCCATCAACCTATCCTCCAATGCCTCGATATACCTATATCGAGACCGAAGGTATGCTATATCGATATTATGTTGATGCTCCCTCTCTAGTAGCTCTACCTAGAGCCTCATGATCCTCTCATCCCAGAACCATCACCATCTCTACTACCTACTACTCTAGCCTCACCCAATCCTCCTCACCCTGATCTAGAGGCCCATCCAGAGTCTCCTCCACATCATCTCCATATCCACCATCTCCCCCACTCTTGAGAGCCTACCTAGCCACACCCTTAGTCCTCCTCCTTTGACTATCTGATCGAAGGTATCACTATCACTTGGGGGCCTCATGGGTCCCCTCTCATCACCTAGCCTCATCCCCATCTCAACCACTACTCGAGGTGGTGCCCATGGTGGTTATGTAATAAACCATACATCATACTCCATGGTAGTCCTTACATCATCCACATCTAGGAGATCTATCTCCTCATCATCCTCATAGGTCACCCTCCATGGCTCTACACATGGTAGCCCTATCTCCTCCCGATGCCTCCTATAGCGCATCAACTCATCCAAGACATCCTACCTCAAGCCAAACTATCAGAGTACTCATGAGAACTAAAAATACTCAGCCTCACTCCAATATCTCCCAACCACCCACCTAGCCTATCACACTCATCATAAATGCTCTCCATATCTAGTCCACCTACTACCTCACCATGACCTCCATATCACTTGGGTGGATGTTAATCCAACCCACAAATCTTGGTACCACTAGCTCATCCCACCTACCGACTCGATTATACCTCCTCAACCACCACCCATCTCCTAGCATAGGGCTACTCCCTACCCAAGCCTACTACTAGTAAGCCCTCTGATCAAGCCACACTAAAGTGCTCCCATCCCCAACACTACAACAACAAGCTGCATCCTAATCCTTTCCTCCCCACCTCATCACATCATAAAGCTCTTGATATACCTACACCAATAAGGTAGGAGCCCATGCATACACCTATCGCCTAGTGAGCATATCACTCACTAACCCTATCAGGTTCCAAGGGAACCTACACCCAATGTTATTTGAGGCCATGATGTTGGCCAACATAAACATAACCAAGGCACGAAGGGCATCCAAATCCTTGTCCACATACATGGACAAGTAAGGTATACCTCCACTCTCCACCCTCACACCCTACCAACCATCACCAAACATATTCATCATATTTACCTCGATCATGTCCAACCTCATAGATCCCCTCCACTAGAACCTTGAGGATGTGATATACATCCTCCAAGTGTCATAGTCACCTCTCCTATAGGGAGCTAAAAAGTTCCCCTATCCACATCCCACCTCTCCACCAAGGTAGAGAGGTACCCCTCATCTACCCTCACCACATCAATCTAGGCTACCTCCACTAGCCCCACTACCTCTAGAAAATCCCACTCATCCTTCACCACCACCTTCCTCATCCCAAGAATGTATGATGAGAACCGATGCTGAGCCTCCAAAATCCTAAGCTACAACACAACACAAAATATTTATCATTTACACATAAAAAAAACAAAATTTTACACAAAAAGAGAATTACCTCAGTAGCTCACACTCCAGCATCAGCCCCAACCTCCACACCTACTCCCTCCACCACCATAGCTTCCACACCCAAGTCACTTCACCTCACTTCACTCCACTCTCCCAAACATAACTTCTCAAACTCTCAAATGCACAAATGAGCTTCATTTCTCATCCTGCCAACTATTTATAGCTACTTTAAGCACCTTGAGATGCCCATGGGCATTTCCTAGTGCATTGAAGTACACCAGGGAATTTGTAGAATACCCAAACATCGATGGACATTTCTGCATGCCAAAAGTACCAATGGGTATTTGGCATCAATTTTGACAAAAGATAAATTCTTACAAAATAGTGGCTTATCCCCACAAAATCACTCCATATTGCATCCATGCATCTATTCCATCATATTAACAAGTTTTGTGAAGATTCCAACTGATTTGGATGCATAATTTTTATTTGCAACCACAAATTGCAAATCTACTTAACAAGTTACAAAAGCACTCCAAAATGGTCCAAATATTCACAAAATGATCATAATCATCATTCTCATCATTCATACATCATCATCAACATCATTCCATATCATCATTTGCATATTTTCCAAGTTCAAACAACATTCAAGTGAATCTTGTATCTAGTGGGTTTTTCTATATACTTGGTGATTGCAATGATTTGCATCCATGCAATTCGATAAGATGAAGAACCTACCATAAGGACACTTGGTCATTTTCATCATTCCATATCTCATTGTTCAAAATCACAATCATATTTGGTACTTCACATTTTGAGTGAAACCTTGCCAAGAACAATTTGCACAAAAGTTGTCATTGATGGCCTAGTTCATGGGGCTTAAAACATGGACAAAATCACATTTCATCATTACACATTTCCTTGACAGTCATCATGGTGATTGGCCTTAACTAGGGTGATTGGTTCTGATCATAGGAATTATCTGACAGTCACTAGTTGGCCCTCCGAAGTTGACTATTTTTTATTTTTGCATATTCATCCTTGCATATCAATGATGTCGGAAGGCACATTCTTCAATAGCATCGAATCACCCCAAATTTGGGGCAACCACATTTGGTTTTGACTTTCCCACAATGGGATACATCTTACATGATCATGACATCTACACTTGGCAAAAATCCCTTCATCTGTTGGGGTAAAAATAGACACATTTTTCATAAAACCCTTCATCTTAAAAAAACCTTCATCTATTGGGGCAAAAATAGACACATCATGTCACATTTTTCACCAATCCCCTTCCCACCATTGGGGCAAAAATGGTATCACATTTATCATCCACCATTCATTTGCACAGATTTTTCAATTGGCTCATGAGATTCATCCGCAAACTCATTCACCAATTGAGGGGGTAAGCTACACAAAATTCAAATTCTTTCATTCTTTTATCTTCAAGCTCATGTTTCACATCCCAAGAGAAAGTTGCTTCTACACCTAACCCAAACAAGTGTCTTATGTTTTTGCACTGCATTGTGTTTCACGCAACACAATACAAAAAGGGGCATCTATAGACACCAAAACCTAGCCACTTGTCATCCATCCTAATTTTCCCACCATTTCCACCCATTATTCATATATATTTTATATATTTTTATATATATTTAAATATTAATATTTATATATATTTAATAAATATATATTTATATAAGTGAATTAATCCCAGCCATCCGATTTCACTTAATCCTATCCATCCATCTATATCAATCCATGCCACACCCTAGATTTAATATCCACCCTCTGATATGCTTTTATCTCAGCCACACGATTAGTGTCATTGAAACCCTAGCATGCCCTAGGTTGGATTATTAATAGGAGCCATTTTGATGGCTCAACCCCTAAGAATTTCCTAAGAATTTATGTCCTGAGTCCTAAGTCATTCATCCCCGAGTTCCTTGGAGCATCCGAGCACTCTCACCTTCCATCCTTACCTACCATAGCCCCCGCATCCATCACCACCTCCCTCACTCTGATCTACATCTACATCTTCCCTCTCAGTCATCGAATGCCTTTGGGTGCTTCCTGTCATTCTCGAGCACCTCTGGGTGCTTCCCCTCCACCGCCAAGCACCTCTGGGTGCCCTCCACCATTCTCGAGCACCCACGAGCATTTCCTGTAGCCACCGAGCACCCATGGGTATTTTACGCCAGAGTTCTGAAGTCCTCCTAGCCTTCGGGTGATGCTAGGGCATCATCGCACCAATCCACTACAACAAATTTCATCAGATCAGAGAACAATAGATAAGCAAGGTAAATATTTTATTTGGTATTTTATTATATGCACTTTTAGTTTCTGTTCATGTTATTTACATCATATAGCTAGGGTTTTGTATTGATTATAGAGGGCCTCACATTGTGGAGCCCTCATAGTTGCTACTAACCCATTTGTTATTTTATTGTGTGTAGATCTGGAAGTGTTACATTAGCATTGGATAATTGCTTAAGCTGGAGTGGCCCGACATCGGATAACTAGAAGCCCACTCACTTCTATTGGGAGCAGAGACGCATTTTGAGACACCACCAACATTGTTTGCTAGGGTTTCGGAGAACCCTAGCTATTGTAAAATCTGTATCAAAGAATTCAAGGATTCTTATTGTAACAATGGAGTTTTGAGGCTCCCCCCATTAATATAAAATCATTCATTGTGCAATATTGTTTTTTGAGTTCTAATTTATATCTTGTTATTTGGTGTTGCATTTTTGTCTTCACAATTTGCATGCTTACATACATGACACTTTTGCACATTCTCTCAATATACATTTGCACTCTTACTCACATGACACTTGTGTATTTTGTACATATTGCACTCTTACTTACATGACACTTGTGCATTTCCTATAATTTTCACTCTTACATTATACTTTGCATTTCTTACACATTGACACTACATAAAAGGGAAATATAAATCACTCATCTAAACTATAGACACAAACCTAATTTATTACATATTTACATTTATACCATAAAGGTACCATAAGGGCACATTTTCATGTACCAAATATTCTCCAACACCCCCTAAATTATATTATTTGGTTATTGAATAATTAAGTCTTCAATCTTTGTCTTTGATCTTCAATATGATTCCTTTAGACTTTTGTATGAGTCTTCAATATACAATCCTACATGAGATCCTTTAGGTTCTTGTTCTAACATTTGCTTTTGTCTGTATCTATTTTAGCTTAGTTTTTCTTTGCTTTCCTGATCTTCTTCTATTTCTTTATTCTATTCTTTTAAATCCTAGTCTTGATCCTACCTTGTCATATTTTTGAAGTATTTTCTCCTATATTTGGATTTTCTATAACATTTGCAACATTAGTATCATTAGAAATATTTGAAGATGAATATCTTCATCGACTAAGAGTTTTACTGTAAGAGCTTTGAATTAATTTTTTTCTAAATTTTCTTCTAAATCCTAAATTTCATTAATTTCTTGAACTAAGTTTTCTTTTTATTTTCTTCTCTAAATTGTAGCTAATGTTGTTGTTGATGACCATATTGATACTGAGGTTGATATTGATGTTGTTGGTATTGAGGTTGAAATTATTGTTGTGGATTGTATCAATACTAAGGTTGATATTATCTTTGTTGAACTATTTTATTCATTTGATTTCCTTTATTATATCTAAAAAAATTGTACTATGACCCTCTCTCTTACATATATGATAGACTCTTGAATTTCATTTAGATATATACTTGGATGTTGTAGCAATATTACTTGATATACTATCTTTAGATATCAAGGAATTATTAGTCATTTCATCCTTCACTAAATTCTTTGCTTCATATTCCTAAAGAATATTGACTAAATCATCAAATGTAGTCTCCTTACTTAGAACTTGTAAAGAAGTAACTAAATGTTTATAACTTTCTGGAAGTGCCCTTAGTGTAACTTGAACAAGAAATTTATCTTCTACTTTTCTCCTAGAGTTAATAGTTTTGCCTTTATATATGCTACTTTTCAAAGAAATAGTTCTATACTTTCTCCACTATTAACCTTTAAGGAGTATAATTGAGATTGTAAATTTAGAATTGTTGATTTGTTTTTGCCCTTAAAATATTTTACATATTGTATTCCATGCAATTGTAGAAGTATTTGTTAGCTTTTGATACTAAATACTTAATGAAAAGTAACCAAAAGATCTATAATAAGCATGCCATATCAAATATAAGATAATGGAAATATTTAAAGCATATAAAACTTATGAAAGACATCTGCAATAACTCAGAAAACTACCATTAACAAAAGGTCATGAAAATAGTATTTTTATATAGAATGGATATCTGACGGGGATGAAAAATACCAGTACCTTACAAATTCAACTTTTCATTAAAATTTTGCAAAGGTTATTTACATGCATTCCAAATTAAAAAAAAACATCCCGCAGGCATACAATGACCGAGCTCGGCTCGGTTCTTCCACTCTGTAACTCCCCCCTTCTTCTGTCCACCATGCCCCCCCCCACTATTACAAAATTTTGGGTTTTTTTTTTTAACGAGGTCCCGGTCCTCTCGGCAATTAATGCCCCGCCTAAAACAAATTTCAAACTTCAATTTTCCCCCTCTCCGAGTTTTCAAATATTTTTATCATAAATGGGCAACTGCCCGATCTGCACTGCTGCTTGCAATAATGGCTTCCCATACCCTGCACTGGCCGCTTCGCTCAGACCGTACTCTGCACTGCTGTTTTGTCAAAAAAAAAATCCTTCCAAATGGTGGTTCTCCCCCTTTAATGCATGCGGCTGTCAAATTTAACTCCCGATACGTGGCCTTCGTCTTTAATTTCTTACACGTAGCCAATCGTGCGTAATTCTTCCATGACTTCTGCATGTCAGCACACGTGTCCTCCTCAACTGCCATGATACACGTGGCAGTCCACGTGTCGAAATTGGTCTTTCCCGGCCGTCCGCTTTCTCTCCCTTGGTCTATTTTTTTCTGGCCGCGATATCGCAACATGTCGCAATATCGCGAGCCAACCATGGCCTTGCCACTGTCCACCATAAATGTAGCAAAATCGCTACCAAAATTCTCCCTCGCACTAAACTTCAAAACCGTCGCGATATCGTGACAAAAACTCCACTTTGCACTGTTGCTGCCTTTGGGGTCACGATTTTGTGACCCCAGCCTCCCAACCACGCCTCAGCATTTGCCTTTGATGGTTTTGCCACCGCCTTTGCCATTGATTGTTCTGCCATGTGGCAGCTTCTAACAGGCCGCGATATCATGACAGATTGCGATATTGTGACCTGTCACGATATCGTGATAGAACTCTTTCCCCTCTGCCTAGCTCTGTAGACCATCACGATATCGCGATGTCTGAAGCTCCTCTCCTCTGCCCTGATAAACCGTCGTGATATCGCGACGTCATGATATCACGACGAAAACTCGCCATAGCTAAAAGGCAGTCCCTTGGGTCACGATTTTGCGACATGTCACGATTTCATGATCCCTTCCCCCCTTGCCTTAATAAACTTCTCCCAACCAAAAATTGCTTTGCAAAACCTCTCCCAACTTGGAAAAACAACAGATCAAAGTGCAATGAACAAAAAAAATTTGGAAGATGCAAGATTGCTTTACTGTCTCCGGATGCTCCTGCATCAGACACCCGGGGTAAAAAGGAGAAGTGACCTTCACTTCTGTGTTGTTCAGCCCGCATCTTCTGTAACACCTCCAAACACTCATCAACCTTTGCAACTTGCACAAATCCCGTTTCCTGGCAAAAATTTCTGCCTTCTACCAGAAAAATTCTGGCATTGCTGCACACCTTCTCATATTCTGTCTGCAATGGCTTCAACTTGTGCCGTACTCCATCCTTCATCAAGGAGTAAGTATTTGCACGACAATCATGCACTGCACCATGATCAAACTGCCATGGCCTTCCCAACAGCAAATGGCAAGCATCCATGGGGAATACATCACACAGGACTTCATCTTGGTATCTCCCAATCTGGAACGTGACTAAACACTGTTCCCAAACCCAAGATCTGTGGTCCTTCCGCAACCACGTAATCCGGTATGGGTGCAGGTGCCTCCTTCTCTCCAGATGCAACTTAGTAACCATATCCTCGGAAACTAATTTTTATGTACTCCCATTGTCTATAATGACATTACAGAATTTGCCTGCACTTTTGCACCAGGTGCGGAACAGGCTTCTCCTCTGTTCAGATTTGTCTTCCTCCACCAGCATGGTCCTCCTCATAATTATTGCTTCTCCATTTTTAACTTCTTCAGAATGTTCTGAATCAGCATATTCAACTGCCAAAACTACTCTGGCAGGACCCACTGGCCGCTTGTTTGTCCTTTCTCGATGTTGTGGACACTCAAATGCTCGGTGTCCTTCTTCACCACAATGGAAACATGTTCCATGAAATACTCCTCTTCCATACCCGCGTCCAGATCTACCTCTTCCTCTCGGGTAGCCATCATTCTGAACTTGCGGTTTGGATTCTTCATCTTCTTTCTAATCCCGACTACTGCTCTCCTCTTCTTTCTTCTCTTCCTTTCCTTCTTTCTTTCCACCGTTCTTTCCTCCTGGTCCTTTTACTCTTTGCTTGTTCTCAAACTTTCGGTTCAGTTTTTCTTCCACCTTTAAAGCAAATTGGTAAGCATCTTCAATGGTGCTTACCCGAACCAAGTTCAATTCTTCCTAAAAACTGGGTCTCAACCCATTAATATAACGGGCCACCTTTTCTTTTTTAGCTTCTAAGTGTCCAGTTCTGATGGAAATTTTATAAAAATCCTTCGTATATTCTTGAATAGTTTTGTTCATCTGCCTCAAACTCTACATTTTACATAGCAGGTCCAGTTCATAATCTACGAGGATGAATTGTCTTTTTAATTTCTCCACCATTCTGTCCCATCTTGTTATCTACTCTTTTCCTCTTCGGTTTCGCTCCAGTTGTACTCCCTTCCACCAAATGCTGGCATGACCCTTCAGTCGGGCCTTAGAAAATTTGACCCGGTTAAGGTCTTCAACTTCTTCGTATTCGAAATACTCTTCTAAATCATTCACCTAGTCTATCAACTCCTTTGGGTTCAAGTTCCCAAAAAATGTGGGAACTTCTAACTTTAGCCTCTTCCCGATTTGGGATATGGCCTTGTACAATCTGGCTTGTGCCGGATATACATCTTCTTCCTCTTCTTCAAATTGATTCTCCTCTTCATCAACTTCATCTTCACTGTCTGCATCTCTGCTCGGTTCATGTCCTCTACGCAGTTCTTCTTGCAGGGCCTGAACTTGCCGCTACAATGCCCGAAAATCTTCCATTGCCATGCCTCTTCCACCCACTGGATTTCTTCTCGGAGGCATCTTCACCTGATCTCAAGCCCTCCCACAAGTCCTGGTACAACTGCCTCTCCTTCGGTGGTTTGCTGTACACTCAGGAACTACGGGCTCTGATACCACTGACGGGGACGAAAAATACCAGTACCTTACAAATTCAACTTTTCATTAAAATTATGCAGAGGTTATTTACATGCGTTCCGAATTTAAAAAAAAATATCCTGCAGGCATACAATGACCGATCTCAGCTCGGTTCTTCCACTCTGTAACTCCCCCCTTCTTTCGTCCACCATGCCCCCCCCCACTATTACAAAATTTCGAGTTTTTTTTTTTTAATGAGGTCCCCGTCCTCTAAGCAATTAATGCCCCACCTAAAACAAAATTCAAACTTCAATTTTCCCCCTCTCTGAGTTTTCAAATATTTTTATCATAAATGGGCAACTGCCCGATCTGCACTGCTGCTTGCAATAATGGCTTCCCATACCCTGCACTGGCCGCTTCGCTCAGACCGTACTCTGCACTACTATTTTGTCAAAAAAAAAATCCTTCCAAATGGTGGTTCTCCCCCTTTAATGCACGCGACTGTCAAATTTAACTCCCGATACGTGGCCTTCATCTTTAATTTCTTACACGTAGCCAATCGTGCGTAATTCTTCCATGACTTCTCCATGTCGGCACACATGTCCTCCTCAACTGCCATGATACACGTGGTATTCCACGTGTCGAAATTGGCCTTGCCCGACCGTCCGCTTTTTCTCCCTTGGTCTGTTTTCTTCTGGTCGTGATATCGCGACCCAACCACAACCTTGCCACTGTCCACCAAAAATGTAGCGAAATCGCTACCAAAATGCTCCCTCGCACTAAAATTAAAAACTGTCGCAATATCATGACGTCGCGATATCGCGATGTCACGATATCGCGACGAAAACTCCACTTTGCACTGCTGCTACCTTCGGGATCGCGATTTCGTGACCCCAGCCTCCCAACCAAGCCTCAGCATTTGCCTTTGATGGTTCTACCACCACCTTTGCCGTTGATTGTTCTGCCATGTGGCAGCTTCTAACAGGCCGCAATATCGCGACCTGTCGTGATATCGCGACAGAACTCTTTCCCCTCTGCCTAGCCCTATAGACCGTCGCGATATCGCGATGTCTAAAGCTCCTCTCCTCTGCCCTGAGAAACCATCGTGATATCGCGACGTCGCGATATCACAACAAAAACTCGCCATAGCTAAAAGGCAGTCCCTTGGGTCACGATTTCGTGACATGTCACGAAATCGTGACATGTCGCGATTTCGTGACATGTCGCGAAATCGTGACATGTCGCGATTTCGTGACATGTCGCAAAATCGTGACATGTCACGATTTCATGACCCCTTCCCCCCTTGCCTTAATAAACTTCTCCCAACCGAAAATTGCTTTGCAAAACCTCTCCCAACTTGGAAAAACAACAGATCAAAGTGCAATGAACAAAAAAAAATTGGAAGATGCAAGATTGCTTTACTATCTGCGGATGCTCCTGCATCAATATCTCAAACTCTCCCTACTTCATACATGCACTACATTGTATCTCTATCTTATTCTCTAGTTCTTCTCTATCATGTGTTCCTCCATACACTCACACAAAGGACAATATATAATGGGATGTGACTCTTGACCTTCCATCTTCCTCTGACTCTTCACCTTCCTATTCTATGGACTCATGTGCACATGGACTATTATGCACATTTACATTATTGAATACTTTGCACATTACATTGTATAAATTAAATATTCACACCCTAATATACACCCTAATATAAGAAACATTCCTAATCTAAATATATACCCAAGGTGGTACATTAGAATGTACCAAATAATGTAATATATTCCAACACACCCTATATTACATTATTTGGTTATTGAAGATTTTAGTCTTCATATTTCATATGTTCTTCAACTTGAACAGGTATTTGTTCTTATTATTTAATCTATACATGGCAAAGTAATCTAAAGTATTTTTGTCCTCTTATCTTTCTCATTCTAAATATTCAATTTCCTCGATGACTTTTATGATAGATATATTTTTCATTTCCTACAATTTGTTCCTATGAAAATCCATTAGTGTTGTTTTGAACTACAACAATATATTGTGAAATGTCAATGGATTCTAAATAATATATGATTGTGAATTAATATTGTAGCTTCTATCTCATTGTGATTTATAATGAGACACTTATTGACTCCATTTATATATCTAAAATCAACCATACTTTTTCTCTCTACCAATTTGGCTACTAAAATAATATTTGATGTTAATCCAGGAACATACATTGCATCACATAACAAAATATTTGGAAATTATGTAGTAGGTGTTACACACCCATATCCATGTATAAGATAGTTTTTTCCATATACAATTTTCAACTTAATATTGTTAGTGCCTTCAAGGCAATCAAACCATTATAAATTTCTTATCATGTGGTGACTTGCACTGAATCAATATACTACATATCTTTTCCATTTTGACTTGTAGAGTTATTTGTGCTTGAAGTAATTTTAAATTTTATATGTAATATTGTATGTATTTTGATCTTAAATCCTTTCATAGTATATCTTGTGATGATATGTTCCTCTTGCTAACTTATCCATTATTATCTTCAAAAAATAGTTTTATTGTTGTATTCCTTATGTCTCCCAATCTCTTCAACTTCTAAATTTTAAGTTGAATTTGAGTATATGATCAAATACTAACTTTCAATTCTTCAAATTTTGTAGTATACCTTGTAATTTCTAATGATCAAACAATGGCTTTGACAAAGATTTAATTTTTCAAATCTCTAGGTAGAATTCCTTTTAGCTCCCTAGTGTTTTGAATATAGGATAGCTTTGATAAAATGCTTTGATTTCTAAGTTTTCCTTTGAGTTAAATTCCTTTTGTATCCCTAATTATGAATAGAAAGCTAAAGATAATCTTTATGCAATTTTGATTTTGGTAAGATTCTCTATTTTCAAGAACTTTAAGTTGGATTCCTTATGTCTCGTTAATTTGAGTAAGAGACTATTACCAATGTAATTTTCCAACTTTCAAACAACTCTATGTTGTGTTTTTATAATATCTTTCAATTTTTAGTAGTATGGTTTCTAAATTTCAAGAACCTAAGTTGGTGTTGAATTCCTTATAACTTCTTAATTAGAAATTTAGAAAACAAATATAGTTGCAAATCCTTATTCCTCCAAGTCAAATTATTTGCAAGTATTTCTATGCTTGAATTTCAAGTAAAGTAGTTTCAATAACTTTCAAATTAGATTCTCTTTAATTAAAAAATATTCTAAATCATTCAATAAGTTTTCTAAGGTTATAACTTGTCAATTCATTTTTTTATACGCCCATTCATTCAAATTATCTCAAGCATAATATATCACTCAATCTTAACATTAGTAAAAATATTTATTATGTCTCCCAAACCTTTGTAAAAGCAAATTAATTTAAATATTTCAAGTACCTCATCGAATATGACACACTACTTTTCAACTTGCTTCTCAACTTTGTAACCTACGCTCCAAAATAATCTTCCCTCTCTACAATGTATTTAATGCTCCTTATTGTGTATGGAAATCATTAAATTTTATCTTCAAACTCTTCTCTATGTGTGTTATAGATTCTCTGATCATCAATGTGCTTAATATGCATTCAAAAAATGTTTGAGCTCCTCCAAACCTATTTACATTCCTCTTCTCATGTGCCACATAGCACTCAATATCTTCAACATCTCCAACTCACATGATGCTTAATGATTCATATTCTTCAGACATTTATATTCTTCAATATTCTCCTTGATATGTTACTCTACCCAGTTTGGTGATGTTATGATGATATGGGCATTACATTTGACAAGTGGATTCCCTCAAGCATTCATCCAATTCCTTAGTTCTTGGATTTTGTTTTATTTTGCCCTAGCTCATCCTCTTTTGACCTTTATTTTTAGATATTCTTAACTTCCTCTTACAAATGGATTTGAGACTCTTCAAATCCTCCATGTATGATATTCTAGAGCTCTTTACATTTTTATTTGGCTAATAAGGTTCTACATCTCTATTGTTCTACATTACTTTTTTATGAGGATGAACAAGCACGAACAAAACCATCCAAGGATCCAAATAACAATAGATAAGAATAATTTTATTAATGCCATCCAAAAGGGGCAGAAATTACAATGCCAGATCGTCCAATCTTGGAGCCCAAACCTAGACCTTTTTTTTAGATCCAAAATCCCTTTTTAAATCATATTTAACCCCCCCTTTTACATGATTTTTAAGTTTCTCTTCCATGCAAAAAAATTTAAATTTAACTTTCCCACCCATGCAAAATTTAAAATTCTACTTTCCCTCCCAACTAGCGGTCGATAAACACAAAGGCACAACAATTAGAAATTTTTTGTTTTTTTTTGTTGATGCAAGATTGCTCTACTGCCACTAAATGCTCCTACATCAGACAATCAGGGTAAGTTTGAGAAGTGACCTCACTTCTCTGTCGTTGGAGAAAAACCAAGGCGGTCAGCCTCAGACTTGGATAGCCAAATCAAATCTTCTACAGACATTTCCTTCCATTTCACTAAATATTCTTTATACTACCTATTTCTTGTACTTCTGTCGATGTGGTATCGAGGATTTTCTCTATCTCTCCTATCATTGGAGCCGATGCCAGGACACTCCACAACTCTGCAAATGGTTCCTTAGAACTGTCACCTTTGTGATACTCTACCAAATCAAAAATATTGAACATAGGTGATATGTTCAATCCATTCGAAAACTCCACCTCATATGCATTTCTTGAATCTCTTTTTTGTATGATCCTGCATGGTCCAAACTTCTTCATTTTCAACTTGTTATATGTTTTAGCAGGAAACCTCTCCTTTCTTAGGTGCACCATGACTTCATCACCAATATAGAACTCCTTAAACCTCCTTTTTTGATCAACCTTTATCTTTTACTGAGTGTTCATATTATTGATGTGTTGTTTTACTTCTTCATGTAAATCCTTTAAATGCTCTATAAAGTTCTCAGCTTCAGCACTATTTTTTTCTCCCCTATCCAACTTCCTCAACTCAGAAGCATTTCTTGGACTACTCCCATATACAATCTGGAATGGTGATTTACCAGTACTCCTATTGATAGAATTGTTATAGGTAAATTCTACATGTGGTAAAATCATATCCCATCCCTTGGACTTATCTCCTACCAGGCATCTCAGAAGGTTACCGAAACTTCTGTTCACCACTTTTGTTTATCTGTCAGTCTGTGGATGGTATGCAAAACTAAACTTCAAATCCATCTTCAATTTCTTCCACAAGGTCTTCCAAAAATACCCAATGAACTTTGTATCTCTATCAAAGACTATACTCTTTGATAGACCGTGAATTCATACTTCCTTAAAAAATAGTCCAACATGAACTGCATCACTGGTTTTCTAGTAGGGAATAAAATGTGCCATCTTTGAAAACCTGTCAACTACAACAAATATGGAGTCATTTCCCCTTTGTGCCCTTGGCAGAACAAGAATAAATTTAATGTTGATGTCCTCCCAAGGTCTCTATGGTATAGGCAATGGCTGATATAACCCAGTGTTCTACCTCACACCCTTGGCCATCTAGCATATTCTGCAACTTTGTACAAACTTCTTCACATATTACAGTAATTGTGGCCAATAGTAGTTCTCACTCACCAAGGCAATGGTATTGTCTCTATCAAAATGTCCAGACAATCCACTATGCTTCTATTTGACTATATTATCCCTCATTGAACTCCTAGGAATGCACAACTAATTCCCCTTACACAATATTCCATATTGTATCATAAGATCCAACCACTTAGTCCTATCTAGAGTAACTGTTGTTGTACAATATCTCCAAGCTTTAGCAAAATTTGGATCTTTAGGGTACAAACTCTTAAGTTCTTCAAACCCCACAACTTCCACTCTCATTACTGTCAGCAAACTCTACCTTCTACTTAAGTCATTTACAACTCTATTTTACTTCCCACTCCTATGCTTCAGCACAAAGGTATAGCTCTATAAAAACTCAACCCATTTTAAGTGCCTCTCATTCAATTTCCCTTGACTATTAATATACTGTAAAGCCCTATGATAAGTATACAAAACAAACTTCTTTGGCAACAAATAGTGTCTCCATTTATTTAGAGCCTAAACTATAGCATTAAACTCCTGATCATATACAAAATATTTCTTCCTGACATCATTAAGATTTTCACTAAAGTAAGCAACAGGCTTACCTTCTTGACTCAATACAACTCCTATGGCACTACCACTAGCATCACAATCTCCCTAAAACACCTTATTAAAATCTAGAAGTGCCAACATAGGTTGCTCAGTGACCTTCTTCTTCAAAAAATAAAATCTCATATCAGCTCCTAAGGTCTACTTAAAGTCTTTCTTATCCTCTCTCATCGTTTCAGTTAGGGGTGCACAAATACTGCTAAAATTTCTAATAATTTTTTTGTAAAATATTGCTAGACCATGAAATGATCTTACCTCAATTACCCTCCTTGGGGTAGGAAATTCAATGATAGCCCTTACATTATCTAGATCCATCTTCATACCTTTAGTTGAGATGACAAATGCCAAGTAGACCAACTCCTTCTTCACAAAACTGCACTTCTTCAAATTTATCAATAGATGTTCCTCCCTTAGCTTCTCCAAAACTCTTCTGATGTGCCTCAGATGTTCCTCCAAGGTCTTGCTAAAAATCAGAATGTCATCCAAATATAAAATGATAAACTTTCCCATAAACTCCTTCAATACTTCATTAATAAGCCTCATGAATGTGTTGGGTGCATTGGTTAGCCCAAATGGCATGACCAACCACTCATATAAACCCTCATTGGTCTTGAAAGTTGTCTTCCACTCATCTCCTTCTCTAATGTGGATCTTATGATACCCACTCTTTAGATAAATATTTGTAAAATACTTGGATCCACTCAAATAGTCCATTATGTCATCCATCCTTGGCAATGGAAACCTATACTTGATGGTGATCTTGTTAATAGTAGAATATGTGCACATTCTCCACTATCCATCCTTCTTTGGTGTTAGTACTATAGGCATTGCACATGGACTTAGGCTTTCCCTAATCAGTCCCTTCTCCAGTAGCTCCTGAACTTGCTTTTTTAGTTCCTCATTCTCCACAGGAGTCATCCTATGGGCAGCCTTGTTTGGCAAACTAGCTCCTGGTATTAAATCAATATGATGGCTAATCATTCTCATGGGTGGCAAACCCTCTAGCACATTATCAGATATAATATCTGAGAAGTTTTCCAATAGATCTGAGACTTCTACAGGGACATATTTTCTTGGTTCTTCCTTAACTATAGGAATTAATGCATAGCACACATGCTCATGCTTCAAAAAATCTAGAAATTTCCTACCATCAACCAAACAAATTATGGTACTGTTACATACCTTTTCATCCACCTCCTTCAGTGGCTTCAGTTTATGGTGCACTCCTTCAATTTTTAGGGAGTAAGTGTTGGCTTGTCCATCATGGACTACATGATGATCAAACTACCATGGTCTTCCTAACATCATATGGCAAGCATCCATAGGTAGGATATCACACAAGACCTCATCCTTTTATCTCTTAATATTAAAATTGACTAAGTACTGTTCATTGACCAATTCCCTATGGTCCTGCAACCATACAATCTGGTATGGATGCTGGTGTATCCTCCTATATAGTTGTAAATTAGTAACCATTTATTTAGATACCAAGTTATCAGTACTTCCATTATCTATAATAACATTACAAATATTACCTAAATATTTGCACCTTGTACAGAACAGGCTATTCCTCTGGTTTGGTTCCTTCTCCTCATTCAATAAGGTTCTCCTTGTGACCATAACTTCTCCTCTCTCTGCTTACTCAGAGTTCTATGATTCAGCTCCTTCATCTACAATAACAGCTCTGGTATTACCCACTAGTCTCCTATTTGGCTTCTCTTGGTGCTATGGACACTCATATGCTCAATTTCCTTCTTCTCCATAGTTGAAGTAGGTTCCATGAAACCCTCTTCCTCCATTTCCTCATCCAGATCTACATCTTCCTCTTGGGTAGTTGTTGTTCTGACCATGATATCTGTAAGCATTATCTCCCTTCTGGTCCTGACTGCTAGTGGCTTCTTATTTATTCTCACCTTGTCCTCCATATGTTCTTCCACCAGTTCTTTCTCCATGACCTCTTATTTTCTGCTTACCCTCAAACCTTCTATTCAGATTCTCTTCAAATTTTAGAGGAAACTGGTAAGCATCCTCAATGGTGCTCATCCTAACCAGACTCAGTTCTTATTGAATACTGGTTCTCAACCCATGGATGTAATGGGCTACATTCTCCTTATTAGCCTCAGAATGGCCAGTTCAAATCAAGATCTTGTACAACTCAGTGTATTCTTTGATAGACTTTCCTAACTGTCTCAAACTTTACATCTTCTTTAGCATATCCAACTCATAATCTACCATAATAAACTGCCTCTTTAGCTTTTCCACCATTCATTCCCATCTAGTGATCCTCTATTTTCCTCTTCTATTTCTATCAAGTTGTACTCCTTTCCACCAAATTCTAGCATGACCCTTTAGTTTGGTCTTAGAAAATTTGACCCGGTCAGGATCTTCCACCTCTTCGTATTCAAAATATTCTTCCAGGTCGTTTATCTAGTCAATCAACTCCTCTAGGTTAATATTTCTTGAGTATGTGGAAACCTCCATCTTTGACCTCTTCCCAATCTAGGATATGGCTCTGTACAACCTTGCTTGGGCAGGATCTACTGCCTCTTCTTCTTCCTCAAACTGGTCTTCCTCTTCTTTAGTTTCATCTTTAATCTTTTCCTCTCTTCTTGGATCAAACCCTCTACGCAAATCTTCTTGTAATACCTAGACTTACCTCTGCAAAGCTCGTAAATCTTTTTTTGGCACTACGATATTACTGGAAATACCTCAGTTCCTTCATGGGGGCATCTTGGTCCGGCTTCTTCAAACCCGAACCACAAATTTTGGTGTAAACTACCTCACATTCGGTGACCTTCTTACACGCTCAAGAACTCCCACTCTGATACCACTTGATGAGGATGAACAAACACGAACAAAACCATCCAAGGAGCCAAATCACAATAGAAAATAATTATTTTATTAATGCCATCCAAAAGGGGAAAAAATTACAATACCAGAACATCCAATATTGGAGCCCAAACCCAACCCTTTTTTTAGATCTAAAATTCCTTTTTAAATCATATTTTCCCCCCTTTTACATGATTTTTAAGTTTCTTGCCCATGCAAAAAAAAATAAATTTAACTTTCCCGCTCATGCAAAATTTTAAATTCTACTTTCCTGCCCAATTGGCAGTCGACAAACACAAAGGCAAAACACTTAGAAATTTTTTTTTTTTGTTTTTGTTTTTGTTGATGCAAGATTACTCTATACTGCCACTAGATGCTCCTGCATCACTTTTCAAGCTTTGAATTTGAAATTCAAACTATGTCTTTCTCCCTCAAATAACACCCATACATTAATAGACACCTTGTATGTTTTGATTCCCTACAAGGTGGTTGGCATTCTATGTCTAGAATATCAAGTGGTATATGGTGTGTATTCCTGTTCAATTGAGCACTCAAATCCTCCTTTACACCTTATTGTGTAACACTCAATAGTGAAATGTTCTTCAAGCATTATGATATCTTGGGTGTTTCATCTAACACATGGCATTTTCTATTCTCAATCTCCAATATCCATTTGGGTGGTGTAAACTTTAATACTTAACTCACCCTAATTTATCCTTCATCAACATTCAACATTTTCTACCTATCGTATGTTGTGGTCTCTCTTCCTTGACCAGTACTTTTGATGGCAATGATGTTTTGATTCTCCACCTCAAGCTAGATGCACAACTTTGGTGGCTCTTCCAAGCTTTTTTCGTGCTCCTTTCCTCCTATGTATGGTGACTCCACCTTTCCAAACTTGATGGTGGTTTCCAATGCTCTATGTTGATCAAATGGTGAAAAAGGCTATCTCCTTCAATATGTTGGCACTTATTTAGTATGGTGGTTTTGCCACTCCTTTGGTGATTTGTCTTCATCGATATTTTATGCAAATATTAGCACTCCTCTTGGTGTATTTAGACACCTTAAAACTACCTTGCCTTTGATCACTATTAGATCTCTTTCTCTTACCCAATAATATTTATAAAAAATCTGCACTTTAATTATAAATGCTACTTCTTATCACTCCCTTTCAAGCAAGTTTTAAGTTTAATATTTGATGTTGTATTGTGTAGGTTCTGATATAAAAATGATGTGTTCCAACTTTTGTCGATGGATAATTCCCAGAGACTTCTTCCATTCAAAAGTTTCCATTGTCAAATTTTTGAAAGGTGACAATGCATCCATATTTAAAACAAGGAAGTGTAATCATGGAAAGAAGGGCATCTGACTTCATTGGAAGGAAGATTAGCTTCCGTTAGGTCTACATATTTCTACTTCGAATATTTTATTGCACTTAATCAAATTTTCGTTGAAAGTCTTATTAGAATTACATTCAAATGGATTGAATCAAAGTTTAATTAAACAAATATATTAAAAATAGATTGAAATGGTATTATAATAAGTTCATTAATTAAGCATGTATTTATTTTTGACAATATTTTTGTTTTCAATCAAAATTAAAAAATCTAACTCATTTAACTAATACTATAAATTAAATAATATATTTTCTTTTATCAAATTTTTTATTAATTATTTAACAAACTTAAAAAACTATTTCAGTTTAAGAATCTAAAAGCAGACTTACGGTGTTAGAGGTATTAATAAGTTTTTATTAGCATTGATATTGTATTAAAAGGGTAACCTTACTCTAACACAACCTTCATAATAAATAGAATAAATTAATCGACGAATAAACCTTGAGGTTGGCATTTTGATATGACATCATACCATGCTTCCAAACATATGCTTTGGTCTTTCAACTACGTGTAAAGTGCTTTGTGTTGATTTCAAACATTATTTTATTGTTCAACTTGAATTAGATATTGTTCTTAGCATAACAATGTAAATGTAAAAATTTAGTGCATATCTCTCATTTTTCCAATTGCGAACCTTATTTAAAAAAGAATTTCAATGAATTTATTTATATCTTTTTAAATATAATGTACATTGATGTTTTCATATATTTTAAATAATAAATTCATTAGCCTATTATAAGTGATATTATAGACATGTTTTAGAACATATGGTTCAACATTTATTCAATGATTTGGATTTTATAGTTGACTTATGAACAAGAAAATTTTAGTTTATAGAATATTTTTCCAAGTGTATATTTTCAATCTGTTATTAATGTTATTTATTTAACTTACCAATATTTAACAATTTTCTACCAAAGATATGAAAATGTGCAATCAAATAATTAAAGGGTATGATGAAAGATACAAAATGATGTAATTTGATATACAAAATGATATGACCCAAAATATAAAATGGTTTGATATAAAATATAAAATAATGAAATCTAAGATACAAAAAGGTGTAATCTAATATCTAATGTGTGACCTAAGATACAAAAATTGTGCAAATTGAGTACAAAAGGGTGGGACTTGATATACAAAAGTGTATGACCCGATAACATAATGATGTGGATTAATATATGAATATGTGCAATCCAAGTACATAAGGGTGAGACTTGATATATGAAAATGTGTGATCCAATAACAACAGATTCAACTCAAGATATGAACAAGCATGACCCAAAATACAAGAGGATATGATCTAGATACAAAAATGGACAACCAAAGATATGACATGGTGTGATTCTAGTTTTAAAACAATGTAACCTTATAACGAACTTTTAAAATAGACAAAAACAATTCAATGGTACTCATGGATTCCGAATTAAAATAATTTTTTCACAAGATAACTCAAACCTAATTTTTATCGAGGTAATTCTAAGATGGATTAGTATTGGCCCAATGAGATGATTAACAATACTTGTAACATTCCTATAATCATATTTTCTTAGTATTTTAGGAAGAGTTAATCTCTTTTGGGTAATGCTTTAAGGAAACTAGTGTAAGGACGATAAAATATACACTTTCACACTTCAATATGAGCACGATACACTGTATGTAGAACTCACAATCTTTTTTCTAGGGATTAATTTATGAACACCTAAGATACAAGTTACAATTATTATTACGACTTTCAACTTAATTATTACACACTTATTAACAAAGAAAGAGGGTGATAGACAAGTCAAACAATGTAATATCTACATTACATGCATCTCTTTATCCATTTGTATAGCTAAAATGGATAATGCTTATGATAAAATGCAATAAAGAAAGATTTAATTAACTAATACAAATATTTATTATTATAATGGGCTATAATACAATTCATTGAATAAGTCAATCATATAATATAAACAGAAATACACCTAAAAGATAATAAAGATAACACTATAAAGAAAAATAAATATACCATAATGGTAGTAAAGCTCAAGGATCTAGTAAGCCACTTTTGAACGTATACAAGTGAGGAGATGATGTTCTTATCTAATCTAGATATGCAACAAATTCTTGCAAATAAAGGGATGAAATAAAGTTGTAAGTAAAATTTCAATCTAGGGAATTTTACCTACATCATCTCTTCACTTGAAGAAGTGCTTCATTCAAAAGCAAAACCAACAAAAAGGAGGTTGGAATGTGCAATCCAGCTTCAGTTAGAGGGGTAGGTGCTAGCTTCACAATGCAAAAAAGAGATATACATGCTTCAATGGATAATGATCATTCTCTACCTTAACCAAGTGGTTTGAGGACTCTAAGACCTACATACCATCATTTTTCCATCTAATGACCCGCATGGTGTCTATCAGTAAAGGATGACATAATAAAAGAAATTCCTTGACAAATTCCTCAAGCATATGGAGGTTATTCACAAAAAAGGAAAGAAACACAAAAGGCAATTAAAGAAATATATACCATAGGTTGTTATGGTTGACTTGCATGGCTTGGCTTATCATAGTCACCTTATTGGGAGCTATAATGACTACACACCATTTAGATAAACCTACCTTATCAAGACTATAATAATAAGGTAGGCCATACCAACAACATCAACAAGTAAGGTATCCTAGAAAGCAAATGAAGACCCAAGGGATTTGTAATGTCTAAAAACTCAAATCCAATGAAAATTAATGGCACAACCACCTTTTGAGAACATCATAGGAGGCGGTGATAGAAGCAACTTCCCATTTTATGACCCAAAAGCCTTTGATATTAACGACCCCTATATATATACCCTCAAGGCATCCAAATGCAGGTGCAAAATGAGCTCAACTGTAGAATACAAGTAAATTCTCAAGTGCTCTACATTGAATTTTAGAGGAAAATAACCCCTCATTCTTAACCTATAAATATATCTTTAAAAATTATTATAAGGTATTAGAAGTTGCTTGTTCATACCTTATATCTAGCCTTCTACACTCTTCATTTCTCTTATTTTCATTTGTATGAGTGGGAATAAAACCTTGTGTCATTGTCTAAGGAGCATTGAGACACTTCAAGCCACATGTATTATAATTATTTGATACATAAATTGAAGTTGTGACTAACCTCACTCTATCCTATATTTTTGTGTGTTCTTGATTCTAGGTTATGTGTTATGAATTGTGTTCAATTTATAGCTATTAGACTATGGTAAATGTGTTAATAATTAGCTTGTTTATGCAGTATGAGGGAAAACTTTAAAATTGGTGTGTCACCCCTAGATCTTGGATTTTACTTTCCTATAATTTTATTTTTCTATTTTTGGCTTTATTTTATTCTATTTTTCTATTGGAAAGAAGCATAGACCTTGGCCCATAAGGTCTAAAATGTGCATAAAATATCATATCCAATGAGGAGCCTTCATCAGTAAACCCCTTAAGGCTGCCCATAAACATTATCTCGACCTAAAAATATTCTTGCTATGTTGCTCAATGTGAGGCACTATTATCTAGACATGTTGGGACATTGTCATGATAGACCAAGACATTATAGGACAACAATATTCTATTTGGTACACTTGATGGGATGATCTTAATGCTTTGTATCACAAAACTAGAATAAAGGTCCTCAATCAAGACTCTAATAAAGGTCTTAGCTAGCCACTTTTTGAATCACCAATGATATTTACCTAGATACTCTATTGAAGAAGGAAATACTCTAAAGAAGTTCTTTGACAAAAGTAAGACTAAGATTTTGGTGGGTATTTCTATCTTTGGGCTTATTGAAGCACTCTCCCCCCACCTAGAACTTTGTTCTTAAGAAAAAAATTCAAAAGTACATAAGAAAAAGGCCTATCACTAGATCCTTCACCAAAGCTAATCTACAAGATATGGTACAACCTTTGAATCAAAGAGCAATGAGGAGGAACCGATGATGCAACATGGCAACTCTGTTGAACCAACCTCCTTGAATATTTTAGGCATGGAACAACAAAGGTACTTTAATCTTGCATACACCTCCTATCATGTGGAAATTGATTCCTACTTTGATGCTCAAGTCCCTACCTTATTTCTTGGGTTTAGATGTTATTACCTTAACAAAATATTTGCATCAACTAGTGACATTGTGCATAGTGTATTTCATATAAAAGCAATATATAGCCCTAATATTGCTAACCTCCTCCTTGTATCACTCGAATCTAAAAATCCAACCTAGTACTTGTCCAACTCCTATCACAAGCTCAGGGTAAATCTAAACTCACCCAATTCAATCACCTACCTATCCCAACCCTTATGCTATCAATTTTTTTGAATAAAGAATATGATGAGGATATTTTCTAAAAAAAACACTACCTTAAAGAGGTAATAAAATACCCATGGGTTCCCCTAAAATATTTATCAAAGGCCTCCTTTCTAACAAGGAAAACAAGGTTTATGATATTCCTCTAATAGGAATAAGAGACCTTCACCTTATCCTAATAGAAATACGAGTCAACCCTAGGCCATGACTCAAAAAATAGTACCCATACCAATCGTCTTGCAACAAAATTCCTCCAATCCAACCAAGGATCTAATCCCCACATAGAACAATTATTTTGAATAACCTAGTGTTTGGTATTATTTTGCTCCCAAGTTTTACCTCTTTGACCCTTATGTTGGAAGTGAATCATAGGCAGTCAAAGTAACTATGTTGATGTCAAAAATCTAGATGCTTAACCAAGAACCTACTATCTAGCCTTCAACCACATCAATAGTTATCAATTTATCAATTCCAAAGTAGACCTTGGTCATTTGATATGAGGAAGAATTATATGTTGTGTCAGTAAAAGTAGGTTCCTTGAATGTTGGAAGACCATAGGTCCAATTAGACTTCATCACATGGGACAAGAAAAATGATATTAAAGAGCAAGGAAGGTATAGTCCACTAAACCCTCAATTATAGGGTAAGATGGTGGATGATTTAAGATAGGCCCTAACACCATCTTAGATAGATAATCAAACTCAATTAGTTTTGATGATTGCAAGTACAAGCCTAAAACCTTTTATGCATCCCACTATAGAACCACTAAGACCAACTCTAACAGCAAAAGAGACCAAGCCTCCATGTCATTAGGCACCATCTCAATAAATCCTTTCAACAAATATTTTAATATGGTGGATTATTTGAGGAATTTTATAGTATAAATTCATATCTAGGATGTTCTCTCAATGCTGAAACAAATGAAATACTTAGAAGAATAGCTACAAAAGTAGGAGTTAGGATAACATACAAAAGCAATAGTATTACAATTCTCTAGCTTAAATGCAAGTCGGACCAAGTCTATGCCTTTCTAACTAAATTTAATCTATAAAGATAAATTGATACATAACTATTTGGTGGACTCTAGGTCTAGCACATTAGTCATGCCTAAGAAGGTAGTAGATATGCTCGAGCTCACCAAAAACAAGGTAGTTCAACTAGATGATACTCTAGTACTCATATTCTAGTTGGCATGGGGTTTTCCCTTGGATCTCCTAGCTTGTTCTAACTTAATAGTATAACAATATCTACCAATTATAGATCTATAGCCATATTTGGCATCACAAATATTGGGGGGTATTTACCCGTATACTAGATTTAGCTACTGCTTATAATCAAATATGGCATCAAGCTAAATATTCCCTTGAAATATGTCCATATTCACAACATGGAGTGAGTTCCCTCCCTAGATATTAGTGAGGAGTAAGCTTACACAATCAAATAAGAGTCATCAATATCAAATTTGTATGTTGAAAAAGTGCACCTATACATCCTCGATGATCTATTGTAATAATGGGCATCTACAACATGGATATCAGGTTCTAATGAAGTATTTGATCTTTCTAGGATGGCATGACCTATCTCCATAGGTATATTGTACATATAAAAAATTTAGTAGCATTATTCCTTACAAATTGAGAAGGTATTTTTGATGTAAGAAGGGTCATTAGATAAATGAATGGAAACTCAAGAAAACCACAAAAATCATCCAATCAAAAGAAGTTATATCCTCACAAGATACATGGCCTAATATTGTGTATTTTTACGAAGTATCTGACCAAGGAAGCATGAGCTATTCAATAAAAAAACAATGGATAATGATGCAGGAGCATCCGGTGAAAGTATGAGCAATCTTGCATCTTTTAATTTTCTTTAAAGTTCTGGTATTTTTGAAGCAATTTGGTTCTTTTTCGGGGAAGGAGATGTCGTAAGACAGAAAAGGAAGTTGTTAAAGGAACTAAGGCAAAAGTTGGTGTGAGGTCGCGAAATCGCGACATGTCACGATTTCGCGACATGTCACGAAATCACGACCTCATTTGCTATAGCAAAGGCGGAGCAAGTTTCATCGTGATATCGCGACGTCGCGATATCGCGACGGTTGGGTTGGCCGAGTCTTAAGTTACGAAGGGGTCGCGATATCGCGACGTCGCGATATCGCGACCATGTTGAAGCTGTTGCAAGGAGTGGGGGTTGGAGTCACGAAATCACGACGCGTCACGATTTCGTGATGTCAAAGGCAGAGACAAATGCAGGATGTACTTTTGTCGCGATATCGCGACGTCGCGATATCGCGACTTTGTTTCAAAGCTGAGGGCGGACGTCAGTTGGGTCGCGATATCGCGACATGTCACGATATCGCGGCCCAAGAAAAGGTCAAACGGAAGTAAACACGCGGACGGTCGGACAGGGTGAAATAGACACGTGGTTGCCACGTGTCTTAAAGGCAACACGACCAATGGGGGATAGAGTTAATTTTGACACGTGGAGACACACTTGTAACAGATCATGAGGATGAGGGCCACGTAATCGGAGGAGAGAGATATAGATGTCGACCAAGTTTAAGTATCTTGGAATGTTGTTTCTGGAGAAACCGTAGTTACAGGTGAAAGACTTAATGGCGGAGACAACGGTACTTAAAGACAGTCAGATTAAAACGGCGGGTGCAGGGTATGGGAAGCCATGAATGCAGGCTCTGGACGGATTGGACAGTTGCCATTTATGGCAGAAAACAAAAGGAAAGGAAAATCTTGAAATTTCAACGGAGGGAAGATGAAATTCGAATTGGTCTTTGGGTGGGAGCATTAATTGCAGGGAAGGCCGAGACCACATTAAAATGGGGAAAATTTGTATGGGAAAAGGATGGTGAAGTTCGGGATTGGGGGAGAAGTGGTATACTGGAGAGACTACTGTAAACCGTATTAAGCTATTTTTAATGAAATTACCATGAAATTACTGTGAATGTGTTTGTGTGAATCCCGGCTTGCCATCAAGTGGTATCAGAGCGGGAGCTCCTGAGCATGTAACAGATCGCCGGAGAGAGGCAGTTGCACCAGGATCTGTGGAAGAATTCTAAAAAAAAAAAAAAAAAAATATAATACAGAGAAAATATCATGCCTCCACGAAGGAACCGTGGCGGAGCAGGAAATGTGGTGCCGGCCGAAGACTTCCGGGCCTTGCAAAGACAATTTCAAGCCTTGCAAGCAGAGTTACGTAGAAGGCGCGAACCCGGAGGGGAAGAGGAAAGTGAAGATGAAGTTGAAGAGGAAGAACAGTCTGAGGAAGAAGCAGAAGCTGTGGATCCAGCTCAAGCCCGGTTGTATAAGGCCATCTCTCAGATTGGAAAACAGACAAAAATGGAGGTATCTACCTACTCGGGAAATCTGAATCCAGAAGAAGTGATTGACTGGATAAATGATTTAGAGGAATATTTCGAGTATGAGGAGATTGAAGACCCTAACCGGGTCAGATTTGCTAAGACCAAGTTAAAGGGTCATGCCAGCATTTGGTGGAGGGGAATGCAGTTGGAGAGAAACAGAAGAGGGAAAGAGAGAATAACAAGATGGGATAGAATGGTGGAGAAGCTTAAAAGACAGTTCATCCCGACAGATTACGAGTTGGATCTGCTAAGAAAAATGCAGAGCTTGAGACAGACAAACAAAACTTGTCCAAGAGTACATCGAAGAATTTTACAAAATTTCTATTAGAACAGGGCATTTAGAGGCAAATAAAGAGAAAGTAGCCCGTTACATTAATGGGTTGAGGCTTGGTATCCAGGAAGAACTGAGCCTGGTTCGAGTAAACACCATTGAGGATGCTTATCAATTTGCCTTGAAGGTAGAAGAAAAGCTAAACAGGCGGTTTGAAGGCAAGCAAAGAGGAAGAGGCCGAGGTGGAAGGACTGGTGGGAGGACCAATGGAGAAAAGTACAAGGATCCGAAGAAGACTGGTGAAGCCAGTAGTAACCAGGACCAAAAAGAAGAAGATGTTTATCAGCCCCGAGATCATAACAGCTACCCAAGAGGACGGGGTGGATCTGGACGAGGGTTTGGAAGGGGAGTATTTCGTGGAACATGTTTCCACTGTGGTGAAGAAGGACACAGGGCATTTGAATGTCCACAACACCGAGAAAGAACAAACAAGAGGCCTGAGGGCCCAGCCAGAGCTGCTATGGCAGAGGAGGATGCTGAATCTGAGCATCCCGAAGAAGCGGAGAGAGGAGAAACAATGGTTGTAAGAAGAGTCCTGTTGAACGAGGAGAAGGACACAGACCAGAGGAAAAGTTTATTCCGCACTAGATGTAAATGTGCGGGCAAGGTTTGCAATATCATTATTGATAATGGTAGCACGGATAACCTGGTTTCTGAGGAAATGGTTACAAAGTTACAGTTAGAAAGGAAGAAACACCCACACCCATACCGGGTCGCATGGTTACAAAAGGACCACGGAGCTTTGGTCAATGAGCAGTGTTCTGTTAAATTTAACATTGGGAATTATTGTGATGAGGTCCTGTGTGACATCTTACCCATGGATGTTTGCCACATGTTGTTGGGGAGACCCTGGTAGTTTGACCGGAGTGCAGTACATGATGGCCGGGCCAACACCTACTCATTGACAAAGAATGGTGTACGCCATAAACTAAAGCCCTTGAAGGATACAGATGAAAAGGTATGTAATATTTCCAGAGTCTGTTTAGTTGAGGGGAGAGAGTTTTTGAACGGGTTAAAGCATGAACATTTATGTTATGCAATAATCCCTAGAGTTAGGGGGAAGGAATGCCGGGATACCCCAACAAAAGTTCTAAATCTGCTGGAGGAATTTCCAGACATTGTGTCTGACAATGTGCCTGAGGGCTTACCCCCGTGAGAAAAATTAGTCATCATATAGATTTAGTACTAGGATCAAGCCTGAAAAATAAAGTTGCACACAGGATGACACCTGTAGAGACTGAGGAGTTAAATAGACAAGTCCAAGAATTATTAGAAAAGGGATTAATTCGGGAAAGTTTGAGTCCATGCGCAGTACCTGCAGTGCTGGCACCAAAGAAGGATGGGGAATGGAGGATGTGTATAGATTCATGGGCCATCAACAAAATTACTATTAAGTACAAATTCCCGTTACCAAGAATGGATGATATCATGGACTCTTTAAGTGGAGCTGAGTACTTCACAAATATTGACCTGAAAAGTGGTTATCATCAGATCCGTATCCGAGAGGGGGATGAATGGAAGACAGCCTTCAAGACAAGAGAAGGCTTGTTTGAGTGGTTGGTCATGCCCTTTGGACTGTCCAATGCACCAAGTACCTTCATGCGGCTGATGAATGAAGTACTGAAAGAATTTCTGGGAAAGTTTGTTATTGTTTATTTAGATGATATATTGATATTTAGCCGGACCCTGGAGGAACACTTGATGCATATCAGGAGAGTCTTTGAAAAGCTGCAAGAAGAACAGTTATTAATAAATTTGAAAAAGTGTAATTTTGTCAAGAAGGAATTGGTATACTTGGGGTTTGTAATCTCAGCAGAAGGCCTGAAGATGGACCCCGAAAGGTGAGAGCCATCATTGAATGGCCTACTCCAAGGAGCACAACTGGAAGTGAGGTCATTCCATGGTCTGGCCAGTTTTTATAGGAAGTTCATAAAGAACTTCAGCAGTATTTGTGCACCTCTCACAGAGACAATGAGGGGAGATAAAAAGGAGTTCAAATGGACATCAGGGGCTGAAAGGAGCTTTGATACATTGAAGAGAAAAGTTACAGAACAGCCTGTTTTGGCACTTCCAGACTTCAACAAGGTATTTCAGGTGGACTGTGATGCCGCATGGCGAGGCAATAGGGGCGGTATTGAGTCAAGGAGGCAAGCCAGTTGCTTATTTCAATGAAAAGTTAAATGATGCTCGGAAAAAGTATTCTGTCTATGATCAAGAATTTTATGCTATAGTTCAGGCCCTAAAAAAGTGGAGACATTATTTATTACCAAAGGAGTTTGTATTGTTTACTGACCATCAGGCTTTGCAATACATTAACAGTCAGACAAAACTAAACCAAAGGCACATGAAATGGGTGGAGTTCCTCCAAAGTTATACCTTTGTACTGAAGCACAGAAGTGGGAAGTCAAACAGGGTTGCAGATGCCTTAAGCAGAAGGCAGACTCTGCTGACTAGATTGACAGTGGAAGTAGTGGGGTTTGAAGAACTGAAGGGTCTATACCCTGTAGATCCGGATTTTGCAGAAGCCTGGAAGGCTTGCTCAATACCTCTTACTATGGATAGAACAAAATGGTTGGATTTCTTAATCCAAGACGGGATGCTGTTCAAGGGTAGTAAGTTGTGCATTCCCATAAGTTCCATGCGGGAGAATTTAATCAAAGAAAAGCACAGCGGAGGATTGGCTAGGCATTTTGGTAGGGATAAGACCATTGCCTTGATTGAGGAAAATTACTACTGGCCACAACTTCGGCAAGATGTACGGAAGTTTGTGCAAAGTTGTAGAATATGCCAGATGGCAAAGGGTGTAAAACAAAATACAGGACTGTACCAGCCATTACCTGTGCCTGAGAGACCATGGGAGGACATAAGCATGGATTTTGTTCTTGGATTGCCGAGAACATAGAGAGGAAATGATTCAATATTTGTGGTGGTGGACCGGTTCTCCAAAATGGCACATTTTATTCCCTGCCAAAAGACAAGTGATGCAGTTCACATTGCTGGGTTGTTCTTCAAGGAAGTGGTACGACTTCACGGTCTACCAAAGAGCATAGTTTCAGACAGAGATACAAAGTTTGTTGGGTATTTCTGGAGAACTCTGTGGAAGAAATTGAAGACAGACCTAAAATTCATTTCAGCATACCATCCACAGACAGATGGGCAAACGAAGGTGGTCAATAGAAGCCTGGGTAATTTACTGAGATGTTTGATAGTGGATCAACCCAAGGGTTGGGATTTGGTCTTACCGCAAGCAGAATTTGCATATAACAGCTCAGCCAATAAGAGCACCAATAAGTCTCCTTTCCAGATAGCATATGGACACAGCCCGAGGAATGTGTCTGAACTAAGAAAGTTGGACAGAAAAGAAAAATGTAGTGCCGAAGCAGAAGAATTTGCAGAACATATGAAAAGTCTGCATGAGGAAGTAAGAAGACAAATTACAAAAATGAACAGTCAATATAAGACAAGGGCGGACCAGAAGCGACGGTTCAAGGAGTTCAAGGTAGGAGATGAGGTCATGGTGCATCTCAGGAAGGAGAGATTTCCTGCCAAGACTTATAATAAATTGAAAATGAAAAGGTTTGGACCATGCAGAATATTGGGAAAGCGAGAGTCAGGAAATGCGTATGAAGTGGAATTGCCAAGTTGGCTTGATATTTCACCAATTTTTAATATCTCATATTTAGTGGAATATCATGAGGGAGAAGGTACAGAAATGCAAAGTCCAGAGTTATGGCAAATTCCAGCATCTACTCCAAGCACAGATGAAGCCGAGGAAGTATTGGATACTCGTGAAGGCAGAAGCACCAGGAATAAACAGGATAATCGAGTATTTGATCAAGTGGAAAGGCAGGCCTATTGAAGATGCAACTTGGGTATCGGAGGTGGAGGTTGACCGATTGGGTCTTCCCCCAACAAAACAGAAGTGAGGGTCACTTCTAATCTACCCCGGTGTCCGATGCGAGGAGCATCCGGTGAAAGTATGAGCAATCTTGCATCTTTTAATTTTCTTTAAAGTTCTGGTATTTTTGAAGCAATTTGGTTCTTTTTCGGGGAAGGAGATGTCGTAAGACAGAAAAGGAAGTTGTTAAAGGAACTAAGGCAAAAGTTGGTGTGAGGTCGCGAAATCGCGACCTCATTTGCTATAGCAAAGGCGGAGCAAGTTTCGTCGCGATATCGCGACGGTTGGGTTGGCCGAGTCTTAAGTTACGAAGGGGTCGCGATATCGCGACGTCGCGATATCGCGGCGTCGCGATATCGCGACCATGTTGAAGCTGTTGCAAGGAGTGGGGGTTGGAGTCGCGAAATCGCGACGCGTCACGATTTCGCGACACGTCGCGATTTCGCGATGTCAAAGGCAGAGACAAATGCAGGACGTACTTTTGTCGCGATATCGCGACGTCGCGATATCGTGACTTTGTTTCAAAGCTGAGGGCGGACGTCAGTTGGGTCGCGATATCGCGGCCCAAGAAAAGGTCAAACGAAAGTAAACACGCGGACGGTCGGACAGGGTGAAATAGACACGTGGTTGCCACGTGTCTTAAAGGCAACACGACCAGTGGGGGATAGAGTTAATTTTGACACGTGGAGACACACTTGTAACAGATCATGAGGATGAGGGCCACGTAATCGGAGGAGAGAGATATAGATGTCGACCAAGTTTAAGTATCTTGGAATGTTGTTTCTGGAGAAACCGTAGTTACAGGTGAAAGACTTAATGGCGGAGACAACGGTACTTAAAGACAGTCAGATTAAAACGATGGGTGCAGGGTATGGGAAGCCATGAATGCAGGCTCTGGATGGATCAGACAGTTGCCATTTATGGCAGAAAACAAAAGGAAAGGAAAATCTTGAAATTTCAACGGAGGGAAGATGAAATTCGAATTGGTCTTTGGGCGGGAGCATTAATTGCAGGGAAGGCCGAGACCACATTAAAACGGGGAAAATTTGTATGGGAAAAGGATGGTGAAGTTCGGGATTGGGGGAGAAGTGGTATACTGGAGAGACTACTGTAAACCGTATTAAGCTATTTTTAATGAAATTACCATGAAATTACTGTGAATGTGTTTGTGTGAATCCCAGCTTGCCATCAGATAATAAAGTGCTAGAATGTTTTAAACACTATAGAGTGGCATTGGCCTTTAGGCCTAGCATGTGGTAAATTTATGTCAACCTAAAGCTAGGGGTAAAAGGGGCTAAGGGTAATGTAGCACCCATTTTTTGATAAATATCATATGTGATTGGAAAGTGTGGTCACCATTTTCATAAGTAGCCAATGTATACAAAGGCACACAATCTAATCTCAAGTTATCATAAGGTAAAGGCACTCAATTTATGCTTAGGGAGGTGTGCCCTAACATATACCATAAGAGGGTTACTCTTAAGGCCATGTAGGATGACACCTAGAGAATGCATGCCAAATATAAGAGTGTAAGAGGGAAATTTTATGGTAGGTGCATAAATATAACAAATGAGATTTATTTCTAGGAGGAAAGAATAAGTTAACTAGAGCCCATTTGTATAGAAGTTTCCATGAATAAATAGAGAGTAGAAGAAGCAAAATCCACAACCTTGCATCCAAAATACAACTTTTTCTATATTTTTCAATTGCTTCCCCATCCTCCTATAGCTAGGGAATGCTATCCTAGGTCCCTCAAGCCATAACCCTTGAGTTCTTGAGAGATGCAATAGAAAAGGTCATAGATCCCAAATTGTCAAAGAGGACCAAAAGCCTATAATATGGGGTGTTGGAGTATTTTAAGAAGATCCCTTTCAAATGCTTTAGGGACTAAAATTAAAGTAGCAACTTGGATTAGTATATGGTTCTCAAAGTGCACAATTGCTTTGGAATACTGGCTACATGTGTTAAACACTATAATCTTGAGACTTAGGATATTCGGTCTCTTGATGGGGATTATAGAGTTTTTATTTACACCCACCTAATTCAAATAATACTAATGATGGGGATAAGGAAGACTATTGTAAATATTAATAGCACCACTAATATCTACAATATAACTCACAACAAGCTTACCTATCTATAGGACAAGTGCGGCATTAAAGGGGATAAGGTGCCAAAATTTTCCTTGGCTATCAATAGTCTAAGAGAGAGTGCCAAGGATATTTCTAGAATGTTGGAATTTATTTCTATTCTAAGGCAAGAAAAATATCTATTCCATGCCAATCGTGATATATTATTTCAAACAAGGTACAAGCCCAATAAAAAAATGGTGACCTTTGACTTTGTCGACTATTATCTTAACAATATTCAAGAAGGGATGGTCAGATTCAATGAGACCTCAGTTTTTGGATTCTTAGCATTCATAACCCATTTAGTTTTATTCCAAAACCTAGGTGCATAGTCCTATTAGCTTTTGATGCTATAATTTTAAAGCAAGATAACCAGAAGATATGAAATAAAATCGTAGGATGAAATATATGATAATGGCAATATTCTAAACATATAAAACTCATAAAGAAAATTTTCAACAATGCATAAAATAGCCACTAATAAATTCTTATAAAAATAGTATTCTCATATAGAATAAAGATCTCCAATACACCATACTTTCACACACTCTCACTCTATATTATTTCACACACACATAGACATATACATAATAGAATGTGACTATTTGTATGGAGTACTCTTGGCCTTTACTCTTCTTGAGACTCCTCATGTTCCTACTTTATGGACTCATGTGCACATGGACTATTATGCACATTTACATTACCAAAATACTTTGCACACTCTAATAATACTTGTGCATTTATTACATTGCATAAATTAAATACTCACACTCTAATCTAAAACACTCTCCTAATCTAAATATGTACCCAAGGTGGTACATTAGCATTTACCAAATAATGTAATATACTCTAATAACCCCAAGCTAGACTTGAAAACCATAAATGGGTTGGGCCAATAATGGGCCATTTTCTCTTGTATTAACAACTTGAAGAAGTCCTTGTATAATGAATTTGTACAAAAATTTCTAATCCCAATGTTTATGGCCTTGAAGGGTCAAAGGTCCAAGCATATTTCAACAAGCTATAAAAAACTTTGAGGGGTCAAGACCTTGGGGAATGGTTCTTTTATAATAACATGACTCTCATTAGGATGCATAGACTCAACAAGCATACCTACTAGTTATCAAGGCATGTAACTAAATGAGTCTTTGTGATAGAAATGCTTCGATAAATGGACTCCATCAATACAACCTTCATGAGTGGAAGAAATAAGACCTATTTCTTCAAGCTTCCTTTCACTCGAAGTGAGATTACCATGTTGAAGTAGAAAACTCATGACCTTCTAGAGAAGAAGCTCAAGGACCTTAGATGGTGCCAGGGAATGGAAATATGATTCTAATAATAAATTCATGGATTGACTAGCCAAGATCAATAACTTGGTAGAGTTAGTACATAAGTCCAAACTAGACCTACAAGCTCTCAATAATCCCATGATGAAACCAACACTACCATGTTGAAGCAATTACTAGAGTAAGCATTGACACCACCACCAAGGAAGAAGGATTATAAGACCTACATAATGATAGGTATGGTAGACCCAAATTTTTAGATTCATATGGCCAAGTTGAAGGCTTTGAATAAAATGGGTTAGAAAGAAGAGAAAATAAAGGTATGGTGAGAATTTTGAGAAAAAATCAAATAGCTTGTGCTTGCATTTGGACATATAAATGATTATGCATATTTCAAGGAGAACTAAAAAAGGAGTATATGGATGAAGGGAGCACCTATGTCGATAAAGGTAATGAAGAGATAGTAGGAGAGATGATTCCCTAGGAGATAGTGGCTAAAGAGACAACTTTGAGATAAGTTTTACATGTATAATAATCCCCTCCACATACAACTCATGTCCCAAAACCCAAGCACCATACTCTTGTTATTGAATTAAAGACTTAGGCGTATCCCCAATGCAATGATGGTAAAGAGGGAGGGAGTTTTCTCATGATGTCTATCCTCGAAATGCTAATAAGAAGAAGAATAAATCCTCAAATTCAAGTTACAAGGTTGTTATACCCTAGGTCACTAGCAAGTCATCTGATATCCCTCTCCTTTCAATGCTAGTTGCTAGTTTCCCACCACCCATGGTGTCAATCCCACCAACTCAAGGCTACATTACTCCCCTCATTGGCCATATTCCCTTATGTATCCCCATAAATACTAGACTTCTTCATGGGACCTCCACTCCCAAATCAGAAGGTCCTCATCCCATTAGCATCTATTATAGTTACCTCACATGTTGGCTCTTGATAACTCCTAGTCAAAGAGTTAAAGGATCGTTGGATGCCATACATACCAATCTATGCAGACCAATGTCATGTATTCATGGTGGACACAAGTACCTTTAGCCATTTAGTGATGATTGCTCATAAAATATATGGGTATATATTTTCCACCATTTAAATCATATACCTTCCTATATTTTCAACACTTCAAGAAGCTTGTTGAGATAAAAAGTGGGCATCATATTCATGTTTTCTACTCAAATCAAGGGTGGAATATACATCCAAAAAAATTTCAAGGTTCCTCACACAAAATGGGATAAAATAGCTATTCCTAACATAACATGCGATCAAATAGCTTACTTCCACCTACACTCCATAGTAGAATGGGGTTGTTGAAATAATAAACTATTACATCATGGAAATGGTTTACTACATGCTCGTAGGAGTTTTTCTAGAGTAGCAGTATTGGGCTAAAGTTATATTTATTGTAGTGTATATTAAAAATAAAGCACCAATAAATATAATTCAAGGGATTACATCTAAAAAAACTTAGTCTAAGAGGAATCCTTTGATTTCTCATGTCATAGTTTTTAAAAGTGAGGTATAAGTACATGTGCCAAAACAAAAAAGGGATAAAGCTAGATGGAAAAGTATTTCCTTTCTTATTTCTTTAGAATAATGAGACATCAAGAGCTTATTGAATAATTTATCCAATCACTAATAATATACACATAAGTACAAATATGGTATTTAACAAAGAATTTGGAAATAAAAATTTTGTTGAAGATCATAAGGATTTTGAATCTCCTATTTTAAACATTAAGATAAATGAGGAATCTTGTGAAGAAGTTCTAGAAGATGAATTAGAATAAAAAGTGGTTGATGAACCAATAACATAATTGATAGTGGATGCTCCAAAGTGGTTTACAAATACTCTCAAAGATGTTAAGCTTGATGCAACACCTAATCTAACTTCAACATGACCTTGTACTAACAATAGTACATGACAAAAGATAAATTGGGATTGATGTCTTTGGTAAGAGAGAACGCAAAGCTAACCTCAGTAAAGGAAGTTCTAACATTGCCATAATGGAAGGAAGTCATGACAATAAAATACACATCTCTTATAAAAAATAAAACTTGAGTTGTCATTGATTTTCCAACAGGAAATAAGCCTATAGGTTGCAAGTGGGTTTTCAAATCATGTATAAGGAAGACGAATCAATTGAAAAATATAAGGAATGAGTCATTACAAAGGGCTATACATAGAAGGATGGAATAAATTATGAAGAGACATTCATACTAGATGACCACCATTCATATAGTACTTGTAATGACAATGCAATTTGGTTGGAAAACTCATCAAATGAATGTCAAAAGTGTCTTCTTTACTGATGATGTTGAAGAAGAAATATACATGAAACAACCCATAGGATTTGTTGGCAATGGGTAACATCAAAAAGTCTACAAATTGAATAGGTTTTTATATGGATTGAAGTAGGCACCTAAAACCTGGTGTATTAAAATTAATGATCACCTATTATAGCATGGTTGCATCAAAAGTCCCTTTAATCCAAATCTCTATCAAGAAAATTAAAAATGAGATAGTGATTCTTATGGTCTATGCTGATGATTTGGTCATCATTGGAAGTCTAGACAAATTGGTAAATATTGTAAAGGATGACTTAAAAAATATTTAACATGATAGATTTGTCTTGGCTTGGAAGTTTGGTAGATAAATTATCAAATCTTTGTTATATAAACAAAATATGCAAGGACATTGCTAAAAAATATATAGGATGACAAATTGTAAATCTATGATGACAGGAATGAAGCAAGGGTTACAATTATCTAGATATGACAAATCACCTCACGCATCTGCTAATATCTATCATTATTGAAAGTTTTATATACATGATAAGCACCATGACTAACATCAAATTTGTTGTAATTTATTTTCAAGATTCATGTAGTATTGTAAGGAAAGTCATTAGAAAGCTACAAAAAGCATGTTGTTTTATATCCATGGTACAGTAGAATATGGCTTAGAATATTAAAAGAATGAAATTTTTTCTTACAACTATACACAAACTCACACTATGTTAGATCTATATATGACAGGAAGTCAACATAAATATGTGTTTCATATGGCTTGGAATATTAAAAGAATGAATTTTTTTTCTTATAATGATACACAAACTCACACTATGTTAGATCTATAAATGTCAGGAAGTCAACATCAATATGTGTTTCATCTTGGATCTAGACCATTCTCGTGGCATAGTATGTTAGATCTATAAATGACAGGAAGTCAACATCAATATGTGTTTCATCTTCGATCTAGACCTGGATCTAGACCATTCTCGTGGCATAGTAAAAAGCAGCATGTAGTGGCACCATTATCCATAGAAGTAGAATATCTGTTGTACAAGGAGCAGCTTGTGAAGCACTATGGTTGCAATTCATACATTTAGATATGGGTGTTTGTAAAAATCAGAATTGCTCGAGAATTGTTTCATTTTACACATTTGTCCTCCTGATCGTCTCATACAATCAAGGCAATGGAGCAGCATTCACAACTAATGACACTTTACATTAAATCCCCAATATTCTAATTTAAATGCAGGTACAAGACATCAGAACACTGTCATGTCCATCTAAAGACCAATCCGTGAAAGCCTCTTCTGTCCATTCAGCAACAACACCGCTGTATACACCGTAATCCCTGTAATTACCCGAATAGCAATGGGATGAACAAGGCTGCAGCGTGCCCATATTCTCAGCTGTGGCCGATGGCTCTGTTGACGAATACTCAAACAAATCATTCCAAAATTTCTGAGAAATGTTTGGACCATCATTCTCGTCAAGAGGCACAGGCGGACTTGGAGGTATGCCAAGTTCGTCATCAGTGGCACTCAAAAGATATTCATATGAACTCGTTGATCCCACGGTTTCCTCAACCTCAACCTCATAATCCTTATCCGCTGATTTACTATGTCCTTCTATCTGATTGTATCCATTTGTAATGGATACTTCAGAACTCTTGCTTATTTCTTGCTTGAGGTCCTTCATCACATCGAACACCAATTCACCTTGGACTGTGGCGAGGTCTTCAGCATCGTCGGAGCAAAGAAATCTCGATAAAAAGCCATGGCGCGAACGTTTCTGTGGATTTTGATCATCCTCATCACCACTGCCATAACTGTCACCATAGATGGGAAGATCCTCTCGGTGACGCTTCTGCGTCATCTCCGAGACATTGGCCGCCGGTGCCGCTGCTGCCATGACTTCCCCAATGTTCACAAAACAAACAAAACCAAAACCAGAAAATATGCAGCAACTAATCTTAGAGGGGTTGTGCATCAACGAGGAACGGTAAATTGAGATAATATAGCTCCGTTTCAGAGACACAGTCATAGTCAATGGAAGCCTCCCAGCAGTACACAAGAAGAAGACGAGGAGTTGAGGAGCATATCTTTTTGCCGACACGCTATTGAAATAGCAAGCGAACACGCAAAGACGAGAAGATAGAAATGGTTGAAGAAGTTGTGTGTCAGACTTTTCTTTCTATAAATCGCAAAGGAAATAGGAATTTTCTTTCTATAAATGTGAGCGCTGTGTTCCAACATCCGTTGATGGATATTTCTCATAGACTTCTTCCGTCGGGAAGCTTCCATTGTCAAATTTTGACAAGGTTCGAATTCTAGTGTGACCATGCAGCCGTGTTTAAAACAAGGAAGTGCAATCGTGGAAAGAAGGGCATCTAAATACATCGGAAGTACAATGGTGGAAAGAAGGGCATCTGACTACATCGGAAGGAAGAGTAGCTTTGGTCAGGTCTACATCTTTCTACTTCGAAAATGTGAATGGACTTAATCAGATTTTCGTTGAAAGTCTTATTATTAGGATTATATTTTAATGGACTTAAGCAGCCGTGGAAAACAAGGAAGTGCAATCGTGGAAGGAAGGCTAGCTTTCGTTATCTTTGTACGTCATAATTATTATAAGAAAATTTGACTGGACTTAATGAGAGTTCCTTTGAAAGTCTTATCATTAGGGTGACACCTTGTTAATTCATAAATTGAATGGACTTAATCAAAGTTCAATAAATATATATTTTTTAAAAGACATTTTATCTACTATCTAATAAAATTTAATCTAATACATACTTCGTAATAAATAGAATAAAATAATCTGCGAATAAACCTTAACGTTGGCATTTTGATATGACATCATACCACGCGGTCAAAAATATGCTTTGGTGTTTCATCTACATGTAAAGTGCTTTGTGTTGATTTCGAACCTTATTTGATTGTTCAACTTGAATTAGTTATTGTTCTTATTTGCTTTCTGTAAATGTAAAAATTTAGTGCATATCTCTCATTAATTTAGTGCATATATCTCATTTTTCCAATTGCGATCCTCATTTGAAAGCAAGCTCTTCTCTCACTACCATGACACATGATAACTTCTCCTGTAGTGAACCTAACCGCACAAATCTGATATCTTTATATATATATATATATATATATATATATATATATATATATATATATGAATAATACTTCTTATACATATTGGTTGTGGGGATTGAACCTACATCATCGACAATGTAAATGGCGTCTTTGTGGTTAGACCACAATAATATATTTATCTTACATTAAATATTAATATTATTTTAATATACAATTTGTTTTATTAATAATTTATTAAATTATTATTTAAAAGAGAATGCTAATAAATTTATTTATTTATATATTTTTAAATATAATGTACATTGGTGTTTTATAGATTTTAAATACTAAATTTATTAGTCCATTATAAGTGTTATTATAGACATGTTCTAGAACTTATGGTTCAATGATTGAATTTTTTTGAGTTTGTAGTTGATTTATGGACAAGAAAATTTTAGTTTATAGAATTTTTTTTCAAGTGTATATTTTCAATCAGTTATTAATGTTATTCATTTAACTCATCATATGTAACAATTTTCTACCAAAGATAAAAAAAGGTGCAATCAAATAATGAAAGGGTGTGATGTAAGATACAAAAGGATGTAATTTGAGATACAAAAGGATATGACCCAAAATATAAAATGGTATGATATAAGATATAAAATAATACAATCTAAGACATAAAAGGGTATAATCTAATATCTAAAGTGTGTGACCTAAGATATACAAATTGTGCAACTTAAGTACAAAAGGGTGGGACTTGATATACAAAAGTGTATGGCCAAATAACATAATGAAGTGGCCTAATATATGAAAAGGTGTAATCCAAGTACATACGGGTGAGACTTAATATATGTAATTGTGTGATCCAATATCAATAGATACCACTCAAGATATGAACAAGCATGACCCAAAATACAAGAGGATATGACCTAGATACAAAAATGGACAACCAAAGATATGAAACGTTATGATTCTAGTTTTAAAATAATGTAACCTCATAACAAACATTTAAAATAGATAAAAACAAATTTAATGGTACTCATGGATCTAAATCAATTTTTTTTTCATGAGATAACTCAAACCTAATTTTTATTGAGGTTAATCTAATATGGATTAGTATTGATCCAATAAGATGATACTAACAATACTAGTAGCATTCATATCATCATATCTTCTTGGGATTTGAGGAGGAGTTGAATCTCTTTTGGATAATGTTTCAAAGGAACTAGTGTAAGGATAATAAAAATATACACTTTCTCACTTCATTGTGAGCACAATACACCATATGTAGAGCTCACAACATTTGTTCTAGGGATTAATTTATGAACACCTAAGATACAAGTTATTATTATTACAACTTTCAACTTAATAATTACACACTTATTAACAAATATAAAGGGTGATAGACAAGTCAAACAATGTAATATCTACATTACATGCATATCTTTATCTCTTTGTATAACTAAATTGGATAATGCTTATGATAAAATGCCACAAAGAAATATTTAATTACATACTATAAAACTTTATTATTAGAATGGATTATAATACGATTCACTGAATAAACCAACCGTATAACATAAACATGAATACACCTGAAAGATAATAAATATAACACTATAAATTAAAAAATATAACATAGTGATACTAAAGCTCAAGGATCTAGTAAGCCACTTTTAAATGTATACAAGTGAGGAGATGATACCCTTATCTAATCTAGAGATGCAAAAACTTCTTGCAAATAAAGGGGTGAAAGAAAGTTGTAAGCAAAATTTTAATATAGGGATTTTTTCCTACATTCCCTCTTCACTTGAGGAAGTGCTCCATTCAAAATCAAGACCAATAGAAAGGATCTTGGAAGGTGCAATCCACATTCAGTTAGAGGAGTAGGTGCTAGCTCCACCTATAATTCTTGGTTCTTGGTCTCGTTGATGCTTAAACTACTAGTTTGTTTTTATCAACTGATTCATGTCATAAAGGTTCTACTTTTATATGCTTGGAGATCATCGAAATGAGTTAAACGTTGATCTGCTTATGACTGACCAAAATAAAATTTTGAAATTCATTGATAGCTCTGTGGTGTAGAACATGTCATATCCCACTCCTCTTAAAAACCTATCACATCTATTGATCATTTTTATCGCGACCTGGAGCACATGATATTCTAACGTAAAAATACACTTCAAGCTATGTGAGATGGAACATTGTGCTAGCCCGCTTGAGTATATTTCAATTCATTTAAAACTTGCTTCGTGTCCACAGCGTAGAACCAAATTTAAAATGTGTTGTAGCCTACGCCTTTAAAAATATGTATCCAAATTTGAATATGACTGACCATGAGGTAGAACATTGCTCTAGCCCATGCGAGATATAACATAAAACTTGTCACATGAAAGCTTGCACTGACTCATGATTTCATTCTTCATATTTGCAATGTTGATTGCTTTGAAAATGGGTTGGAGCATGGTTGCTACATTGATTTAATATACACTTGAACTACCATGAGGTAAAAAAAGCTTAAAATAACCTTTAGCTTGCATGGGCTAGAAAAACATATGTTGTGCCATACTTTAAAAAATAATGATATCAGTGTTGACTAATGTTGACCATAGGTTGGAACCAAATTCTATGTTGCACAGGCTGGAACATGTTGTAAACTACTAAGCTTTAAACTTAACAAAAATGGTTGTTATGGACCACGATTCAAAAATTACCAAGTGCTAACTTTGACCACTTTGACCATGAGGTAAAACATCCTGCACTACACTCTTGGAAAATACATTGAAGCTCATGTAGGTTAGAACATCCCTTTCTTGCCTTAGAAAATATTCCAAAATGTTTTCTAAGTATGTGGCCATTTTGGGCCTACATTCTGGCACCTCCTAGGCAGTTTTGCTCACAAAGCTTGAGAACTCAAAGTCTTATCCATTGGGTATCAAGATTCAAAGAAGATGAAATCCACAAACTATGCTTCAAAGAATAATTTCTATGTGACCATCATTCTTTAGAATATTGGTGAAGATACTCAAAGAATAACAATTCACATGGAGATCATGCTAGAAATAATAAACTTCAAAACTCTTCCTATGAATGTAGACTCAATCTAGCAATATGAAACTATGTTCCCTTTTATGCCTCAGCTAGCTCGATCAAAATTATCCTCATGTACTTTTCATTTTTCTACTACAGACCTCATTCTTTTATTATTGTTTCTCTGATAGTGTCAGAACCAAAACAAAATACACAATATATACATGAATACAAAAATGTTAAAGTCTGCTTTCGCCAAAAGGTTGCTTATTCTTTTTCATTCTCTTCCTGGTTTTTCTCCTTGAGTTATTCATCATGTACCTCTTCAATATCTTTAGAATTTCTTTCAGATTGTTCTTCTTCCTGATATTCTTCAGGTTCTTCTTCACTTTTGGAAACCTCCTACTTATCTTTAGGGCCCATATATTCTCCAAACAATTGGACCATCTATTTTAAATTTTGTAATGCTTGTATCTAGACTGACTCAGTAGGATTGGTTGTTTTTTTTAGCAGCTTATGGATTGATGGGGGACCGAAAAACGGCACTGCTCAAATCCGATCTTTCTTCATTAATCTGAAAAATACTTACAGAAATAGCTCGCAGGCTTACATTAACCAGTGCTCGGCTTGGTTTTTCTCTCTCTCACACTCTAAGTGCATTCTTTGATCCACCACCATGGATGTACTCCAACTTAGAGGTCTCCTCATAAGTCGTAGAGTTGCCTTTATTCACCAAGTCCTCCATCAAATCTTTGAGTCTAGTTAAGTCTTTGATCATTTGAGAGACATGCTCTAGATCAATCGAATCTTCCCAGGCATCCATCTCAAATTTATTTTGGATGGTTGGGGATATACTCTTTTTGATCTCTAATTCTGACAACAAGGTTTTGCTTTCGATCCATAATCCCCCAAAATTTTATTGTGTCATTTCAGTATTGATATCCACAATGTCGTGAAATATGTTTTCAATCTTATCTAATAATAACCAACCTTTTTGGAGCAATGTGTTCTTCTCAACCACAGTTCTAGCAGCTAGCCTAGAAGTGCTCCATGCCTTATTGGGGATAGGCTTTACAACTTCACTGAATCTGCTTTCAGATAGCTTGAAAATCTATTCTATTGCTATTACCATCGATTGTAGCTCCTCAGTGAATTTATCCAATTCTGCCTTGGTATTTTGTAATAAATGGTTGGCATGATCCATGTAGTCAATTACAAGATGGATTCCTAAACACTTATCAATAATTTTAGACCACAGCTCCTTCCTAACCTTCTTTACTCCTTCTTTTGTGAAGCTTGGAGCTTTGGCCTTCTCTATCTATACCTAATGTTTTAGAACTTGTATATCTTTGGCCTAAACTTCATTCTTTCTTTTCTGCTCATCCACTTGATCTTTGAGCCTCATGGCCTCTTGATACTTGTTCTGCCAGCTCTTGACTTCATTCCTCATAGCTTGCTCCACCTTTTTTGGTTGTTGACTATCTTTTCCAACTTCTCAATCTTTTATTCTAACTTTCCACATTACTTCTTATAAATATCAATTTTGACATAGAAATTTTCTAGGTGGGTTTTTTCTATGACCAACTTATCCTCCACATATAATTGCTCAATATCTTCTATGTACTCCTCCAAATGATAATATTTTATAGTCATATCTTCCTCGGGTTTGCTCACTAGAGGAGTGATAGATTTGTCGATCCTTTTCCTTGTCACTGGATCGATAGTCATTATCTTTATCTTTTTAGCCATATGCCTTGAAGGCTTAAAGCGTTTCTTAGCCCAAAAATCTTGAATATTCTATGAAACCTCCTTTTATTTCTATAAATAAGCTAGTGTGGGATGATTTGTATGGGTAGTACAAGCTATAAGATAAGGGAGGATAGATTCGGAGGTTGATAGAACTAGAGTAGTGGTGACGACGGTTGAATATGTACTTATTATAGGAGTTGCAACTGAGAAATATATAGGGATGAAAGTTGAAATCATGGGATGAGATATATGAGATGGAAGATATTGCCCTTCTGATGTTACTGAAGGTAATGATTTTGTAGGTAAATATGAAATGATAGGTGATGATGTGACTGGTATTTTAGATAAATGGGGAGGATATGGATTGGTTTGACCCTCTATGGTAGCTTATGGGGGAGGTGATGAGTTGTGATGGGGAGAAAGTACTTTGTGCTCCTATTTTTCTTGAGAATGGGAAGGGGATTCCTTTGGGGAAGGAGGAGAATAAGGGATAAAAATTGTACCTTCACCTATAGAAGTAGGGTGTTTGTGTATCTCCTCTACACTTTGGTGTTGTGTCTGCTACATTGATGGCTCTAAAAATGCAATAAGAACTTGCTTAACACTCTATCCTTGATCCTTTTTTAGCTTCTTGTAAACTTCTTTCTAGGCTTCCTCTACTAAATATTTAGATTTTCTCTTGGAAACTTTAAATTTTGTAAGCTTATCACTCTCTATATCCTCATCATATTGTTCTTTCTGCAATGTAGCTTCAGATATTAGGGTTGACTTTACTACAACTATAGTGGTGAAACTTATAGGAGTGAATACAAAACTATCATATTTATCCTTCTAATTTGTCTCAGTTATAGGAGGCTCTCCACCCAGGGCTAGATGTTTCGATATTTTCTTTACCTAAATGATTTTTGTATTTCCTACCTTGTCACTAGAGTAGTGCATTTTGCTCATAATCTGGGCCCCTACAAAATATTTTTGTAATTGCTCCTATGAGGGCTCAAATGCTTTTGGGGCTTCTTCAGCTATTAATGGAGCATTGGTCTCCACTTCCTGCATTTCTTCTTGCAAAGGTGGGGAAGGAGAGTCTGACATTACTTGAGTTTTCTCTTTTTCCTTTATTTAAGCTCTCTTGAAACTCAATACCAAATTATTTGCATCCTTGGCCTTCCATGTCTTAATATGTTTTTCATATAGCTTATAAAAATCAATGTCAGCCTATCGATTCACTCTAGCCTTGTTTGTACCTATTTCCACTCTCATCTTCCACCAGTCTATAATTTTACCTTCATCCCATCCTTTTTCCTCTCAACTTCCTTAATTTTAGACTCCTTCAGATAATGGTCTTTATTATTTTTAGGGTCAAAGTCAACTATTTGTTCATAAAAGTCTTTCCATGGAGGCAATTGTTCCATTTTAACAACATTCCACTCCAACGAAATATTTTCTTTATTATTCCTACCCTTTTTTAAATGTGGCCTTGAATTCTTTTCAAACTTGAGAGCTCTTTCTCCATTTAATGCAATATTCATCTTTGAGAACTTGTCATTGGAATCATACCTCCATCTTTGTGGTATGTACAATAGTCCTAATCTCTCCAAATATTGGGTGATTTTCTAACCTTGACCTCTTCTAGTTATTGTTATATCATCCACATTGCGAGAGTAAAATAATAGTCCATTCCTCCCTTTACCAGTGTCAAAATTGACATTGATAAAGTTTGCTTGCCTTAGGTACTCCAGGGCCAACAACTTACTAGTTACAAAATGAGGAAGCAAACGGGTTTACCAGTAAAACCATAAAGTCTGATGATAGTGCCCTATATGAGGATATACCCATCTCCCTCCTTGGTGTCTTCTACATGTAGCAATTATTTAGCTAGAGATGGTAGCCTAGGGTATTTTCCATAGATGATTTTCAAGGCTAGCCCTAGAAATTCCAAGTTGAACCTGTAGTACGATTATGTCTTCTCAAGTGGGCGGTCCAATAATAAATAGGGATAGGATCTCTAATATCATTTTTGTCCTTTATTGGAATCCAGGGCATCATGTGCCTAACAGTGGTGTAGAACATCCATATCAAGTTCAAACAATTCTAAAAGGAAGAATATTATTATATTATTATATAATGGTATTATAATAAATTGATTATAAAAAAATATAATAATTATATTATTATATAATGATATTATAATAAATTAATTATCAAAAAATATAATAAATTGATTATTTAAGTATGTATTTATTTTTAAATTTTAAATTTAATATCTTTAATCAAAAAATCTAATTAATTAAATCAATACTACAATTAAATAATATATTTTCTTTTATCAATTTTTTTATTAATTATTTAACAAACTTTAAAAACTATTTCAATTTAAGAATCTAAACGCAGACACGCGATGTTAGAGGTATTGATAAGTGTTTATTAGCATTGAGATTGTATTAAAAGGGTAACCTTACTCTAACACAACCTTCCTAATAAATAAATTAAATTAATCCGCGAATAAACCTTGTGGTTGGATATTACATCATACCACCACGCGGACAAACATATGCTTTGGTGTTTCAACTACGTGTAAAGTGGTTTGTGTTGTTCAACTTGAATTAGTTATTGTTCTTAGCATAAGAGAGAGTGTGTACATGTTTAGTGCATATCTCTCATACCCTTATTTGAAGGCAAGCTCTTTTTTCATAATTTCATTTTATGTTTAATTTTCATAGCAGATGTGTATAAAAGTATTATTTAAAAAAATTTAACTACAAATTTATTTTATAATATATTTATTTTATATTAAATATTAATATTATTTTAATATATAATTTGTTTTATAAATAACTTATTAAATTATTATTTGAAAGAGAATGTCAACGAATTTATTTATTTATATATTTTTAAAAATAATGTATATTAGGATAACATAGTTTTATTTCAGAGTTCTTGGACTTTCGAATCGGAGCTCTAGCGATTTGGCGGAAAAATTTCTGAGCAGGCGACAGGCGATGTTCTAGGGTTTCTGGTGGGTTGACTTAGTGCTACTCTGAAGGATCGTCCGCTGCCCCGGGAGGGCCCAATGGGGTCTCCTCCAGATCCTCTCTCTGGGAGAAAGAGCTCATATGCTGAGATGCTAAAAGAAAATGCTTCGTCTTCCAATGACGAAGCTCAGCGGAATGCTTTTCAAACGCTCTTCAAGAATGCTGGCAAGGGCTCAACTGCACACCGAGTTAATGGATGCCTCCCGCAATCCGCCTCCAGACCTAAGATTGTTATCGAACCAAAGATGGTCGAAGACACAATCATCTACCGTGCTAACCATGATCTGATTTGCAAATTCATGGGTATCCGACCTACCCTGAATTTTTTGCATACCGGGTCGAGACAGGCTGGGAGCCACACGGTGAGTACTCCTTATGGTCTATAAGCAATGGGTATTTCATTATTAGTTTCTCTTCTTTAGCCGATAGAAACAGAGCATTTGAATCAGAGAAGAGGAACCACGGACCGACAGGGTTATTTGTTCAACCCTGGAGAGTGGGTTTCGATCCTCGTATTGAACCCACGGCTGTCCCGGTTTGGATCCGGTTGTACGCTCTCCCGATGGAGTTTTGGGGTGAGCAGGTTCTGGAAATGATTGGTAATTCCCTAGGTAGACATCTGGGCGTCTCCAAAGACACCATAGAGGGAAACACAGCTGTCTTTGCTAGAATTTGCGTAGAAATGGATATTAGCCAGCCTCTACCGGCCGAGGTGGAACTTGAGTTGGCAGGACTATCCTGGATCCAGCAGTTAGATTATGAGGCCCTGCCCTTTAGATGCAGAGTCTGCCATAAGCATGGCCATTTGGCAAGGTTTTGTCCAAATATTTTGAACACAAAAGCGGAGGCTCCGCTTGGAATGCCAAATCGCCCCAGAGAGGGTAAGCCTACTCTTGTCAAAGAACCATCCAATACTCCTCAGGGTACTGATGTTCAGAAAGATGGCTTTGAACAGCCTAAAAGAAGGAGAAAGCAAAAGAAAAATGGCAAGGAGCAGGCACAACTCAAGCCAACCAATCGGTATGAAATCTTTAAGTCACTAGTGGATCAAGAGGACCAAGTCATGGAAGGAGTGGATGGGAATGCTGAGGATAATAACATCCACACTCATGCTTCTCCTTCATTTACTCCTGTCTTAGAACAGGTGATTGAATCCACTGAGATATTGCAGCCAGAGAACCCAGGGGCATTGATAATACACTCCCCAGCACAGCCAGTTATTAAGGATGTCAGCATGGGAAGTGCAGAAAAGAACAGAGAAAGGCCAGCCCTAGGGATTACTCAGGTGGAGAAGAGATCCAAAAATAGTAACTCTCAAGGAGCGGGCAAAAAGTCCAATAAGGATCTACTAGCAGTGCAAGGAGACAAGCTGATCAATGGAGGATCGGTGAGGACAATTGATTCTTACTGCTCCCAAGGTTTTCAATGATTATTCAATCTTGGAATGTTAGGGGTTTAAACAGTAGAACCCATCAATCTGCTGTTCAAAGACTCTTAGGAAAGTGTAAAACAGACTTTTTGCTCATCCAGGAGACAAAAATGTCTTTAGATCTTATGTGTAAAACCGTTAGTAGAATATGGAGGGGCGTTCGTTATATGGATGTGGCTGCTCAAGGTGCCTCTGGGGGGATTGTTACTCTTTGGAACCCTCTGGAATGGACAGCAATAGAACATATAGCTTGGAGGGGTGTTCTCACATCTCTTTTTAGGAATAATGTCACAGCTGAACATGTTTTAATTACAAATTTCTATGGGGCTCAAAGCATTGATGGCCAGAGGCTCCAATGGAAAGTTGTACACAACATGAGGTCCTCACGGGAAGATTTAGACTGGATTATTGCTGGGGATTTTAATGCCAAATTATCTGCTCGAGATCAGGAAGGTGGTATCCCAGTTTTGGATCCAGGGGACCGGCTTCTGATTGCCCAAGTCCAGGCCTTTCACCTAGTGGATATCAAAGGCCCTGGAACCTACTTTACTTGGACTAACAAGAGGAGGGAGCCACACAGCAGGAAGGTAAAGCTAGACCATTTTCTGGTCTCCGAGGAGGCATTTGTTAAGTGGAATATTAAATTTCAGATTTTGGAGGGCCCAGTTTCAGATCACTTTCCCATTTTGTTGGAGGGAGGGACTATGACAGGGCAGCACCACAAACCGTTTAAATTTGAGAATTTTTGGTTGCAAAAGGAGGATCTCCGAAAGAAAATTCCATAGTGGTGGGAAGAAGGCCGCCTACCTTTTGGGACAACAATGTTTAAATTCCACAAACAACTTCATTTTGTCAAGATTAAATTGAAGCAGTGGAGGCAAACTAATAAGTCAGATTTCCAGCTCCAACGAGCTCCCTTGGTGGCCAGATGGGAAGAGGTGCAAAAACACTTCAGGGAAGGAACAATTACTGAGCAGCTTAAAACCGAGGATGATGCCTTGCGCAAAGCGGTTGAGGACATTGATAACCAAGAAGAGACTTACTGGAAACAGAGAGCAAGAAACACTTGGTTATTAGAAGGAGATAGAAATACAAAATTTTTCCATCGATCAGCCTGTGCTAGGAGACAAATGAATAACATGGAAGTCCTTCAAGATGAGAATGGACACTCCTTTGATACTCTTCCTGGTATGCATTCCCACTCAATGGATTATTTCTCTAAACTTTTTAAGGAAAGTATGGAGCAAGATGTGGAAGCTCAAAATGAAGTTATTGATGTCATACCCTCTATTATCTCTCAAGAAGAGAATCAGGCCCTTCTTAGACCCATTGATAGAGATGAACTGAAGAATGTGGTCTTTGGGATGAGCACCGAGCAAATCTCCGGGTCCAGATGACTTTCCTATTGAGTTTTTTCAGGCCTTTTGGGATACCTTGGAGGAGGATGTTTTGGCTGTCACGGAGGAGTCCAGAACTAATAAAAGAATGCTCAAGGCACTAAATCACACCTTCATCACTTTAATTCCAAAAGGGGAGGAGGGGGTTCATATCTCTGATTTCAGACCTATTGCCTTATGCAACGTGATTTATAAAATAATCACAAAGATAATGGCTGAACGGCTAAAACCTCTCCTTCATAATATCATTTCCTCAGAGCAAGGGGGTTTTGTAGAGGGTAGACAGATCTTGGATGGGGTGGTCCTCGCCCAGGAGGCAATCCATACAATGCAAAAATCTGGTAACAAAGGAATGTTCATTAAACTGGATATGTCCAAGGCTTATGATAGGGTGGAGTGGGGCTTCCTGTCAAAGATGTTGGCAGCCTTTGGTTTCTCTCAGGACTGGATAGATTGGGTCATGAGTTGTATTTCTACGCCTTCTTATTCTGTTCTAATCAAGGGGCTTCCCTCGCCACCTTTTGGAGCCACACGGGGTCTTCGTCAAGGGGACCCTTGCTCTCCCTATCTCTTCCTCATCTTGGCTGAAGGATTAGGTAGACTCTTCTTGAGGAGAAGACATCAAGGTCTGATAACAGGTATCAAGGTGGGTGAGGAAGTTTTGACTCACTTACAGTTTGTGGATGATACAAGATTGGTTGGAGTGGCCAGTCTCAGGGAAGCAAGAGGAATCAGAGATACTCTAAATGTCTACCTCAGGGCCTCAAACCAAGTCATCAATGATAAAAAATCCAAAGTGGTCTTCTTCAATCTTGACCAAAGGTTACAGGACAGAGTTATAGAGATCTTGGGATTCACTAGGACCTCTCTTCCAGTAGTTTACTTGGGGGTTCCTTTGCATTTCAAAAAATTGAAAATAGATATCTGGAAGGATCTTTTGGATGGCATCAAAGATAGAATGAATCATTGGTCTCATAAATGGTTAAGCTATGGGGGCCGATTAACTTTCTTACAGTCAGTTATTCAGGCCATGCCAATATATAAATTCTCCATCCTGGCTGCCCCACATTCTATTTGGAAAGAGCTGGACAAAATGGCTAGAAGATTTTTATGGGAAGGTGCAAAAGGGGAGAAGAAATGGGCCTTGGTTGGCTGGGATAAAGTTACCCAGCCCAAGGAAAAAGGAGGGTTGGGACTGAGAAGCTCCAAGCTTAACAACAAAGCTTTGGCTGGAAAACTGTACTGGAGGTGGATTTCCCAGCCAACATCCTTTTTCAGCAGAATCCTTTCCAGTAAATACTTGGGTCATGTTCACCCCAATGAAGTGGGCCGTTTCCCTCTGGATGGTAATGGATCCTTAGTGTGGCAGGCTCTCAAGCTTGGATCTCAGGTTATCAAAGACCAATTGTTTTGGAAAGTGGGGAGAGGGGAGAAGGCACGTTTTTGGACTGATTCTTGGGACCAGCACCCACCCATCATTGCTGAGTTTCCCGAATTGCAACCGATTAAATCCGCCATAGAAGACAAGGGCTGGGTTCAAATTGAGAGTTATTTCAACACCAGCCAATTGGGGGAGTACAAGTTCAAGAAGTTTAAGCGGTTGGAAGAGTGGCCAATTACAATCCCTCCGGAGCTGGCACCCATCTTGACCAAAATTTTGACAGAAAGGTTTCTCACTGGGAGAGATGAGGAGGATGAACTAGCTTGGGGCTATGGGAACCTTGGGGTATATACTGTGAAGGAGGGATACGATAAGATCCTCCCAGAGCCTCCCCCACATTTATTTCTGGTTCAAGATTGGAGGAAGATATGGCATTCCAAGGGCTGGCCGAAAGTGAACTTCTTTGCCTGGCAGTTTATGCACAATGGAATTCTCACCTTTGACAATCTCAGAAATAGAGGAATCATCGGTCCATCTCAGTGTGTGTTATGCCACAAGAATGAGGAAACAGCTGATCATCTGATGTTTGAGTGCCCCTTCACATGGCAGATTTGGAAGCGTTGGTTCTCTCACTATAAAATCTAGGCTAATGGTGATCTGACTCGGACCAATATTTGGGAAAGATGGAAGAGAGGTAGATTTAAATCTAAAGCTCTTCGAATTGGTTGGGAGCTTGGCTTACTTTTCATCTGGTGGCAGGTGTGGTTGGAGAGAAATGCTCGTATTTTTTGAGAAACCTTCTCCTCGCTAGATGGAATTTGGCAGGTCATCTGGAGCAAAGTCGTGGAAACGGTTGCCATCTATGCTGAGGAGGAAAATCAGGTTGGTCCTGAGCCACTGGAAGAGGGAGCTGTAGAGCAAGAGAGACAGGTTAGAGGTAGCTGGAAACCTCCCCCAGAAGGTTGGATCAAAATCAATACTGATGGAGCTGCAAAAGGCAATCCGGGTAGTGCTGGAATTGGAGTAGTGTGCCGAGATCATGCTGGGTCTGTGCTCTATTGGGAAATGCAAGGTCTGGGATGAGCCACAAACAATGAAGCAGAAGCCTTTGCTATTAAATCTGCTTCCATCTGGGCTGTTAAGCAGGGACACAGGAAGATAATTCTCGAGTCTGATTCCCAAATTCTGGTTGGCGCTCTAGACTGCATGAGGAACTTTGCCTCGAAAGCTTGGAGGTTGCGGATTCTGGTCTCTCAAATCAAGGAACTATGGAGGGAATTAGATGATGTGATCCCCGTCTATGTGAGTAGAGATTTAAATAAGGCGGCCGATTTCCTTGCAAAGATGGGTGCTGAGAAAGAGGTTGGGGTGCAGCTGCACAGTGACATGCCTGTGGAGGATGCAGTGATTAGGCAAGGTCTTGAACGATCCTTGAGACAATGAGCAAAGTTTATGCTAAGGGAGGTTTTTGTCACGATATCGTGACCTGTAGCGCCGTCGCGGCCTCTGGTGGGAAGCTGTCGCGATATCGCGACAGGTTGCGCCGTCGCGGCCTTTGGAGGGAACCTGTCGTGATATCGTGACATGTCACGATATCATGACATGTCGCGCTGTCGCGGCCCTTGGAGAGATGTTGTCATGATTTCGTGACCTATTTTGCTGTCGCGGCCTTCAGTGGGAAGTTGTCACGATTTCGTGACCTATTGCGCCATCGCGGCCTTTGGCTGGAAGCTGCAATGATTTCGTGATGCTTTTGGAGCAGGGGCGCCAAGGAGGATAATCGTCGCGATATCGCGACAATTTTGGTGAATTGGAGCCAAGAGGAAAATCCGTCGCGATTTCGTGACATTTTTGAAGATTGGAAGCCACAAGGAAAAATCGTCGCGATATCGCGATAGTTTTGGACAATTGGCACTAAGGGGAAAAACCGTCGCGATATCGTGACACTTTTGAAGAACGGGCACCAAGGGGATAACTTGTCGCGATATCGTGACACTTTTGAAGATTGGGCGCCAAGGAGAAAACTCGTCGCGATATCGCGACACTTTTGGCGAACTGGCGCCATTAGGAAAACTTGTCGCGATATCGCGACACTTTTGAAGACTGGGCGCAACGTGGAAAACTCGTCGCGATATCGCGACAGTTTTGAGGATTGGGAGCTGAAAGGAAAACTCGTCGCGATTTCGTGACACTTTTGGCGAACTGGCGTCATGGGGAAAACTCGTCGCGATATCGCGACACTTTTGAAGACTGGGCGCAAAGTGGAAAACTCGTCGCGATATCGCGACACTTTTGAGGGTTGGGCGCCGAAAGGAAAACTCGTCGCGATTTCGTGACACTTTTGGCGCATAGGAGTCTTGGGGAAAAATCGTCGCGATATCGCGACACTTTTGAAGACTGGGCGCCAAGTGGAAAACTCGTCGCGATATCGCGACACTTTTGCAGGTTGGGCGCTTAGGAGAAAACTCGTCGCGATTTCGTGACACTTTTGGAGATCAGGAGCCATTTGGAATTCTCGTCGCGATTTCGTGACACCTTTGGTGATGGGGCGCCGAAGGGAGCTGCCGTCGCGATTTCGTGACATTTTTGGCGATCGGGCGCCGAGGGCTCTGGCTGTCGCGATATCGCGACATGTCGCGATTTCGTGACATGTCGCATTTTGCGACATGTCGCGTTTTCATGACTGGTGGCTCTGGCACGGTCGAGGCGGGTTTGATTGTCGCGATTTCGTGACATGTCGCGTTTTCGCGCCCTGTTGTCTTTTGCGCTCTGCGGTGGAAAGTGTTGACTTTTTAAGCTCTGCGCTTGTAATCTTGTTCTTTGCTCTTGGTTGGGATGTGTTTTCTCCCATTTGTAACTGTTCTTTGTTTTAATACAAGTTTTTCAATTTTTTCAAAAAAAATAATGTATATTAATGTTTTATTGATTTTAAATAATAATTTTTTTAGTTAATTAAAGGTGATATTATAGACATGTTTTAGAATTTATGATTTAACATTTAGCCAATGATCGATTTTTTTTTTTTTAGTTTGTATTTGACTTATAAAAAATAAAATTTTAGTTTATAGAATTGTTTTCAAGTGTATATTTTCAACTTGTTATTAATGTTATTCTTTTAACTCATCAATATTTTACAATTTTCTATCAAAGATATGAAAAAGGTGCAATCAAATAATGAAAGGGTGTAATATAAGATACAAAATGATGTAACTTGAGATACATAAGGATGTGATCCAAAATATAAAATGGTGTGATATAAAATATAAAAAAATGCAATATAAAATACAAAATGGTGTAATCTAATATCTAATGTGTGTGACCTAAGATACAAAAATTGTGCAACTTGAGTACAAACGGATGGGAATTTATATACAAAAGTGTATGGCCCAATAACATAATGATGTGGTATAATATATGAAAAGGTGCAATCCAAATATATAAGGATGAGACTTGATATTTGAAAATGTGTGATCCAATAACAACAAATACAACTCAAGATATGAACAAGCATGACCCAAAATACAAGAGGATATGACCAAGATACAATAAATGGACAACCAAAGATATGAAAGGGTGTGAATCTAGTTTTAAAACAATGTAACCAAATAACCAACATTTAAAATAGATAAAAATAAATTCAATGGTACGCATGGATTCTAAATCAAAATAATTTTTTCATGAGATAACTCATACCTAATTTTTATCGAGGTCAATCTAAGATGATACTAACATATTGCACATTTTCATATCTTTGGTAGAGATGATACTAACAATACTTGTAGAATTCATATAATCATATATTCTTAGGATTTGGGGAAGACTTTATCTCTTTTGGGTAATTTTTTAAGGGAACTAGTGTAAGGACGATAAAATATACACTTTCTCACTTCAATGTGAGCACGATACACTTTACGTGGAGCTATAAGTATTTGTTCTAGGGATTAATTTATGAACACCTAAGATACAATTTACTATTATTATTATGACTTTCAACTTAATTATTACACACTAATTAACAAAGAAAGAGGGTGACAGATAAGTCAAACAATGTAATATCTATATTACATGCATCTCTTTATCCCTTTGTATAGCTAAAATAGACAATGCTTATGATAAAATACCACAAAGAAATATTTAATTAAATAATACAAAGCTTTATTATTAGAATGGGTTATAATGTGATTTATTAAATAAACCAATCATATAATATAAATATGAATGCACCTAAAAGATAATAAAGACAACACTATAATGAAAAATAAATATAACATAATGATACTAAAGATCAAGGATCTAGTAAGCCATTTTTGAACATATACAAGCGAGGATACGATACCCTTATCTAATCTAGATATGCAACAACTTCTTGCAAATAAAGAGATGAAAGAAAGTTGTAAGCAAAATATCAATATAGGAAATTTTCCCTACATCCCCTCTTCACTTTAATAAGTGCTTCATTCAAAATCAAGACCAATAGAAAGGAGGTTGGAAGGTGTAATCCACATTCAGTTAGAAGGGTAGGTGTTATCTCCACGATGCAAAAAAGAGATAGACATGCTTCAATGGATAATGCTCCTTCTCTTCCTTAACCAAGTGGCTTGAGGAATCTAAGGCCTACATACCATCAATTTTCTATCTAATAACCCACATGGTGTGTATCTATGAAGGTCAACACAAGAAAAGGAAGTCCTTGACAAAGCCCTAATAAAGCATGTGGAGGTTGTTCACAAATAAGGAAAGCAACACAAAAGTCAATTAAAGAACTATGTACCATAGGTTGTCATGGTTGACTTGAATGAGAGCTACAATGACTACCCACTATATGGATAAGCCTACCTTGTTAATCCTATAACAATTAGGGAGGCCATACCAACAATATCAACAAGTAAGGTATCCTAGAAAGTAAATGAAAATCCAAGGGATTTTTAATATCTAAAAGCTCAAAACCAATTAAAATTAATAGCACAACCACCTTTTGTGCACATCATATGGGGCAATGATAGTAGCAACTTCCCATCCTATGACCCAAAAATATTTGAAATTAATGGCCCCTATATAGAGACCCTCAAGGCATCTATATGTAGGTGCAAACTCAAATCAGTTGTAGAATAAAAGTTAAATTTCAAGTGCTCTACATCAAATTTTAGAGGGAAAATAACCCCTCATTCTTAGCCTATAAATAGGCCTTTAAATGTCATTATAAGGTATTAGAAGTTGCTTGTTCATACCTCATACCTAGCCTTGTACACTCTTCCTTTCCCTTATTTTAATTTATATGAGTGTGAATCAAACCTTGTGTCATTTTCTAAGGAGCATTGAGCCTCTTCAAGCCACATGTCTTGTAACTGTTTGATACATAAATGACTAACATCACTCTATCCTATTTTTTTGTGTGTTCTTGATTCTAGGTTATGTGTTATGAAGTGTGTTCAATTTCTAGCTATTAGAATATGGTAAATGTGTTCGTAATTAGCTTTTTTATGCAGTAGGATGGAAACCCTTAATATTGGTGTGTCACCCCTAGAGCTTGGATTTTACTTTCCTATAATTTTATTTTTCTATTTTTTTCTTTCTTTTATTCCCTTTTTCTATTGGAAATAAGTATAGACCTTAGCCCATAAGGTCTAAAAGGTACCATAAAATACCATATCCAATGGGGATCCTTCCTCAGTAAAACCCTTAAGGTTACCCATAAACATTTACTCCACCTATAAAGCTTCTTGCTATGTTTCTCGATGTGAGTCACCATTGTCTAGACATGTTGGAACATTGTCATGATAGACCGTGATATTCTAAGACAACAATAGCCAATTTGGCACACTTGATGGGATGATCTTAATGCTTTACCCCATAATAATAGAGGAAAGATCAACCAAGACTCCAATGAAGGTATTAGCTGGCCACTTTTTGAAGCATCAATGAGATTCACCTAAATACTCTATTAAAGAAATAAAGACTCTAAAGAAGTTATTTGACAAAAGTAAGGCTAATATTCTAATGGGGGTCTCCATATTTGGGCTTATTCAAGCACTCTCCCCACCTAGTGACTTTATTTTTAAGAAAAAATCTAAAATTGTATAAGCAAAAGGTCTATCACCAGATCCTTCACCAAAGCTAATCTACAAGATATGGTACCATCTTTGAATCAAAAATCAAGGAGGAGGAACCGATGATGTAACATGGCAACTCCATTGAACCAACCTCTTTGAATATTTTTGGCATGGAATAACAAAGGTCCTTTAATCTTTCCTACCCCTCCTATCATGTGGAACTTGATTCCTACTTTGATGCTCAAGTCCCTACCTTATTTCTTAGGAGATAATGTTATTACCCTAATAGAACATTTGCATCACCTAGTGAGATTGTGCATAGTGCATTTTATATAAAAGCAATATATAGCCTTGAGGTTGCTAACCTCATCCTTCAAAGGAAAATCTCAAGAATAGTACATCATCCTTAATCATCAATTATTATAAATCTAGGATCAAATTGCTCAACATATTTAATAAAATACCCATAGGTTCCTTTAAAAGATCTATCCAAGGCCTCCTTTCTAACAAGGAAATCAAGGTTTTTGATAGTCCTCTAATGGGAATAAGAGTCCTTCACCTCTTACTAATAGAACTACAAGTCAACCCTAGGATATGAATTAGAAAATAGTACCCATACCAATCTCCTTGAAGCAAAATTCCTCCAACCCAACCAAGGATATAGTCCCTACATAGAACATTATGTTGAAGAACCCAGTGTTTGGTATTATTTTTCTCCCAATTTTTACCTCTTTGACCCTTATGTTGGAAGTGAATCATAGACAGTCAAAGTACCAATGCCAAATAAGACACCCACTCTATATATAATGTTAAAAATCTAGATTCTTAGACAAGAACCTACTATCAAACCTTCGAACACATCACTAATTGTTATTTTGTTAATTCTAGAGTAGACCTTGGTTACTTGGGATGAGGTAGAAGTATATGTTGTGTTAGGAAAATTAGGTTCCATGAATTTTGGGAGACCATAGGTCAATAGACTACATCACCAGGTGCAAGAGAAAGGCTATTGAAGAGAAAGGAAGATCTAGTCCACTAAACCCTCAATCCTTAGATAAGATGGTGGATGATTGAAGATAGGCCCTAACGCCATCTTATATAGATAATCAAACTTGATTAGTTTTAATGATTGCAAGGACAAGCCTAAAATATTTGAATCATCCCACTATAGAACCACTAATACCACATCTAATAGCAAAAAATACCAAGCCTCTATGTCATTAGGCACCATCTCAAAAAATCCTTCCAAGGAATATTTCAATGTGGTGGATCATTTGAGGAATTTTATAGTATAAATTCATCTCTAGGATGTGCTCTCAATGTTGAAACAAGTGAAACACTTATAAGAAGCCCTAAAAAAATAGGAGTTGGTAAAACATAAAGAAGCAATAGTATTACAAGTCTCTAGCTTAGAATAAATTTGGACCAAGTCTATGCCTTTTTAACTGACTTTAATCTATAAATATAAGTTGATACATAATTTTTTGGTGGAATCTAGGTCTAGAACATCAATAATACCTATTAAGGTAGTAGATGTGCTTGATCTCACCAAAAACAAGGTAGTTCAACTAGATGAGACTCTAGTACTCATCTTCGGGTTGGCATGGGGCCTTCCCCTTGCTCTCCTAGCTTGTCCCAACTTAATAGTACAACAATATATAACAATGATAGATATATAGCCATATTTGGCATCACAGATATTAGGAGGTATTTATCCCTAGACTAGACTTAGATACTACTTAGAACCAAATATGGAACCAAGAAAAATATTCCCTCGAAACCTATCCATATTCACCACATGGAGTGAGTTCCCTCCCTAGATATTAGTAAGGAGTAAGCTTACATAATCAAATAAAAGTCTTCAAAATCAAAGTTATTTGTTGACAATGTGCACCTATACATCCTTGATGATCACTTGTAAAAATAGACATCTAAGACATGCATATCAGGTTCTAATGAAGCATTTGATCATGCTAGGATGGCATGACCTATCTCTGTAGGTGTATTGTACATATAAAAAAAAATTAGTATTATTATTCCTTGCAAATTGAGAAGGCATTTTAGATGTAACAAGGGTCATTAGATCCATGAAGAGAAACTTAAGGTAACCTCAATATTCATCTAATCAAAAGAAGGTATCTTCCCACAAGATACATGGCCCAATATTGTGGATGCAGTCACATTGAAATAAAAATGTTGGGCCAAGGGAGCATGAGCCATTCAATAAAAAAATCAATGGATAATAAAGTACTATAATATTTTAAACACTATAGAGTGACATTGGCCTTTAGGCCTAGCATGTGGTAAATCTGTGTCAACCTAAAGCTAGGGGTAAAAGGGACTAAGGGTAATGTAACACCCATTGTTTGATAAATATCATATGTGATTGGAAAGTGTGGTCACCCTTTTCATAATTAGCCAATGTAGACAAAGGTACACAACCCGATCTCAAGTTGTCATAAGGTAAAGGAAATCAATTTAAGCTTAGAGAGGTGTGCCCTAACATCTACCACAAGACGGTTACTTGTAAGGCCATGGAGGATGACACCTAGAGAATGCATGCCAAATATAAGAGTGTAAAAGGGAGATTTTTGTGGTAGATGCATAAATCTAACAAATGAGATTTATTTCTAGGAGCTTAGAAATCATGCAACCTTCCCAATTGAACATAATAAGGGCTTTGAATTGTCACAAATTGGCATGTTGTCCTACCACACTAATTAAATATGAGATAATATTCCATTCGGTAAATTTTAACTAGGGAGCATTAATGTTGTATCAATTATTCTATTGGAACAAAGAATACAAATCTATTGCTTCGATTAAAGTGTCGTATCTCTCAAGAGAAACCATCCATCCTATGCATTCATGGTGAACAAGAAGATAAAACTTACGGAAAAAAGGATTTTCCAATTTGAAAAGACAATAATTATTTGAAAATTTTTAAGCAATCTAAGGCTAAAGTGATAGTAAACAATTTTAACCACCTATCTAGAAGTTAAAGATTTCATGTGCATGGATAAATTAAAGCCAATTCATGTACCAACATCCAAGAGGAAATTCTATAAGGGGACCCCTTGCCTTTGAAATACTTTTTACTTACATAATCTACAAAGAGTCCTAGAATTTCAAAGCAACAAGGCAGTTTAAGGAGAGCATAAGTTAACTAGAGCCCATTTGTATAGAAGTGTTCATGAAGGAATAGAGAGTAGAAGAAACACCTACACAACCTTACACCTAAAATACAACCTTTCCTATATTTTTCAATTGCTTCTCCATCCTCCTCTAGCTGGGAGATGCTAGCCTAGGTCCATCAAGCCATAGCCCTCGAGTTCTTGAGAGATGCAATAGGAAAGGTCATAGATCCCAAATTGTCAAAGAGGACCAAAATCATAAAATATGGGATTTTGGGGTATTTTAAGAAGAGCCCTTTCAAATGTTGTAGGATATAAATCTAGAGTAGCACCTTATCTTAGTATATGACACTCAAAGTGCACAATTGATTTGAAATAGTGGGTACATGTGTTGAACACTACAATCTTGAGACTTAGAGGATTCATTCTCTTGATGGGTCTTAAAGAGTTTTCATTCACATCCAACTAATTCAAAAAATACTAATTATGGGGACAAGGAAGACTATTGTAAATATTAAGAGCACCATGAGCTCTACAACATTATCCCCAACAAGCTTACCTATTTATAGGACAAGTGAGGCATTAAAGGGGATAAGGTGTCAAAATTTTCCTTGGCTATCAACAGTCTAAGGGAGAGTACTAAGTATGTTTCTAGAATTTTAGCATTTATTTCTAGTCTAAGGCAAGAAAAAGATCTATTCCAGTCCAATTTTGACATATTATATCAAATGACGTACAAGCCCAAAAAAAAATGGTGACCTTTGACTTTGTCAACTATTTTCTTAACAATATTTATGAAGGGATGGTCATATTCAACGAGACCTAGGTTTTTGAGTTCTTAGCATTCCTAACCCATTTAGTCTTATTCCAAAACCTAGGTGCATAGTCATGTTAGCTTTTGATGCTATAAACTTAAAGCAAAATAACTAGAAGATCTAAAATAAAGTTGCAGGATGAAATATAAGATAATGACAATATTCTAAACATATAAAATTCATAAATAACTTTTGCAACAACTCATAAAATAGCCACTAATAAATTCTCATAAAAATAGTATTCTCATATAGAATAAAGATTTCCAATACATCAAACTTTCACACACTCTCACTTTATATTATGTCACACACACAGACATATATAATGGAATGTTACTCTTCGTATGGATTACTATTGGCCTTCACTCTTATTGAGACTCTTCATATTATTACTCTATGGACTCATGTGCACATGGATATTATGCACATTTACATTACCAAAATACTTTGCATACTCTAATAATACTTATGCATTTATTACATTGCATACACCCACTTTAATCTAAGACACTCTCCTAATCTAAATATTGTTGCAAGTGTGAATAGGGTTGCTTCGAAAGTGGCTTAGAAAAATCTTTTTCTAAGCCTAAGTGTGAAACTCCTTCTGTTTTGTCGGCAGGAGTTGTCGGCAAAAGTCCTTCTTCCTAACTCCCCTCCTATATTCCCTCCTCCTTATCCCTCCATTTCCTCCTTATCCCTCCGTTATTCCTTCTTTCCCCTTATCCCTCCAACTTCCTTTCCCCTTATCCCTCCAACCTCCTTATCCCTCCACGCACCCTTTCCTTTCCCCTTCTATATAATAGTATTTTCAATCGAATGTAAAGGTTGAGAATAGCAAATATTAAATAAATTTTTCTGCTGCAATATTTAATTTATATATTTGATTTGCTACGTTAATAACTTGCACTCGGTCCACATCTAGTATTAGATCCAGATTTCGGCAGCAGTCAGGCATGATTCCCGAGGCGAGTCCAGGAAGGCACGCATCCCGATGCAAGTTACCAGTAAGGCTTGGATCTCGAGGCAGATTGCGATACAGTTCAAGCATGGATCTCGAGGCAGATTGTGCACAGGCTCGACATGAATCCCAAGGTGACACGTGGCGACAGCATGGATCCTGAGGCACTGACAGCAGGCTCAACTTGGCATGGATCCCGAGGTGACACGTGGCGGTTAGCGAGGTGGATGACATGGCACGTAGATCAAGGCAGAGAGGCTGACGTGAAGGTGTACGATTGGCTGACATGGCGGCGATCGAGTGACGTGGTAGCGTGCGTGGCAGCAGGCGATTGGTTTAAAAAATTTTGACGTGGCGGCTTTCGATTCGTCGAATTGGTAGCAAAAGAGTGGACTTGAACTGCCCGAAGGCAATCGAGAATTACTGAGCGCCTTCGGGTTGATAAACCCTCGCGTAGTCGTTTCCCACTGCATGTGGGATAATTATAAGGAATTTTTTTTTTTTTAAATGTGTCGCCCCCCCTCTTTATCATTGCCCCGTGCCAGTTACGACACGTCCACGGGGCGTGCCTCAGCGGACAAGGCGGTCCGCTAGCAGGGAGGCGGACCCGGGATCGAATCCCGCCGGCCACCTACGCGCAAAGAAAAAAATATATATTTTTTTTAATTTTGTCGCCGACAAGGATAACAGGGCGGTGGTCCATTTTGGTCTCAGCCGCGCCGCTTGGTGTAGCGGCAAAGCCTACCCGCCGGTTTACGGGAGGTCGCGGGGTCGAATCGCCCGCGTGCATAAAAAAAAGGTAAAATTTTTTTTAAAATTTTTTAAAGGTTTTAAATTTTTTATTTAAGTTTTTTAAATTATTTAATAATTTTAATTATATTTTTTTTAAAATTATCTTTTTAATAATTAATTTAAAAGGTAATTTTAAAAATATATAAAAATTTATTAAATTTAAAAAAAAGACTTTATAAAAATTTTAAAAACCTTGTTTGAAGAGCTTTTTTGAAAAAAGAGAAATAATGTGCCCGTGAAATGTTAGATGATCCGGTCTGGGGGGTGTTATAATGCACTTCTCTCGATTTTGAGACGAGAGACACCGGAATCCTTTGATGAAAGGGTTCGACGAACAAGTCTCCATACAGTGTTTTGTCAGCTGGAAAATCAGGTGATTGATCATCTGAGGAAGCCGGATTCAGGGTACGAGGCAGATTCAGAAGACAACATTTTCGGACAAAGAATTGAAGAGTCCGAGACTGTGGAAGTTGTACCAGAGGAAGTTGTTCCAGAGGATCAAGCAAGTGCCAGTTATACACCTGGTGTACGGGTAGCAGAATCAAGTGAGAGCTATTCACCACGCTCTCCTGAACCCGAAGCAGCAGCAGAAGAAGAAGACGAAGAAGAAGAAGACGAAGAAGAAGGAAGAAGAAGAAGAAGAAGCAGAAGAAGAAGAAGAAGAAGATCCAGAGGAAGTGGATCCTGAAGAACCTGAGGTCATTGTCATCGCAGCAGTTCCGAAGCGGAACCTGAATGTACTAAAAAGGCGAGATTTGATTTGAATCATTAATCTCTTTGTACTGCTTTATAGTACTTGTTTGCTTCAAATAAAGTTTGTTTTTATTCTCGCAATGGCATCCAATACTAGTCTTCCGATTCCTGAGTTCAATGGAGGAGACTATGAATATTGGTCTATTAAAATGAAAACCCTTTTGATAGGAAAAGGTTTATGGGATGTAGTCGAAGAGGGCTATACTGAACCAACTGCTGCTGAATGGGCAGCTTTCTCTAATGCTGATAAAAAGGCTAGAAAAGAAGCACAAAAGAACAATGCTTTCGCCCTTTATCACATACATGCTGCCCTAGATAAAAGTATCTTCCCTAGAGTTGCCTCTTATGTAATTGCACAAGATGCCTGGAATGCCCTAAAAGAAAGCTATAGAGGTAGTGACCAAGTAAAACAAGTAAAACTGCAAACATTGAAACGAGATTTTGAAAATCTCAAGATGCAAGAAAATGAAAAAGTGGGAGATTACCGCGTGCGAGTGAAAGCCGTAGTTGATAAAATGGTCACACTAGGGGAAGATATTAAGCCAGAGGTTATGGTGAAGAAAGTGTTGAGAACACTTCTTCCTAAATGGAATTCTGTTGCAATAATTATTGAAGAATCCAAAGACTTAACCTCATTGTCTTTTGATGCACTAACTGGTTCACTTCTCTCACATGAAGAGAGGTTACAGGAAACTCCTACCACCAGCTATGGAGGAGATGATAAAGCTTTTGCCACACATGAAGGAAGAGGTAGAGGCCGTGGCAGAGGACAACAAAGAGGCAGAGGCAGGAATAATCAAAGAGGAGGAACTCCTAACAGAGGAGGATCATCCAACAGAGGTGGAAATCAGAATAGAGGAGGACAACAGCAATATAGAGGGAAACAATCTGGCAAAGGAAAAGGAGGAGATAAATCAAAACAAGTTTGCTACAATTGTGGCAAACCTGGCCATTATGCTCGAGATTGTTGGTCAAAGACTTCGCAAGGAAGCAACAGAGAACCAAAGCAGTCAATTTGGAAATTTTGGAGAAGAGGAAGAGTCCACAAATCTCTTTCTTTCTTATGGCCAGACAGAGCAAAATATGAATGATACATGGATTTTGGACACAGGGTGTTCAAATCACATGAGTGGCAAAGAAGAACTCTTTGCTACTTTAGACTCCTCATACAAATCCAGCATCCGATTGGGAGATGACAAGTCATTGGCAGTTGAAGGCATTGGAGCCATGGAGGTTCCAACGAAAGAAGGCATCAAGCAAGTAAGTGATATCTATTACACACCTCATCTTCAACACAATATTTTAAGTGTTGGTCAAATGCTTGAAAAGAATTATAAGTTGATTTTTGATGAGGGTAAATGCACCATTTTTGACAAGAACAATAGTAATAGAATCATTACACAAGTGCCAATGTCAAAGAATAGATTATTCCCTTTGAAGTTTGGCCAGCCAGGAGGAAATAAGTTAGCAAATGTTGCTATTACCAATCCAAGTGTCCTATGGCACTTGAGATATGGTCATTTGAATTCAGCAAGTTTGAAAATGCTAACTTCACAAGCAATGGTAACTGGACTTCCCAAAATTCAAGATAGTAAGGAAGTCTGTGAAGGGTGTGCCTTGGGCAAGCATGCCAGATCGAAATTTCCTCATGGACAAGCATGGCGGGCCAGCTATCCACTCCAGTTAGTGCATTCAGACATCTGTGGTCCGATGCAGACCAAGAGTCTAGGTAACCACTCTTACTTCCTACTTTTCATTGATGATTGCACAAGAATGTGTTGGATATATTTTTTGAAGCATAAGGATGAAGCATTTGCATGCTTTGTTGATTTTAAAGCAAAAGTTGAAAGTGAGAGTGGATATTCAATAAAATGTCTTAGATCAGATAGAGGAGGAGAATACTCCTCTAATCAGTTTTTGAATTTTTGTAAACATCATGGCATCAAGAGGCAGTTCACAACTGCCTACACTCCACAGCAAAATGGTGTAGCAGAAAGGAAGAATCGCACCATTGTGGAGATGGCAAGATCAATGCTTCGGACAAAGCATTTGAGTAATTCATATTGGGGAGATGCAACAAGGACTAGTGTTCACATCTTGAACAGAAGTCCTACTTCAAGTTTGAAAGGGAAGACACCTTACCAAGCCTGGTATGGTAAGAAACCAAATGTGAAGTATTTCAGAGTATTTGGTTCATTGGCATATGCTCACATTCCCGATGAGCCGAGAAAGAAGCTGGATCCAAAGAGTCAAGCATGCATTTTTGTAGGATATTGTGAAAACACAAAGGGTTATAGACTCTACAATCCTACGACTCGAAAGATAGTGATTTCAAGGGATGTGATTTTTGATGAAGGGGGAGAGTGGGGTAAGCCCCAAATATTCAGTGATGTTGAAGCCACTGATATAGTTGCTCAGCAGGTGCAACCACAGCTCCCACATAAAGGAAAGCAGTCTCCTCCCACACATCCTCCAAGTCCATCTTCTGATTCAACTTCTTCACCAAGTCCTTCTCCACAACGATCAGCAAGTTCCTCACCAATGGACATTGATGTTCCATCCAAATGTAAGAGAAATTTACAGTATCATCCATCATCTCAGATGTTGGATAAAATTTTTCAAGAAGATACACTAGGAGTCAAGCTAGTGAAATGGAATCTGTTTTACACAGATTAAAAAGTATGCACTTGTATGGTGATGATGAATCCTAGCAGGAACCTAGGGGAGATCAAGTTAACTATGCTTTGTTAACTAGTGCACAACTTGAACCTTCTAGTTATGAGAAGGCATGTACTCAGAAGATTTGGCAAGATGCCATGAAAGAGGAGATAACCTCTATAAAAAACAACGACACTTGGGAGCTCGTGAAGCTTCCTAAAGGAAAGAAATGTGTTGGCTGTAAATGGATCTTCAAGACCAAGTTTAATGCCGATGGAAGCATTGAGAAGCATAAGGCAAGATTAGTGGCAAAGGGTTTTACTCAAAAATATGGAATAGATTATGAAGAGACTTTTGCTCCTGTAGCCAGACAGAGACTATCATAACAGTTCTTGCCTTAGCTGCACACAAAGGATGGAAAGTCCAACACATGGATGTCAAGAGTGCATTTCTCAATGGTTACTTGACAGAAGAAGTGTACGTTGAGCAACCACAGGGATTTGAAGTGCAAGGTAAGGAACACCTTGTTTACAGATTGAAGAAGGCACTCTATGGTCTTAAACAGGCACCAAGAGCTTGGTACTCACGCATTGATGGGTACTTCAAAGATTATGGGTTCACCAGGAGCAAAAATGAACCCACACTCTACTACCTAAAGCAAGGTAATGACATCCTCATAGTTTGCTTGTATGTGGATGATCTCATTTTTATGGGTAGTAATGAAAAAATGAATATGGAGTTCAAACACTCCATGATGACGCAGTTTGAGATGAAGGATCTTGGCTTAATGCACTACTACCTTGGAATGGAGGTTCATCAGTCAGATACAGGGATCTTCATCTGTCAACATAAGTATGCTCAGGATATGATCAAGAAGTTTGCTATGGAGCATTGCAAACCAGTTGCAACTCCAGTTGGACATGGGATCCAATTAAGCAAAGATGATGGAGCACCAAAAGTTGATGTGACCACTTTCAAAGCATGGTTGGGAGTTTGATGTTTCTCGCCAACACCGCACCGGATATTCAAGTATGTTGTATCTCTTGTTTCTAGATTTATGGCTAACCCATCCGAGCTGCATTTGCAGGCAACTAAAAGAATTTTGAGATATGTGAAAGGTACATTGGATTTTGGAATCCAAGTACCATAAATGTAACACTATCAAGCTTGTAGGCTTCAGTGATAGTGATTGGGGTAGCAATATTGATGACAGGAAGTCAACATCAGGAAACTGTTTTAGTCTTGGATCAGGACTAATAACTTGGAGTTCCAAAAAGTAGACAGTAGTAGCGCTATCTTCAACAGAAGCTGAGTATATAGCAGTTACTTATGCAAGTACTCAAGCCTTGTGGCTAAGGAAAGTACTAGAAGAGATTGGAGAACAACAAAGTGGTCCGACCAGAATCTACTGTGACAACATCAGTGCCATTCAGTTGGCATATAATCCTGTCCACCATAGCAGAACGAAGCATTTTGATATGAAGTACCACTTCATCAGAGATATGGTGGAACATGAAATTGTTGAGCTTCAATACTGTCACACTTTGGAGAACGTCGCGGACATCTTCACCAAGGCGATGACTAAAGCTCAATTTGTAAAGCTAAGAGACTGTGTAGTCAGTCCTCTCAACTTTAAGGGGGAGAATGTTGCAAGTGTGAATAGGGTTTCTTCAAAAGTGGCTTAGAAAAATCTATTTTCTAGCCCTAAGTGTGAAACTCCTTCTGTTTTGTCGGCACACTTTGTCGGCGAAATTCTTCTTCCTAACTCCCCTCCTATATTCCTTCTCCTTATCCCTCCATTTCCTCCTTATCCCTCCGTTATTCCTTCTTTCCCCTTATCCCTCCAACTCCCTTTCCCCTTATCCCTCCAACCTCCTTATCCCTCCACGCACCCTTTCCTTTCCCCTTCTATATAATAGCATTTTCAATTGAATGTAAAGGTTGAGAATAGCGAATATTAAATAAATTTTTCTGCTGCAATATTTAATTTATATTTTTGATTTGCTACGTTAATAACCTGCACTCGGTCCACAAATATGTACCCAATGTGGTACATTAGCATGTACCAAAAATATAATATACTCTAACAACCCCAAGCTAGCTTTCAAGACCATAAATTGGTTGAGCCCCTAATGGCCCATTTCCTCTTGGATTAAGGACTTGAAGAAGTCCTTGTATTATGAATTTGTAGAAAATGCCCAAGCATATTTCAACAAGCTATAAAAAAATTTGAGTGGTCAACACCTCGGAGAATTTCTATTTTATAAGAACATGACTCTAATTAGGATGCATAGACTCAACAAGCATACCTACTAGTTGTCAAGCCATGTAACTAAACGAGTATTTGTGATAGAAGTGCTTCGAAAAATGGACTATGTTGACATAACCTTCATGAACGGAAGAAATAAGACCTATTTCTTCAATCTTCCTTTCACTCGTAGTGATATTACCTTTTTGAAGTAGAAAACCCATGAACTTCTAGAGAAGAAGCTCAAGGACCTTAGATGGTCCTAGGGGAATGGAAATATGATCCTAAGAAGAAATTTATGGATTGACTATCCAAGATCAAGAACTTGATAAATTTCGTACATGAGTCCAAACTAGACCTACAAGTTCTCAAGAATCCCATGATGAAACCAACACAACCATGATGAAGCAGTTTCTATAGAAAGCATCGACACCACCACCAAGGAAGAAGGATTATAAGACCTATATAATGATAGGTATAATAGACCCAAATTGCTAGATTCACATGGCCAAGTTGAAGGATTTGAAGAAAGTGGGCTAGAAAAAAGAGAAAATCAAGGTATGGTGGGAATTTTGAGAAAAACTCAAATAGCTTGTGCTTGCATTTGGACATATAAATTATGATGTATATTTTAAGGATAATTAAAAAATGAGTAGGTGGATGAAGGGAGAACCTATGTCGATAAATACAATAAAGAGATAGTAGAAGAGATGATTCCCTAGAAGATAGCAACTAAAGAAACAACTTTAAGAGAAGTTGTATATGTAAAATAATCCCCTCCAAATACCATTCATGTCCCAACACCCAAGTACCATGCTCTTGTTATTGAACTATAGACTCAGGTATCTCCCCAACGCAATGATGGTAAATACAGAGGGATTTGTCTCATGATGTCTATCCTCCACATGCTAAGAAGAAGAAAAAACCCTCAAAGTCAAGGTCCAAGGTTACTAGCAAGTAATATGACATCCCTCTTTTTTCTATGTCAATTATTAGTTTCCTACCACCCATGGTGTGAATCCCACCAACTCAAGGCTACATTGCTCCCCTCATTAGCCATAGTCCCTTATGTAGTCCCATAAACACTAGTCTTCTTCATGGGATATCCACTCCCAAATAATAAGGCCCTCACCCCATTAGCATCTACTCTATTTACCCCACATGTTGGCTCTCGACCACTCCTAGCCAAAGAGTTAAAGGACCATTGGATGCCATACATACCAATCTATGCAGATCAACATCATTTAGTCATGGTGGACACAAGTACCTTTAGCTATTTATTTATGATTACTCTTAAAACATGTGGGTATATTTTCCACCACTTAAATCACATGCCTTCCTAAATTTTCAATACTTTAAGAAGCTTGTTGAGATAAAAATTGGGCATGATATTCAAGTTTTTGGCTCAAATCAAGGGTGGAATATATATCCAACAAATTTTCAAGGTTCCTCACACAAAATGGGATCAAGTGATTGTTTACTTCCACCTACACTCCATAGTAGAATGGGGTTGTTGAAAGAATAAACTATTCCATCATGGAAATGGTTTTCTATAAGCTCATAGGAGTTTGTCTAGAGTAGGAGTATTGGACGAAAATTATCTTTATTGTAGTATATCTTCAAAATAAAGCACCAATAAAGACACTTCAAGGGATTACACCTAAAAAATATTGGTCTAAGTGGAATCCTTTGGTTGCTCATCTAATAGTTTTTAAAAGTAAGGCATAAATGCATGTGCTAAAACAAAAAAGGATAAATTTGGATGGAAAAGCATTGCCTTGCTTATTTCTTTAGATTTATGAGACATCAAGAGCTTATTGACTAATTGATCCAATAACTAATAACAAACACATAAGTACAAAAATGGTATTGAGCAAAGAATTTAGAAATAAAAAAAAATTTGAAGATCATAAGGATTTTGAGTCTCCTATTTTAAACATTAATATAAATGAGGAAGCTTGTGAAGAAGTTCTAGAAGATGAATTAGAGTCAAAAGTGGTTGATGAGCCAATAACATAATCGATAGTTGTTTCTCCACCACAAATAAAGACTCCAAAGTGGCTTACAAATACTCTCAAAGATGTTAAGCCTCATGCAATACATGATCTAACTTCAACATGACCTCGTACTAAAAGTAGTACATGATAAAAGGGAAATTGGATTGATGTCTTTTGTAAGAGAGAATGCAAAGCTAGCTTCAATAAAGGAAGTTCTAAACTTGCCATAATGGAAGGAAGTCATGACAATAAAATACACATCTCTTATAAAAAATGAAAGTTGAGATCTCATTGATTTTCCAAAAGGAAAGAAGCCCATAGGTTGCAAGTGGGTTTTCAAATAATGTATAAGGAAGATAAATAAATTAAAAAATATAAGGAATGAGTCATTACAAAATGTTATACATAGAAGGATGAAATAAATTATGAAGAGATATTCAGACTAGATGACCACCATTCATGTAGTACTTGTAATGACAATGCAATTTGGTTGGAAAACTCATGGAATGGATGTCAAAAGTGTCTTCCTTAGTGATGATATTGAAGAATAAATATACATGAAATAACCCATAGGCTTTGTTAGCAATGGGTAACATCAAAAATTCTACATACTGAATAAGTCATTATATGGGTTGAAGTAGGCTCCTAAAACCTAGTATATCAAAATTAATGATCACCTATTGTGGCATGGCTACATTAATGTCCCTTTAATCCAAATATTTATTGAGAAAATTGAAAATGAGATAGTGATTCTTATGGTCTATGCTAATGATTTGGTCATCATTGGAAGTCTAGAAAAATTCATAAATATTGTGAAGGATGACTTAAAAAATATTTAACATGATAGATTTGGGGCAGCTACACTATTGTCTTGGCTTGGAATTTTGATAGATAAATTATCAAATCTTTGTCATATAAACAAAATATGCAAGGACATTGCTAAAAAATATATAGGATGACAAATTGTAAATCTATGATGACACGAATGAAGCCAGGGTTACAACTATCTAGATATGACAAATCACCTCATGCATTAACTAATCTCTATCATTAGTTGATTGAAAGTCTTGTATGCATGATAAGCACCATACCTTGAAAGGGATAAATATTTCTATATTTATATTTATTATCCGTGGATGATAATGTTGCCATATTTATATGTATTATCCACAAATGATAAAGTTACCATAAATAATTGGATAAGGTTGCTTATCTGATTGATGAGGACATAAATATTAAATAATCATTATCCTCTCAATAATGTAATATTTGGCTTGCCAATCTAGATAATGTGGCAAGTCCATCTTATCTTGCCATAATCTTGCCTATAAATATGTAAAACTTTGCAATGTAATATTAATATTCAGATTTTAGATTTCAAATTTCTCATATTGATATCCGTATCAATGCGTGATATTCAATGCCTAAAATCAAATTTGTTGCAATTTACTTTCAAGATTCATGTAAGATTGTAAGGAGAGCCATTAGAAAGCTAAAAAAACATGTTGTATTATATCCTTGGTACAATAGAATATGGTTTGGAATATTAAAAGAACGAATTTTTTTCTTACAAAGATACACAAACTCACACTATGCTAAATCTATAGATGATAGGAAGTGAACATCAATATGTGTTTTACCTAGATCTGGACCAGCCTCATGGCATATTAAAAAGCAACATGTAGTGGCACCATTATCCATAGAGGTAGAATATCTGTTGTACAAGGAGCAGCTTGTAAAGCACTATGGTTGCATACTTTTATATATGGGTGTATGTAAAAATCAGAATTACTCGACGATTGTTTCATTTCACACATTTGTCCTCCTGATCGTCGCCTACAATCAAGGCAATGGAGCAGCATTTACAACTAATGACACTTTACATTAAATCCCCAATATTATAATTTAAATGCCATCAGAACATTCCTCTAAAGACCAATCCGTGAAAGCCTCTCCTGTCCATTCAGCAACAACACCGCTGTATACACCGTAATCTCTGTAATTACCCGAATAACAATGGGACAAACAAGGCTGCAGCGTGCCCATATTCTCAGCTGTGGCCGATGGGTATGTTGACGAATACTCAAACAAATCACTCCAAAATTTCTGAGAAATGTTTTGACCATCAGTATCGTCCACAGGCACAGGCGGACTTGGAGGTATGCCAAGTTCGTCATCAGTGGCACTCAAAAGATATTCATATGAACTTGTTGATCCCACGGTTTCCTTAACCTCATCCTCATAATCCTTATCCGCTGATTTACTATGTCTTTCTATGTGATTGTATCCATTTGTAATGGATATTTCAGAGCTCCTGCTTATTTCTTGCTCGAGGTCCTTCATCACATCGAACACCAATTCACCTTGGACTGTGCCGAGGTCTTCAGCATCGTCGGAGCAAAGAAATTTCGATAAAAAGCCATGGCGCGAACGTTTCTGTGGATTTTGATCATCCTCATCACCACAGCCATAACTGTCGTCATAGATGGGAAGATCCTCTCGGTGACGCTTCTGCGTCATCTCCAAGACATTGGCCGCCCGTGCCGCTGCTGCCATCTCTTCCTCAATGTTCACAAAACAAGCAAAACCAAAACCAGAAAATATGCAGCAACTAATGTTAGACGAGTGTGCATTAACAATGAGCGGACAATTGAGATTATATAGGTCCGTTTCAGAGACACACTCATAGACAAAAGAAGCCTCCCAGCAGTACAGAAGAAGAAGACGAGGAGTTGAGGAGCATATCTTTTTGCCGACACGCTATTGAAATAGCAAGCGAACACGCAAAGACGAGAAGATAGAAATGGTTGAAGAAGTTGTGTGTCAGACTTTTCTTTCTATAAATGAGTGTCAGACTTTAATGAGTCGTAAAGGAAATAGGAATTTTCTTTCTATAAATGTGAGCGCTGTGTTCCAACATCCGTTGATGGATATTTCTCATAGACTTCTTCTGTCGGAGAGATTCCATTGTCAAATTTTGACAAGGTGCGAATTCTAGTGTGACCATGCAGCCGTGTTTAAATCAAGGAAATGCAATGGTGGAAAGAAGGGCATCTAACTACATCGGAAGGAGGAGTAGCTTTCGTTAGGTCTACATCTTTCTAATTCGAAATATTGAATGGACTTAATCAGATTCACGTTAAAAGTATTATATTATTAGGATTATATTTGAATGGACTTAATCAGCCGTGGAAAACAAGGAAGTGCAATCGTGGAAGGAAGGGTAGATTTCGTTATCTTTCTACGTCATAATTATTATAAGAAAAATTGACTGGATTTAATCAGTGTTCCGTTGAAAGTCTTATCATTAGGGTGACATCTTCTTAAGTCATAATTATTATAAGAAAAATTGAATGGACTTAATCAAAGTTAATAAATATATATATTTTAATAGACTTTTTTATCTACTATCTAATAAAACTTAATCTAATACAACATTCTTAATAATACAACCTTCGTAATAAATAGAATAAAATAATCTGCCAATAAACCTTAACGTTGGCATTTTGATATGACATCATACCACGCGGTCAAACATATGCTTTGGCCTTTTAATTTTGTGTATAGATTTATTAGTAAGGCCGTTATTCACATTATAGATGATGTAACCTCCCCCATCATAAATAGGTATAAAAAATATTACTTATGCTTTCTGTTGATTTCAAACCTTATTTGATCGTTCAACTTGAATTGGTTATTGTTCAACTTGAATTGGTTATTGTTCTTATTTGCTTTGTGTAAATGTAAAAATTTAGTGCATCTCTCATTTTTCCAATTGCAACCCTTATTCGAAGGCAAGCTCTTTTCTCCCTACTATGACACAACATAACTTCTCCTATAGTACATAGTGAACCTAACCACAACTTTTTTTATAATATATTTATTTTACATAGTTTTTAAGGGTTAGGTGAATTGGTAAGTGTTTGTTTGATTAGATATTTATTAAGAAGATATCCAAGTTCAAACTTTGGGGTAGCCTGTTTGAAAAGGTAGTAGTTTGATCTGAATCCTCAAAGGTAGTAGTGAATCGTCTGAGTACGAGTAAAACCGATGATGACGATACGAATCCCGAGTGATTAGTGGTCCTCCTTATACCGTGTCAACAATAAGGAGGTGTAATAAGTTTGGTGGGAGTAGTCCCTATGGTTTGAACTCTGTGCTTATTAGTTACTAAAAATATTATGGTTATGATCAACTCTCCTATATAACAAAAACAATATATATATATATATATATATATATATAATTTTTATATATATAATTTCTTTTATTAATAATTTATTAAATAATTATTTATCAAAAAGTAAGGGTTATGATTTTAAATATACTAAATTGTAAAGAGAATATCAACCCATTTATTTATTTATATTTTTTTAAATATAAAGTATATTAAAATTTGTATAGATTTTAAGTAATAGATCTATAAATCCATTACAAATGATATCATAGATATGTTGTAGAACCTATAGTTCAATAGTCAATAGTCAATTTTTTTTTGGGCTTATAGTTGACTTATGATATCTTACATTGAATATTAATATTACTTTAATATATAATTTCTTTTATTAATAATTTTTTAAATAATTATTTATAAAAAAATAAGGGTTATGATTTTATGTATATACTAATTTGTAAAGAGAATATCAACCCATTTATTTATTTATTTATTTAGTTTTTAAATAGAAATTATATTAAATTTTGTATAGATTTTAAGTAATAGATTTATTTGTCCATTACAAATGATATTATAGATATGTTATGGAACCTATAGTTCAATAGTCAATAATAATAAAAAATTGGGACTTATGATAAAGAGGATTTCAACCTATGAAATAGTTTACAAGTATTTTCAATCAGTTATTAGTGGTATTCATCTAACTCACTAACATTTAACGATTTTCTACCAAATATATAAAAAGGTGTGACCAAATAATGAAAGGGTGCGACCTAAGACTCAAAATGATATGATCCAAAATATAAAATGGTGAGATCTAAGATATAAAACAATGCAATTTGAGATATAAATACTTTTGAGTCAAAAGAGTATAATCTAATATCTAAAGTGTGTGACCTAAGATACAAATGGTGCAACTTGAGTACAAAAGGGTGTGAACTAAGATACAAAATGGTGGGACTTGAGATATAAAAGTGTATGGTCCAATGACATAAAGATGTGGCCTAATATAATAAAAGGTGCAACCTAAGTACATAAGGATGAGACTCAATATATGAAAATGTGTGATACAATGACAAAGGATACAACTCAAGATGTGAACAGACATGACCCAAGATACAAAAGGATATGACTTAGATACTAAAATGGACAACCAAATATATGAAAGGGTGTGATTCTAGTTTTAAAAAATGTAACCTCATATCCAACAACAAGGTATTTCAACTAGATGACACTCTAGTACTCATCTTCGGGTTGGCATGGGGTCTTCCCTTGGCTCTCCTAGCTTGTTCTAACTTAATAGTATAACAAAATCTACCAATGATAGATCTATAGCCATATTTGACATCACAAATATTAGGGGGTATTTATCCCATCCCTAGACTAGACATAGATACTGCTTAAAACCAAATATGGCACCAAGCTAAATATTCCCTATAAATCTCTCCATATTCACCACATGGAGTGAGTTACCTCGCTAGAGATTAGTGAGGAGTAAGCTTACATAATCAAATAAGAGTCATCAATGTCAAATTTATCTGTTAACAAAGTGCACCTATACATCCTTGATGATCACTTATAATAATGGATATTTAAAACATGGGGATTTGTTTCTAATGAAGCATTTGATCTTTCTAGGATGGCATGACCTACCTTCGTAGGTGTATTGTACATATAAAAGTTAATAGTATTATTCCTTGCAAATTGAGAAGGTATTTTTGATGTAATAAGGACCATTAGATCCATGAAGGGAAAATCAAGGCAACCTCAATAATCATCCAATCAAAATAAGGTATCTCCCCACAAGATACATGGCCCAATATTGTGGATGCAGTCATATTGAAAGCAAAGTGTTGGGCCAAGGGAGCATGAGCCATTCAATTAAAAATAAATGGATAATAAAGTGCTAGAATGTTTTAAACACTATAGAGTGACATTGGCCTTTATGCCTAGCATATGGTAAATTTGTGTCAACCTAAAGCTAGGGGTAAAAGGGGCTAAGGGTAATTTATCACCCATTGTTTGATAAATATCATATGTTATTGAAAAGTGTGGTCACCCTTTTCATAAGTAGCCAATGTAGACAAAGGCACACAACCCAATATCAAGTTATCATAAGGTAAAGGCACTTGATTTATGCTTAGGGAGGTGTGCCCTAACATCATCCATAAGATGGTTACTGTTAAGGCCATGTAGGATGACACCTAGAGAATGCATGCCAAATATAAGAGTGTAAGAAGGATATTTTTGTGGTAGGTTGTCATGACCCTCCCTAGCGGACTATTTGGCACAAAGAAACAATGTATTAACCTATGATGTGGTAATACCTAGTTTGAACAATTGAACCAACTATATGATGTTTAGTTGATTTAGAAGGGCATGTTATCGCTAACATATTGCCAAGTGTGCAGGATCAGGTACACTCGTAGGTGGAGAAGGTAGAAGCATCCACCAGAAATGAGGGTACTTAAGATCAGGGGAAATGATGATTAAGGTACTCGAAGGTAACATGGATAGATACCTTCATATAGGCATGCATTGTCGAAAGGGATAATCATCAATAACTGATCACCTTGAGCCTTAGTTGATAGCCTAGTAGCTATCGTAAATCCTTTGGCTGAGATAGGCGATTGGGTTGATGGAAAGACTCCCTCTTTGTTGTTTTGTAAACTTGATTGCTCTCTACTGCATCATGGCTTGGGTAACATAATGTTGGAATTCAATAGGAGAACAATTTGCAAAATGTATGTGGATGCGTAAAGTAAATTGTTATTTTGAAGTGATAATAGAGCATCATTTTTATGAAGAAAAGTGAATTAAATTTAAATGATAAATGAAGATTCATTTAAATTAATTAATGAGGTTTTGATTAAATGATGATGTAAATTCATTTAAACTCATTAATAAAATTTATTTAAATGATAAATGAAAATTCATTTAAAATGATTAAAGAAGTTTATTTGAATGATAATGTAAATTCATTAATAAACTTTAATTTAAGAGATGAATGAAAATCCATTTAAGAATAAATAGAAATTATTTATTTTAAAAACAATTATGGAATTTGTTTTATAAATAAAAGAAATATATTTTTAAATGGTAATAAAATATCATGTAAGAGATATTTTATTAGAAAGGTACTATTTTTATTTAAATAATTTAAAAGTCCTTTTCCCTCTATATAGTGCAGGCTACGTAAACAACATAGGGCACTATTAATTTCCAAATATGGAAATAAGGGATTAAAAAACTGCTTGCCACCCAGGGGAAGATAATATTGGGATGGAAGCATTGAAGGGAAGGAGGCTCGAGGTTGGCTCAGGTTTTGAGAAAGGAGGACGATGGACGGGCCATCTAGGACGGAGGAGCACATAAGGAGAGTGGGGGGAAAGAAACAAAGAGAAAAAGGAAGGAGGAGAAGTAGAGCAGGTGATCTGGGAGAAGGAGCACGCAAGGAGCAAGGGAGGAGGAGTGACAAAGAAGCCACAAGAGTCTATCTTGTAGGAGTACTAAGGTTGGAGGTTTCTAAGCTTAATCCATTTTAAACATGCTTTGGGTGTGATGAAAGAATGAGTAAGAAACCTGGTTAAACCTCCTGTAGCATGATAATCTCCTTTAAAGGGTTTGAAACCTTCTTATTTTTGATTAAAACTTAGGTAGAAATCTAATTAAGGCTTGGGCATCCTTTGAGAGTCATTTGTTGTTTTAAATGCATTGAATTTTGGCCCTTACCATCATTTAAGCTTTGGAAGGCATCATTTCATCTTTTATATGTTATCATATAAAAACCAGTGCCTCTTTGCTGTGTTCTCTCATCCTTTGAGATATCGCATCCACTCTAGAAAACCACCTATAAACTTGAGTTGGTATTGACTTTAGAGAGCAAACATTTTTCTTAAGAACGTTGTAAACACCTATGTAGGGATGGGAGTAAGTGAATGCTCATTTTTATAACTATCCAACCCGTATACAAATCCAAACATGTGTGTTTGACTGCATTTTTTTAGAATATTGTAGTAGAGCTTAAGGTTCCTCATTCCTTTGGATATGAGATCTTGACATGTTTGTATGCCATAGCTATTTTAGCATGACTTTAGGACCTCCTACCCTCTTTCCAGATCACCATGCTCTCCAATGTTGCACTAGGTATGTTCAGGTGATAGGGAGTTTCATTGCTACATAAGCTCAGTCCCACTTGGGATAGGTAGTGGTAGTAGAGGAGTAAACCTAGCATCCTTTTTAGAGGTGTAGCCAAGTGCACTAGGTGCTTGGCTACTCAAGGTAGTTCAGGTGGATATCTCTTCCGTATCCTTGGTTGGCAGCGCCTAATTTTACCATCTATTGGACTCACTAAGTTTAGCAGTCATTTGACCTCCCTACCTAAGTTGATTCGTACCCATCGCATAATCATGTTGGTCTAGGTTCTTTGGTAACTATCATAAGATTTATCTTATGTGATTTTAATTAAAGTATGACCTTTGATTAATAAGATTTATCTTATGTGATTTTAATTAAAGTATGACCTTTGATTAATAAGATTTATCTTATGATATTTTAATTAAAGTATGACCTTTGATTAATAATATTGATCTTGGAATGATTTTAATTAAAGTATGACCTTTAATTAATAATATTAATCTTGGAATGATTTTAATTAAAGTATGACCTTTAATTAATAAGATTGATCTTGGAATGATTTTAATTAAAGTATGACCTTTAATTAATAAGATTATAACTTATAATTTTAATTAAAGTGTGAACTTTGATTAATAAGATTATGAAGTGTTGATTTTAATTAAAGTATGACCTTTATTAATAAGATCATGAATTATTTTAATTAAAGTAATGAATCTTTAATTAAGGTTATGAATCTTTAATTAGTAACTATACGTAGATTTTACTTTAAATGCTTCAAGAATCTAATTATGTTATAAAGTTGATGCACAAGATTTAAAATTTTATAATTATTCTTTAAAATTTAAGTTATTGTAATTATTATTTAATGAATGAAGGATTGTTTTAGAGGTTAAAGGTATGGGACTTTAATGCTTTAAGACATGATTAGATTTTATTGGAGTTATAAAATAAAAGGATGTTAGATTTATTCTTTGAATTGAAGTTATGGGGCTTTGATTTAGTGAATGAATGAAGGATTGTTTTAAAGGTTAAAGGTATGGGACTTTAATGCTTTAAGACATGATTTGATTTGATTGGAGTTATGAAATAAAGGATGTTATATTTATTCTTTAAATTGAAGTTATGGGGCTTTGATTTAGTGAATGAATGAAGGATTGTTTTAGAGGTTAAAGGTATGGGACTTTAATGCTTTAAGACATGATTAGATTTGATTAAAGTTAAACCTTGATCTAAGTAGTGCATGTTGGATGACTCTCTAAGGGAACCTGAGAGGTGAAAGTAAAAGTAAAGGTTCTTTTATAATATCCACTATGCATTAGATGGTTGGAAACTTAATTGAATTTTGTATAGTTGCAATTTGGTAAAGTAAATGTTAGATGCATTTAGAGGTATGCCTATCCTGAACCATGAGTACCCTGATCCCCTACTATCCTCAAAGAATCAATGGGAAGCAAGGAGGAGCAAGGAGTTCGATGGAATCAAAGTATAGGTAATTGTATTTTATGTTGATTTACTTATGCTCAAATAGATTAGAATTATGGGGAGATATCCCTGATGTAATTAATGTAATATTCTTTGAAGTATGGAGGATTTACCATACAAGATTATATGTAATAACTGTTTATTGGTTTAGAGAAGGTACTTTTACTTTATTACCATGCTTGGTTATAATATGTAATTGATTCTCTTTCCATTGATGATATTCTCTTTTAGTGTTACTTCTTCCTTTATTTTTTGTATGTTTAGTAATTATGTTTTGCTTGTTTTAGTATCTAGATGTATACTTGTTTGTTTGCTTAATAATAAAATCAAAGAGTAGAGTTCTAGGGTGAACTCAGAGGTGACCTAAGGGAATTAAGAACCCCTTAGGGTGAACATAGGTGACCTAAGGGAATTGAGACCCCCTTAGGGAGATTAATGTCTAAGTTATGGAGAGACTACATCTGAGTTAAGATAGCTCATCGTGTAGATGATATGGATAGCTTAACTTGTAATACTCATAGCATACCTACACATAATGGCTTGTGTATGGTATGGTGATGTGTGTATACCTTCGATTGAACTGAGGGTGATAAGTCTAGCTCATCAAGAGTGATGAGATAGATAGGCTTATTTGTGGTAACACATGATACACCTACATAGATGGGACTTGTGTTAGGGTACCTCATGAGATGTAGATTTCAGGAAAACTTAGGGGATTTAAACTTTAGGTAAATATTAGTTTGGTTAGGGGTTTATGAATGGTTCATGAATCTCTCTCCTTAGTAAAAAAAAACTTTTTCTATTTTTGTATTTTTCTGTTTGTGTATTTTTGGGTCATTACATTTGGTATCAGAGCTCTAGGTATGAGGGTATAGAGCTTCTATGTGTGCTAAAGGGAATTATATATCTCCAATGAAGGCTTGCTTAAAGTATAGGCTAAAGTTGGGATGATCTAGAATACCCTATTTGCTAGAATCTAATGGGAATTAACCTCAAGGGTGAGTGGATGTTAGGATACCTTAGTATGGGCTTTGGTATTGATGACACATCCTAACCTAGGATATTACCCTAGTTAGATTATTAATGCATCTAGCAAGAGAACTCTATATTATGGCTTGAATTAGAGATACAACTTAAGATGAAATTGTAATCTAATCTTCTTTTCTTGGATGGAACCAGGTTAAGATGCCACCTAAGACCAGAAGAGGGAGGCCTACACCTAGGCAAACTTGAAAAAGTAATGTCGAAGAAGAAAACCAGGATGGGGGTCCAATAAGCCCCAATAGGGAGGTAGAAGACCTCACCGCTATTGTCACTGCTATGTAGGATCAGATAAGACAATTGTTGGAAATAACTATGAACTAGAATTCGCAAGCTAGAGGCTCAGAGGTTGGTCTAGATAGTGGACTAACTATAGAACAAGTGCAAGCCAGAGCCTTAGTAGAAAAGGAAATAACTAGGGACATGAAAAATATTAGTATCTCCAAGTTTTATGGGGAGGGTGAAGGAGATGCAATGGAAGCATGGCTGAGAGAAGTAGAGGTTCACTTTATGGTAAAAGGCTATTCATCAAGAACCCAAACACTTTGGGCCATGATCAACCTAGAAGGGGCTACTCTAGAATGGTGGGAAACCCACTATGAGGAAACTAAGGTTGAACCTATTGACACTCCATGGGAAGAATTTATAAACATATTTAAGAAAATATTCCTAATAGAGCATTTCTATGCCTTAAAGTTTGAGGAATTTTCTAGTCTGAAACAAGGAACCAACATAGTGGAGGTGTACTACAAAAATTTGGTAAGATTGTTTAAATATGTACCTATTTATAATGAGAAAATGTGGGTTCACAAGTTCACTCATGGATTGGAGTCTAGGATAAAGCATGATGTAGACATGTAGGAGCCTAAATCATTGCAAAAGGTGTATGACCTAGAAAAGAAAGTAGAGTCACACTTCTATTATAAATATGGCACCTTACCCGAGCAAGCTCGATAGGAACTAAAGAAGAGGAATAGTGATGGGTTTGTAAAATGGGAGGCTGATCAAGATCGAAAGGCTAAGAACCCCCAAAATCTTGAGAAGAAATTTAATGGAAATCAGAAGAAGTTCAAAAAGAACTTTCATAAGAAGGATAACAAACCCAATAATACAAAACCTCAACCACAGAAGTTACAAGCTCTAGCTCCAACAGTTAAGATAGGGTATCAAAAACCTAAAAAATAGCAAGGACCCAAGGAGGGGTGCTACAATTGTTGGGGACCTCATTATTATAATCAATGTCCATATCGATCAGGGACTAGCACAACTAATGCAAAAGGAAAGGAACCAGAACATCGGATCTATGCCACAACTAGAAAGAAGAAGCTAGAGGGACAAGCCACCCCATTACTTGTGAAAGGTAAGGTTTTTAATAAACAAGTAAACATTTTGATAGATAGTGGGGCCACTGATAGTTTTATTTCTTCTAGTCTAGCAAGGACTATGTCGAAAAGGCCAAGATATTTGGCTCAAGGGTGGAAGGTTGAGTATGGTTCTAGGTAGACCTACTCGGTGAACCAGTGTTATCCTATGGCAGAAATCACTTTATCTAATGGGACCATGGAATGTTGTTTATATGTAGCTCCCCTACATGCCTTTGATGTGATCCTAGGGATGGATTGGCTACAGGCTCATAAAGCCTTGGTCAATTTTCAAGATCGATGGATTGAGTATTCAGAAGAAGGTGGGAGGAGACTAAGAATTCATAGAAAACAAGGGACGTTTGAACCTCAGATGTTGTCGGCTATGCAATTGAAAAAGACCCTAAAGAGAGGAGGAATAGTGTATGTAGTAAAACTTAATGAAGTGGAAGATTATGAGAAAGGAGAAATACTAAGACAACATCCGATTTTATAGGATTTTAAGGATGTATTTCCAGAGGACTTACCTGGACTACCTCCTATATGGGAATTTGACTTCACAATTGATCTTATGATAGGAGTTGAACCTATTCATAGATCCTCCGTATAGGATGAATCCTATTGAAATGCAAGAACTAAAGGTTCAATTGCAAGGATTATTAGAGAAGGGTTTGATAAAACCAAGTGTGTCATCATGGGGTGCATCAGTTTTATTTGTGAAAAATAAGGATGGTTCTTTAAGATTGTGTATTGATTATAGGATGCTAAATAAGGCTACAATCAAGAATCGATATCCTCTACCTAGGATTGAAGATTTATTTGATCAACTAAAATATGCCAAGGTGTTCACTAAGATCGATCTAAGATCAGGGTATCACCAGTTAAGAATACGTGAGGAAGACACTCACAAGATGACATTTAAGACTAGGTATGGGCATTATGAGTTTACGGTTCTACCCTTTGGACTGACTAATGCCCCAGCTGCGTTCATGAACTTAATGAATAGTGTGTTCAGAAGACACTTGGACCAGTTTGTCTTGGTATTCCTAGATGATATCCTTATATACTCTCGAGATAGAGAAGAGCATGATAAACATCTCAGGATCATGTTAGAATTGTTAAGGAAGAATCAAATTTATGGAAATCTGGCTAAGAGTGAATTCTATGTTCCAGAGGTACGATATCTTGGACACATCATATCAACAAAAGGAATTGTTGTGGATCCAGAGAAGATAGAGGCTATCCTGAATTGGCCACCCCCTACTAATGTGACTGAAGTGTGAAGCTTCATGGGGTTAACGGGCTACTATAGACGTTATATAAAGGATTACTCCAAGATTGTTGGACCAATAACTAACCTTCAGAAGAAGGGAAAGGAATTCAAGTGGTCAGAAAAGTGTGAGGCTGCCTTTGCATTACTAAAGCATAAGCTTACTACCGCACCAATACTAAAGGTTCCCGACCCACAAGGGGACTTTTCAGTATGCACGGATGCATCAATAGAAGGGTTAGGAGGGGTACTCTCACAAGAGGAGTCAGTAGTGGCATATACTTCAAGGAAGCTCAAAAAGCATGAAGTTAATTATGCTACGCATGATTTAGAGCTAGTTGCAGTGGTGCATGCTTTAAAGGTTTGGTGCCACTACTTGGTGGGAAGACCCTTTGAATTAAATACTGACCATCAAAGTCTACGGTACATATTCACCCAACCTATACTCAATGCGAGACAGAGGAGATGGGTGGAATTTCTCATTGAGTATGATTTTGAGATCGAGTACATAAAAGGAAAGGAGAATAAAGTAGTTGATGCTTTGAGTAGAAGAAAATATATAACAACCATAACTAAAATTCACATGGACCTGATGGATCGAGTGAGACAGGAGCAATCTCAGGATGAGTATTGCCAAGAAATTCAAGTTAATATGAATAGATATCCTGAAGGAAATAAGGAATTTAGTATGAAATATGACCTTCTATGTTATAAGGGAAGGGTCATCATACCAAAAATGGGGGATTTAAGGAAATTAATAATGCAAGAAGCCCATAGATCTCCTTATTCTACTCATCCGAGAGGAGCCAAAATGTGAGAAAACATGAAAAGAACCTTCTTTTGGGTAGGAATGAAGAAGGACATCATGGATTTTGTTGCTTGATGCCTCGAATGTCAGAAAGTTAAGGTAGAATGCCAGCATCCTATAGGAAAACTATATCTGCATGATATACCTATGCAAAAATGGTAGGTTATATCCATGGATTTTATAGTAGGTTTACCCAAAACTTGGTACCAACATGATGCCATCTTTGTAGTGGTCAAAAAATTGACTAAGGTTACCCATTTCATACCGGGGAATACCAAGGATGATGCTCAGGTGGTGGCTAGAAGATTTTTCAAAGAGGTATTCCGATTGCATGGATTTCCTGAGGTAATTATTTCAGATAGAGACTCCAAATTCACTTCTGAATTCTAGAAATCCCTTCATAGTGTAGTTGGTACGAAACTGAATATGAGTTCAGCATACCACCCTAAGACAGATGGCCAAATAGAGTGGGTAAACCAAGTTCTAGAAGACATGCTCCGCATGTACTGCATGGATCACAAGTCTCATTGGGAAGATTGTCTACCTTTGGTAGAGTTTACCTACAATAACGGACATCACTCCTCACTAGGAATGGCACCTTTCGATGCCTTGTATGGGTGAAAGTGTAGAACACCATTGTCTTGGGATAACCTAGAAGACCGAGTTGTGATTGGGCCAAAAATGGTCAGGGTGATGGAAGATCAGCTAAAGGAAATTAGGCAAAGGCTTAAAGAAGTTATGGATAGGTAGAAGAGTTATGCAGATCTAAAAAGGACTCCAAGAGAGTATTCTATTGGAGATAAGGTGTTCTTAAGGGTTAAGCCAAAGAAAAGTGCTATCAAATCCATAAATTTGGATCCACATTTTGTGGGGCCCTTTGAGATCATAAAAAATATCAGTTCGATTGCATACCGACTTGCATTACCACCTAACCTATCCAAAATCCATGACACCTTCCACATATCCTTGCTTAGGAAATATGTTGTTGACCCTGAACATGTGTGGGATGTTTCTAATTTGTAGATGGTAAATCCGGAGGCCATTGAAGTACTACCAGTGAATATTCTTGAGTTTCATTCTAAGTCTATGTGGAATCGGACTCTTGAGCAATGTAAGGTCCAGTGGGACCAGTTTTCTGAGAGAAATGCCACTTGGGAGAAAGTGGAAGTTATGCAAAAATATTTTCCCTTTTTGTTTGAAGCTATATAATGTAATAATTTTTATTTTCTATTAAAAACAAAAGAAACTAGAAACACCGAGGACGATGTTTAATTCTAGCGGGGGAGGATGTCATGACCCTCCCTAGCAGACTATTTGGCACAAAGAAACAATGTATTAACCTATGATGTGGTAATACCTAGTTTGAACAATTGAACCAACTATATGATGTTTAGTTGATTTAGAAGGGCATGTTATCACTAACATATTGCCAAGTGTGCAGGATTAGGTACACTCGTAGGTGGAGAAGGCAGAAGCATCCACCAGAAATGAGGGTACTTAAGATCAAGGGAAATGATGATTAAGGTACTCGGAGGTAACATGGATAGATACCTTCATATAGGCATGCATTGTCGGAAGGGATAATCATCAATAACTGATCACCTTGAGCCTTAGTTGATAGCCTAGTAGCTATCGTAAATCCTTTGGCTGAGATAGGTGATTGGGTTGATGGAAAGACTCCCTCTTTGTTGTTTTGTAAACTTGATTGCTCTCTATTACATCATGGCTTGAGTAACATAATGTTGGAATTCAATAGGAGAACATTTTGCAATATGTATGTGGATGCGTAAAGTAAATTGTTATTTTGAAGTGATAATAGAGCATCATTTTATGAAGAAAAGTTGATTAAATTTAAATGATAAATGAAAATTCATTTAAATTAATTAATGAAGTTTTAATTAAATGATAATATAAATTCATTTAAATTCATTAATAAACTTTATTTAAATGATAAATGAAAATTCATTTAAAATGATTAAAGAAGTTTATTTGAATGATAATGTAAATTCATTAATAAACTTTAATTTAAATGATGAATGAAAATTCATTTAAATGTAAATAGAAATTATTTATTTTAAAAACAATTATGGAGTTTTGTTTTATAAATAAAAGAAATATATTTTTAAATGATAATAAAATATCATGTAAGGGATATTTTATAAGAAAGGTACTATTTTTATTTAAATAATTTAAAATCCTTTTCCCTCTATTTAGTGCAGGCTACGTTATATAACATAGGGCACTATTATTTCCAAAGATGGAAATAAGGAATTAAAGAACTGCTTCGCCCAAGGGAAGATAAGATTGGGATGGAAGCATTGAAAAGAAGGAGGCTCGAGGTTGGCTCATGTTTCGATAAAGGAGGGAGAACGAGCCATCTAGGATGAAGGAGCACGTAAGGAAGAAGGGGGAGAAAAAGGAAAGGGAAGAGATGTAGAGCAGGCGATCTGGGAGAAGGAGCATGCAAGGAGCAAGGGAGGAGAAGTGACAAAGAAGCCACAGGAGTCTATCTTGCAGGAGTACTAAGGTTGGAGGTTTCTAAGCTTAATCCATTTATACATGCTTTGGGTGTGATGAAAGAATGAGTAAGAAACCTGGTTAAACCTCATGTAGCATGATAATCTCCTTTAAAGGGTTTGAAACCTCCTTATTTTATTAAAACTTAGGTAGAAATTTAATTAAGGCTTGGGCATCCTTTGAGAGTCATTCATTGTTTTTAAATGCATTGAAGTTTGGCCTTACCATCGTTTAAGCTTTTGGAAGGCATCATTTCATCTTCTGTATGTTATATATTAAAACCAGTGCCTCTCGCTACATTCTCTCATCCTTTGAGATGTTGCATCCACTCTAGAAAACCACCTATAAATTGGAGTTGGTATTGGCTTTAGAGATACATTTTTTTAACTATGTAGGGTTGGGAGTAAGTGAATGCTCATTGTTATAACTATCCAACCCATATGCAAATCCAAACCTATGTGCTTGACTACATTTTTAGAATATTGTAGTAGAGCTTAAGGTTCCTCATTCCTTTGGATAGGATATCTTGGCGTGTTTGTATGCCATAGCTATTTCCAGACCACCATGTTCTCCAACGTTGCACTGGGTATGTTCAGGTGATAGGGAGTTTCATTGCTACGCAAGCTCAGTCCCCTTGGGATAGGTAGTGGCGGTAGAGGAGTAAACCTAGCATCCATTTAGCTATGTAGCCAAGTGCACTAGGTGCTTAGCTACTCAAGGTAGTTCAGGTGGATATCTCTTATATATCCTTGGTTGGTAGCACCCGATTTTACCATCCATTGGACTCTAAGTTTAGCAATCGCTTGACCTCCCTACCGAAGTTGATTCTTACCTACCACATAATCATGTTAGTCTAGGTTCTTTGGTAACTATCATAAGATTAATCTTATGTGATTTTAATTAAAGTATGACCTTTGATTAATAAGATTTATCTTATGTTATTTTAATTAAAGTATGACCTTTGATTAATAAGATTATGAAGTGTGATTTTAATTAAAGTATGACCTTTGATTAATAAGATTATATGTGATTTTAATTAAATGACCTTTGATTAATAAGATTTATCTTATGTATTTTAATTAAAGTATGACCTTTGATTAATAAGATTTATCTTATGTGATTTTAATTAAAGTATGACCTTTGATTAATAAGATTATGAAGTGATGATTTTAATTAAAGTATGACCTTTGATTAATAAGATCATGAAGTGGTTATTTTAATTAAAGTAGTGAATCTTTAATTAAGGTTATGAATATTTAATTAAGGTTGTAAATCTTTGATTAGTAAGACTATGACGTAGATTTTACTTTAAGTGCTTCAAAAGAAAATATAATTATGTTATAAAGTTGATGAATAGATTATTAAATAAATAAAGATGTATTTTTTAATTGAAGTTATGGTTTTAAAGAAGAAGGATTATTTTAGAGGTTAAAGGTATGGGACTTTAATGCTTTAAGACATGATTTGATTTGATTGGAATTATATTAAAAGGATGTTAGATTTATTCTTTAAATTGAAGTTATGGGGCTTTGATTTAGTGAATGAATGAAGGATTATTTTAGAGGTTAAAGGTATGGGACTTTAATGCTTTAAGACATGATTAGATTTGATTGGAGTTATAAAATAAAAGGATGTTAGATTTATTCTTTGAATTAAAGTTATGGGGCTTTGATTTAGTGAATGAATGAAGGATTGTTTTAGAGGTTAAAGGTATGGGACTTTAATGCTTTAAGACATGATTAGATTTGATTGGAGTTGTGAAATAAAAGGATGTTAGATTTATTCTTTGAATTGAAGTTATGGGGCTTTGATTTAGTGAATGAATGAAGGATTGTTTTAGAGGTTAAAGGTATGGGACTTTAATGCTTTAAGACATGATTAGATTTGATTAAAGTTAGACCTTGATCTAAGTAGTACATGTTGGATGACTCTCTAAGGGAACCTGAGAGGTGAAGATAAAAGTAAAGGTTCTTTTATAATATCCACTATGCATTAGATGGTTGGAAACTTAATTGAATTTTGTATAGTTGCAATTTGGTAAAGTAAATGATTAGATGCATTTAGAGGCATGCCTATCCTGAACCATGAGTACCCTGATCCCCTACTATCCTCAAAGAACCAATGGGAAGCAAGGAGAAGCAAGGAGTTCAATGGAATCAAAGTATAGGTAATTGTATTTTATGTTGATTTACTTATGCTCAAATAGACTAGAATTGTGGGGAGATATCCCTGATGCAGTTAATGTAATATTCTTTGAAGTATGGAGGATTTACCATACAAGATTATATGTAATAACTGTTTATTGGTTTAGAGAAGGTACTTTTACTTTATTACCATGCTTGGTTATAATATGTAATTGATTCTCTTTTCGTTGATGATATTCTCTTTTAGTGTTATTCCTTCCTTTATTTTTTGTATGCTTAGTAATTATGTTTTGCTTGTTTTAGTATCTAGATGTATTCTTGTTTGTTTGCTTAGTAATAAAATCAAAGAGTAGAGTTCTAGGGTGAACTCAGAGGTGACCTAAGGGAATTAAGGACCCCTTAGGGTGAACATAGGTGACCTAAGGGAATTGAGACCCCCTTAGGGAGATTAATGTCTAAGTTATGGAGAGACTACATCTGAGTTAAGATAGCTCATCGTGTAGACGATATGGATAGCTTAACTCACAATACTCGTAGCATACCTACACATAATGGCTTGTGTATGGTATGGTGATGCATGTATACCTTCGATTGAACTGAGGGTGATAAGTCTAGCTCATCAAGAGTGATGAGATAGATAGGCTTATTTGTGGTAACACATGATACGCCTACACAGATGGGACTTGTGTTAGGGTACCTCGTGAGATGTAGCTTTCAAGAAAACTTAGGGGATTTAAACTTTAGGTAAATATTAGTTTGGTTAGGGGTTTATGAATGGTTCATGAATCTCTCTCCTTAGTAAAAAAAAAAACTTTTTCTATTTTTGTATTTTTTTGTTTGTGTGTTTTTGGGTCATTACATAGGTGCATAAATCTAACAAACAAGATTTATTTCTAGGATCTTATAAATCATGCAACCCTCCCAATTGAACATAAGAAGAGCCCTGAATTGTTGCAAAATGGCATGTTGTCCTACCCCACTAATTAAATATGAGATAATCTTCTATTCAGTGAATTTGAACAATGAAGCATTAGTGTTGCATCAATTATTCTATTGGAACAAAGCATACAAATATATTACCTTGATTCAAGTGATATATCTCTTAAGAGCAAGCATCCAACCTATGCATTCATGGTGAACAAGATGATCAAACTTATAGGAAAAGGGATTTTCGAATTTGAAAAGATAATAACCATTTCAAAAAAATTAAGCAATCTAAGTCTAAATTGATAGCAAATAATTCTCACCACCTATTTAGAAGTTAACGATTTAATGTGCATGGAGAATTTAAATCCAATTATGTACCAACATCCAAAATAAAATGCTATAAGGGGACTCCTTGCATCTGAAATGCTTTTTACTTACATAATATACAAAGAGTCCTAGGAGTTCAAAGCAAAAAAGGTAGTTGAAGGAGATCATAAGTTAACTAGACCCCATTTGTATAAAAGTGTTAATGAAGGAATAGAGAGTAGAAGAAGCAACATCCACAACCTTACACCCAAAATACAACCTTTTCTATATTTTTCAATTGCTTCCCCATCCTCCTCTAGCTAGGAGATGCTAGCCTAGGACCCTCAAGCCACAACCCTTGAGTTCTTAATAAATGCAATAGAAAAGGTCATAGATCCTAAATTATCAAAGAGGACCAAACGCCTAAAATATGGGGTCTTAGAGTATTTTAAGAAGAGCCCTTTAAAATTATTTAGGGCCTAAATCTAGAGTAGCACCTTGGCTTAGTATATGGTGCTCAAAATGCACAATTGCTTTGAAATAGTGGCTACATGTGTTAAACACTATAATCTTGAGACTTGGGAGATTTGGTCTCTTGATGGGGCTTATAGAGTTTTAATTTACACCCACCTAATTCAAATAATACTAATTATGGGGATAAGGAAGACTATTGTAAATATTAAGAGCACCACTAAACTCTACAAAATTATTCCCAACAAGCTTGCCTATCTATAGGACAAGTGTGGCATTAAAGGGGATAAGGTGCCAAAATTTTCCTTAGATATAAATAGTCTAAGGGAGAGTTCCAAGGATGTTGCTAGAATGTTAGAATTTATTTCTAGTCTAAAGTAATAAAAATATCTATTACATGCCAAGCTTGACATATTATATTAAATGAGGTACAAGCATAATAAAAAAAATGGTGACCTTTGACTTTATCGACTATTTTCTTAAAAATATTCATGAAGGGATGGTCATATTCAAGGAGACCTTGTTTTTTGGGTTCTTAGCATTCCTAACCCATTTAGTCTTATTCCAAAACCTAGGTGCATACTCCTGTTAGCTTTTGATGATATAAACTTAAAGTAAAATAACCAGAAGATCTAAAATAAAGTTGTAGGATGAAATATAAGATAATGGCAATATTCTAAACATATAAAACTCATAAATAACTTTTGCAACAACTCATAAAATAGCCACTAATAAATGCTCATAAAAATAGTATTCTCATATAGAATAAATATCTCCAATACACCATACTTTCACACACTCTCGCTCTACATTATGTTACATACACACATAGATATATATAATGGAATGTGACTCTTCGTATGGAGTGCTCTTGGGATTTACTCTTCTTGAGACTCTTCATCTTCCTAATTTATGGACTCGTGTGCACATGGACTACTATACACATTTATATTACCAAAATACTTTGCACACTCTAATAATACTTGTGCATTTATTACATTGCATAAAGTAAATACTCACACTCTAATATAAGACACTCTCCTAATCTAAATATGTACCCAAGGTGGTACATTAGCATGTACCAAATAATGTAATATACTCTAACAACCCCAAGCTAGCTTTGAATACCATAAATGGGTTGGGACACTAATGGCACATATTCTCTTGAATTGAGGACTTGAAGAAGTCCTTGTATAATGAATTTGTATAAAATTTTCTAATCCTAATGCTAATGGCCTTGAATTGGCAAAGGCCCAAGCATATTTCAACAATCTATAAAAAATATTTGAGGGGACAACGCCTTGGAGAATGGTTCTTTTATAATAACATGACTCTCATTAGGATGCATAGAATCAACAAGCATACCTACTAGTTGTCAAGGCATCTAACTAAATGAGTCTTTATGATAGAAGTGCTTTGATAAATTGACTCTATCGACACAACCTTCATGAGTGGAAGAAATAAGACATATTTCTTCAAGATTCCTTTCACTCATAGTGAGATTACCATTTTGAAGTATAAAACCCATGACTTCTAGAGAAGAAGATCAAGGACCTTAGATGGTGCTAGGGAAATGGAAATATGATCCTAAGAAGAAATTCATGGATTGACTAGCCAAGATCAAGAACTTGGTAGAGTTCATACATGAGTCCAAACTAGACCTACAAGCACTCAAGAATCCCATGATGAAACCAACACAACCATGTTGAAGCAGCTGCTAGAGTAAGCATCAACACCACCACCAAGGAAGAAGGATTATAAGACCTGCATAATGATAGGTATGGTAGAACCAAATTGCTAGATTTACATGGCCAAGTTGAAGGCTTTGAAGAAAGTGGGCTAGAAAGTAGAGAAAATCAAGGCAGGGTGAGAATTTTGAGAAAAACTCAGATAGATTGTACTTACATTTGGACATATAAATGATGATGCATATTTAAAGGAGAATTGAAAAAAGAAGTACGTGGATGAAGGGATCACCTATGTCGATAAAGGCAATGAAGATATAGTAGGAGAGATGATTCCCTAGGAGATAAAAACTAAAGAAAAAACTTTGAGAGAAGTTGTACATGTAGAAGAATCCCCTCCAAATACCACTCATATCCCAAAACCCAAGCACCATGCTCTTGTTATTGAACTTTAGACTCAAGAATTTCCCCAACACAATGATGGTAAAGAGGGAGGGAGTTTTCTTATGATGTCTATCCTCCACATACTAATAAGAAGAAGAAGAAATCCTCAAATTCAAGGTCCAAGGTTTCTATACCCTAGGTCACTAGTAATTCATCTGACATCCCTCTCCTTTCTATGCTAGTTGTTAGTTTCCCACCACCCATGGTGTCAATACCACCAACTCAAGGCTATATTACTCCCCTCATTGGGCATAGTCCTTTATGTATCCCCATCAACACTAGCCTTCTTCATGGGACCTCCACTCCCAAATCAGAAGGTCCTCACCCAATTAGAATATGTTCTAGTTACACCACATGTTGGCTCTTGATCACTCCTAGCCAAAGTGTTAAAGGACTGTTGGATGCCATTCATACCAATCTATGCAGACCAATGCCATCTAGTCATGGTGGACACAAGTACATTTAGCTATTTATTTATGATTACTCTTAAAATATGTGGGTATATTTTCCATCACTTAAATCATATATCTTACTATATTTTCAACAAAAATTAGACATTATATTCAATTTTTCTACTCAAATCAAGGGTGGAATATACATCTAATAATTTTTCAAGGTTCCTCACACAAAATGGGATCAAATAGTTTTTCCACACACAAAATGGGATCAAATAGCTTATTTCTACCTAAAATCCATAGTATAATGGTGTTGTTGAAAGAATAAACTATTCCATCATGGAAATGGTTTTCTACGTGCTCATAGGAGTTTGTCTACAGTAGCAATATTGGGCTAAAGTTATCTTTATTGTAGTGTATCTTCAAAATAAAGCACCAATAAAGATACTTGAAGGGATTACACCTAAAAAAAATTGGTCTAAGAGGAATCCTTTGGTTGCTCATCTTTCTATAAGTAAGGTATGAATGCATATGCCAAAATAAAAAATGATAAAGCTGGATGGAAAAGCATTGCCTTGCTTATTTCTTTAGAATGATGAGACATCAAGAGCTTATTGACTAATTTATCCAATCACTAAGAATATACACATGAGTACAAAAATGATATTTAACTAAGAATTTGGAAATAATAATTTGTTGAAGATCAAAAGGATTTTGAATCTCCTATTTTAAACATTAAGATAAATGAGGAAGCTTGTGAAGAAGTTCTAAAAGATGAATCAGAGTCAAAAGTGATTGATGAACCAATAACATAATCGATAGTGGCTGCTCCACCATAAATAAAGACTCCAAAATGGATTATAAATACTCTCAAAGATGTTAATATTGATGGAACACCTGATTTAACTTCAACATGACCTCGTACTAATAGTAGTACATGAAAAAAGGTAAATTGGGATTGATATCTTTTGTAATAGAGAATGTAAAGCTAGCCTCAGTAAAGGAATCTCTAACCTTGCCATAATGGAAGGAATTCATGACAACAAAATACACATCTCTCACTAAAAATAAAACATAAGACCTCATTGATTTTTCGACAGGAAATAATCCCATAGGTTGTAAGTGGGTTTTCTAATAAAGTATAAGGAAGACAAATCCATTGAAAAATATAAGGAATGACTCAATACAAAGAGCTATACATAGAAGGATAAAATAAATTATGAAGAGGCATTCATACCAGATGACCACCATTCATGTAGTACTTGTAATGACAATGCAATTTGGTTGGAAAACTCATCAAATGGATGTCAAAAGTGTCTTCCTTACTGATGATGTTAAGAAGAAATATACATCACGCAATCCATTGGCTTTATTGGTAATGAGCAATATAAAAGATTCTACATATTAAATAAATCATTATATGGGTTGAAGTAGGCTCCTAGAACCTAGTATATCAAAATTAATGATTACCTATTGTATAGCATGGTTGCACCAAAAGTCCCTCCAATGCAAATCTCTATGTCAAGAAAATTGAAAATGAGATAGAATTCTTATGGTCTATGCTGATGATTTGATCATCATTGGAAGTCTAGACAAATTGGTAAATATTGTGAAGGGTGACTTAAAAAATGTTTAACATGATAGATTTGGGGCTTCTATACTATTGTCTTGGCTTGGAATTTTGGTAGATAAATTATCAAATCTTTGTCATATAAACAAAATATTCAAGCACATTGCTAAAAAATATATAGGATGACAAATTGTAAATCTATGATGACACAAATAGAGCTAGGGTTACAACTATCTAGATATGACAAATAACCTCAGGCATCTACTAATCTCTATCATTAGCTAATTGAAAGCCTCATATGCATGATAAGCACTATGTCTGACATCAAATTTGTTGTAACTTACTTTCAAGATTTTGTTGTAATTTACTTTCAAAATTTATGCAGGATTCTACGGAGAGCCATTAGAAAGCTACAAAAAGCATATTGTATTATATCCATGGTACAATAGAATATGACTAGAATATAGTTTAGAATATTAAAAAAATGAATTTTTTCCTTAGAAGGATACACAAACTCACACTATACTAGATCTATAGATGATAGGAAGTCAACATCAATATGTATTTTATCTAGGATCTCGACCAATCTCATAGCATATTAAAAAGCAATTTGTAGTGGCACCATTATCTATAGAGGTAGAATATCTATTGTACAAGGAGCAGCTTGTAAATCACTATGGTTGCAATTCATACTTTTAAATATGGGTGTATGTAAAAATCAGAATTACTCGAGGATTGTTTCATTTTACACATTTGTCCTCGTGATCGTCGCCTACAATAAAGGCAATGGAGCAGCATTCACAACTAATGACACTTTACATTAAATCTCCAATGTTCTAAGTTAAATGCAGGTACAAGACATCAGAACGCTGTCATGTCCCTCTAAAGACCAATCCGTGAAAGCCTCTTCTGTCCATTCAGCAACAACACCGCTGTATACACCCTAATCTCTGTAATTACTCGAATAGCAATAGGACAAACAAGGCTGTAGCGTGCCCACATTCTCAGTTGTGGCAGATGGCTCTGTTGACGAATACTCAAACAAATCACTCCAAAATTTCTGAGAAATGTTTGAACCATCATTCTCGTCCACAGGCACAGGCGGACTTGGAGGTATGCCAAGTTCGTCATCAGTGGCACTCAAAAGATATTCATATGAACTTGTTGATCCCACGGTTTCCTCAACCTCACCCTCGTAATCCTTATCCGCTGATTTACTCTGTCTTTCTATCTGATTGTATCCATTTGTAATGGATATTTCAGAGCTCCTGCTTATTTCTTGCTCGAGGTCCTTCATCACATCGAACACCAATTCACCTTGGACTGTGCCGAGGTCTTCAGCATCGTCGGAGCAAAGAATTTTCGATAAAAAGCCATGGCGCGAACGTTTCTGTGGATTTTGTTCATCCTCATCACCAGGGCCATAACTGTCGTCATAGATGGGAAGATCCTCTCGGTGATGCTTCTGCGTCATCTCCAAGACATTGGCCGCCCGTGCCGCTGCTGCCATCTCTTCCTCAATGTTCACAAAACAAACAAAACCAAAACCAGAAAATATGCAGCAACTAATGTTAGACGAGTGTGCATCAACAATGAGCGGACAATTGAGATTATATAGGTCCGTTTCAGAGACACACTCATAGACTAAAGAAGCCTCCCAGCAGTACACAAGAAGAAGACGAGGAGTTGAGGAGCATATCTTTTTGCCGACACGCTATTGAAATAGCAAGCGAACACGCAAAGACGAGAAGATAGAAATGGTTGAAGAAGTTGTGTGTCAGACTTTTCTTTCTATAAATGAGTGTCAGACTTTAATAAGTCGTAAAGGAAATAGGAATTTTCTTTCTATAAATGTGAGCGCTGTGTTCCAACATCCGTTGATGGATATTTCTCATAGACTTCTTCCGTCGGGAAGCTTCCATTGTCAAATTTTGACAAGGTGCGAATTCTAGTGTGAACATGCAACCGTGTTCAAAACAAGGAAGTGCAATCGTGGAAAGAAGGGCATCTAACTACATCGGAAGTGCACTGGTGGAATGAAGGGCATCTGACAACATCGGAAGGAAGAGTAGCTTTCGTTAGGTCTACATCTTTCTACTTTGAAATTTTGAATGGACTTAATCAGATTTTCGTTGAAAGTTTTATTATTAGGATTACATTTGAATGGACTTAAGCAGCCGTGGAAAACAAGGAAGTGCACTCTTCCAGGGAGGGTAGATTTCGTTATCTTTCCACGTCATAATTATTATGAGAAAAATTGACTGGACTTAATCAAAGTTCCGTTGAAAGTCTTATCATTAGGGTGACACCTTGTTAAGTCATGAAAAATTGAATGGACTTAATTAGTCTACTATCTAATTAAACTTAATATAATACAACCTTTTAGTAATAAATAGAATAAATCTGCGAATAAACCTTAACGTTGGCATTTTGATATGACATCATACCACGCGGTCAAACATATGCTTTGGTCTTTCGTTACTTTGTGTGTATTTCAAACCTTATTTGATTGTTCAACTTGAATTGGTTATTGTTCTTATTTGCTTTCTGTAAATGTAAAAAGTTAGTGTATATCTCTCATTTTTCCAATTGCGACCCTTATTTGAAGGCAAGCTCTTTTCTCCCAACTATGATACATGATAACTTCTCCTTAGATCTTAACCACGACCTATGTTTTTAATCTTAGATAGTTTTTGAGGGTTGGATTGACGAGTGTTTGTTTAACCAGACATTTATCGAGAAGATACTTGGGTTTAAATTTTGGAGGTAGCCTATTTACAAAGCTATTAGTCTAATCGGAATCCTTTGTGTGTGCATCAAATTCACGATGATGGTACGAATCTTAAGTGATCAAACTTAGGATGACGGTACGAATCTTGTGTGATCGGTGGTCCTCCTTATACCGGATCAACAATAATGAGGTAAAATAGGTTTGGTGGGAGTAGCCCATGTGGTTTGAACTTTGCACTTATTAATTACTAAAAATAGTGTGGTTGTGACCAACTCTACAATATAACAAATAAATAAATATATATATATATATATATATATATATATAATTTTTTTTATTAATAATTTATTAAATAATTCTTTATTAAAATGTAAGGGTTATGATTTTATATATACTAACTTGTAAAAAGAATATCAACCCATTTATTTATTTATTTATTTATTTTTTAAATATAAATTATAATAAATTTTGTATAGATTTTTTTTTCATTTGGTTATTGTGAGAAACCTCTATGATCAACGTGTAGATTGAGCAGTCTCCTCCCAATTATGACCCCTCATAAAGCCGAGAGCTATACTTATCAATAGGAAATTTAACACATCCCCTCACACACTCGCCCATGCCACGGTTTGAACCTTGGATCTCTCGAAGAAGAATCAAAGCTCAAATCGTTGCATGCACCTCCAGTGCAAATTTTGTATAGATTTTAAGTAATGGATCTATAAATCCATTACACATTATATTATAGATATGTTGTAGAACCTATAGTTCAATAGTCAATAATCAAAATTTGTTGGGGCTTATAGTTGACTTATGATATCTTACATTGAATATTAATATTACTTTAATATATAATTTTTTATTAATAATTATTTATCAAAAAATAAAGGTTATGATTTTATGTATATACTAATTTGTAAAGAGAATGTCAACCCATTTATTTATTTATTTATTTTTTAAATATAAAGTACATTAAATTTTGTATAGATTTTAAGTAATAGATCTACTAGTCCATTACAAATGATATTATAGACATGTTGTCGAACCTATAGTTCAATAGTCAATAATAATAATAAATTGGGGCTTATAGTTGACTTATGATCAAGACGATTTCAACCTATAGAGTATTTTACAAGTATTTGCAATCAGTTATCAATGGTATTCATCTAACTCACTAACATTTAACATTTTCTACCAAAGATACAAAAATATGTGACCAAATAATGAAAGGGTGTGACCTAAGATACAAAAGGATATGACCCAAGATATAAAATGGTGAGATCTAAGATAATAAATAATGCAATTTGAGATATAAAATCTTTTGATTCAAAAGAGTATAATCTAATATCTAAAGTGTGTGACCTAAGATACAAATGGTGCAACTTGAGTACAAAAAGGTGGGACTTGAGATATAAAAGTGCATGGCCCAATGACATAAAGATGTGGCCTAATATAAAAAAGGTGCAACCTAAGTACAAAAGGATGAGACTTCATATATGCACATGTAGGATACAATAACAAAGGATACAACTCGAGATATGAACAGGCATAACCTAATATACAAAAGTATATTACCTAGATACTAAAATGGACAACCAAAGATATGAAAGGGTCTGATTCTAGTTTTAAATTACTGTAACCTCATATCCAAAATTTAAGAGAGGGCTCTGATTCTATTTTTTACAAGGTATAACTAGAGAGGGCTCTGCTAGGGTTTGATGAGGAAAAACTACTCTGCTAGGGTTTGATGAAGAAAAACTGCTCTACGGGGATGGCAGCAGCTTTCGGAGGAGGTCTAAAAAATTGGAGGAATGTCGTGATGGCATCGGGTCCGGCATAGAGAGTGCATGCTCGTGATGTTTTTTCATCTGAAAATGACTGGAAGGAACAGGATTTTCCAGTGCATGTCGGGAACCGCTTGTTAAAGAACAATGGATGTTTGGAACGATGTGAAGCCAGGCCAGTTCTAGTGGTTCAACCAGACTCGGTGGTGGAAGATGTGGAGTATCTAACCAAACATGCCCTTATTGGCAAATTTTTGGGCATCCAAATTTCTCTCCCCTTTGTGGAGGCTTGGGTCAGGAAGACTTGGAATCCTGAAGGTGATGTGGAGGTGATGCTGAGTGCGAACAACTATTTTATGGTGGTTTTCTCTTGTATTGCAGATCGTAACAAAGCATTTGAAGGGGGTCCTTATTTCTATAACCAAGTGGGACTCTTTCTTAAACCCTGGCATGTGGGTTTCAACCCATCAGAGGAGCGACCATCATGGGTTCCAGTATGGGTGCGGCTTCCATGGCTCCCATTGGAATTCTGGAGAACTGATATCTTGCATAAGATTGCCCTTCTACTTGGGAAGTCGGTTGGACCATCACAACAGACAATGGATAAAAAGGTAATCTTTGTTGCTCGTATTTGTGTTGAAATTGACTTAAATAATCCTATTCCAGATTCTATTGAAATACAATTTGGATCAACTACATGGGTTCAAAAACTTGACTATGAAGCTCTTCCATTTCGTTGTCGGATTTATCGTGAATATGGCCACCTGCAAAGAAAATGCCCTAAGTTTGTCTCGCCTGTGGCTTCAAATCCTGGGCCCTCTCGGTCTGGACAAAGTTTGGATAAAGGAAAAGCCTCGATAAAGGAAGGGGAATGGGATAAGGAAGGTTTTGTTCCGGTAAAATCCTAAAACAGAGGACGAAGGGCAAACAAAGACCTTAAGGATAGCCAACTAGATGCTCTACTCAACCATTTTGAAATATTAGATGATCTTGATCAGTGCATGGAGATACCTGAAATGTCGCTACCTGATGCAAATATAACAAGGCCGAATCAGATGTCTCTTCTTGAGGGGGAACTTAAGGAATCAGATCTAGGGGGTTTAAATGAAGAACAAAGGGCTTTGGATCTGAGTATAGGGGACATGGTTGGGTCTAGCCCTATAAGGGAAACTATTTTGGAAAGTGGTACAGATTTAGTTATGCCCTCTCCTACTCAGGCACTGATGCAGTCATCCTTGGACTGCAAAACTCCTACGGTGTTGGGATTGCAGCAAAAAATAATTAAAAAAGTTTTCGGATAAGAATATGAAGGTGGGTCGGAAGAAGGACCAGGATAAAATTAAGTTAATGGGGGAGACTTTGGTGGAGTCAGGCTTGGTGAGAACATTGGACTCCCATTTTTATAACCCCAAAAATGATTATCCTCTCATGGAATGTAAGGGGGTTGAACAACATCCCCAGACAAAAAGTTGTTCATGATTTGGTTCGTGTGCATTCTCTGGATGTGGTGTTTATTCAGGAGACTAAATTGGCTATTGATAGTATGTTCAATATTACTCCCAAGTTGTGGAGAAGGGGGCAATTCCAGTGTATTGGTGCATGTGGATATGCTGGTGGCATCACTTGTTTATGGGATCCGGTTAAGATATCCCCTCTTACTTGGATTTCTAGCAGATGGTCTATTTCGATGGTCGGGCATGATAATGAATCTGGTGAAACCATCCTACTTACAAATGTGTATGCTCCTATTGATTACAATGGTAAAGTGAATTTGTGGGAGCACATTTGCTTTGTGAGAAGTTTGGTTCCCCTGTACCCATGGATTTTGGTTGGAGACTTCAACTCTATCACTTGTCTAGAGGAGAAACGTGGTGGGGTGGACCGTCTCGAGCCTTTTTCTTCTATCTTCAGTGCTCATATCCAGGCCCTAAACTTGGTTGACATCAAGCCAGATAATGGGATATTTACTTGGCACAATAGAAGGTGTGGGGAAGCTTCCATATCAGAGAGACTAGATAGGTTTTTGATATCCAGTTATTGGATGGGTAATAATAGAAGTGCTAGTTCTATGATTCTGGAGGGTAGGGGATCTGATCATTGGCCTATCAAACTCTCTACTTTGGAGTTAGGGCTAAAAAATAATCCCTCCTTTAAGTTTCAACTTATGTGGCTTCATGATCCTAAGCTTCATGATTTCATGCGAGGTTGGTGGACCACTGGCAAACCTCCTCATGGCACCACTATGTATTCCTTTATGAAGTGACTACAATTTGTAAAACATAAATTGAAGAGATGGAATAGACTAAATTTTGGGAACCTTTCCTTGGCTAAGATGGTAGCTCTTAGGAGGATGGAAGAAGCTTCAAGGAATATTAGAGATCAGGGATTCATGAAGGAGCTTCTTGTTGAGGAATCTGAGGCTACGAAAGACCTTGCTGAATGGGAACTGAGGGAAGAAATTTTTTGGAAACAAAAAGCTCGAGTAGATTGGCTTCAGGAAGGGGATAGGAACACAACCTTATTTTATAACTCAGTTAAGGCTCACCGTAATGGTAACCTGATTACCTCTCTTGTGAATTCTCAGGGTGCCCTGCTCTCTTCTTTCAGGGATATTTTAGAAGAGACTAAGAGGTATTTTTCCTCTCTCTTCAAGGAGGACTCCCTATCAGATGATGAGAATGAAAAGCTTATTCTAAATTGTATTCCAGTGATTGTTTCTAGAGAGATGAATGAGCACTTGATGGGTCCAATTTCCCTTGAGGAGTTGGAAAATGTTGTATTCAAGATGAAAAAAGGAAAAGCCCTAGGCCTAGATGGATTCTCGATTGAGTTTTATCAGGAGTTTTGGGATTTAATCAAATTTGATCTTTTGGAGGTGGTCCATGAGTCCCAAAAGAACAAACAGATGCTAAGGGCCCTAAATGCTACCTTTGTGGTGCTTATACCCAAAAAAGAGGGAGCAAATTCCTTGGATATGTTCAGGCCTATTGCTCTCTGCAATGTTGTGTATAAGATCATCACAAAAATTATTGTTGAGAGGTTGAAGATATGGTTGAGAAAAATCATCTCTAAGGAGCAAGGAGGGTTTGTTGTTGGCCGAAAAATCTTGGATGGGGTTGTTATTGCTACAGAAGCTATTCACTCGATGGAAACTTCTAAGGAGAAAACTATGTTCATTAAGTTGGACATGGCCAAAGCCTATGATCGGGTCAGATGGTCCTTTCTTCAAAAAGTTCTTGCTGCTTTTGGATTTGAGGAGGAATGGATTAGATGGGTGATGAGTTGTGTTTCTTCTTCCTCATTCTTTGTTCTTGTTAATAATGAGCCATCAGAGCTATTTGAGGCCTCAAGGGGATTGAGGCAAGGAGATCCTTTATCTCCTTATTTTTTTATCATTATGGCGGAAGGGTTGGGAAGATTTCTCAAGTCTCAAGTCATGCAGGGTCTCATTCAGGGGTGGAAGTGGGATAGTAGTTTGCCACCTCTTTCCCACCTTCAATTTGTTGATGATACTACTTTGTTGGGAGTTGCCACTATCAAGGAAGCTGGCAATATTAGACAGTCTCTTGACATATATCTTGGTGCTTCTGGATAGTTGATTAATGAGGACAAGTCTTCTATTTTCTTCTTCAATACCCCTCCTCTTATTCAAGCCAGGATTGCTCGCATTCTAAGATTCTAGGTTGGGACTCCCCCTTCATTTATCTTGGTATTCCAATTTCATCTCATCCTCTACCTAGATCTTCTTGGCAGTCTATGCTTGATAAGTTTAGAAGGAAGGTGAATCATTAGACTTTCAGATGGCTATCCACTATAGGTAGAGTGTTGCTTTTAAAATATATTGTTCAAGCTTTACCCATTTATAGATGTTTTGTACAAATAGCTCCCTCTCACTTCATCAAGGACATGGATGCTTTGTCAAGACAGTTTTTATGGTCTAGAAAACTTGATCAATCTAAATGGAGTTTGGTTAGGTGGGATTCTATATGTAGGTCGGTGCAAGAGGGAGGCCTTGGGTTGCGATAGACAACTCTTTTTGGGTAGGCTTTGGCTGCAAAACTTTATTGGAGATGGTGTACCTCTCAAGATCATATTTGGGCTAAAATATTATCTTGTAAATACTTGAGAGGTATTTCTGAGGCTGAGATCCCTAGAGTCAGCTTGGTTGGGAAAGGTTCAGTTATCTGGGACACTCTGAAAAGAGGAGCTAATTTAATCAAGCAGGGTTTGTTCTGGATTTGCAATCAGGGATCAAATGCTCTTTTTTGGGAGGATTCTTGGGATGGTCACCCTCCTATCTTGAATCAATATCCTAGGTTACATTCCCTAAGCATTTTTTTCTTGGAAGCAGGTTGGTCTCATGTGGAGGACTTTAAAAAAATCTAGTATTTTGGAAATATGGAGATGTACAGGTGGAAAGATCCACAAGAATGGCCCTAGGGGGACTGGCCAAGGACAGAGAGGTGCTTGCTCTTATTCTTATGGGGAGGCCTTGTTCTTCATTGAGGGGTAAAGATATTTTGGCTTGGAACCCTGATCCTAAGGGAACCTACTCGGTAGCCTATGGTTATCAGGTTCTTGATAAGCAAAAGTATGGGAGTCTTCCTATCACTTGGTGGAAAAAGGTGTGGAACAAATTTGCCTGGCCAAAATGTAACTTCTTTCTCTGGTTGGTAGCTCGTAATAAATGCCTCACTTGGGATAATGTGAGGAAGAGGGGATTTTAGGGTCCCTCTTTTTGTGTCCTTTGTAGTAAGAATGAGGATGACTCTTCTCATTTATTTTTCCAATGCTCCTTTGCTAGAGACATTTGGCACCATTGGTGGAGCGCTTGGAACCATCCATGTTTTCATGTGCTGTCCCTGGTGGAGTTTTGGAGTAGTCTAGGCAGACCTCCGGCCAAGGCCCCCTTCCTTCGGGTGGCTTGGAATTTGGGCCCTTCTTGCATCATCTAGAAAATTTGGCTCGAATGGAACCGACGCATATTTCAAGGCAGTTATTTGGTTGTTCAATAGATCTGGCAAAGGATCCTGTATATGGTTCAGGAAACCATCCATAGCAAATGTGATGTGGACCCTCTTTTGGATTCTAGGGAGGAGAAGGTACAACAAGCCCTTGGTCTCTTTGGGGATGGTGTGAACTCTTCTAGCCCTAGTAGGGTTCCTCAACTCAGCAAGAAGGTTAGGAGAGATGGTAGGTGGAGGCCACCCCCTAGAGGAGTTTTAAAAATTAATACTGATGGATCATCCAGGGGTAATCCTGGACATGCTGGCATTGGCGGTGTTGGGAGAGATTCTACTGGTGGTGTCAGTTTTTTCTTTTCCATTTATAAAGGTGTTCACTCCAACAATTTTATGGAAGCTCTTGCAATTCTTGAGGCCTTGCGGAGGGGGTTTTCTCTTGGCTGGCATAGGATTATCTGCGAGTCTGACTCTCAAATTGTGGTTAATATTTTAAACAGTAAAAGGGTGGAGGAAGTTAATTGGCAGTTGGCCTCTGTAGCCATTCAGATTCTCAGAATGAGTGAAGAGTTCGAATTTATATCCTTTGTGCACATTCCAAGGGAATGGAATGTGGTTGCTGATTACCTGGCCAAAAGGGCTTCTGAGTTGTTGGATCCTTGGAGTATCGATAATTGGGAGAGTCTCCCATCTGGGGACTCTCAACGCCTATGGGAGTTGATCCACAAGGATGTACAGACTTAATGTGGTTTGTTCTTGTTGTCTTTTTTGGGTGTCATTCTAGTCTAGTGGTTTTAGCCTGTTTGGCTATTTATTTGAGTCCTGGTTGGAAGCTCAGTTGTACTCTGTAATCCAGAATTTTTATCAATAAATTTTTACCCCTTTATTTAAAAAAAAAAAATTTAAAGGCACTCATAGATTCCAAATCAAAATAATTTTTCACAAGATTACAATGCAAATATATTTTTTATCAAGGTCAATATAAGATGGATTAGTCCTAATCCAATGAGATTGTTGAGGGTCATATGCAATCCCTATGCCCTCATGTGCTACGACCCCCTGTGGTTGCGGTTTGACAGTTCATATTTCCAAGTGAATGCATCCCATACCCTATGCCTTATGGAGGGAGACACCAATCTTGGGAAGTCCAAGGAAACATGGGATGTGGTCCTCATTGAATGAATTCTAGGGTTTTAACCAAGGCCAGCTCCTTGCTTTGGATGTGATATTTGACACTCATCTTTCTAGTGCTACGCTAACCTATTCTAATTAACTTCTTTAGGAAAAAGAAAAAAGAAGAAAATATGAAATAATGTAAAAAGTAAATTGTAAAAATAAAAATCTTTCTAACCTAAGGGTAGTGATGTGCCAAAGATAATACAATTTCCATCTTAGAACACAGTGGGATGAATAACCACATGAATTGAGCAATACAACAAATTGAACATAAATTTGACCATATAATCATGTATCATATCTATAACCAAATACGATTGATGACCTATACATGTAGCTGCCCTAAGGATCAAGTCCAGACTAAGCAATAAAATGGAAAAAGGGAGAGAGAAGATGTCATAGGTTAGAAGTTTGACACAATAAAAAATCCAAACTCCCTATTTTTCCTATAGGGACTATTATTTATGATATTTATAGGTAAAGTTTAAGAATTTTTCCCTCCAAAATGGGCATGGGTGGGAGCATCGATGTTAGTTCTACTTACAAGATTAAGAAGACTATGCTACATCAAATTTTGAGAATTCTAAAGCCATTTGGGATAAAATCACCATAAATTCCTAAATAGGTGGCATGGTCCTTTTAGAGAAGTAATTAATTTGCCCACCCTCCTTCATGGATATTTGAGCTCAAATTTTGGCTTGGGTTGATAGGGCTCGTTTTGGTGGTTGTTACCTAGTGTTCCCTTGGATTTCAACTTACTTTTGGTGATTTCTTTTTTTCCTATATTATCTCTCCAAATCTTGATAGGGATTTGTCTATGGATATCTATAATAGTGATTCTATTATTCTAGTACTCTTTTTTAGTTAGTGCCAAGTCCAATATTCATTGTTAATGCTACCCTACTTATCCTAATGGATGCTCTTTTGAAGATAGTCCCACACAGGATTCCACCAAATCTTGTTTGATGGAAATGTTTTTGGTCCTTGGTGGATTTTCCATGCTCTTCTCACTCCTATTACCCCTAAGCCTCTAGGGAATCTCAATGAGAACCAATAAATTTTGTGGGCCTTACTAGGGCCCTCCTCCTAGTTTTGTAGGGGGTCCTAGTAAACCAAACTCCTATAGGTATCACTATAAAGGGACCCTTTTATTCATCATCGATAGGGTTTGAGGGTTCCTTTTGGTGTTGCAGTGGGACCTAGTCATCACCAAAAATATTGTAATGCCTTTCTAGCTTGATCTAGATGAATGAATTTACCTCGAGGTGAGGGAATTTTTGAGCATGACATTGGTATTTGTCATAAACCATCCTTTGTGGGTTTCTTCTTAAAATTGAGTGTTTGATATAGGAATGGAGCTTTAGGTTTCCTCATCTAGTTAGCTTAAGTGATATCTTTGTTTTTCTTTCTTTTGGGATAAGAACCTATCCCAATGTAGTGAAGATTTTACTACAATTTTGGCAACTCATAGGGGACTTCTACTTGTAGGAGTAAAAGAACCCAATAAATGGTAGCCTTATTCTTGGGCACAAAGTCTTTGGGATAGGTTCTAGAAGCTTGAGAACACATGATATGAAGTCTAGGTCTTTAAATATGTGTTAATGGAAGATCTTCTTTTATAGACTTTAGTTGATAAGGTATTGAAAACATTTTATACTACCAATTACCCTCCTAAATCCTTCTCATGTCGTTAAATCAGGAATTCCATACTTATCTATTATGTTATAATTCATTAGCTATGGGGGATATCATTCCATGTTTTTGACAACCTCTAAAAATGTATCTCAAGAGAATATTACACTCTACCATTTTTATTGATTACCAGTCCTCTTGTCTCATGTATCCTCTTATTTACACATATGATAAGTTTATAATAATACTTTACCTAGAATTCCTATCTTTATGCTAGTTGTTGTACCACATATTTATGTTGACCAATAAATATAGTACTTGGCATTGCTTGATTTAAATATCACTTATTTACATTATAGTACATGATTTGACATGCATGCATATATCTGTCTTTTATCCTATAGGACTACATCAAAACCTATAACGCCTAAACCACAACAATCCAAACTTCTATTTGTTATAATATCTTGGAGAATGTGTACTATTCTAGGTAGAGGAAGGATATCAGGGGGGTCAATGACCACTTGTATGTTGAGCTCCTCTTCTTGTATTGAACACACCTCTATCCGAATTGCTTTATATTTTTTATATAATATTGCTTCTCATGTATCATTCGCCTACTCATCCATTTGATCAATCGATACTTGGGCATGTATTTTATCTCTAAGTGCCTCCACTTCCTCCTCAAAAACTAGAAAATATAATTTTCCTTTGCCTTTTTTCACCATATTAACCTCCACATGGGGCATGTGGAGTGGCTCATAAGGAACCTTCATCTTGACCTTTTAGTATATCCTTAAGAACATATGAGACCAATCTAAAGAGAGGTAAAAGTTGATCTTTGTGGTGAAATATTAAGAGAGGGATATACCAAATGATGTAGATATATCTATCATCGCCACTTCTTCAATAATGGTCACATTGGGATAAGTATATAGGAAAAGTTGTAGGTCCTTCAAAAGACCTAGGATCGATATTAGGGTTTGTTGAAAAACTATATTCTCATAACATAAATCATTCACCAATATGCAAAAATATCAAATCACTCATACACAAGTAATTATCCACAATAACTATCCACAAATGAGAGAGAGATAGATAATACCCTTAAGGTATGGAAACACCAATAATAATCCTTAAGTAAGGAATAACTCCACAAGATCTCCCAATATGATAGAGCCTCTTAAGGAGGGAAAATTCCCATAATCCACTTTGTGGGAAAAGAAAATTACATATGATTCTTCTCCAATTATGATTACAATGATAAATATCTCTTCTTTATATATCCATCTTCTCATTCTACTTTAGGGAGCCTACTACTAATATAATATTATATTATAATATAATATTATATTATATTATAATATAATATTATATTATAATACAATAAACCTTGGGTTATGTGTGTCTCATGCCAACTCTTATACAATATAATAATATATCCCCAAATATCTATTCCTAGGTACCCTACCATGCCACCCTCACAAATGATATTATAGATATGTTGTCGAACCTATAGTTCAATAGCCAATAATAATAAAAAATTAGGGCTTATAGTTGACTTATGATCAAGATGATTTCAACCTATAGAGTATTTTACAAGTATTTTCAATCAGTTATCAATGGTATTCATCTAACTCACTAACATTTAACGATTTTCTACCAAAGATACAAAAATATGTGACCAAATAATGAAAGGGTGTAACCTAAGATACAAAAGGATATGACCCAAGATATAAAATGGTGAGATCTAAGATATAAAACAATGCAATTTGAGATATAAAATCTTTTGATTCAAAAGAGTATAATCTAATATCTAAAGTGTGTGACCTAAGATACAAATGGTGGAACATGAGTACAAAAATGTGGGACTTGAGATATAAAAGTGCATGGCCCAATGACATAAATATGTGGCCTAATATAAAAAAGGTGCAACCTAAGTACAAAATGATGAGACTTGAATATGAACATGTAGGATACAATAACAAAGGATACAACTCGAGATATGAACAGGCATGACCTAATATACAAAATTATATGACCTAGATACTAAAATGGACAACTAAAGATATGAAAGGGTTTGATTCTATTTTTAAAATAATGTAACATCATATCCAACATTTAAGACAAATAAAAAAAGTTAAAGGCACTCATAGATTCCAAATCAAACTAATTTTTCACAAGATTACAATGCAGATCTATTTTTTATCAAGGTCAATATAAGATGGATTAGTCCTAATCCAATGAGATTGTTGGGGGTTGTATGCAATCCCTATGCCCTCGTGTGCTACGACTCCCTGCAGTTGTGGTTTGACCCTTCATCTTTCCAAGTGAATGCATCCCATACCCTATGCCTTATGGAGGGAGGCACCAATCCTAGGAAGTCCAAGGAAGCATGGGATGCGGTCCTCATTGAATGAATTCTAGGGTTTTAACCAAGGCCAACTCCTTTCTTTGGATGTGATATTTTGCGCTATAAAAATCAAAATATTTCTAACCTAAGGGTAGTGATGTGCCAAAGATAATACAATTTCCATCTTAGAACTCAGTGGGATGAATAACCACATGAACTGAGCAATATAACAAATTGAACATAAATTTGACCATACAATTATGTAACATATCTATAACCAAAATACGCTTGATGACCTATAAATGTAGCTGCCCTAAGCAATAAAATGGAAAAGGGATAGAGAATATGTCTAAGTTAGATGCTTAACACAATAAAAAATCCAAAATCTCTCTTTTTCCTATAGGGACAATTATTTATGATATTTATAGGTAAATTTTAAGACTTTTTCCCTCCAAAATGGGCATGGGTGGGAGCATCAATGTTAGTTTTACTTAAAATATTAAGAAGACTATGCTACATCAAATTTTGAGAATTCTAAAGCCATTTGGGATCAAATCATCATAAATTCCTAAATACGTGGCATGGTCCTTTTAGAGAAATAATTAATTTTCCCACCCTCCTTCATGGATATTATCTCTCCAAATATTGATAGGGGTTTGTATATGGATATCTATACTAATGATTCTATTATTCTAGTACTCTTTTTTAGTTAGTGCCAAGTCCAATAGTCATTTTTAATGCTACCCTAATTATCATAATGGATGCTCTTCTAAAGATACTCCCACATAGGATTCCACCAAATCTTGTTTTATGGAAATGCTTTTGGTCCTTGGTGGATTTTCCATGCTCTTCTCACTCCTCTTACCCCTATGCCTCTAGGGAATCTCAATGAGAACCAATAAAGTTTGTGGGCCTTACTAGGGCCCTCCTCCTAGTTATGTAGGGGGTCCTAGTAAACCAAACTCCTATAGGTATCAGTATAAAGGGACCCTTTTAGTCATCACCGAGAGGTTTTGAGGGTTCCTTTTGATGTTGCAGTGGGACCTATTCATCACTAAAAAAATTGTAATGCCTTTCTAGCTTGATCTAGATGAATGAATTTACCTCGAGGTGAGGGAATTTTTGAGCATGACATTGGTCTTTGGCATAAACCATCCTTTGTGGGTTTCTTCTTAAAATTGAGTGTTTGATATAGGAATGGAGCTTTAGGGTCCCTCATATAGTTAGCTTAAGTGATATCTTTTTTTATCTTTCTTTTGGGACAATAACCTATCCCAATGTAGTGAAGATTTTATTTGGCGACTCATAGGGGACTTCTACTTGTAGGAGCAAAAGAACCCAATAAATGGTAGCCTTATTCTTGGGCACGAAGTCTTTGGGGTAAGTTCTAGAAGCTTGATAACACATGATATGAAGTCTAGGTCTTTAAATATGTGTCAATGGGAGATCTTCTTTTATATACTTTAGTTGATAAGGTATTGAAAATATTTTCTACTACCAATTACCCTCCTAAATCCTTCTCATGTGGTTAAATTAGGAATTTCGTACTTATCTATTATGTTATAATTCATTAGTTATGGGGGATATCATTCCATGTTTTTGACAACCTCTAAAAATGTATCTCAAGAGATGATTACACTCTACAATGTTTATTTATTACCAGTCCTCTTGTCTCATGTATCCTCTTATTTACACATATGATAAGTTTATAATAATACTTTACCTAGAATTCCTATCTTTATGCTAGTTTTTGTACCACATATTTATGTTGACCAATAAATATAGTACTTGGCATTGCTTGATTTAAATATCACTTATTTACATTATAGTACATGATTTGACATGCATGCATATATCTGTCTTTTCTCCTATAGGACTACATCAAAACCTATAACGCCTAAACCACAACAATCCAAACTTCTATTTGTTATAATATCTTGGAGAATGTGTACTATTCTAGGTAGAGGAAGGATATCAGGGGGGTCAATGACCACTTGTATGTTGAGCTCCTCTTCTTGTATTGAACACACCTCTATCCGAATTGCTTTATATTTTTTATATAATGTTGCTTCTCATGTATCATTCGCCTACTCATCCATTTGATCAATAGATACTTGGGCATGTATTTTATCTCTAAGTGCCTCCACTTCCTCCTCAAAAACTAGAAAATATAATTTTCCTTTGCCTTTTTTCACCATATTAACCTCCACATGGGGCATGTGGAGTGGCTCATAAGGAACCTTCATCTTGACCTTTTAGTATATCCTTAAGAACATATGAGACCAATCTAAAGAGAGGTAAAAGTTGATCTTTGTGGTGAAATATTAAGAGAGGGATATACCAAATGATGTAGGCATATCTATCATCGCTACTTCTTCAATAATGGTCACATTGGGATAAGCATATAGGAAAAGTTGCAGGTCCTTCAAAAGACCTAGGATCGATATTAGGGTTTGTTGCAAAACTATATTCTCATAACATAAATCATTCACCAATATGCATAAATATCAAATCATTCATCCACAAGTAATTATCCACAATAATTATCCATAAATTAGAGAGAAATAGATAATACCCTTAAGGTAGGGAAACACCAATAATAATCCTTAATGAAGGAATAACTCCACAAGATCTCCCAATATGAGAGAGCCTCTTAAGTAGGGCAAAGTCTCATAATCCACTTTGTGGGAAAAGACAATTACATATGATTTTTCTCAAATTATGATTACAATGACAAATATCTCTTCTTTATATATCCATCTTCTCATTCTACTTTGGGGAGCCTACTACTAATATAATATTATATTATAACACCCAGGTGTTGTAGGTGAATTGGAGAGGAGAGGGAAATCCTCCAAGAGAGGTCCCAGGTTCAAATCTCCACCCTACCAAAAATTTGAATTGGGTATCCAAAATCCAATTGATAATATTGGTGCGGGTAGGGTCGAGTGCGACTCTTGGGTGACTTTGACGGTGTAGAACCCCCTATTCATGGTCTCTCAGACCAAGGCGGCCCCGTAAGGGGTTTTTTGATTTATATATATATATATATATATATATATATATATATATAATTATAATATAATATTATATTATATTATAATATAATATAATATTATAATACAATCAACCTTGGGTTATGTGTGTCCCATGCCAACTCTTATACAATATAATAATATATCTATCTATTCCTAGGTACCCTACCATGCCACCTTCCTTACAAATGTTTCATCCTCGAAACATATGAAGAAACATGATAATATGATTTGCTAATCAATATTAGCAATGGGTACCAATATCAATCATCCATCGATCCAAGTGAAACATGTTGGTGTTGGTATACCATTTTGTTACTTGAGTATCCAAATCTACTTTGTTGGCTCCATGCTTCCGCTACTATAATTTGATAGCTTGAATAATGGGTCCACTTGTTCCTTGATGCTGATGAAATGCTCTAAAAACTAGGATTACCATGCTTCCTCTTCCAAACTCTACCATAGTTGGTTCTCTTATGATTCCATGTGGAACCATAATATTGTTGCCTTGAGCCATACCTCCAAGAATGTTGTCGCTCATGTTGGTGTCGATGGCGATATGGTACAACCTTAACTTTATGTTCTACCTTATTTGACTTCCCAAAATTTGGATCCATTGTTTTAAATTCTTCTACACATTTTTCTTCCATGTTCTCTTTATTTGGTGTGTCCTTGTGCTCTTCTATCAAAGCTTCCTTGGACTTTGTTACTATTATTTCCATGGAATCCATTACTGCTACTTCTTCCATGGACTCTTTTGCTACTGCTACCTTCTTGAATTTTGTTTTCGGTTCTTCAATTTGTTTCTCTAGAAACACTTCTTGATTTTCCTTCGATCCTTGCTCCTTAAGCTGAGAAATATCCTATAATGTTATCTTATTTTTCCTGTACCATAACTTCATAAACTTTTTTTGCATATTAATGTTAACAGTACCCAAATAATATAACCAAGGATAACCAAGAACAATATCCTCATCATCCATCTGAGTAGCATAAAAATCTGAATGTAAAACATATTTATCCATGGTGATCTTCAAATCTTCAAAAATCTGAACATTCTCACCCTCAAAATGTGTGCCCTTAATTTTTGTTGCTTGAACTTGCAACCTCTTAGCCAAGGAAATATTAATTAAAGTATATCTACTACTAGGGTCAATGGAAATAATAACCTATTCTTTTTAATGCTTCCATGAACCTGCAAAATAGAATTTTTAGATTCAAATAAATTCCTTTGTTCATTTTTTTATTTATCATCTACCAAAGGTATGATTTCCTCTATCTACATACTAACATATTTTTTATCTTCTACCACTTCTTTGAAATTTGCTAGCTCTCTATTTATTTCCTTTTGTTCTTTTTGAAGCACGTTTATTTCTTCTTCATATCACTTGATGGTGACATTCAAAATAGCTATATTTTTATATGGGTCTCATCTACTCAAGAATGCATGCTCCATTGCTTCCCAAGTTATTTCATCAAGATGGGCACAAGGAATTTTACAATACCAAAGAAAAACTTCTCCTCTAAGACAAAAAAGAAGACTACATTTCCAAAGAGGATAATCATGATGAAAGGATTTAAAATTTTTCCACCAATCCCTAACATCAATAGCATCTTCCCCTAAAACATTTTGTAGCTTTATAGTTGATACCCTAATGCAAACAAGGGTTTTTTGACAATATATATCATGCCCTAATGCAAACTAGGGTTTTATGGAAATAAAAATCTTCCCATTGAGTTGAATCTAAAATTCCATAGAGACAACTAGATCTGCAATTTTTATTCCAAACAAAATAAATTGCAACTGATTTGCTTACCCGAACTAAACAAATTTCATCTTTTGAAAATTTTGCGAATTGAAAATTCATCACTGCCCTTATTCTAGACGGTTGACTTCAGAAGGTCGTATATCCCTTAATACTGCTCGAATTCCTTCATATGACCACTCATTTTAAATATCTTTAAATTCTGCATACACTGATCCAAGAATCGCCTGAAATATGAGATGTTTTTTGAGAAAAAATCTGCAAAATTCGTCACTATCCTTATTGCAGATGACTAAATTTAAAAGGTCATATCTCCCTAAATACTGCTTGGATTCCTTCATATGACCACTCATTTTAAATCTCTTCAAATTTTGCACAAACTAATCCAAGAATCGCCTGAATTTGATAAAATTTTGTAGAGAAATGGATCCTAAAAGATGATATATTTTTCCAAAAAATTGCCCTAATTCTATAATTTTGCATTAAAAATCCTCACTTTGCCAAAAATGTTTCTCTGATACCACTTGTTGCAAAACTATATTCTTATATTATAAATTATTCACCAATATGCAAAAATATAAAATCATTCATCCACAAGTAATTATCCACAATAACAATCCACAAATGAGAGAGAGAGAGAGAGAGAGAGAGAGATAATACCCTTAAGATAGAGAAACACCAATAATAATCCTTAAGGAAGGAATAACTCCACAAGATCTCCCAAGATGATAGAGCCTATTAAGGAGGGCAAAGTCCCATAAGCCACTTCGTGGGAAAATACGATTACATATGATTCTTCTCCAATGACTATTACAATGAAAAATATCTCTTATTTATATATCCACCTTCTCATTCTACTTTGGGAAGCCTACTACTAATATAATATTATAATATAATACTATAATACAATCAACCTTGGGTTATGTGTGGCCCATGCCAACCCTTATACAATATAATAATATATCCCCAAATATCTATTCATAGGTACCCTACCAGGGTTTTCTCCAATTGTACTACCCCTTGTTTGATTAGCTCATATGTTAGTTCCAATGCATTGACCAGCCTTTTGGGCATGATCAAAGTGCTTTCTCTAGATTCCACCACGCCACTTGTTGCAGAACGTTATTATCATTAATAGAAATCATTCACCACTATGAAAAAATATCAAATCATTCATCCACAATACATTATCCACAATAGCAATCCACAAATGAGAGAGAGATAGATAATACCCTTAAGGTAGGAAAACACCAATAATACTCTTTAAGGAAGGAGTCACTCCACAATATCTTCCAAGATGAGAGAGCCTCTTAAGGAGGTAAAACTCCCATAAGCCACTTCGTGGGCAAATACGATTACATATGATTCTTCTCCAATGATGATTACAATGACAAATATCTCTTCTTTATATATCCATATTCTCATTCTACTTTGGGGAGCCTAATACTAATATAATATTATATTATAATATAATATAATATTATAATACAATCAACCTTGGGTTAGGTGTGGCCCATGCCATCCCTTATACAATATAATAATATATCCCCAAATATCTATTCCTAGGTACCCTACCAGGGTTTTGTCCAATTGTACTACCCCTTGTTTGACTAGCTCATATGTTAGTTCCAAGGCATTGCCCACCAATTAGGGCATGATCAAAGTGCTTGCTCTAGAGTCCACTAGGCAATGAGCTTATCACCATATATGGGCATTAGATAATATGGTTTTGGGTTGGGACTGCTATGATCCAATATTTGAAGGATGGCTTGCTCTTTTTCCTACTTTGTGATCTTCTATTTTTCAAGGCTTCCTCTAGATGCTTCATATTATTTGATATGGTGAGGATATCCCATTTTAGCACCAACATAGTGGACCTTTTAAGAAGCTCAACCACATTGAAAGACTCTAGTGACTAATCCCTTGGTGTAATTTTTTTGTGCCCATTATGCCTTGGGATTTTCTATGCTGAAGCTTGATGCTTGGATCGAGCATTGGTGTTGGTTGCCTTTGTGTCGATGGTCTGGTCAAATATTGGTTCATCTCTCATGCTTTATTTTTCTTATGTCTTTAGACCTTTGGTATCGATTATCAATGCTCTTGAGCCTCCTCTACTACCCTCCTTTTTCTCCTAGTGAGAACACTAAATTGGGATTGAGTTTGGTTGTTTGATTTAAAACTTGTTGATCCGAGGATGTCATAGACTTCTCCCTCATACCATGTTACTTAGTGTCTTCTTTGGTACTTAAATTTATGATACCAATCAATTCGATGGTGGTAAGCTTTATGTGGTTGGACTTAGTGTTTGAGTAAGATCATTCTAACATACAATTGACGATGTTGGACAAGAGGCCTACTAAAGCATTAGGGATCTAGGTAGTAGCATGGAAATCCATAAGGATATCCTATGTGGTTGTTTTGGGTTGGGATCATATCTCTTATTGGATTAGTGGGAGTCGATTGAATAGGGGTTAGGATGGGTACTATTCAACTTTTGGAACTTTGGAAAGGACCAAACTCTACCAAGATGAGTGTATCTATGATATCCATTTGATGGAGGCCGATCCTAATTGAATTGGTGAAAAGAGGGATGAGGGTAGTTTTGGTAGCTAAAACTTTAGAAATTCTACTATGTTGGATTTTAAGTCTTACTATATCAAAATATCACAAGTCTCAATATAAAGAATCCATAATATTACAAGTTAAAATATCAATAATCAAGAGTAGAATTATATAAATGAGCAATAAAATATATATCCAAACCAATATAATAATGAAATAACATTCACTTATAATATCAAATATGAATGTAAAATGGCTAAAATAATTCGTGTACATGCATGAAGAATACTTACAATATGAATTGCTCAAACTATGTATAAAATCTTTATTATCAATGCTTGTTATGCGGTGATCATTATAGATCACTTTCCCTTACATTGTATGGAGCTTTATGTCCATAATATAGCCATAGTAATGTGACTCTTCAATACTTATCTATTGCACTCCTCACATATCTGGGATATGCAACCTTTCCTATTCTTGACCTTTGGCTTCTTATCTTGCCACTTGTATACTAGACTCTTCACTCTCTCTTTACATGCATACTTTAAATCTATGACTCTTGCACACTTCTACATGACTCTTACTCTCCTACATGCACTCCTAATACAAGACACTTGTGCACATCCTCACTTTACATATTTGCACACTTAAATACATGAAACTTGTGCACATTCTCTAAATATACACTTGCATTCTTACTTACATGGCACTTGTGCATTTCCTGCATATTGCACTCTTACTTACATGACACTTGTGCATTTCCTATAAATTGCACTCTTACGTGACACTTTGTATTTCTTGCACATTGATAATTACATAAAAGGAAAATATAAATCACACATATAAACTATATACACAAACCTAATCTATTACATATTTACATTTGTACCATAAATATACCATAAGGGCACATTATCATGTACCAAATAATGTAATATTCTCCAACACCCCCTATATTACATTATTTGGTTATTGAAGACTTTCATCTTCAATATTTATCTTTGATCTTCAATATGCTTCCTTTATACTTTTGTCTGAGTCTTCAGTATACAATCCTACATGAGATCCATCTGGTTCTTGTTCTAACATTTTCTTTTGTCTGTATCTCTTTTAGCTTTCTTCCTCTTTACTTTTTTTATCTTCTTCTTCTATTTCTTTATTCTATTCTTTTAAAGTGTAGTCTTGATCTTGCCTTGTCATCTTTCCAAAGTTTTTTCTCCTGTATTTGGATTTTCTAGAACATTTGCAACATTAGTATCATCAAAAATATTTGAAGAATGAATATCTTCATTGACCAAGAGTTTTACTGTAAGAGTTTTGAATTCATTTTCTACTGATTTTTATTCTAAAGACTAAATTTCATGAATTTCTTGAACTAGGTTTCCTTTTATATTTTCTTCTCTAAATTGTAGTTGATGTTGTTGTTGACAATCATATTGATAGTGAGGTTGATATTGACGTTGTTGGTATTGAGGTTGAAATTGTTGTTGTGGATTGTATCAATACCGAGGTTGATATTTTCTTTTTTTAACTATTTTATTCATTTGATTTCCTTTATTATATCTACAAAAATTTGTACTATGAATCTTTCTCTTAATATTTTTGCCTTTTTTAATATTTTACTTTTCAAAGAAATATTTCTATACTTTCTCAACTATCAACCTTTAAGGAGTATAATTAAGATTTTAAATTTAGAATTGTTTCTTTGTTTTTCCCTTCAAATATTTTGCATAATGTATTCCATGCATCTGTAGAAGTTTTCATTAGCTTTTGATACTAAATACTTAATGAAAATCAAGCAAAATATCTATAATAAGCATGATATATCAAATATAATATAATGGAAATATTTAAAGCATATAAAACTTATGAAAGACTTCTACAATTCAAAAAACTACCATTAACAAAAGCTCATGAAAATAGTATTTTGATATAGAATGGATATCTCAAACTCTATCTACTTCATACATGCACTACATTGTATCTCTACCTTATTCTCTACTTCTCCTTTGTCATGTGTTTCTTTATACACTCACACAAAGGCCAATATATAATGGGATGTGACTCTTGAACTTCCATCTTTATGTGACTCTTCACCTTCCTATTCTATGGACTCATGTGCACATGGACTATTATGGACATTTATATTATTGAATACTTTGCACATTACATTGTATAAAGTAAATACTCACACCCTATTCTAAGAAACACTCCTAATCTAAAAATGTACCCAAGGTGGTACATTAGCATGTACCAAATAATGTAATATATTCCAACACCCCCTTAAATTACATTATTTGGTTATTGAATATTTTAGTCTTCAATATGGATCTTCATATTTCATATGTTCTTCAACTTGATTAGGTTCATGTTCTTCTTCTTTAATCTATAGATGGCCAAGTAATCCAAAATATTGTTTTCCTCTCATATTTCTCATTCTAAATATTTTATTTCCTCGTCGACTTTTATGATAAATAGATTTTTCATTTCCTACAATTTGTTCCTCATAAAATCCATTAGTGTTGTTTTTAACTACAACAATATCTTATGAAATCTCAATGGATTCTAGAACATATATCATTGTGAATTAGTCATGTAGCTTCTATCTCATTTTTATTTATAACGAGACACTTATTGACTCCATTTATATATCTAAAATCAACTATATTTTTTCTCTCTACCAATTTGGCTACTGAAATAAAATTTTATGTTAATAGAGAAACATACATTGCATCACATAAAAAAATATTTGGAAATGATGTACTAGGTGTTACACACCCATATCCATGTATAATATAGGTTTTTCCATCTGTAATTTTCAACCTAATATTGTTAGTGACTTCAAGGTAATCAAACCATTGTAAATTTCTTGTCATGTGGTGACTTGCACCAAATCATTATACCAAATATCTTTTCCATTTTGACTTGTAGAGTTATATGCACTTGAAGTAATTTTCCATTTTTTATATGGAATATTGTATGGATTTTGATCTTGAATCCTTTCATAGTATATCTTGTGATGATATGTTCCTCTTGCTAACTTATCCATTATTATCTTCAAAAAATAGTTTTATTGTTGTATTCCTTATGTCTCCCAATCTCTTCAACTTCTAAATTTTAAGTTGAATTTGAGTATACGATCAAATACTAACTTTCAATTCTTCAAATTTTGTAGTATACTTTGTAATTTCTAATGATCAAACAATGGTTTTGACAAAGATTTAATTTTTCAAATATCTAGGTAGAATTCCATTTAGCTCCCTAGTGTTTGAATATAAGATTTTTTTTTTATAATTTAAAATTCATTAATTAAGGGTTTTGATAGGGACCCCAAAACTTGATTACAAAAATATCACATAGTTGAAATATGTAAGGAATATACCAAAAACTGAATTGACGCATCCCCAAATAGAAGCGACAAAAAATGATGAAACAACAATGAACAATAAGAACAAACCCTCACAAGGAAATACCCAGCCATGTGAGAAATATCCCTCGTAGGGAGGCCCAGAATGATTACATCAGTTCTCCTCATCATCAGTGGCACCATCGACCTTGGTGTCATCCTTGGTGTCCTCCTTAGCATAATCCTCGAAGAAGACCGATGGTTCCTTCATGTCCTCCCAAGGAGACTCTAAAAAATTTTCTTGGTAAAACAGTAGGTTCTTGAGCTCCAAGATAGAATCCTCCATGTCCTTCATTTGGGGTATAACATTCTTCAGTTGGGAAATCCCAATAGAAGTGGATTTAATAATGAAATGTTGCAAAAGAGAAATAGGGGCAACGATGTCCTCGTCAAATATGTCGAGGATTTTTTGTTTTTCTAAATAACCTTGTTGCATAGATGGATAGAAGATATTACCGCTCCCTCAAACTCCTCATAATTAATTTTCTTTCTTGCAAGTAAGCCTCTTACGACCTCCATAGCAGCGCGCTTCTTTTATGACATGGTAGGTTAATAGGGTGAAGCTAAGGGAATGCTAGGCTTGGCCTAGACAGGGCTTGGATTTCCTCTAGGATCAGTCTTGTGGGTGGTAGGAGGATTTAACCCACTCGGGTAGTGGACCAACCAGTGTTTGTAAAGGACCTTGAATAAACCTTGGTGGGAAGGGAGGTCATCTCCTTTTTTCTTCCTACAGGATTCAATGGAGTAGGTGATGGAATTAAACAAGAATTGAGGAATATTAATGGGATTGACATCCCTAAAATGGTTCACAAATGTGAAGTGGAAACTACAAAGGATTTTTTTAGGATCATCAACAGTTATATATTCCATCACTGGTTTCATTACCTTGTTCTACGGGGAGGGGAGGTCGGCCCGAAGCATTCCCATATTCACTTGCTTGTAGAATTTTCCATAGTCCTTAAAATCCTTCAATTTGACTTTCTAGTTATGCTTTTCCCTACGTATGGATCACCTTTTGGTCTGTAGTTCGATAATCTCAACCAAAAACTTGATATCGATGAGAAAATATTTACTGTGGATATTCACCCTACATTCATCCCAACTTTCCAATATCATAGTGGTGATTTCAATCTCATCCCTAGAGAATTATTGAAATAAATGAATGAATCCTTTCTCGATTAGGACCACTTCAGCTATGGGATCGAGCTCCAATGAAATAGGCTTAACGAAGCTCATATTGGACTAATAGGGGAAACTAGTGTTGAAGAGGATGAAGGAGGAACCGGGGATTTGCTCAGGTGGAATGAAAAATATCTTGCCTAGTAGGTCCTTAAAAAATTGCACCAAATGTGCATGGGAACCCAAACTTCATAGGAAATATACTGAATATTTTGGATGATTAATTGGGGATTGCAGTAATCAACATGGGGTTTCCCAATATTATTAAAGCAAGCTTCAATGAAAATAGTAATTTTGAAGTTTGAGGTTCTTCGAACCACCTCAAGGTACCACATGAACCAACGAAATGGGTGACAAGGAGCATGAGAAAATGGAAGGTACAACATGGAATAGGAGGCTCTACCATGGAATGAACGATAGGAGACACGAATGAGGGAAGTGGAAGATGAAAAGTGGGAACATGAGGACATGATTATCGAGGATGAGTCTCTGATTAAGGGTCCATCCTTGAGAAAGGTGATGTTGGAAATGAAGGTTGACACAGTGACCAAGGCACAAGGCACCATTTTCATGATGCAAAATTTTTGAAAAAACCCACCACTCATGGCCAAGGAAAACCAAGCTAAGACCATAACATGGGGGCCAAGATGGAGCGACAATAGAATCAACAAATACATTTGATTATTCATCTGCATTCAAAGTTCTTCCCTATTCCACTAGGTTGTTAACCTCTTGCGAGAGACCATGTGTCCATGTGATCAAGTTGGCAATGTTGACACCAAGGTTGGCTAACTTGTCCACCACCTTATTAGTTTCTTTGAAGGAGTGTTGAAAAATAATCTCTTGATGTATAAGAATGAGACTTTTAACTTCCTCAATACAATCCCTGACCCTCTAGGTGGGCTTCCTATTATTTCTTAGGTAGCTTATTATATTGAGAGAATCTCCTTCAACTATTAGCCTTCCCAGATAATTTTTTGCTATTGAGACTCCTCTCCATAAGGCTCTTGCTCTAGCCACATGGTTTGTATGAACGCCAAGACTTTTATCAAAGACCATGATCTCTAAGGGTTCCTCCCGCACCCAATTTTTTTAGATTTCCTTTGGCAACTCCATCAAAGTTTAGCTTAAACCATCCAAGCAGAGGAGAAGTCCATATAGAATTGGCTCTAACCATCAAATTATTGAATATAATATAGCTTTTATAAAATACTTGGATTTCTAAGTTTTCCTTTGAGTTGAATTCCTTTTATCTCCCTAATTATGAATAGAAAGCTAAAGATAATCTTGATACAATTTCAATTTTGATAAGATTCTCTATTTTTAAGAACTTTAAGTTGGATTATTTATGTCTCATGAATTTGAGTAAGAGACTATTGCCAATGTAATTTTCTAACTTTCAAACAACTCTATGTTGTGTTTCTTATATCTTCCAATTTTTGGTAGTGTGGTTTCTAAATTTCAAGAACCTAAGTTGGTGTTGAATTCCTTATAACTTCTTAATTAGAAATTTAGAAAACAAATATAGTTGCAAATCCTTATTCCTCCAAGTCAAATTATTTACGTATTTCTATGCTTGAATTTCAAGTAAAGTAGTTTCAAAAACATTCAAATTAGATTCTCTTTAATTCAAAAATATTCTAAATCATTCAATCATTTTTGTAATGTTATAACTTGTCAATTCATTTCCTTATACCTCCATTCATTCAATTTATCTCAAGAATGAAATATTACTCAATCTTAACCTTAGTAGTAATATTGATTATGTATCCCAAACCTTTGTAAAAAAAAATAAATTTAAATATTTCAAGTACCTCCTTGAATATGGCATGCTACTTTTTAACTTGCTTCTCGTAAGTCTTCTCTACTCTGCAATCTGTGCTCCAAAATAATATTCCCTTTCTACAATGTATTTAATGTTCCTTCTTGTGTATGACGCTCATTAAATTTAGTCTTCAAAATCTCCTCTACGTGTGCTATGGCTTATTTTATCATAAATGTGCTTAATATGTGTTTAAAAAAATTTTGGGCTCATCCAAACCTGTTGATGTTCCTCTTCTCATATGCCACATGACACTCAATGTCTTCTACATCTTCAACTCAAACGATGCTTAATGATTCATCTTCTTCAGGCATTTATATTCTTTAATATTCTCCTTGCTATATTACTTTGCCCAGTTTGGTGATGTTATGATGATATGGGTATTACGTTTGACAAGTGGATTCCCTCAAGAATTCATCTAATTCCTTGGTGCTTGGAGTTTGTTCCTAGCTTGTCCCATTTTGACCTTCATTTTTAGATATTCTTCACTCCCTCTTGCAAATGGATTTGAAACTCTTCAAATCCTCCATATATGATCTTCTAGAGCTCTATACACTTTTCTTTGGCTAATAATATTACATGTCTCTATTGTTCTACATTAATTTTTAGGCTTTGAATTTGAAATTCAAACTATGTCTTTCTCCCTCAAAGAACACCCATACATTAATAAACACCTTGTATGTTTTGATTACATACAAGGTGGTTGGAATTTTGTATCTAGAATACCAAGTGGTAGATGATATATATTCCTCTTCAAGTGAGCACTCAAATCCTCCTTTATACCTTCTTGTTGTGTAACTCTCAATAGTGAAATGTTCTTCAAGCATTATGATATCTTGGGTGTTTCATTTAACACATGGAGTCTTATATTCTCAATATCCAATATCCACTTGGGTGGTGTAAATTTTTATGCTTAACTCACCCTAATTCATCCTTCATCAACATTCTACATTCACTGTCTGTTCATATGTCATGGTTTCTCTTCCTTGACTAGTGCTTTTGATGTGTTAGGATTAAATAAAAAAATACGAGCAATAATTTAAATGTGGAAATAAAACATAGAAGAATAATGCAATACACAAGAGACACATATTTAACGTGGTTCACCCAATATGGGCTACATCCATGGAGAAAAATAACCAGGCCTTTTTATTCCATCTAGAAAACCCTTCTCTACACAGTTGCGCACAAAACATTACAATCATCCGCCATACAACATCCTCATATAAAAGTGCATTACACTTTTAGGGTAAAAACCCACCTAAAATCTACCGTTCGATCTGTGATCTAATAACAAATGGTACAATATTTACATAGAGAAAAAAACATATATTTTTGGCTTCAATATTTTTGGCCACCCCCTTGGACCCCCATGGAGATAGTAGTAGGGGGGTTGATGCCCCCCTACACCCCCCTCCTTCGCGGAGTGGGTCCAAGTGCGGTTGAAAAAAAGGCTTATGAATTAATCAGGCTCCACAACCAACATGATGATGGTGATATTTTTCTCCTCCACCTCAAACTAGATGCACAACTTTGGTGGCTCTTCCAAGTTTTGGTGGTGCTTCTTTCCTCCTATGTATGGTGACTCCATCTTTCCAAACTTGATGGTGGTTTCCAATGCTCTATGTTGATCGAATGGTAAAAAAGGCTATCTCCTTCAATATGTTGGTGATTCTTTAGTATGGTGGTTTTACCACTCCTTTGGTGACTTGTCTTCACCAATATTTTATGCAATTCTTAGCACTCCTCTTGGTTTATTTAGACACCTTAAACCTGCCTTGCATTTTATCACTATTAGATATTTTTCTCTTACTCAATAAAACTTATAAAATTTCTACACTTTAATTATAAAAATAGCATATGCTACTTCTTCTTATCACTCCCTTTCAAGCAAGTTTTAACTCCAATATTTGTTGTTGTATTGTGCAGGTTCTAAGATGAAATTGATACCTCCTCTCTTGGCTTGAAGAATTTTAACTCAAACTTTTTTTTTCCAATTCTAATAACTTTAATATGGTGCTAAATAAACTTGAATTAAATAAAATTTTTCATAAAAATGAAATACTCATTTAAGCATCTAATTTCAAACCTCTTTGGTCATCTTTTGTAGCTCGTATCCTCTCCTTTCTTGCTACTTGAACTTGTTGTTCTATACCTTCAAATTTGCAGCTTTCCTTTCTACTCAAATTGTTGCCTCAAATTGCAGTTCTCTTTTCTTCTTCTAATGTTTCCCAAATTAACAACTCAAATCTCTTACTTTTTTTTTTACAAAATCTAATTTCTCCTCCTTAGTCTTACTGTCCAAAAACAACATTCAATTCCTCTAAATTGTTGCCTTATTTTACTATAAATTCCTTCTTTAATTTTTTGTCTGAGGGCACTTTAATAACTACCCAAATATTCTTCAATTTGCAGCACTATGTCACCTTCAATTTTTTGTCCTGTGACCTTTCAACTTCTACTGCAAAATCAACAATCTTCTCCTCTACAAATCAGCATTCAAACTTTTAATGGCACTCTTCAAATTTCTCAAATCAATGGCCTCTTCAATCCTCTTTCTCCTCCTTAGCTCTCACTTCAAATATGACCTATTTCACTGGTCTCTTCTTCCAGAATCTGAATGTCTTGAGATCTTCAAATAATCCTTTCTAAAATTTGGCAAATGTCTTGCCAAATCCTTCTTTCTTTTCGGCTTGTTATAGGATGGTGATAATTATCCCAAATTCTTCTTTTCAAGAGCTTATCATGCTTGCAATATTCTATCTCGAGATTTATTCAAATATTATCCAATGACCACTTCTTCAAATTCTTTAATAGGGGTTCTCTAGCCTTCTTATTTCTCCTTCCAAATTTGCTTGAGAACTCTTCTCTTGGGTCTTCAAATTAGGAAACTCTTTAACTTGATATTTTCTTAGTCCTCTATATTCTTTCTTAAATCTCCTATCTCCTTTCTCAAATCTACAATAGGGACCTCTTCTCTCATGTCTCCTCCTTAATATTCAATAGAGTTGCTTTCTCCTTTCTTCAAATATGTAATATGTAGTCTTCAATCTTCTATGGGGACCTCTTTCTTGGGTCTCCTCAATGTCCAATATTCAACCTTCTATGGGGACAATTTTCTTGGGTATTTTAAATATTCAATGTCTATGTTATTGCTGCAACTCAAAGGCTAACCCCTTCACAAGGAAAGCTTCTCAACTTCTGAGAACTAATTTTCTACAACAAAATTTAGAATGCAACAACCAAATGCACCTAAATATCTAGATCTCTAAAATCACTAAACTTCACTAGTTATCCTTAAATCTAGTGGAATGTAATATTTGCTAAGTCCTAGTCTTCACAAGTTTTCCTACAACCCTGTGGAAATACTCTAGCCAAAAATCAACTTTAAATTTTTTTAAAATGATATCTCCCTATCTCCTCTCAATCTCTCTTGTGGCTCTCCCTATCTCCTATCAATCTCCCTTGTGGCTCTGATACCATTGTTAGTTTTTGATAAATACTTAATGGACAACAAAAAAAAGATATAGAATAAGCATGCTATATCAAATATAATATAATGATAATATTCAAATCATATAAAACCCATGAAAGACTTTTGCAATAACTCAAACACTACCATTAACAAAAGCTCATGAAAATAGTATTATAATATAGAATGGAGATCTCAACTCTCCATACTTCATACATGTACTACATTGTATATCTACCTTATTATCTAATTATCCTCTATCATACATTCCTCCATATGCTCACACAAAAGCCAAATATGACGGGATGTGACTCTTGACCTTATATATTCATGTGACTCTTCACCTTCCTATTCTATGGACCCATGTGCACATGGACTATTATGCACATTTACATTATTGAATACTTTGCACATTACATTGCATAAAGTAAATACTCACACCCTAATCTAAGAGACACTCCTAATCTAAAAATATACCCAAGGTGGTACATTAGCATATACCAAATAATGTAACATATTCCAACAGTTTTTGCTCTACTTAAGTATGGTCGTATATCATTATTTTTTTCAAAAATTATTAACATGAGTGTCCTTGCATTACTTTCTTCAAATTTTTGTATTTCTCTTTCATCCTCATCTTTGTTATCTTTACTATATCCCATAGTTTTTCTACAATTACAATTGGTTTCATTTTTTTCTTTAATGATGTAAAATTTGGTCATTTCAAAAGTTCAGATTCAGAAAGAAATATTTTACTACTTGACATAATAGAACTCATTCAAATATTTTATTACTTGACATAATAGAACTCATTCAAGTTTTTGAAATATTTTGAATTGATAAACCTTATATCTCCCAAGTTTTAAAAAATATTCAAATAAGAAATTTGCAAATTCTAAATTTTCTAAACCTTTGATGTATTAATCCTTTTAACTCTCTATTAAATTTATGAAATTTCAATTTTTATATTAAAAAAAATTTAAAGTTTTCAAATATTCAAGAACTTAAATAACTTCAAACTATATTTCTTCAAAATTTAAAATTATTCAAAAAAATATAAATTTAAATCTTAAATCCTTTTAACTCCTCCAATCTCTAATTCTTTAAACTTCAAAATCTATAAACACTAAAAACCTTAAAAACTTCAAAGATTTTAAAATAAACTATTATATTTTAAAAAACTTAAGTCCATGTAGTAATCCTTATCACTCCATAACTAAAATATAAATTCAAATAAAAAAATAGCTTTTGAAAACTTAATCAAGGTGCATAAATATTTCAATAACCTTTAAAGTGGAAAACCTTATAACTCCACCTAATGTTTTCAAAAGCAATTTGAATTATTTTTCCCTCCAAAATGTTAATAATACACCAAATATAGAATGTAACATATAGACATTACCTAGGCTAGCTAACAAATTTATCATTACAAAATATCAAGAGTTTGTTAGTGATGCCTTATTCCTCCAATGTTTGTCTAATGTCTAGAATTCCAATGCTCTATTGTGAGGAAACCTTCATGTTCTCTTTTTGTTCTCAAGTGCCTACCTGGTAGCTTGTTCGAATATCGCTCTTTATCTCATATTTGATGGCAATGGTAGCATGTTCGAGTATTTCTCTTCTTCTCATATCTAGTGGCAATGGTAGCACATTTGAGTGTTGCTCTTCATATCATCTCTAGTTGATGTTGGTAGCATGTCCAAGTGATGTTCTGATGATCATATTTTGTGGATGATAGTAACATGTTTGAGTGCTATTCTAGATAGTTTTTTGTTCATCAAAATTTACTGCATGTAGTGCTCTATTTAGTGCACTAATACTTGTCTGATTCTTTTTATAAATGATCCTTAGAAGTGTGCTTCAATTTTTACAAACGCTAGTTCTTATGTTAGGATCAATATCTTTTGATTTTTTGTGATTCACAATGCTTTGTTAGTGCTCATCTATTATCCTTTATCACCCAATTAGTGCTCATCTATTCTTTATTTAGTGTCATATTATCACTCATCTAATATTTCTTTAGTGCTCTATTAACACTCATCTCATCTCTCTTGAAGTTTAGAACCCTATTAGGACTTGATATTTTTGTTCCTTCTTGAAATCTAGCACCATGTTAGCGCTTGAGATCTTTTGCTCTTCCTTGAAGGCTAGCATCATCTTAGCACTTGAGTCTTTATGTTATTCCTTGAATGATAGCACCCTATTAGAACTTGATACTTAACATTGTTTTGTTGTATAATAGTTCTTATAACTCTTAAGTAGCTATACAATTGTGCTCTTATATTACTATGTCCGTAGCCTCTATATTTGCCTTTGTATCATGGCCTCTTACTTTGAATATTTTAAATTCACTATTGCACTGAATATTCTCATTGAAGAACACTACTTCAAAAATTGATACATGACCAAAGACTAAATTGATATGAATATATTTTCAGTTAGCCTAGTTCTTCAATATTTCTTTATCTTAAGAAGCTTATAATACTTCCTTCTTCTTTGTGCTTTACTTATTTGATATATATAATCTTTGTATTGCTTCTCATATTTGGAAGATTAGATGTTCCTATATCTCTATAAAGCTTAGATGCTCCTTTATATTTGTAATTTTAGATGCTCCTCTATCTCCTGGAAGCTATGATTCTCTATATCCTAGAATCTATGATGTTTCTCTATCTCTAGAAACTATGATGCTTCTCAATATCTGGTAGCTATGATGCTCCTCAATCTCTAGGAACTATATCCAAAAACTTAGGTTGAACCTAAGAAAAAAATGATTCTCTTTTCTATAGAATCCAAAATCAATATTAGGGTGACTATGAATATGCTTTCATGTCCAACTTCCTTCTTAGTTGACCCTTAACTACTTCAATCTAAGTCCTAGTCTTCACTGGTTTTCCTTCAACCAAGTGGAACCCTAACATCCAAATCAAGGTGACTCTTACTTTCCCCCTCAATATCTTCTCAATCAAACCTTCATAACATAGAATCCTAGTCTACACTACCTTCAAAGTGGATAAACTCCAATATAATGGTGGCTTAAAAAATATAACTCTATAAAAATAGATAAAGTTAAGTGGTAGCTTTGACACCAGTATTGGCAATTAAGCCTTACTATCTCAAAATATAATAGGTTCAAATATAAATAACCCACAATATTATAGGTCAAAATATCAATAATCAAGAGTAGAATTATATAAATGAGCAATCAAATATATATCTAGGCTAATATAATAATGAAATAAAATTCACTTATAATATCAAATATGAATGTAAAATGGCCAAAATCATTTATGTACATGCATGAAGACTACTTACAATATGAATTGCTCAAATATGTATACAATATTTATTACCAATGCTTTCCAAGTGGAGATTGTTACAAACCATTTTCCCTTACATTGTATAGAGCTTTATCTCCATAATATAGCCATAGTAATATGACTCTTCAATACTTGTCTATTGCACTCCTCATATATCTAGGAGATGCAACCTTTCCTATTCCTGACCTTTGGCTTCTCATCTTGCCACTTGTATACAAGACTCTTCACTCTCCCTTTACATGCATACTTTAACTTTGTGACACTTGTAAACTTTTACATGACTCTTACTCTCCTACATGCACTTCTAATAAAAGAAAATTGTGCACATCCTCAATTTAAATATTTGCACACTTACATGCATGATACTTGTGCACATTCTCTCAATACACACTTGCACTCTTACTTACATAACACTTGTGCATTTCCCGCACATTGCACTCTTACATGATACTTGTTTATTTCCTACACATTGACACTTACATAAAAGCAAAATATAAATCAATCATCTAAACTATAGACACAAACCCTAGTCTATTACATATTTACATTTGTACCATAAAGGTACCATGGGGGTACATTATCATTTACCAAATTATATAATATTTTCCAACACATTGTTTATATCCTTCACAAATTTTTTTTATTCTTTCCATTTTTACAGATTGTAAGGTTGGGAAGACAGTGGTGGCAAGAGACGATGATGTTGATAAATGAGGTTGACTTAATAATAAGGATGGTTATAAGGTGGTCACTTAGATAATCATAGGGGCTGATAGGATGGTTGAACATCTAGAAAGAGGGGTGTAGGTGTCCTAGGGGCTAACCTTCCAATATGTATGAGTTCTCTTTCAGATTGAGTGGCTATCCCATAGGCTATTGGTAATGAGTTGCCCCATAAGTGTTTACTATCATGGCTATTTTAGAATTGATTGCTTTAAGGTAGTAATGAAATACATACCATGTACTGACCATATTTCTTTTAGAATCCTTTGCTAGGCCTTTTAGAATTTGGTATTAAAATATTCCATGGATTCCATATGAGCTCTTCTAATGGTTGCCGGTTGTTCTAACAGTGATACCCCATTTGTCTTCTCTCCAAAATTATCAAAAATTTGGTTCAAAAGTTGGTCCCAATCGATGATAGAGTTTGAAGTGAGAGATGTATCAATACCTTAAATTTTCTTTTAGGAAGACCACTAGAAGTCTAAGGGTGATGTCTTGTTCTTGAATGTTGTAAAGTGTATATAGACTAACAATGTGTTAAAGATAATCCATTAGAGGTATCACATCTTCTCCAATGAAATATGGCAAGGACTTCACAACAAAATTTAGGATTTGGTTACAAAGGACCTCCATTATTCCATGTTGGGAGCATAGGGATGGAATTTTTCTAGTTTGTATCCCATAAAAAATTCCAATTTGAACTATTGGGGGCTATATATGACGCTTTCATCCATAGGTAACCATAATCCCACATGGTTACAAGTTGATCCTTCGTCTCCCCATGCAGGTGTATGTAGTGCTCTATGACCTATGGAGGGGGGTGCCAATCCTAAGAAGTCTAGGGAAGCATGGGATATGACCCCCACTAGATGACCTTTAGGATTTTTTACCCAAGGTAGACTCCTTAATTTGGATGTGATATTTGGCATTAATATTTCTAGTTCTATGCTACCCTATTCTAATTAATTTCTTCAAGGAAAATGTAAGAGGGAAGAAAATATGAAATAGTGCAAAAAGTAAATTGTAAAAAGTGAAATTTATCTAACCTATCTGAGGGTGGCAATGTGCCAAAGAGAACATGATTTCCATATTACAACTCGATGGGATGAATAAACACATGAACCGAGCAATACAATGAATTGGACATAAATTTGACCATAGAATCATGTAACATATATATAACATTAAGAGTCTCGATGACCTATTTATGTAGTTGGTCCAAGGCTCAAGTTTAGATTGATCAATAAAGTGGAAAAGGGAGAGAGAATATGCCACGGGTTAGATGCTTGACACAATAATAATCCAAACTTCCATTTTTCCTATAGGGACTACTATTTATAATATTTATAAGTAAAGTTTGAAATTCAAAATTCCTCCCAAAATGAGTATGGATAGGAGCATCGATGTCAGTTTTGGTGACAGGATAAACAAGACTATAGTGTATTAAACTCGAGGGAGTCTAGAGTTGCTTGGGATAAAATTACCATGAATTTTTGCATGAATAGAATGATCCTCCTTTTAAAGGGGTCATTAATGCACCCATCCTCCTTCATGAATATTTAAGCTCGGTTGTTGGCTTGAGTAGATAGATATCATTCCAATAATTTTATCCCAATGTTCCTTTGGCTTTCAAATCACTTTTGTTGATTTCCTCTTTTTCTGTATTAGCTTTCTAGATTTCGATAAGGGTTTGGGCATGAACATCCCTTCTAATGATCTAGTTTCTTTGATAGCCTTTATTTGGTGCTTTTGGTTAGCCCAAAGTCTAGTAGTCATTTTTTATGTTTCCTTGCTTCTCCTTATGGTTGATCTTATGAAGACACTCTCATGTAGGATTCCATAAAACACTATTTTATGGACATGATTTTTGTCCTTGGTGTACTTTCCATGCTCTTCTCACTCCTCTTACCCTTGAGCCTCTAGGAATTATTGATGATGACCAACAAGGTTTGTGGGCCTTATTGATTCCTTACTTGATTCTTCCAATCCACCTTATTATTTTCCTCCAAGGACTTAGGGTTTCCCTTGATGGGTATGTTTCTCATACCATTAAGCAACTATCCTTGGGTATATAGAGTGTTGCACACCAATTTTCATAGGGCAACTCAATTTTGGGGCCCGCCTCCTAGTTATGTAGGGGGTCCCAATGAACCAAGCTCTGTGAGGTCTCACTATCAAGGGATACCTTTTAGTCATCACCAAGAAGGTTTGAGTGTTCCTCTTGATGTTGGAGTGAGGCCTAATCATCATAAAAAGGAATGAAATCCCTTGATAGCTTGATCCAGATGAATGACTTTACCTTGAGGTGAGGTGATTTTTCAGCATGAAATTGATATCTAGCGTAGACCATCCTTTATAGGTGTATTCTTAAAATTGGCTACTTGATACATGGATGGAGCTTTAGGGCCCCTCATCTGGTTAGCTTAAGTGATAATATTCACTTGTCTTTCTTTTGGGGAAGGAACATGTCCCAATGTAGTGAAGATTTATCTACAAAGATGATATTAGCAATACTTGTAGCATTCATATCATCATATTTTCTAGGGATTTGATGAAGAGTTAATCCCTTTTGGGTGATCTTCTAAAAGAACTAGTGTAAGGATGGTAAAAGTATACCCTTCCTCACTTCAATGTGAGCATAATACACCATATGCAAAGCATGGTCTTGATTCTAGGGATTAATTTATGAAAACCTGAGATACATGTTAATATTATTATGATTTTCAACTTTATTATTACACACTTATTAAAAAAGATAGAGGGTGACAAAGAAGTCAAAAAGGTAAAATCTACACTACATGCATCTCTTAATCCCTTTGTATAACTAAAATGGACAATTCTTATGATAAAATGCCACAAAGAAATATTAAATTAAATACTACAAAGCTTAATTGTTAGAATAGGCTATAATACAAATTTTTGAATAAACCAACCATATTACATAAACAGGAATCCACCTAAAAAATAATAAAAACAACACTATAAAGAAAAACTATAACACACACATATTGAAATTTAAGGATCTAGTAAGCTACTTTCAAACATATACAAGTAAATAGATGACACCCTTATCTGATATAAATATGCAACAACTTCATGAAAACAAATGGATGAAAGAAAGTTGTAATAAAAATACCAATGTAGGAAATTTTTCCTATGTCCCTACTTCACTTGAAGAAGTGCTCCATTTGAAAGTGGGACCAACAGAAAGGGGGTTGGAAGGTGTGATCTACCTTTAGTCCAAAGGGTAGGCACTGGCTCCATAGTACAAAAAAGAGGTGGACATGCTTCAGGCTATGTTGGCCACTAGATCTCTCACCAATGGATGACACTCCTTCTCTACCTTAAGCAAGAAAAATGAGGATTCCAAGGCCCAAATACCATTTATTTTACAGCCAGTATTCTATGTGATCTCTAATGGTGAAGGCCAATGCAAGAAAAGGAATTGCTTTACGAAGCCTTGACCAAACATATGGTAATTATTTGCAAATAAGGAAGGTAGCACAAAAGGTAATTAAAGAACTATCTATCATTGGTCATCGAGACTACATTTCATGGCCCAACCTATCATAGTCACATGCATGGTAGTTGCAGCAATCACTCACCACTTAGATAAGCTTATCCTATCAATCCTACACCAATTAGGGAGGTCATATTGACAACATCAATGAGAGAGGCATCTTAGAAATTATATGAAGATATAGGGGATTTTTCTATATCTAAAACCTCAAACCCAACAAAAAATAATGATGCAACCACCTTTTAAGCACATTGTAAGAGGCAATGGAAATAGCAAATTATTATCTGATGGCTCAAAATCCTCCAACATTAATGGTCCTAGGTCTAAAGACCTCAAGGTAGCCAAATGTAGGTGCATAAGGATACCAACTCCGAGCTTTAACTTTGGCTCTAATACCAATTGTAAGAATTAAGTGTTGTGATACCGAATATAAGTTTATAGAGAAGGGAAATATATGCGCAAAATAAAAAAGAGATGACTCAAATTGCTTATGTAAAAGACACATATTATTGCTACAATACATACAATTTTATTCATTGATCCAATTACTTGATTGTTTGATTACAATATAATATTTCTCAATACATCTTGAAATTTAAAACAATTAACCCCTGGCACTACTCTAAAATTCATAATCATGATTCCATATAATCTAATCCATAGATTGGATAATCTACCCAATCTATTGAATAATGACCCCATACGGTGCAAAAACTTTATAGTCCGTCTTCCACTCTCAATCTATTGAAATAGCAAGCGAGGAAATAGGAATGGTTAAAGAACTTATTACCTTTCAGTTAAATCGAATTTAATAAGTGTTGTTTTCCAACTTCCGTCGATGGATCCGTCGGGAAACTTCCATTGTCAAATTTTGACGAGGTGCGAATTCTAGTGTGACCATGCAGCCGTGGAAAACAAGGAAGTACAATCGTGGAAACAAGGCCACCCCACTACATCAATTTGCACGGTCACGTCATAATTATTATAAGAAAATTTAACTGGACTTAATCAGAGTTCCACAGAAAGTCTTATGATTTGGGTGACATCTTTTAAGTCATAAGAAAAATTGAATGGACTTAATCAAAGTTAATAAATATATATTAAAAAGTAATATTTTTTTTATAAAAAAAATTATCTACTATCTAATAGAACTTTAAAACTATTTTACGAGGAATCTAAACGCTTTCTTATGTGAGAGGTATTAATAATAAACGACATTGGGATTTATTAAATGGGTAATGTAATACAACCTTCTTAATAAATAGAATAAAGTAATCCGCGACTAAACCTCCACGCGGACAAACATATGCTTAGGTCTTTGAATACGTGTAAAGTGCTTCAAACCTTATTTGCTTGAATTAGTTATTGTTCTTAGCATAAGAGAGCGTGAATGTCAAAATTTAGTGCATTTTTCCGATTTTGACCGTTATTTGAAGCCAAGATCTTTTATCCTACTATGACACATTAGAACTTCTCCTGTAGTGCATAGTGAACCAAACCACGGACCTCTTATATCTTTTATACTATATTTATTTTACATTAAATATTAATATTATTTTATTAATTCAAAAATATTAATAATTTATTAAATAATTATTTATCAAAAAGTAATATTTTTTTTGGTAGTATTAAATAATGGAGGTTTTGACCTAGAATCTCTTAACCTGTTACAACTCCACCAAGGACACACATCCATCCCCTCATACACTCACACACACCCACCCCTTCACACACTCATCCACGCCACGGTTTGAACCTTGGACCTCCCGAAGAAGAGCCAAAGCCCAAACCGTTGCGTTGCACCCAGTGCTATTAAAAAGTAATATTAAGGTATCTTATTTTTAAGAGAATATCAACCTATTTATTTATTTATATTTTTTTGTTTTTTTTTTTGATGAGGAACCTTTTATATACAACATATCCGCAACATGTGAGGGGAGAGATTTGAACCTGGGCCTCTCGATAACTGGAGAGTTTTAACTACCCACTTGCTCTCCAACTCCTCTACACGAGAGTTTTATATTTTTTAAAAATATAATGTATATTGAATTTTGTATAAATTTTAAGTAATACATCTATTAGTTCATTATAAGTGATATTATAGACATTCTTTAGAACCCATGGTTCAACGTTTAGTTAATAATATAAATAAATAAAGACCCTCTTGTAGTTGACTTATGGTCAAGACAATTTTAGCATATAGAATTTTTTCAAGTGTATATTTTCAATCAATCATTTTATTCACCAATATTTAATAATTGTTACTAAAGATATGAAAATATGCGACTAAATAATGAAAGGGTGTGACCTAAGATACAAAAGGATGTAATGTGAGATACAGAAGGACATGACCTAAAATATAAAATAGTACGATCTAAGATATAAAAGTGTGAGATATAAGAGTGCAACTTGAGTGCAAAAGGGTGTGACTTAAGATAAAAGGGCTGGAACTTGAGATATAAAAGTGTATGGCCCAATGACATAATGATGTGGCCTAATATATGAAAAGGTGCAACCCAAGTACATAAGGGTGAGACTCGATATATGAAATTATGTGATCCAAGGATAAAGGATACAAGACGATATATGAACAGGCATGGCCTAATACAAGAGGGTATGACCTAGATACAAAAATGGACAACCAAAGATATGAAAGGGTGTGATTCTAGTTTTGAAACAATGTAATCTTATGTCCAACATTTAAAATAGACAAAACAATTCAAAGGCACTCATGGATTCCAAATCAAAATAATTTATTCACAAGATTGCAACTCAAATCTAATTTTTAACAAGGTCAATATAAAATGGATTAGTCCTGACCAAATGAGATGATATTAACAATACTTGCAACATTCATATCATCATATATTGTTGGGATTTGAGGAAGAGTTAATCTCTTTTGGGTAATGCTTTAAGAGAACATGTTAAGGATGATAAAAATATATCCTTTCTCACTTTAATGTGAATACAATACACCGTATGAAGAGCTCATAATATTAATTTTAGAAATTCATTTTATGAACATCCAAGATACAAGTTATTATTATTATTCCTATTTTCAACTCAATTATTACACACTTATTAACAAATATAGAGGGTGACAAACAAGTCAAACAATGTAAAATCTACACTACATACATTTCTTTATCCCTTCGTATAACAAAAATAGGTAATGCTTATGATAAAATGCAACAAAGAAATATTTTATTAAATATTTCAAATATTTATTAATAGAATAGTCTATAATAAGATTCAATAAATAAACCAACCATATTACATAAACATGAATGCACCTGAAATATAATAAAGACAACGTTATAAAGAAAAATAAATATAACACAGTGATACTGAAGCTCAAGGATCTAGTAAGCCACTTTTGAATGTATACAAGTGAGGAGATGGCGTTCTTATCTAATCTAGAGATGGAATACCTTGTTGTAAACTAAGGGATGAAATAAATTTGTAAGAAAATATTAATATAGGAAATTTCCCTGTGTCCCTACTTTACTTGAAGAAGTGCTTAATTTGGAAGAGGGACCAGTAGAACGGGGGTTGGAAGATGCAATTTGCCTTTAGTTAGAAGGACGAGTGCTAACTTTATAGTGTAAAAAAGAGGCAGACATGATTTAAGCCACGTTGGCCATTAGTTCTATCGTCAATGGATAATGCTTCTTCTCTACCTTAAGCAAGTGGATTGAGGACTCTAAGCCTGCAAATAATCCATTTTTCATTTGACAACCCACATGGTGTATATCAATGAAGACCAACACATAAAATGGAATTCCCTAACAAAGCCTCAATCAAACATGTGATAGTTGTTTACAAACAAGTAAGGCAACACAAAAGGTAGTTAAATAACTATCCACTATAGGTCATCAAGGTTAAATTTCATCACCTGACCTATCATAGTCACCTGCATAGTAGCTACAACAGCGACCCACCATATGGTTAAACCTACCTTATCAAGCCTACACTAATCAAGGAGGTCATACCAACAACATCAATGGACGAAGCATCCTAGAAAGTAGATGAAAACCCAAGGGAGTTCTAATATCCAAAACCTTAACCCAACACAAAATAATAGCACAACCACCTTTTGAGCACATTGCAAGGGGTTATGTTAATACCAAATTCCCATTCGATGACCTAAAAGCCTTTGATATTAATGGCTTATAATATAGAAATCTCAAAAAGACCAAATACAGGTGCAAACGGATCTTAGTTGTAGAACAAAAATTAATTCTCAAGTGCTTTATGTAAAAAATTTTAAGGAAAAGAAACCCTCAATCTCAGCCTATAAATAGGCCTTTAAAACTTATTATAATACATTGGGAGTTGCTTGTTTGTGCTTCATATCTAGCATTTTACACTCTTTCTTTCACTTCTCATCTATATGAGTGGGACTCAAACCTTAAACCATCATCTAAGGAGCATCAAGCCTCTTCAGGCCACATCTCTTGTAATTATTTGATACATAAATGGAAGTTGTGACTAACTTTGTTTTATCCTACTTTTTGTGTGTTGTTGTTCTAGGTTATGTGTTATCAAGTATGTTCAATTTATAGCTATTAGAATATGGTGAAAGTTTTAATCATTAGCTCCTTTATGCAGATAGGGAGACAAACCTTGATCTTGGTGCATCGCCCTTATAACTTAGGTTTTACTTTTCTATAATTTTATTTTCCTATTATTTACTTTCTTTTATTCCCTCTTCCTTTTGGAAATAAGCATAGACCTCATCCTATAAGGTTTAAAAGGTGCATAAAATATCATATCCAATGAGAAGCCATCCTAGGTAAAACTCCTAAGGTTGTTGCACTAGAATTTTCTCCACCTGTAGAGCTTCCTGCTATGTTGCTCAACACAAGATATGGTTGCCTAAACATGTTGGGACACTAATGCAATAGGTTGGTATATTCTAAGATAATAATAGTCTATTTGGCACACGTGATGGGATGAACTTAACACTTTTGCCCCATAAAACTAGAAGAAACATCTCCAACCAAGACTCTAATGAAGGCCTTAGTTGGCCACTTTTTGAAGCATCAATGAGATTAACCTAGTGATTTTGTTGGAGAAGGAAAGACTCTAAAGAAGTTATTTGAAAAAGTAAGGCTAATATTTTGGTGGGGGTATCTATCTCTAGGCTTGTTGAAGCAACTCTCTCCCCACTTGGTGATTTTATTCTTAAGAAAAACCTAAAAGTATATGAGAAAAAGGCCTATTATCATATCTAATACATAAGAACCAGTACCATCTTTGAATCATAGAACGAGAAGGAGTAATCAATGATGCAACATGGTGACTCCATTGAACTATCCTCCTTAGATAATTTTGGCATGGAATTACAAAGTTTGTTTAATTTCCACCTACCCCTCCTATCATGTGAACCTAATTCCTACTTTGGCGCTCAAGTCCCTACCTTATTTCTTGGTAGAAGATGTCATTATTGTTGGAAATTTTGAGTAATTGAGTTGTCATTGATTTCAAGAGTCAATTTAAGTGAGCAATGCAAGAAGAAGCGATTCTAAAATCAGTGCAAAGGAAAGTCCATGTCCAGTTGGTCATATTCGATTCTAGGTGGTCAGATGAGGTTCAAAGAACAATAAAGAGGCCCAAGCAAAATAATATTATAATATTATATTATAATATAAAAATGGGAGATTTAAATTAATTATAAATTAATTTATTAATTAATTTACTTAACTTCTAAAGTTATTAAGTTAATTATAGATTAATTATAATTTAATTATAAATTTTATTTATGATTAATTAAAATAATCCTAAAGTTAGGATTGTAAAGTTTATTTTATAATTCGAATTCGAAAATTTGAATTATCCATCGACGTTTTCAAATCTTTGTCTATGCATATAAAATGGGGGCAAGACTTTTTCAAAACCCATCTATGTCATTCGCATATGCTATGCTCTCGATAATCATGCGCAAAGAGAAGAAAATATTTTACATTTTCAAATTTTTCGGTGGCAGACAATAAGACAAAGAGTGGAACTCCTTCTCCATCGCATAATGTTGTGTAGCGTAGCTTGGAATCGAGGGAGGCGCTAAGTATGGCAGGCTTATGGTGCAAGGTTCAAAACCCACTGGCTTCAGTTTTTGCAAAGCATGGGTGATTGTTTTGTTGTGCATTGCACCGTAGGGGAAGGCACAAAGGGAAAGCATTAGCTTTCCTCTTTGTGGGAAGGCATGTAGCCCACGTGGTGGGCTAGCACCTTGCTAAGGCACTCGACTGGGAGAGGTTCCATGTTTGAAACCCACCGAGGCCCTTTTGCATAAGAGAGAGGTATGCGCTCATGATTTGCCAAGGTTAATTGCTATTTTGGATTTGCTAAAGGTTGAATAAAAATAAATATTTTTTAGGGTTATAAAGTTTAATTTTTTAAGGTTTGATTATTGAGAATTTGAGGGAGATAAAAGGATAGGAAGCATTATTTTTTAGGGTTTGATTTTGGAGATTGTTAATTAAATATTGGAGATTATAAGGAGTAATTGAGTAATTAATTTTTTGTATGCTTTGATGATTGCTAATTTCAAAGAAGGAGTAATAAGGTGCATTTGAGTTTGATTATTTTTGTGATTGAGAAATATTTTGAAGAGAGTTAATGTGATATTTTTGTCATCTAACCATTGAAATTGGCAAAGAAGAAAATTTTTTTTAAGACAGGTTTTGAGGTCATTTTATTCATCAAACAAAAAGGTATGGGCATATATTCCTAGTGAGTGATTTTTGAATGTTGTGAATGCTAAGTTGGAGTGAAAAAAATTGTTTAACAAGCATTGTTGAGTTTGATTGTTGAAGGTTTTTTTGAGTGAGAGTTGATGATAAAAATCTTGTTTTATAAGCATTGTTGGAAATATTGAGTAAAGCTTTCATATGCTTGAACTAGGGTTTGTGCAAAGAACATGAGTATCATTGTTATGTGAGGATTACTTGATAAGCATTGTTGTTGAAGTGATTGGTTGAGTGAAGAACTTGAACTAGGGTTTGTAAAGATTATGAGTATCATTGTTATGTGAGGATTACTTGATAAGCATTGTTGTTGAAGTGATTGGTTGAGTGGAAGTGATTGAGCTTAGTTGAGTGGATGTGTTAAAGTGATAGTTCAAGTTCTGTGAAACAAATTGTTCCATATTCTAAATTGATTTAAGAAAGAGGTTGAGTGTTTTTAAGTGTGAAACATATTGAGTCTCTAACAATTCTCTATATGTTTTTGTGATAAAAAGAGAGATTGAAAGTATTTGAGCATTGTTGTGAATGTGAAGCATATTGAGTCTCTAACAATTCTCTATATATTTCTATGAGATTGAACAAGTTCTAGTGAGGACTTGTTGAGCATATTTGAGGTAAGTCTTTGAGAAGACTCGTAAACAGATTTGTGTGAGCTTTTGTGGAAGCTTACAATATATATTTGAAGACAAAGTTTGGTGTAAATTTGAGGACATGTTTGTGCCAGACCAGAGATAGAGATTGAGCATATTTATACTAGACTGAAGGACTATTTTTAGTGCAGATTTGAGACAGAGCTTTGGAGGTGGCAAAGTATAGAGGAAGACAGTCTCCAATGAATAGGTATCCATTAGCCAGGGCAGTGAGGATAGGTCTTCAGGAGTGCATTTTTTATCATACCCAACACTCCTCACTACAATACAAGTGAACCTTATAACTAGTAATCTCCTTTATAAGACGTAGCGATTGCAATGAATAGTTATCCATGCAATCTGGTAGGATGAGAAGATTACCATAAGGACACTTGTAATTGATTCATGCATGTTCTTATTCAAGCACTTTCTAGCAATCTGCCTTCATCATCAAAGACTATTTTGGAAGTAGACTATCCTCTAGATCATGGCCATTGCATTTGGGTACTCCTACATATGAAGTTATCTTTGGAGATGTGCATGATCATGGCCCTTTTTATGTGATCATGGATATCACATGGGTACTCCTACAAATAGAGTTGTTGTTGTCTCTTCCTTCATACGACCATGACCCTTTTAAGGTTATCACTGCAATCACATGGGTACTCCTATAATCAAAGTTTTATTTTCCCTCTAGAAGCTTATATCTTTTAGTATGGCACTTTGGCTCATGTCTTCACCAGCAATACTAACCACACTTCATAAGGCAATACCACATCAAGCACAACTTTTACATCAACTTCTGCTTTAGGCTCACTGGATCCCTATTTGGCTATTTTAGCATTCTCCTTCTCCTACTACTATCCTCGACTATCTTCCTCCTATTTTGTAAAAGAATTGGAGTCCAATGATTTTTATTTTTGGGAGGTGTGATGAGGATATTTTAGGCATATTATATTTTTGTTTTTATTGCTATGTTATACATGAAAAGCTCACATTGAATTGATAGGCTAGTAGAATAAGTTGTTAGATGCTTAAGTTAGCATCTTGTAAGTTAGCTTCTATTAGCATCTTCACTTAGAATTTTGTTATTAGTTACCTTCTAAATATGTACTCTTTTGTGCTTATTTAAGCACCTACCATATAATGCAAGTCAAGTTCAAGTTTGAACCACATCAGCTATGTATAGAAGAAAGGAATAGATTATGAAGATACATTCACAGCAACAATAAATATGACCATCATTCGTATAGTATTTATAATGGCAGCATAGTTTAGTTGGAAAATTCATCAAATGGGTCAAAAGTGCCTTACTTTATGGTAATCTTGAAGAAGAATTATACATAAGACAAGGCTTTTTTAATAATGGCCAAAATTATATAGACTAAATAAATCAGTTATATGGGTTGAAGTAGGCTCCCAAGCCTGGTATATGAAAATTAAATATCACATTTTGTAGAATGGTTTCACCAGAAGTCCCTTCGATCCAAATATCTTTGTTAAGAAAAATAGATATGAGATAGTGATTCTTGTGGTCTATGTTGATAATTTGGTCATCATTGGAAGTTCAAACAAATTGATAATTTATGTGAAGAATGATGTAAAAAATAACACAAAAAATTTAGGACTTCTACACTACTATCTTGGCTTGGAATTTTAACAGAGAAAGAATCACATCTTGGTCACGCAAACAAAATATGCCAAGGTATTGTTAGAAAAATATAAGATGAAAAATTGTAAACCTATTGAGATATTAATGGAGTTAGGGTTACAACTATCTAGATATGAGAAATCATTTGAGGTAAATGCTACTCTATATTATCAACTAATTGGGAGTCTCATATACTTGACAAACACCAAGTTTGACATCAGTTTTTTTGCAAGTTACTTTCAAAGTTCATGCAAGATCCTAAGGAGAGTCATTGGAAATATTCAAAAAGGATATTGCATTATGTCCATACTATAGTAGAATATGGCCTAGAATATAAGAAGAATAATATTTTTTTCTTATAGGGATACATGGACTTAGACTATGCAAGATCTATAGATGACAAGAAGTCAACATCAGGATGTGTTTCATCTAGGATCTGGACCACTCTCATGGCATAGTAAAAAGTAACATACAGTGACACTATCATCCACAGAGGTAGAATATCTTGCTACACAAGGAGTTGCATGTGAAGCACTATGGTTACAATTCATATTGTCAAATATGAATATATGTAAAAGTCAACTAGCCTTATTGAATTATGACAATCAAGGTGTTCGAAAATTAATCGAGAATCCAATATTTTATGAAAGGACAAAACACATTGAAGGTCAATGTCTTTTCATCCAAGAGCAAGTTTAGAATCATCAAATACAACTCAAGTACATTCCCATCAAAGATCAACTTGAAGATATTTTCACAAAGACACTTAGATGAGTCAAGTTTGAATTGCTTCACAATTTTTTTTGTATAGTAAATAATGTAGGAAAGGAGGAATGTTTTCTTTTATTAATCTAGTGGAATTAGCAGCCGCCACAGTAATCCGCACAGTCTGCCCCTATAACCACTAAGCCACATTCATGTTGAACCTTTTACGCCACTAGGAACGCATTGGAATACGAACAAGCGCCCAGTCCAACGAGGCCCGAGATTTGAACCTTGAACTTTTGTCCTCCTTACGAGGTTTTGTCACCACTAAGCCCCATTCATGTTGAACCTTTTACACCATTGGGAACACATTGGAATACGTACAAGCGCCCAGTCCGACGAGGCCCGAGATTTGAACTTTGGACGTCCGTCCCCCTTGTGGGGTTTTGCTAAACCAATTGGTCTATACCTCGAATCTATAAATAAGGGATGTTAGACAATGAATATTACATTATTTAAGAAAATAGAAAAATCATAAGTTAAAGTGTTACATTTGTTTTTGTTCTATGTGAGAAAAAGGAACACCAAAAATCTCTTTGAATGCAAAGAGAGATTATCTTATATATTGAATCTAAAGAAATATTATCTTGTATAAGTCTATATACATACTTCGAAAGCTTTGATCAACTAATGCCAATCCCATTCCATTTCATGCTCTTGCCATCAAAATCTTAGATTAAAAATTTTACATAAGAGAGTACCTATTCCAGCTACCTTAAAGCATTCTCATTTGTACAGGCAAGCATTCAAAACAGATCAGAAATACTCGAGATTGTTTCATTTTACACATTTGTCTTCGTGATCATCCTCTACAATAAAGGCTATACAATAAAGGCAATGGAGCAGCATTGAGAACTAATGACACTATACATTAAAACCCCAATATTCTAATTAAAATGCAGGAACAAGACATCAGAACACTGTCATGTCCTTCTAAAGACCAATCCGTGAAAGCCTCTTCTGTCCATTCAGCAACAACACCGCTGTATACATCGTAATCTATGTAATTACTCGAATAGCAATAGGACAAACAAAGCTGCAGCGTGCCCACCTTCTCAGCTGTGGCCGATGACTCTGCTGACGAATTCTCAAACAAATCACTCCAAAATTTCTGAGAAATGTTTGGACCATCATTCTCGGCCCCAAGCACAGGCGGACTTGGAGGTATGCCACGTTCGTCATCGGTGGCACTCACAAGATATTCATATGAACTTGTTGATCCCACGGTTTCCTCAACCTCACCCTCATAATCCTTATCCGCTGATTTCCTATTTCTTTCTATCTGATTGCATCCATTTGTAATAGATATTTCAGAGCTCCTGTTTATTTCTTGCTCGAGGTCCTTCATCACATCGAACACCAATTCAGCTTGGACTGTGGCGAGGTCTTCAGCATCGTCGGAGCAAAGAAATTTCGATAAAAAGCCATGGCGAGAACGTTTCAGTGGATTTTGATCATCCTCATCACCACAGCCATAACTGTTGTCATAGCTGGGAAGATTCTCTCGGTGACGCTTCTGCGTCATCTCCAAGACATTGGCCTCCGCCGGTGCCGCTGCTGCCATGACTTCCTCAAAGTTCACAAAATAAACAAAATCAAAACCAGAAAATATACAGCAACTAATCTTAGACGGGTATGCGCCAACGAAGAGCGGTCAATTGAGATTATATAGCTCCGTTTCAGAGACACAATCAGAGTCAAAGGAAGCTTCCCAGCAGTGTAGACACGAAGAAGACGAGGATTTAAGGACCATAAGTCTTCTCCGGCGCGGACGGCGAAAACTCCTGCGTAACCACTGGAACACGAACCAATCGCCATTTGCCATATGGGGCAAAAGCTTTATAGTCCGTGTGAACTCTGAGGCTATTGAAATAGCAAGCGAACACGCAAACACGGGGAAATAGCAATTCAACATTTATAAGACATTGGTCTGTAGCGTGAAGTCTTACTTTCTATAAAGGAATCGTGTGTTCCAACAACCGTTGATGGATAATTCTGATAGACTTCTTCCTTCGGGAAGCTTCCATTGTCAAATTTTGACGAGGTACCACTGTAGTATGACGACGCAGCCGTGGGAAACAAGAAAGTGCAATCGTGGAAGCAACACCATCTGACTACATCAATTTACAGTGTACACATCAGACGGAAGAGTAGTTTGAAAGTCACATCTGAAGGTGGTCGTTTAAAGTTTAAACGCTTTCTTATGTGAGACACACGATGTTAAAGGTATTAATAAGCGTTTATTAACGTCATTGGGATTGTATTAAAAGGGTAATCTTAGTCTAATACTTAAACCGCGAATAAACCTTCACGATGGCATTTGATTTTGATATGACATCATATCACGCTGTCAAACACAAACACATGCTTTGGTCTTTCAACTACGCGTAAAGTACTTTGTGTGAATTTCAAACTTTGTCTGATGCTCAACTTGAATAGAATGGGGTAGTTATTGTTCTTAGCGTAACAAAGAATGAATAAAATTTACTGCATAATTCCCATTTTTACAATTTCGACCCTTATTTGAAGCCAAATTCTTTTCTCCCTACTATGACACATGATAACTTCTCCTATAGTGCATAGTGAACCTAATCACGGACCTGTCATATCTTTTATAATATATTTACCTTATATTAAATATTATTTTTTATATTATTTATTTTTATCAATAATTTATTAAATGATTATTTTAAAGGTAGGTATTAAAGGTTATGATTATTTATTTATATATATATTATATATTTTTGTAGATAATATCATTTTATTTATATATATTTAGATAGTACGAGAAACTCTTACAACCAGTTTTTAGGTTGAACATTCTCATCCCGGTTATGATTTCTTCTAAGGCCAAGAGCTAAGCTTATCAATAAAGGTTTAACACACATGCACCAGATTGAACCTTGGACCTCTTGAAGAAGAGCCGAAGCCCGAAGGGTTGCATTGTCTACCAAACTCCCAGACTTATTTATATCTTTTTAAAATACAATGTATATTGAATTTTGTATGTATTTCAAGTAATAGTTATATTATTTTATTATAAATGATATTATAGACATGGACGTGTAGTCATTGATCAAAATTTCGTGGGGCTTTTAGTTAGCTTATGGCAAGACAATTTTAGCCTATGGATTTTTTCCAAGTGTATATTTTCAATCAATTATCAATGTTATTCATTCATATGAAAAGGTCTAACCAAATAATGAAAGAGTGTGACATAAGATACAAAAGGATATAATTTAAGATACAAAAGGATATGATCCAAGATATCAAATGGTGTGATATAAGATGTAAATTAGTGCAATATGTGATACAAAAGGGTATAATCTAATAACTAAAGTGTGTGACCTAAAATATAAAATGGTGCAACCTAAGTATGAAAGGGTGTGACCTGAGATAGAAAATGGTTGGACTTGAGATATAAAAAGGTATGAGCCAATGACACAATGATGTGACCAAATATACAAAAAGGTGCAACCCAAATACATAAGAATGAGACTCGATATATGAAAATATGTGATCTAATAACAAAGGATACAAGCTGAGGTATAAATGAGTATGATCCAAGATATAACATTGAAATAAACCAATCCTCCACCTTCTGTGTTTTCCCTCTCTCATCTACTATGAAGTTTTTCTCTTTGACCTCCATTCTACAACTCTTCACAATGGTGTTTCACCACCTCTTTCATTCTTGTCAACACTAGACTTCTTAGGATTCTCTCCATACCCTCCCTTTAATTATTCTTATTGTAAGAGTTGAGTTTAAAACACTTTTTTTGGTGCCCTTCTAAAGACTGCGAATGATTAAAAATGCTTCCAATCTCATTAGATATAAAATGCCAAGGTTACAAGCTTATATAGTTTAGGAAATAGGCTAGAAATAGATACGAGAAAATTAGGGAGAGAAAATAGGAAAGAGAAGAAATAGGGAGGAAAGAAGAATTTAAAATGAAACTCTCTCGCCTGTCGTCCATCCTCTTGCCGTCAACCTCATCGCCTGCCATCCAACCTTGGTGAAATTACCAAGGTAGGTTAAATACCAAAATTCTCCCCCTTAAAGTTGAGAGGTCTGACTATACAGTCTCTCAGCTTTATATATTGAGCTTTAGTGAAGATTTTTGCATTGTTTTGCAATGTTTGAGTTCAACGATCTGGTGCTCCATCATGTCTCGAATGAAGTGATACTTCATATCAAAATGTTTTGATCTGCTATGGTGGATAGGATTATATACCAATTGAATGGCACTCGTGTTATCACAATACAATCTGGTATGACCTGTTGACAATTCTGTCACATTGCTTGAAGGGGTAGAGAAAAATTTAAGTCTTGTGAAAAGGTTTCTCGGTTTGTTTTCTTGTTTCTTTTTGTATATCTCGAACATTACAGCAATTTCCCATTTTTGCCCTTCCCCCCGTTTTTTCTTTTTGTTTGTATATAATTCATATAAGCAGGAGCTTCACCAGTAGAACAAACCAGGTTAAAGAGCTTCGCAGGAGAGAAAAGGAGGACAGCTTCGCGGGAGGAAACTGGAAAATCTAGATAAAAGCCCGAAAATTTGCTAAGGCATGAAAAGTGCTTCGCTGGCGAAGCTATCACAGTACCCGGATCGGGCGGAAGTCTTGCAAAGCAGCGATCACAAATCGCTAAAATTTCCTAAGTCCCTGAAAGCACTTCGCCAAAATCCGAGCGAAGCACCCACTTCGGCTCCTTGTCCTGGCGAACCATCTCTTCGGCGGATTCTACTTCGCCCTGGGCCGTTGCGAAGCATCTACTTCGGCCACATTTTTGCGAAGTTTCCTCATCCGAAGCTTTTTCCCCCCTGAAATGTCAAAATATTCTAAGGCAGGAGTTAGCTTCGGGAAAAACCTTTCCGAACGACCTTTTTGAAGAGGTTCGCAGCGAAGTAGTTTACAACCCGGGCAAAATCCTCAGCGAAGCGGTGTTGAGCTCACACCTTGGGCAAAGCAGTAGTAAAAGTTAAAGGCCATGTTTGTTTTTTGCAGGGCATATCCACTTCGGCACAAAAGCCTCGTGAAGCATTTTTTGAAGGCTCCTTCCGGTGAAGCATCCACACTCGGCCATCCCGAACGCTTCGGCCCATACCTGCTGCGAAGCAAAGTTCCGAACAAGAATCCAGCGAAGCTCCTCTCAAGGCTCAACCAACGAGGGCGCTTTTCTCAAAGACACACACCCCAAGGCCGGGTATCTTTCCAAGGCATTCGAGTGTTTCATTAATGCGTTTTTCTTGCCCGAAAGACCCGGTGCCTATTTGTAGTAATAGGACATGAGTTATCAATTGCAGAGGAGAGACCAGAGCAACTTGTGCCTCCACTCGAGCACCTCACCCGGAGCGGCCCAGGACAGGTCAAACGGCTCATAAATGCAGATTTCCCAGCTTGACGCGGCCATGGTTGCTAATTGTAGAAATGAAAGCGAAACCTCAATCGCAAAAAGGGACGGGCATAGATTTTTGTAGCCTCCAGAGGCGTACTTGTAAATCCAGAGTATTAATGGCTCAGAGGGTCGGGTCCTCTATAAAAACCCTAGCATTGTAGTGAAGAAGGGGGGGAACTTCTGCTAGAAAGCTGTTGTAACTTGATTTTTGCAATTAATATTAAAGACTTTGGGCCTCATTTCTCTCTTGTATGCTGCCTTCTGTGATTATTTCTGCTATTCTGTCTTCGTTTTGTATACTGCAATTCTGAATCCTGAATTTAGGTGTGTAATTGGGGACAGAACCCTGAAATTCTCCTGAGAGGATACATAGGGGAGAAAATGCCATGTTAATGTTCTTGTATGCTGCCTGTGGATAGTGTTTCTGCTATATTTACATGTTTCCTGTTCGCTGTAATTCTGAAATCTGGATTTAGGCGTAGGGGAATAGGTAAATCCTGGAACTCGTCCAGAGGATACATAGGAAAGTTAGCATGGTGTTCATTTATGTGTTATCTTTTGTATTTATTGTTGCTACTTCAAGGTATTAGTTAGTAATCGTGTTGCCGGTTCTTCCCCTCGTTAAATCAACCAACTGCGTTTCTTCCCTAGCTCTTTTATTTCTTTCCTGCACTCTTACTCTTTTATTTCTTTCCTGCACTCTCATCTTCAAAAAATCAAGTAGTTTAGTAAAGGAGCCGGCCTTTCTCCGGAGATTGGCACGGAGGGCATCTCTTCCCTCCGGCCTTTCAATGTTGGTCCAGGTCTAGGGCGCGTATACATGCAAAATCCTTTCCTGTGGCAGATTTGTGACCAACAGTTTCTGGCACGCCCGGTGGGACCCGGTCAGTCTCACCTTATGAGTGGTAGTGAGGGTTGATGCTCATCCCACTACTATAAGACTCCAACATCTGGCGACTCTGTTCATGAAAATATCAAAGCCTTAGAGACCGGTACTAAATTATCCGTGCCTTCATGCGAACGAGATGGAAAGTTAGGAATAGTGGAGAGGATACTGAGTTCTTCGAGCTTGATATCAACGCATTCGGAGAACGCCCAAGGTTAGTCACGCCCGAATCACTCCTACGAGGAGGGTCATCGCAAGAAGTTGTCTTTGATGAACAAGGCATAACCTCGGACAACACTGCGACCAGTCTTCCCCCTAATCCTCCGAACTCTCCAGATCACCCAAACATCCCCATTCCACTTAGCAGTCAATCAGGAACTTCGGGAGCTTCGGTTCCGCTAAATCCAAGCGCAAGTATGGCACAGCAACAACAGCCGCCGCCGCAGCAGCCGCCCAGATTGTTCCCAGCATGGAATTCTTCGGGACCATTAAATCTAGCGGGACAAGGGCAGGTTCCACCTGCTGCTATGAAGAAGATCCCTACGTTCGACGGTACGGGAAAGACAGCCCTCGAACACATCCAGGATATCGCTTCCTTGGCCGCGATTCACGATATCACAGAAGAAAGGGTCATGGTGAAGCTTTTGATTCTATCTCTCCGAGGGAAACTCCTTTACTGGTACAGATCCCTGCCACCTGGCACCATAACGGGATGGGACCAGTTAGCTGGGCAACTGATGAGGGGATTCAATGAATCCGCTGACCCATCCTCCCTCCTGCACCAGTTCACGACGATCCAAAGGCACCCTCAAGAAGAGATAGTTGATTTCAATGTGAGGTTCGCTAGGACCTGGCAGAGGGTACCTACTGGACTACGGCCAACCAATGAAGCTGCAGCATATTACTACCTGAGGGCCTTCAATGCCGATATCAGCATGATGATAAGGTTTTCCAATGTGAATACCTTCCCCGAATTGTACGAGCTGGCCCAGAAGGCGGAGATGGACCTAATCGCCATCGGCAAACTTCCCCCGAGGATGTCGATGCCCATTTTCCCCGAATTCCCCCAGACGCAGTACCCTAGCGCCATAGTTTCACAGACTTCTGCATCTCCGACTTACCCGATTCCGCCATGGAATCCCAACCCTTTGATAGCCCCGTTCTCCGCCCCACAAATACATTTTCCGACAACTTCACCACCCCAGCCTTCGATTCCACCACCATTTCCAGCGTTACCAGCACCACCACAGTACTCCGCTTTGCCTCTAGTACCAGCAATAGCTCCATTGCCTGCCCCAGTAGCGTCGGCTCCTCCAGCCACGGACATACAAGTCAAGTTGTTGTAGGAGGTCTCATCTTTAAATTCTACCATGCGAACGTTGTCTAATGATATGGCCGTCATGAAGAAGAAACAAGCGCAGCAAGAGTTCTTGCCAAGAAGGCCATATCCCCCACCTGCGCTAACTAAGGAGCAAGCTACACAGCCAGGCAAGCCTCCGACGAGGAATGTCGTTATCAACGAGGGGCCAAGCACTTCTGATTATGTGCATTGGTGCTCCACCTGCAATGACCCACACGAGGAGGGCACTTGCATGCTGCATCAACATTACGTCCAGACCCTGTCGGGCAGTGCTTCCAGCAGTCAAGTCAACATAATAATGCAGACGGGTCATGACCTGGCAATATCCGAGGAAGAACAAGTCTCAGTTCTCACTAGAAGTGGCAAAAGGCCCATGGAAGTAGATGCGGCTCAGATGAGCCCTTTGAAGGTGTATACCCGCCGCGAAAAAGATCCGCAGCCTGTGAAAGCCCCAGACAAAGCCTCGCAACCCCTGTCGGAGAAGGAAAAGGCGCAGCAAGCTGCCGAAGTCCCGTCCCAAGTGGAGACTAAAGAGCAGGCTAGAGAAAAGCTCAAATTCCCTTCGCTAACGAAGAGGCAGAGAGTCGAAGCTACACAACAATATCGGACGAAGTACGAGACGACGAAAGAACCGGAGGCGCTTGCCTCCATAACATATAACATTGTAGATGAGCTGAAGAAGATCCCTACCAAAATCAGTTTCTATGATGCTTTGCAACTGCCTGGACAAGTGGATTTGCTTCAAGAGTCTTTGAAGTCAGTAAAAGCAGGGAAATCGCCACAGCCTGTACTGGTTCAACCCTTACCCACTTCAATCACGGGAAAAAATAGGCCTCCTCCGTTCTACTTATCCCTGCAGATGGAAGGGTACATAGTCCACAATTGCATGATTGACTCCGGTGCCGCGACCACTGTCATGCCGAGAGCCGTCTGCGAGGAAATAGGAATGGAATACACATGAAGCAGTCAAGGTGTACTCCAGCTGGATGGTACCCCTGTGAAGACGGTCGGCGTAATCAAAGATATACCTATCAGGTTACACAAAATGCCGCAGATCGTGGTAATTCAAGAGGTAGTAGTGGTTGACCTCGAGCCTTATTTCAGCATGTGTCTCTCAAGGGAGTTCACTGCTAAACTGGGCGGATATTTGTCCATGGATTATTCGCATTTAGAAGTCCCTTTCAAAGGAAAGAAGGTTAAAATCTACAATGAGAAGCCTTCTACGTTTCTTGTAGAAAAGATGGCCGAAGAAGGGGACAATGGAGATTCTGTCCATGCAATAGCCGAAGGGATAGAGCAGGTGGACTTGGTCGAGGAATCCATCGAACAGCTGAGTGCTGAAGATGAATTCTCACTAACGGACTTTAATGCAATGATAGAAACAGAAGTGGGATGCTACTCCATTGCCAGGTCTGAAGAATCCACGAAGTTGATGCAAGGAAATACAACGGCTGCCCGAGATAAGCTATGGAGATTGTTTTTTGATGGTGCCAGGTGCAAGAATGGCGTCGGGGCAGGGATACTCCTGGTTTCGCCATCCGGCGAACAAAGAGAATATTGCTACCGGCTGGCTTGGAGCTGCACCAATAACGCCGCCGAGTATGAAGCCCTTTGCCTAGGACTGAAGAAAGCGGAGAAACTAGGCATCAAACATCTCCAAATCTTCGGAGACTCAGAGCTGGTATGTAATCAGGTCACCAACAAATGCACTTCCAAGAAGCATTATCTTAAGGCATATCGCAATAGAGTGTGGGACCTGTTCGAACAGTTCGAATCGCTTAATGTACAACCCATCCCACGAGAAAAGAACAGACATGCTGACATCTTGGCCTCCATCGGAGCCAGATACTCTCCAGCCGACGACATGGTGCATAAGCCCAAAGCCGTGAGGACCATTTATAGGCCCTCCGTGCCTGACAGAGATACTCATTGGCAAATCTTTGATAGTGATGAGCAAATTGTTAATTTTCTAGTTCAAGAGGCTGCCACGGTGGAAGGGAGAGATTCTGAGGATGAAGAATATGGAGGATTGATTCAGTTGAAAAATAACCATGTCCCGAGAGGACTAATCACTTTAGAAAGCCTATTCGATCAAAACGACAGAGCAGTCTCCCATAGGATTAAGGTCGACGTGAAGCAATATCAAGATCTGGAGCTCGAATCAGGGAAGGTGATAAAAGTTGGGACAGATTGCACTTCAGCGGAGCTGGAACAAATCCGAGCCTTATGCAAAAGGTACCCAGACATTGTGGCATGGTCTTATCAGGACTTGAAGGGTTACGACCGCCAAATGATCCAACATACGATCGAGCTACAAGAAGGGGTCAAGCCTTTTAGACAAAGACAAAGGCCAGTTAACCCAAAAATCGAAGTCCTCATGAAGGCTGAACTTTTGAAAATGCTGGAGGCTAAGATTATTTATCCAATAAAGCATTCTTCTTGGGTTGCGAACCTCGTCCCAGTCAGAAAGAAAAATGGGGACATTCGCCTATGTGTAGATTTCCGCAATTTAAATCAGGCTTCCTTAAAGGACCATTATCCCCTTCCGCAGATTGATCAGATCTTGCATTCAGTAGCCGGGGCCCAACATTTTTCGTTGCTTGATGGTTTCTCAGGGTATAATCAAATCTGGGTTAGAGATGAGGACCAACATAAAACGGCGTTCACCACCAAGTGGGGAACATTTGCTTACCAGCGGATGCCGTTTGGTCTTTCAAACGCCGGAGCTACCTTCCAGAGAGCTATGGATCTAGCGTTCGGCGAACTGCTGAATAGGATTATTGTCATCTATTTAGATGATATGACTGTCTTTTCCAAAAAGAGGGAGGACCACACTTCGCACTTGCAACAAATATTTGAAAAATATAGAGAGTTTGGCATCTCCATTAACCCGAAGAAGTCTATCTTCGCAGTGAGCGAAGGGAAACTACTAGGGCACGTCATATCAAAAAAGGGGCTTGCAGTAGACCCCGACAGAGCCGAAGCCCTCCTAAAGCTTCCAATTCCGTTAAACAAGAAAGGGCTACAGTCCTTCTTCGGACAAATCAACTTTGTAAGGAAGTTCGTTCCAGATTTTGCCCAAGTCATCAAACCAATGACCGAACTCCTGAAAAAGGATGCTGAATTCGCCTGGACCGACAACAGAAAAAAGGCATTCGAGGAGATCAAAGCCCGTATCGCGCAGGCCCCAGTGCTGATAAACCCGGATTACGGCAAAGACTTTATTTTGTATGTTGTAGGAGAACCGGAGAGCTATGCCGCAGTCCTGACGCAAAAGGGAGATGATGGCGAAGAGCGCCCCATCGCGTTCCTAAGCCAAGTAATACAACCCCACGAGGAAAAATACAACTTCATTGAACGCCAAGTGCATGCGGTCATGAAGTCCCTGAGGAAATTCAAACACTTCGTCTCTCAGAGCCGAGTCACGGTGTTCGTCGTCCATCCGGACGTGCGAAATTTCATTATACAAGGAGAGATGGGCAGCAAAAGGGCTGGTTGGGTAAACAAGATTCAAGAGTTCGATATAGAAATTAGACCCACAAAACTAGTTCGTGGTCGCGCGCTATGCCAGGAGCTTGCAAAGAGTATCGTTGCCGAAGTAACAGCCTGCCAATGGGACAACCCAATAGCAGAAGGAAGCCTCGCAAATCAAGTAGCCGACGAAGAGGATTGGGTCAATGAGATAGTCAGATACTTCAACTCCGGCAGGTGTCCCCAACGCCTGAATGCTTCGCAGTGGCGTCGTTTCAAAATGCGCGCCCTCCGTTATGTATTACGTCCCGAGGGACTATTCTTCAAAAATATTGATGGTGTTCTTCTAAGATGCATAAGAGAAGATGATAAGAAAAGGGTCCTTGGTGAGTTTCACTCCGGGTTATCAGGGGGCCACTTTGCAGGAAGGACAACAACTTTAAAAATAATCAGGGCAGGCTACTATTGGCCTACCCTCTTCGCTGATGCCTTTGCAGTCTGCCGAAAATGCGAGCAATGTCAGAAGTTTGCTGGCCGAAGCAAGAATGCTCCCATGCCCCTCCAACCGATACAGGTAGAAACACCGTTCCAACAGTGGGGATTAGATTTTGTGGGAGTCATCTCGCCAAATTCATCAGCAGGACATAAGTTTATTTTGACTGCAACTGACTATTTCACCAGATGGGCCGAGGCAGTACCTACAAAACACGTCGATCAGGAGACAATTATTACATTCCTAGAGGGCTTAATTACCCGTTTCGGCGTCCCTGAAGCAATAGTAACAGACAACGGTCCCGGATTCATAGGTGCCAAGATAAATGAGTTTGCCTGTAAGTATGGAATATACCTCAAGGCCACCTCCAATTACTATCCACAGGGTAATGGGTTAGCAGAATCAACAAATAAAACCCTGTTAAAACTACTAAGGAAGCTTGTGGAGAAAAACAAGAGAACTTGGCACCTCCTTTTGGATCACGCCCTATGGGCTGATCGGATCTCTATTAAAAGGTCGATCAAGACCTCACCCTATGCCTTAGTATACGACAAAGAGGCTGTCCTGCCAACTCATATAGAGATTCCCGCTTTATGGATGTTAGATGATGGGAAAGAGGAATTTGATCCCATGGAAGCAAGATTAGCCCAATTGCTCCAGTTGGAGGAGGACCGAGAAAAAGCTTATGAAGACTTCGCAAGGCACGCACAAATTACCCAGGACTGGTTCAAGAGGAAATCTTCTGCCCGCACTTTCAAGGTCGGGGACCTAGTTTGGAAATGGGACTCATGGAAGGCCAAGCCAGGCAACCACGACAAGCTCGACGCGTTCTGGGAAGGACCATTTGAAATTGTAAAGGTGAATTCAGCTAACTCTTTCATCCTTAAGGACGAGGCCGGCCAGACCCTGCCGATTCCCGTAAACGGTCTTCATTTGAAGACCTTTCATCATTAAAAGGTACCCCAAAAATTTTGCCCTTGTATATAGTATTTTGTCGTCCACACCTGTATATACTTTGTTTTAAGATCTTTTAGAGTTAGAAATATAGTTAGAAGAGGATCGCGGTGTCTCGTCGCAAAGCTAGCTAGTTTTGGCTCAAAATTACTAAGTCTGATTCCACCAAGCCAAGTGGAAACTGCTTCGGAAATTTCTTATGCGAAGTGGCCGTCGTAAGATGGTTTGCTGCGAAGTGTCTCAGCATCGAGAGATGAAATGGCGTGAAGACAGTCCCTTCAAGACCGAAAAGCGTCACAATGAAGCTTGGAACCAAAATACGGCGCTTCACCAACTAAGACAACGTCAAGAGATGACTTATAAAGCCCCCAGGACCAAAGGGAGAAAGCAGATTCAATAGCTTCGCCCGGAGACAAACTTCGCTAAAGGAGTAGATGAAAGAGCCCCCTAGAAGCTTCCGATTGACTAAGGCATGGGAGAGGCTTCGCACAAAATGACTTGGCGAAGCAATATTCAGATGATAATCTAGCGAACCATTCCCATAGTCCACAAAAACGATGAAGTCGGGAGTACTCGCGAAGTAAATACTTCGCTCGGAAGGGAGCCGAACCTCCACTTCGGGATTAGTTCTTTGCGAAGTAGTCAGTCATCGGAACACCAAGGTAATCCCCAATACCGTGAAAAGGTAGCTTCGGGTCTAAGGCACAGCGAACCTACGGATCGCTCAAGACTCCAGCGAAATACCATTGGCAAAGGTCAGTTTTACTAAGTCTAAGGCACAAAATCTACTTCGGGAAATAAGGCCTGCCAAACTCCTGAGTCGCTCACAATTTTTGCGAAGCAACGAAGCCGAATAAGACGCATTTAAAACGTGCCTCGAGACGTGTGCCAGCAGCGGCTTAGAAAAATGTTCGAAACGTGCGGAGTTAATGCAAAGGTGGCGGAGCGTATCCCAAGGAAATTCAGTTATGATGAGAAGTCGTGCCCAGGTACGAGGTAATGGAAAGTTAAATCCTCGAGGCACGGTTAGGTACTCAAGGTACCTTGGCCCTCGTGCACAGACGCCGCAAAACCAATCAAAAAGCAGAGCGATCCCTTTGGTCCGATTTGCCAATTTAATTTTGGCAGGTTCCATTAATGGCAGTAGCTCCAATTCATGTCTATAAAAGCCGAGCTTCATTTATAAAAAAGCCATTTGCCTGTTGGAAATTCGAGTGTGAAGAAGCATAAGAGCCCTAATCAGAACCCTGCTGCTTTCGCACCTCTCTGCTGTAAAACCTTGTTGCCTCCTGAAAAAACAATGGGGAAAAGAGCTTCAAAAGAAAAAGGGAAAGAGCCCGATGTAGCAGGGTTGGAGAAGACCAAGAAAATGAAAGAAGAAAAACGGCACAGACCAAGGAAGGTCGATTTGAACCTCCGCCCCGAAAAGCAAGTCGTGGAAGAAGGGGAAGAATCTGAAGAGGAGCAGCTTCCAGAACCGCCCATTGATGGGTGGGAAAAAATAAAGGACACTATGCTTTCAAAAAGCATAGCCGAGCTTCGACAGACCGTAGACTTCATGAAAAGTCGGTTGTCCACGAAAAATAAGAGAGTTGCTGCCTACTACTCCCATATCTACTGGTATCTAACCCCACCAGTACATCACTGCCCTGAGTTAGTTCATGCCATCGCGCAGAACTACCAGCCCTCGACCAGGCAGGTCTTAGATGCAACAGGTAACAAACTGATCACCATTTTTGGAGAAGACGTTCAAGAAGCTTTCGCCCCGAGGCAGGGACCGCCTAAGGAGTATACTGTGCGCAACGTTAGCTTGAACGAACATATGGGGAGATTCACCCCCTCTGATCACATTATTAAATTTTTGAAAGACAATTTGAAGGATGGGCTCCCTTCGGGAAAATTGCCACAAATGCCTCGCCCCCTCAGCGATTTCAAATACCCGGACATATTCTCCATTATTGCATGGGTGGCGGGCCTATCCACTGATGATGTTGTGTACCCTTGGCAAGTAACGCTTGCAGAATGCATTTCACGCGGGGAGTTCTACGCTCCGGATACTTCACGGCCCCATGTCAACCCGGTATTCTTTAATTGGGCGGAGTGGGTAGCCCAAACTCTACACACGCGGTTGGCCAACCTGAAAAGTTCTGGCGCGGACCAGTATTTCAGCCCCTGCTCCTTCCTGATCTTGCTTTTCTTCTACCATACCCAGGAGCGGTTCCCTCACATTGCTGTCAGCCAAATCGGCAAGGAAGGAGTTCCCCAGCCGGTATACCAGTGGACTTCCCTCCTGGCGAAGTCAGAATCATATTATGTCTTCAACCAATAGTTCTTGGGACCTGCCATGCAACTCATGCAAGGCTCCTACCCCCGAGTTCCCGCAATTCTCAGAGATAGAGTCATCAAAGAGAGGAGGGGCGATGTTTTTCAACTTACACAGGGACTTGTCGTCCGTCTGTTTGGGTTCACAGGGAAGCCTTTCCTGTTGCCCCTCTATACATCCGAGTACCAGTTTGCACTAGAGGTCGCTCGTCAGAGCGACGTAACCAATGTTGTCTATGGCCACGGCCGGAAGTGGGCGCCAACCTGTGACTTCCCCTTCAAAATGGGGGTCGTTGAGGTTTTTGCTCTCAAACAATATATTCATCTGGAGGAGAAGCTCGCCGACTTTGGCCTGTTGCAGATTCCACAGCGGTGGTGCTATGACCCCTTGGGGGTAATGAGGGACCACCTCAGATTCAAAAATTTCCATGTTTGCCCCCGCCCGGAGATAGTGGAGCAGCGGAATAACCCCACCGGGAGGGACCTAGAATGGCACCTTGAGAGAATGAAAACATTGCCCCCGTGGCATGAATTTTATACCATGGAAGTTGAATATGATCCCATCCGACACCCTTTTTCGGGACCAGACTCTGCATTTTGGAAAAATATGAAGGATGATCTGAGGGAAGAGCTAAAAGGTTGGCGCGAAGATCAGCTAAGAGAATGGTGGATAATGAGAGTTCACCGACGAAAGCAAAGATCATACGGTCTTCTAGAGATGGATGAAGATTTTAGCATTTTTTATGAAGCCAACGTTGGGTCCTGGCAGCCCATCTCCTTCGCTGACTTCATTTCTCCTAGTACCCCGGACTCGGGTGAAATCCCAAAGAGAATTGAAGATGTTTCTGAGCAGGAAGAAAAAGAGGAGATAGTAGCGACTCAGCAAGAGTTGCCAAAAGACCCTGCTGGCGGTTCCGATATGGACATCGGAAGGGAAGCAAGGGAAGAAAAGAAGAAAAGGAAGAGGCTGGATAGAATTCAAATGCCCCCTCCGCATCCGAAGAAACCTCGCACTAGACCCTTCGGTGCTTCTGGTGAGCAACTTGCAGTAGCTTCGGCTGAGGCAGACGTTGAAGGAGCGGCACCTGGACCACCGCAGTAGGAAGAAAAGGAGTTTGTCGATATCGATATAGTTGATGTGGAGGAATACCTCCAAAAGGAAAAGGTGAAAGAAGGAAGAGCTTCAAATGTTGAAGAAGCAGAAGCGCAGAGCGGACGCGAGCCAAACATGCAAGATTTCGCCGACACTGCTCTGTCAGTAGAGCACGCAGGTACGCACCCTCCTTCCCCTACACCTGTATCACAAGTTGTGTCTATAGCAGTCCCGACCGAAAGACCCCCGGAATTTTCTGTCCCATCGGACAAGTCCCCCTTGTTTTCTATCGAACAGTCACCCATTCATATGGTTTCGTTTGCTGCCACCACCTCGTTCACCCAAGCCTTACCTCCTAATCCCGCCGGCTCCCCAATCATCGCCACCACATCTGAGTTATCTGGCCGGGACACGTCCGTTAGCCAAACATCACTCACCCACGCCACCAACCCTACAACGCCCGAACAATCTAGGGGTGACACTTCACTTCCTAACCCTGATACCCGCTCCACGGCAGCACCAACCACCACTCCATCCACAGGATCCCCCACTACACCCATCGCCAACCCCATTGGCGAATCATCATCTTTACAGTCATTGTACCTATTTACACCCCTGGCTGGCAATCCGGGCCTGATCGAAAGTGAATTGACATTGGTCAAAGAACGCCCTCTGGCGGAGAAACTACTCCAGGCCAGACAAAATACAGATAAATTTCTCAAAGAAGCCAGGAAAAGGCGAGGGCGAACCTTGGCGAAGGAAGAAAAGTGCGCCGTATTTGACTTGAAAAACAAGAAATTGTACAAAGTGAAAAAGGTCCCCAAGGTTCGAAAACCAATTGATGAGATGACCCCAGCGGACTACGAGTACCAGGAAAGGATCAAGGACCTGGAGCACCTAGATGTCGATGATGAGTCTGAGTCCATGCACGTAAAGGTAGAATCAGTTCGTGCACACGCCAAGATAGCCAATGAGCGCCGCTACGAGGTAGAAAATGCAAACATCAAACTGGAAGAAGAGTTGGCTAAGGCTCTCTCACGACTCGAGGATGCTCAGAAACAATGTGAGCAGATGAAAAAGGAGATGGATGCCCTAAAACAGCAGGTGGTTCAACTGCAAGTTGCAACGGGAGATCAGAACAGGATACAGGCCGAAGCTGATTTGAAGGCCAAAGAATTTGAAGCAAAAATCTTGCAGATGCAACAACAGTTATATGAGAAGGAAAATTTGGAGCAGTTTGATAGGGGTAGGATTAAAAGCATCCGTTCACACTTGTTGAGAAATTTCAGATCCCGGGCCTCCAGCGCCCTGTCAATATTATCATACATCACTGAAGCCCAGAGTGCCGCTGCACAGAAGGGACCCCTAGTGGATGAAATTATACAGGAGATCAAACGTCGACTCAGTCTGGCCTTTGAGGTACAAAGCATCAAATACCAAGACTTGCAGGTAGCTGCCATGAGTCGGACGACAAGAGATTGGTCCACTGCGCAGTCCACTATTCGTGCCTTCTTTTCGAAGTTGAGGAAAGCCCAGAAGGCGAAACACCTCATGGATGTGTTTGAGCAGGAGCAACGCACTTCACTGGGGTACTTTCAAGATTTGTCAGTAGTGGGTTTCCCGAGTTTCACTGACGATGACGGAAACTTATTGACCAAGGAAGAACTTAAGCTCGCCTGGCTCCAATTTGAGAGCGACGTTTCAGAAATAGATGGTTGGGTGGAGCCAGTCACGGAGGAGACAATCACGGATTTCATCTTCAAATATTGCCGAATTGCCGCCTGTTTAAATGATTTGAATGAAAGAGCCAAGCATGCTAATATAGAGCAAATAGACAGGTTCCATATACTGGTCAAGGCGCTGCAGGATCGCGAACCCTTCCAGAAGGGCGCATGGGCTCATGTCCGCCATACTATGGAATGAATCCGTGATCGTCTTCCGCCGCCGCCACAGTAGGAACAGACACCAGAGGAAAGAGAAAAAGGAAAAGGGAAAGCAGTAGCTGAACAGGCACTCTCAGAGGAGGAAGAGCAAAAAGGAGAAGGGTCTGGAGGCAACTCTGGCCCAATGGATCAAGGTTGAGGGTCCTTGCACCGAGGCGAGCTCGTTGCCCCGTGAGCCGCCAGGAATGTTGACAATTCTGTCACATTGCTTGAAGGGGTAGAGAAAAATTTAAGTCTTGTGAAAAGGTTTCTCGGTTTGTTTTCTTGTTTCTTTTTGTATATCTCAAACATTACAACAATTTCCCATTTTTGCCCTTCACCCCTCATTTTTTCTTTTTGTTTGTATATAATTCATATAAGGAGCTTCGCCAGTAGAACAAACCAGGTTAAAGAGCTTCGCAGGAGAGAAAAGGAGGACAACTTCGCGGGAGGAAACTGGAAAATCTGGATAAAAGCCCAAAAATTTGCTAAGGCATGAAAAGTGCTTCGCTGGCGAAGCTATCACAGTACCCGGATCGGGCGGAAGTTTTGCGAAGCAACGATCACAAATCGCTAAAATTTCCTAAGTCCCTGAAAGCACTTCGCCAAAATCCGAGCGAAGCACCCACTTCGGCTCCTTGTCCTGGCGAACCATCTCTTCGGCGGATTCTACTTCGCCCTGGGCCGTTGCGAAGCATCTACTTCGGCCACATTTTTGCGAAGTTTCCTCATCCGAAGCTTCCCCCCCCCGAAATGTCAAAATATTCTAAGGCAGGAGTTAGCTTCGGGAAAAACCTTTCCGAACGACCTTTTTGAAGAGGTTCGCAGCGAAGTAGTTTACAACCCGGGCAAAATCCTCAGCGAAGCGGTGTTGAGCTCACACCTTGGGCAAAGCAGTAGTAAAAGTTAAAGGCCATGTTTGTTTTTTGCAGGGCATATCCACTTCGGCACAAAAGCCTCGCGAAGCATTTTTTGAAGGCTCCTTCCGGTGAAGCATCCACACTCGGCCATCCCGAACGCTTCGGCCCATACCTGCTGTGAAGCAAAGTTCCGAACAAGAATCCAGCGAAGCTCCTCTCAGGGCTCAACCAACGAGGGCGCTTTTCTCAAAGACACACACCCCAAGGCTGGGTATCTTTCCAAGGCATTCGAGTGTTTCATTAATGCATTTTTCTTGCCCGAAAGACCCGGTGCCCATTTGTAGTAATAGGACATGAGCTATCAGTTGCAGAGGAGAGACCAGAGCAACTTGTGCCTCCACTCGAGCACCTCACCCGGAGCGGCCCAGGACAGGTCAAACGGCTCATAAATGCAGATTTCCCCGGCTGACGCGGCCATGGTTGCTAATTGTAGAAATGAAAGCGAAACCTCAATCGCAAAAAGGGACGGGCATAGATTTTTGTAGCCTCCAGAGGCGTACTTGTAAATCCAGAGTATTAATGGCTCAGAGGGTCGGGTCCTCTATAAAAACCCTAGCATTGTAGTGAAGAAGGGGGGGAACTTCTGCTAGAAAGCTGCTGTAACTTGATTTTTGCAATTAATATTAAAGACTTTGGGCCTCATTTCTCTCTTGTATGCTGCCTTCTGTGATTATTTCTGCTATTCTGTCTTCGTTTGTATACTGTAATTCTGAATCCTGAATTTAGGTGTGTAATTGGGGACAGAACCCTGGAATTCTCCTGGAGGATACATAGGGGAGAAAATGCCATGTTAATGTTCTTGTATGCTGCCTGTGGATAGTGTTTCTGCTATATTTACATGTTTCCTGTTCGCTGTAATTCTGAAATCTGGATTTAGGCGTAGGGGAATAGATAAATCCTGGAACTCGTCCAGAGGATACATAGGAAAGTTAGCGTGGTGTTCATTTATGTGTTATCTTTTGTATTTATTGCTGCTACTTCAAGGTATTAGTTAGTAATCGTGCTGTCGGTTCTTCCCCTCGTTAAATCAACCAACTGTGTTTCTTCCCTACTCTTTTATTTCTTTCCTGCACTCTTACTCTTTTATTTCTTTCCTGCACTCTCATCTTCAAAAAATCAAGTAGTTTAGTAAAGGAGCCGGCCTTTCTCCGGATATTGGCACGGAGGGCATCTCTTCCCTCCGGCCTTTCAATGTTGGTCCAGGTCTAGGGCGCGTATACATGCAAAATCCTTTCCTGTGGCAGATTTGTGACCAACAAGACCACTTTGTCTTTCTCCAATCTCTTCAAGGACTTTTCTCAACCATAGAGCTTGAGTACTAGCATATGTGATGGCTATATACTCAACCTCAGTAGATGATAATGCTACAACAATCTGCTTCTTGGAACTCCATGTAATTAGTCCTGACCCTAGACTAAAACAGTTCCTTGATGTAGATTTCCTATCATCTATATTGCTGCCCCAATCACTATCACTGAAGCCAACTAACTTGACAGAATTACATTTGTGGTAATGGATTCCAAAATCCAATGTACCCTTTACATATCTTAGAATTCTTTTAGTTTCTTGTAGATGCAACTCATATGGATTAGCCATAAACCTTGAAACAAGAGAAACAACATATTGTATATCAGGTCTTGTGTTGGTGAGAAACATCAAACTCCCAACCATGCTCCTGTAAGTGGTCATGTCAAACTTCGGTGCTCCATCATCCTTGCTCAATTGGATCCCATGTCCTGTTGGAGTTGCAACTGATTTGCACTGCTCCATGGAAAATTTCTTGATCATATCACGAGCATACTTGTGTTGACATATGAAGATCCCTCTATTTTTTTGATGAACTTCCATGCCTAGGAAGTAATGCATTAAGCCAAGATCTTTCATCTCAAATTGTTTCATCATGGAGTGTTTGAACTCCATATTCATCTTATTATTACTACCCATAAATATGAGATCATCCACATATAAACAAACTATGATAATGTCTACACCATGCTTTAGGTAGTAGAGAGTAGGTTCACTTTTGCTCTAAGTGAATCCATACTCCTTGAAATAGTCGTCAATGCGAGAGTACCATGCTCTTGGTGCTTGCTTGAGGCCATAAAGTGCTTTTTTCAATTTATAAACAAGGTTATCCTTACCTTGTTCTTGAAAGCCTTGAGGTTGTTGAACATAAACCTCCTCAGTCAAGTACCCATTGAGAAAGGCACTTTTCACATCCATGTGATGAATGTTCCATCCTTTGTGGGCAGCCAAGGAAAGTACTGATCTGATTGTTTCGTGTCTAGCAATAGGAGCAAAGGTTTCCTCATAGTCAATGCCATATTTCTGAGTGAAACCTTTTGCTACAAGTCTTGCCTTGTGCCTTTCAATGCTTCCATCAGCATTGAATTTGGTCTTGTAGACCCATTTACATCCAACACATTTTTTTCCTTTAGGAAGCTTTACTAGCTCCCAAGTATCATTATTTTTTATAGAGGTTATTTCCTCTTTCATGGCTTCCTGCCATACATTATGAGTACATGCCTTCTCATAGCTAGATGGTTCTAGATGTGCACTAGTTAATAAAGCATAATTAACTACATCTCCCTTAGGATCTTGGGAGTCATCATCCCCATACATATGCAGATTTTCAAGTTTTTGCAAAACTGAATTCATTTCACTAGCTTGGCTTCTAGTGTATCTTTTCTAGAAATTTTGATCCAACATTTGAAAATATGGATGATGTTGTAATGTTATTTTACCTCTTTATGGAGAATCAATATCCATAGGTGAAGAACTTACTGATATCTATGGAGAAGGACTTGGAGTGGCTGCTGATGTACTCGAAGTAGTACTCTTGCTTGGGCTTGGAGGGGGTGTGCCTTTGTTTTTCTTGGGAGACACCTGTTGTATTTGTGAAGAACTTACATCTTGGGATTCATCATCAACAAAAATTCTTTGATGACCCCATTCTCCCCCTTCATCAAAAATTACATCCCTGGAAAGTACAATTTTGTGCGTCTTTGGATTGTAGAGTCTATATGCTTTGGTAGACTCACAATATCCTACAAAAATACATGCTTGACTCTTGGGATCAAGCTTCTTTCTTTTTTCATCAAGAATGTGTGCATATGCTAAAGAACCAAAGACTTTGAAATGTTTTACATTCGACTTCTTGCCATACCACCCCTCATAAGGAGTGATCCCATCTAAACTAGAAGTAGGACTCCTATTTAGAATGTAAACACTGGTTCTGATAGCATCGACCCAATACATATTACTTAGATGCTTAGTTTGAAGCATCGTTCTCGCCATCTCGACTATGGTGCGGTTCTTTCTTTCTGCCACACCATTTTGTTGTGGAGTATAGGCAGTGGTGAATTGCCTTTTTATCCCACATGCTTTACAATATTTCAAAAATTCTTTTGAAGAGTACTCACCTCCTCGATCTGTCCTAAGACATTTTACATGGAACTCACTTTGTTTCTCTACATTGTTCTTGAAATCTATGAAGCAATCAAAAGCTTCATCTTTGTGTTTCAAGAAATAAATCCAACACATCCTAGAGAAATCATCTATAAAAGTGAGAAAATAGGAATTATTACCTATGCTTTTTGTCTGCATTGGACCACAAATGTCCGAATGCACCAGTTGAAGTGGATGGCTGGCCCTCCATGCTTGTCCTTTCAAAAACTTGGACCTGGAGTGCTTTCCCAAAGCACATCCTTCATAGACCTCCTTGTGTTCATTGATTTTAGGAAGTCCTGTCACCATAGCTTGAGAAATTAACAATTTCAAGCTAGCAGAATTTAGGTGACCATATCTCAAGTGCCAAAGCACACTTGGATTTACAATAGCAATATTTGCAAGTTGAGCACCCCCTGGTTCTCCAAAATTAAGGGGAAATAACCTATTTTTGGTCATAGGTACCTGTGTGATGACTCGATTACAATTGTTTTTATCAAAAATGACACATTTTCCTTCATCAAAAACAAGTTTGTAATTCTTCTCCATCATTTGCCCAACGCTTAGCAGATTATGTTGGAGCTTTGGAGTGTAGTAGATGTCATTCACTTTCTTTATGCCTTATTTCGTTGGAACCTCCATGGCTCCAATGCCTTCAACTTGCAAAGCTTTATCATCCCCTAACTTGATTCGGGATTTATAGGTGGAATCCATTATAGCAAAGAGTCCTTCTTTGCCACTCATATGGTTGGAGCAACCAGTATCCAAAATCCAAGTATCATTCAGATTTTGTTCTGATTGCCCATAAGAAAGAAATAGATTAGATGTTCCATCTTCTTCACCATAATTTCCATATTGACTACTTCCTCCCTGAGAAGTCTTGGACCAACAATCATCGAGCAAAGTGACCTGGTTTACCACAATTAAAACAAGCCTTTTTGGATTTGTCACCTCCTCATCCTTGATTGCCATTTCGGCCTTGATTTCCACCTCTATTTTGATTTTTGCCTCTGTTCTAATTTCCACCTCTGCTGGGATTTCCTCCTCTGTAGCTGCTTCTGCCTCTACCTCTTCTTTGTCCTCTGCCTTGACCTCTTCCTTGTCCTCTTCCAGCACCCTCATTGGATGTGAAGGCTTTATCATCGCCTCCATAACTTGTTGAAGGAGATCCTTGTAATCTCTCTTCATGAGACATTAATGAACCGATTAATGCATCAAAAGTTAGAGTGGAAAGGTCTTTTGATTCTTCAATGATTATGGCTATGTGATTCCATTTTTGAAGAAGTGTTCTCAACACTTTCTTCACAACTATTTCAGGTTTGATTTCTTCGCCAAGTGTTACCATCTTATTGACAACTGCTTTGACTCTGACGTAGTAGTCACCAACTTTTTCATCTTCATTCATTTTGAGATTTTCAAAATCTCATTTTAGGGTTTGAAGCCTCACTTGCTTCACCTGATCGCTTCCCTGGAAACCTTCTTTCAAGGCTTTCCATGCATCTTGTGCAGTTAAACAAGAGGTAATTCTAGGAAAAATACTTTTCTCCAATGCTGCTTGGAGATGATAAAGAGCAGAAGAGTTGCTCTTTTGTGCTTCTTTCTTTGTTTTCTTATCTATTGCACTCAATGTAGCCCAATATGTGGGTTCTGTGTAACCCTCTTCTATTATGTCCCATAATCCCTTACCAATGAGTAATGTCCTCATTTTGATGGACCAGTACTCATAATCGTACCCATTAAATTTTGGAATAGGTAGATTGTTATTGGAGGCCATAGCTGCTAGAAATAAACTAGAAACACACTTTTATTTCTCTATTACAATCAAAGCACTCTGCTTTTCAAAGAAGGAAAGAAAAAGAAGTTACAAATTTAGATCAAATCTAGCTTGATTCACTCTTTCACTGATGGCATGTTCTTCTTGCTGAGGTTCTTCTATTACTTGATTCACAAAGTTGTCTGCTACTTGTTCTTCGTCGTCACTGATAAGGATTATCTCTGGTGAATTTGGTTCTAGTATTTCAATTGAGTCACTATTGTTGAATTATGGATTCACTGGTTCCTGTGGTGCAGTTCTTACAGATTTTGACTGCTCAAATCTGCTACCAAAAGAGTTGTCTTCAGAGTCTGCTTCATATCCTGAATCTGGATGTCTTTGATGGGCTATTATTGCATTCTGCAATTGACTAAATATAGTATGTAGTCCATAAGTGCGAACTTTTTCATCAAAATATTCAGCGTTTTCTCTTACTAAAAGAGAACAAAGGGCATGATAACACCCTGTGGATCGTATCATGAAGTGTTACACAATTCTACCCTTCAATGCAAAAATATCCCCCTTTACAGCCTATGAGGCTATTACAAAAAAATTTCAGCCTTCTAGTCTCTCAGACTATTACAAAAAATTTTGACTCTTCAAGCCTCACACATTTCACTTTTTCAAGCCTCTTGGGCTTATTACATAAATTTCATCTTAGGAAATATTTGCACCTCTTTTTTTTTATGCCCACGTGAGTCGAACCCGTGACCTCTCCACAAGGAGAGTCTTAACTCACTCCTCCCTACTGCCTTGGCTACCACTGCCAATGACTCTTAAAAGCACGATGCATGCTTTAAACTTTCCTTTGCTATGATGAGACAAAAAAAGAAATAAAAATTTGATGTCGTCGAGTTTCAAACTCGTGATCGAGGGAGGGGAAGGGTTTTAAGCCTGGCTCCTCAAGCCAGTCGGGCTACAATGCTTGACATGAAGACTTATGGTGAAGCCTTCGATATCAAGGTGACCCGTGTCACCTTTTTAAAAAAAAAATGGTATTTAAAATCCCACATTCATGCGAAAGGATGAATGTGAGCTAAACAAATACCTTAACATGCTCACATTGATTTGATTGCCTTCGAGCAGTCGCGTGCCTCCATTTTTCCAACTACCCGTCCAATGAATGCTTGCCACCTCGACACCCGTGTTGTCTTCCAACACCACATCGACATTCATCCACGTGTCTCTGTTTCCATGTCAGATCTGCGTTAGTCCTCCTTGCCACATCACTATCTACCACATCATGCTCGCGTCAGTCCTAAGTCTGTGGCTTCTCGCCACGTGTCCTCCTTGGATCCCGCCATGTATCACTTTGTAAGCTCTACTATCTGCACTCCACCTCAGCTTTTGTGCCTGATGTGTCTGGTCAGTGTTTGCTCTATCAGGTGTGCTCCACTTTGGCTTCTGTGTCTACTGTGTTCGATCAGTGCATGTTGTGTTTGATGCGCTAGTTGGTTCATCTAGTTGTCCTCTACAAGCCTTCTCAAGCCTCGAGATGTGTGCTCTCTCTGTGGGCTACTTTTGACCTCGCATAGGGATCCAAGTCACACCTCGATATCCTCACCCCTCCTTCTGTGGACCCTCAACCTGAAGCTCGTGCCTGGCTTACAATAGCCTCAATACCTCCTCCAGCTCTAATACCAAATAAAGACTATGAATGATTAAAAATCCTTCCAATCTCATTAGATATAAAATGCCAAGGTTACAAGATTATATAGTTTAGGAAATAGGCTAGAAATAGATACGAGAAAATTAGGGAGAGAAAATAGGAAAGAGAAGAAATAGGGAGGAAAGAAGAATTTAAAATGAAACTCTCTCGCTTGCCGTCCATCCTCTTGTCGTCAACCTCATCACCTACCATCCAACCTTGGTGAAATTACCAAGGTAGGTTAAATTCCAACACCTCCAAGCTGACAAAGTCCTAGTCTCATGATTGAACTATGAACCACAAAAAATAGAATGTAGATATTAGTGTAAAATATTGGAGTCCATCATTTTCTCAATTTTCTCAACCATCCTTTTAGTGAGAGAGTAATGATTTTATCCATTGTTTTCCATAGACACGCAATTATGGAGGTCTAATATTGGGCTTAATCATTTTGGCTAGCACTACACTATCAATATAATTGAATTGTAGTACCCACAATCAAGAGGTGATCATTTAGAGCCTTTGGTGGTACGTTCTAGGGTGTAACCCTCAACATCTACTCCATATTGACTAGTTTCAAGTTATGTGGCATTAGGATGAAAAATAATCTCATTTTTAAATCCTATAAAAGAGTCATCACTTTGTTCATAAAAATTCTATCATTCTAAGGTATCAAAGTGAAACCTTTCTTCCATCATTTTATTTCCATGGTTTTCTCTAAGGAAGGTATGAACATCTTAAATGAAAAATATAACAAACATCAATTGCCTATTGAATGCTTGCATGATGTAGTTCGTGGTGTGAAAGATATTATCACGTGGTAGAATCAAATCCAAAGAATCTTCCTAGGGGAGGTTTTGTCATTTTGTAAAGTTTAAGAAAGTATTCGATAGAAATATCACTAGCATTAGAGGGGTGCCATAATAGTTAGCAAGTAGAGACTTTGGTTCTTTGTTAGAAGAAATATTAGGTCTGACTCCCTCCTTTTTATTCTAAAGAGTTAAAAAGAAAAGCAAAAAGTTATCTTCTTGCATAAAGAGGAGTTGGTATTTTTTTGAAAGGAAGTACCCCTAGAAAAACAAATTATTGCAATTTCCTATAGTTCTTAAAAGAAAATTTAAACTTAGACTATAGTGAATATTTGTAAAATATGAAAAAGGAGAGGTTATTAAAATTTTGTAAAAAAATGCATTTTCAGCAATGACCAACACTTTAAATTATTTTCAGGTTCCTCACCTCAGAATATTTTTGTAAAACATGTGCATAAGCACAAATCACAATGCTTGGTATAAATGATACCTATATCTTGTGGTTATAGGTAATGTTATCTCATTAAGTTATTGTCTATAGCCTAACACAATTTTTATAATGATGTCTAGGCATGGACCCTATAAATCATTGGGGGAGATAACAAAATCATTTGTTTTGTGTGATTATTTCCAATCCATTTTTTACCCTATCATCACTATCACTAGACATAAATCTTAAAATTAAAAAATTCTAAGTATATAGGGAAATTACACCCATGTACACGGATTTCTTTGTAAGTGGGTGTCATAGATAGGGCAAATCCTTTTCCATACTACTTTGGAACCAAATACCATTATATTTTACGTACCTTAAGGTCTCTCACATACGAATATGTATATCAAGAGGACTAGCTTCTTCCATATAACGATGGATATGTAGGAAGGGCAGGTATATAGAAAGATTCGATATATCGAAAGAGGGACCATTTGGTAGACAAAAAGAACCTTCACCATGGCATCATAAAAGAAAAATCTTATAGAATCACAACTTCTCAAAGATCCAAACTTTGAACCATGGAATAACAAGTTGAGGGTCATCCTAATGGTTGAGAAACTCTAGTACATAGTTATCAAAAAGATAACTAGGCTAGAAGAGGATGAAGAGGCTCAATAATAGTTTATTGAGGCTAATGCCAAGGCACTACTGGTCATCTCCCTTGCCACAATAAATATCATTTAGTCACACATTAGTGAAGGACAAACATTCAAGGAGGCTTGGGATACACTTTTGACCATATTTGAAGGGAAGAATGAAGCTAAAATCCTTCACCTTCAACCTCAACTCCATATTTTGAAAATTCAATATGGAGAAAGTGTTGAATAATTCATTTGTAGAGTTGATTTAAAAGTAATATTGAAAACCATGAGAAGAAAAGTAGAAGATAAGCTCTAGTACTCATTATACTTAGAGCCTTACCATATTCATTTTGAATGTTAATTACTTGTTTGCAAGTATCATACATTAAGGTGTCCTTTGATGAATTGGTGAACATGCTTCAATAGGAGGAAGTAAAAAATCAATTAAGGGACCAAATAATAAATAATGCATGCATTTCCATAATGAATTCATAGAAGGAACTCTCATCATATGCATCACCATCCCAAAAACAACCTCAATAATAAAATAGGTACTATCATATTTATAAGAAGGACATGATACAAATTTTTATGGATATAATTATATGACTTGAGCGAGTCATGCCCATAAGACTCCTCATCAACAAGGACATGTTACACATGAAGAACCAAAATTTGATTGTGAACAGGACTTTGAACTAGCACACAAGGTATTGATGACCAAGCTAGTAAAAAAACCAAAAGATCAATTTTGGTACATTGATTTAGATTCCAAAAAGCATATTACTAGAGACTGAATGTGATTTCATTCCCTACAAGCGAAATAAGAGAAACTAGTCACTTTTGCTAGTGATAATAGTTATCATGATAAATGAATTGAAAATGTTCCTATCAATTTTACTGATGAAAAATGCATAATTTAAAATGTGTTATTTGTGCCTAGACTAGAAAATAACTTGCTATCAGTATTTATCTCACAAATGATAGATCATGAAATGGTAGTTGAATTCAAGGTTGTTCATAGCAATAAGTATTTTATCACTAAAAATGATAAGTTTGTTGCAATTGGTTCATATAAGAATGGTCTATTTGCTCTCATTGTCATATCATCTCCTAATGTTGCACTGTCTACTACCATGAAAGATGCTACCTCACTCTTGTTAGTCTCACAATGGCACTGAGAGGGGGGGGTGAATCAGTGTAGCTATTTAAATTCAAATCTACAACTCTTAAATCTGAAGCAAGGAGAACTTAAAATAGATAAAGCAAATATAACAAGAGAGCATTCCACAACACACGATTTAACGAGGTTCACCAGTTTTGGCTACTCCTCAAAAATAGACTGCTTGGACTCCCATCCAAATCCAGCCTTTGCAAAGCACCAACTTTACAAACAGTTTACCAAGACACACCTGGAAGGAGCACCAACCCCTAATTTATCTGCACCAACAGAAAGGAGCACCAACCCCTGATTTACCAGCACCAACTGGAAGGAGCACCAACCCCTGATTCCAAGCACCAACTTGGATTTCTATTTTGAATCTTAGATTGACATAAATATGCCTTCACTTTTACAAGACCCTTACTGGTCTATTGCTCATCCAACCTCTCTTTCAATTCAGGAAACACATATTCCTTCTGTGCACTTGCTGTCGCACTCTCTCAGTCATGCTCTATCAATTGCGCTCTTTCTACACCGCTCTTCTCTTAGCAGTGCTCTATCTCCACTCTCTTTCTCTTTGGCTACACACCTTTTTCTATACCCACACAGAGCTCAACCTAACGGATCACTCTTACCACTCTACTTACTGCGCTCTGACAGCCTTCTCTACGCTCTGACAACCTTCTCTATGCTCTGACAGCCTTCTCTACTCGCTTACGGCTCTGACAGCCTTATCTGCTCATTTACGGCTCTCTGACAGCCTTCTCTTCTCATTTCGACGCTCTGACATTCTTATCTGCTCTCTTACACAGTTCAGAGCTCAACCCTAATTCTTAACTTATATGCACATTCTTACGACTCTCTTCAACAACCTTTTCTCAGCACATATATTATTTTATCAGCGACACCTTCCCTCTTTATGGCGGCACACTATTCAATTTTGAGTGGCACTTTTTCTTCTACATGCAACTGCCCTTTTATAACAATATTTTCATCTTGAAACCCTAAGTCTTCTATAACTTCCATAATCCCGCATGTAGCCTATTCATAGCTACTCCTGTAAGTAACTCCTTTCTGACACAATATTCTTACATGCAACCTATTAATAGGTTTGTCTCTTTATTTGGGACTCTCAGTATGGCCACCGCTCGAAAGTTTCACAGCGTCACGGCCCTGTAATAGTCATTATGTCTTTAATGCACTGTTCTAATTTTAGCTGCATAATTTTATTTTGTAACTGCCCCTTGTAACTACAGTTCTGACTCCAGTTAACTCTTCTTTATTTTTCCTGCATGATTTTCTTTGCAACACCCCTCTGACTCCAGTTAACTCTTCTTATTTTATCTACCTAATTTTTCCTCTACAAGCAGTTTTGACTCTAGTTAACTCTTCTTATTCTGGCTGCATGAATTCTTTCTATAATTGCCTCTGTTACTATCGTACTGTCTGTAGTTCACTGTTACATTTCTTTGTTTCAGCTGAGTTCTCTTCTTAGCTCGCGCCAAGGCGACCTGTCGCGAAATCGTGACACTTCTACCCCTTTGAATTTTTCTTGTCGTTTGACCGCAAAAACATGACATGTCATGATATCGCGACACTTTCGCCTCTTGGTCCTCTTCTCGGCTTGCACCCACGAAAACACAACATGTCGCGATATCGTGACACTTTTTGCCTCCGTACACTCTACTTGGCTTGCACTAGTGAAAACATGACATGTCGCGAAATCGTGACACTTTTCGCTTCCTTGCACTCTTCTCGGCATGCACTAGCAAAAACATGACATGTCACGAAATCGTGACACTTTTCGCTTCCTTGCACTCTTCTCGGCATGCACCAGCGAAAACATGACATGTCGTGAAATCGTGACACTTTTTGCTTCCTTGCACTCTTCTCGGCTTGCACTCGTGAAAACAGAACATGTCACGAAATCGTGACACTTTCGCTGCCTTATGCCTTTCTCTGCCTTTTGCCCGCGAAAATGGAACATGTCACAAAATCGTGACACTTTCGCTGTCTTGCTTCATTGTCTCGGCTTGCACTAGCGAAAACATGACATGTCACGAAATCGTGACACTTTTTCTCCTTAGCGCTTTTCTTCCCTTCGGGTCGTAAAAACCCGACATGTCGCGATATCGTGACACTTTTTCTCCTTAGCGCTTCCTCTTGCAAATTGTCGTGAAATCGTGACACTTTTCCTTGCAAGCTCCTTCTCTCGAACTTGTCACGAAATCGTGACACATTTTCGTTCGTACTGCCTCTCTTGCAAATTGTCGTGAAATCGTGACACTTTTCCTTGCAAGCTCTTTCTCTCAAACATGTCGCGAAATCGTGACACATTTTCGTTCGTACTGCCTCTCTTGCAGATTGTCGTGAAATCGTGACACTTTTCTTTGCGAGCTCCTTCTCTCAAACATGTCATGAAATCATGACACATTTTCGTCCGTACTGCCTCTCTTGCAGATTGTCGTGAAATCATGACACTTTTCTTTGCAAGCTCCTTCTCCCCGAACATGTCACGAAATCATGACAGTTTTCTTTGCTTGCGCCTTCTCTCTAAACATGTCGTGAAATCGTGACAATTTTTCTGTATGCACTGCTTCTTCGAACATGTGAAATCATGATAGTTTTCTTACTTGCCTTATTTTCTTCCAACATGTCGCGAAATCGTGACAGTTTTTCTACTTACCTTCTTTTCTTTCAACATGTCGTGAAATCATGACAGTTTTTCTACTTGGCTTCTTTGCTTCCAACTTGTCACGAAATCGTGACAATTTTTCTACTTGCCTTCTTTGCTTCCAACATGTCGCGTAATCGCGACAGTTTTCCTTGTGTTTTCTCTCTCTTCAAACATGTCACGAAATCGTGATAGTTTTTCTTGCGCTTTCTCTCTCCTCAAACATGTCGCGATATCATGATAGTTTTTCTTGCGCTTTCTCTCTCCTCAAACATGTCGCGATATCACGACAGTTTTTCCAGCTTTTCAACATGTCGCGATATCGCGACAGTTTTCTTACTTGCCAAATATGTCACGATATCGCGACAGAAAACATGTCGCGATATCGCGACAATTTTCTTACTTGTCTTTTTCTTTGATCCTTTGAATCTGGGCCACTTCTGTCTTCTTGGAAATTCACTGTACATGCTCGATCGCTCTGAACTCTTGTTCACTTCATCAACCGATCTATCTAATGACCTCTGCACTTTTGTCCATTGCATCAACCGATCCTCTGTCTGTGTTGACAACAATGACAATACTTTGGCTGCACCTTGCTCATCAATGAACTCCTATCCATTGCATCAACCGATCCTCTGTCTGTGTTGACAACAATGACAATACTTTGGTTGCACCTTGCTCATCAATCTCCCCCTTTGGAATTGTTGGCAACACACGTAATTGCGTGCAATTACCTGTAACTCTTCTCCCCCTTTGACAATAATACCAAAGGGTGGTTGCAAAACTCCCCCTGAGTCCATGCACAACATTCTCAGGCAAAAATTATTACAGTTAGCAAAAATCATAAACATGAGCAATAAGATAAACAAATGCATAAATGCTCCCCCTGAGAATTTGATCCCGATGGCTAGTCAATTCTTAGTCTATTCTTGGGAATATGTGACCACTTCATTTCATTGTTTGACAACATCATGATAAGCATAATAGGCATCAACAATATCAATAATGTGAGTAGCAGCAATAACCAGTGAATGACATCATCACTGTCAACTTCACCAATATAATATGTGTAAGAACATGGCTGGACTACTGTCTTCTGAGTACCAACCCTCTGTTGCTCTGCAATCTCAAACTTGTCCACTATTAGTGAAGGCATACACTGATTGTATATATCCAACTGTTTGTTCTGCAATGCTGGCAGCATCTACAAATGCATCTTGGATATTCTCAACAAGCTTGAACCTAATGTCAGCTGTTTGTCTCTCTCTTCAGTGAGAATCCAGCAGGCTACCTCAATCCACTTTCAACTCTGTGTAAGCATCAAATACTGTACTGCAACACAACCAAATTCCTTTTTATATTTACAACCTGATCTGAGTTTTCTACGATTTATTGCAGATCACACCTTACTTTCAACTGTGCAAATCAGGAGAAGACATTTTGTCAAACACTTTATGGCCAACCATAGTGCACCTTACTCAACCTCATACTTCTTAACCTTGGATTGGCATTTTATCAACAGTTAAAACGAAACTGTCTGTGAATTAACTATATTCACCAAGGCGTCATGAAAGATCTAACAATCTTCACATCAAAGCGTAGAACAAATACATGTTGCTTTTATCGAAACACAAATACGCAGCTAGGGCAAGCATTCTTCCACTAATCAAATTATCTGAACTGTTATGATTCGTAATTTTGAACAGTGGCAGTAAGAATCATCAATAGTACAACAATGACATATCTCAAAACTACCAATGGTGACAGCTCTCAAATTAATCACCACACTTCACGGCACTTCCACAAACCACTACATAAACTGAAAAACACACTTTAACAACTATACGACAATATCCCGACTACTTGCCTTTCATCCTCAGATAACCAAACAAATTCATAGGAGCATAAAAATAAGATTTTAAAATTGCTCCCCTTGAGGATGTGCCACCTGGAGTGGCTTAGTGCAATAGCGGAGTAGTCTCCTTCAGTCCAAGGAGACACGATCCCTTTTCTTCTGTCTTTCTCCAGACTTCCTTGAACTTGGGCCGCTCTTTTGCTTTCCACTCTGGTTTGATAGCAGTCTTGGTCACATTTTTGATTTTTCTTTTTCGGTAGCTTGTGCCTGTCTTTCAAGAAATTTTTTGTTTTGTCTCAAACCATTTGGTTGATATTTTCTTCCTTGATATTTATTTGCTACAAATGTACTTCGACAGTTTCGAGCAATGTGCCCAAAATTATGACAGTTATAACATTCTACTGCATAATCCATCGAAGGTGAATAGACATTTCTCTTGTGCGGTTGTTTCTTGTGCATCCTTGATGGATGATTATTTTCTTTTCTTTTATGCACATGATTTATTCCCTATCTGTATTGCATTCTTTGCGTCTGATGAAGTCTACCATTTTGCCTTCGATTAGAAATGAAAGTGCTTGGACAAAACTTTGCTATGTGCCCATTACCGTTACATTTAAAACATCGCACGTGGTGTTCACTCAGAAATGCAGATGTATTTCTAACAACATAATTCTTTGATCTATTATTCTATCCACAATAAAATGCCTTGTGACCGTAATGGTTGCATCTAACACAATAGCCATCAAAAGCATTATTATTAAAAGAGTGAGAGTGATAGAACCTCTTTTGCTGTGGTTGCTTTGTTGTAGATCTCCTTTGATATTTTCTTCCTTTTGAAGATTCAGCTTCAAACTTTTCTTGCTTCGATCCTTCAACAGTGGACTTCTTCTTTTCTGCACTTTTGGAAGATGAAGGTTGTTCAACTTCAAATCCAAGACCAAGCTTAGTCGTGGAGCTTCTTTGTTGCTTTATCATTTTATCTAGCAACTCTGTGCTCTTCTCATATTTGAGATTTATATTGGCCTCTTCTAGTTGTTTCTTCAATGAAACAATCTCTTCTTCTTGTTGGCAACAAATAGTCTCTTTCTCATTGATTTGAGACCTGAGAATATCTTCAATCCTTTTGTACTGTTCTACTTGCAGCTTTAGATCAATAATAACTTTGTTAGATTCCTGTTCACTTTTGCTGCATACATCGACTTCACCATCCAAGTGTGTCTTCAAGGCTTCTTCTATTTTCTTGGCCTTTTGAACTTGTAAGAAGAGATCTTCAATCTCATCCTCATATTCTTCCAACTTCTTGGATAGTATTTTGTTCTTTTTCTTTTCTATACTCAACTCTTCAAGTGCGGCGATCAACTCACCTTCTAGATCTACTTCAATCTCCAGGTTTTCATTGCATACTTTAGAATCCACTTCTTCTACCTTCTCTAGTTCAATTTTCTCTTCCACAAGAACTAAAACTAGCTGAGATGCCTTTTTGGAGGAGGATCTATTCTTCTTACCCATTGTGTACTAATCCAAGATCAACCTTAGCTGATTTAGCTTATTCAAGAACTTGGCTCTGATACCAATTGTTAGTCTTACAATGGCACTGAGAGGGGGGTGAATCAGTGTAGCTATTTAAATTCAAATCTACAACTCTTAAAGCTGAAGCAAGGAGAACTTAAAATAGATAAAGCAAATATAACAAGAGAGCATTCCACAACACACGATTTAACGAGGTTCACCAATTTTGGCTACTCCTCAAAAATAGACTACTTGGACTCCCATCCAAATCCAGCCTTTGCAAAGCACCAACTTTACAAACAGTTTACCAACACACACTAGAAGGAGCACCAACCCCTAATTTATCTGCACCAACAGAAAGGAGCACCAACCCCTGATTTACCAGCACCAACTAGAAGGAGCACCAACCCCTGATTCCAAGCACCAACTTGGATTTCTATTTTGAATCTTAGATTGACATAAATATGCCTTCACTTTTACAAGACCCTCACTGGTCTATTGCTCATCCAACCTCTCTTTCAATTTAGGAAACACATATTCCTTCTGTGCACTTGCTACCACACTCTCTTAGTCGTGCTCTATCAGCTACGCTCTTTCTACACCGCTCTTCTCTCAGTAGTGCTCTATCTCCACTCTCTTTCTCTTCGGCTACACACCTTTTTCTATACCCGCATAGAGCTCAACCTAACGGATCACTCTTACCACTCTGCTTACTATGCTTTGACAACCTTCTCTATGCTTTGACAGCCTTCTCTACTCGCTTATGGCTCTGACAACCTTATCTACTCATTTACGGCTCTCTGACAGCCTTCTCTGCTCATTTCGATGCTCTGACATTCTTATCTGCTCTCTTACACAGTTCAGAGCTCAACCCTAATTCTTAACTTATATGCACATTCTTATAGCTCTCTTCAACAACCTTTTCTCAGCACATATATTATTTTATCAGTGGCACCTTCCCTCTTTATGGCGGCACACTATTCAATTCTGAGCGGCACTTTACTTCTGCATGCAACTACCATTTTATAACAATATTTTCATCTTGAAACCCTAAGTCTTCTATAACTTCCATAATCCCGCATGCAGCCTATTCATAGCTACTCCTGTCAGTAACTCCTTTCTGACACAATATTCTTACACGCAACCTATTAATAGGTTTGTCTCTTTATTTGGGACTCTCAGTATGGCCACCGCTCTGACAGTTTCATAGTGTCACAGCCCTGTAACAGCCATTTTGTCTTTAATGCACTGTTCTAATTTTAGCTGCATAATTTTATTCTGTAACTGCCCCTTGTAACTACAGTTCTGACTCCAATTAACTCTTCTTTATTTTTCTTGCATGATTTTCTTTGCAACACCCCCATTCGACTCCAGTTAACTCTTCTTATTTTATCTGCCTAATTTTTCCTCTACAACTGCAGTTCTGACTCTAGTTAACTCTTCTTATTCTGTCTGCATGAATTCTTTATGTAACTGCTTCTGTTACTATTGTATTGTCTGTAGTTCACTGTTACATTTCTTTGTTTCGGTTGAGTTCTCTTCTTCGATCACGCCAAGGCGACCTATCACGAAATCGTGACACTTCTACCCCTTTGACTTTTTCTTGGCGTTTGACCGTGAAAACATGACATGTCGCGATATCGTGACACTTTTCACCTCCTTGTCCTCTTCTCGGCTTGCACCCGTAAAAACACATGTCACGATATCGTGACACTTTTCACCTCCGTACACTCTACTTGGCTTGCACCAGTGAAAACATGACATGTCGCAAAATCATGACACCTTTCGCTTCCTTGCACTCTTCTCGGCATGCACCAGTGAAAACATGACATGTCACAAAATCATGACACTTTTTGCTTCCTTGCACTCTTCTCGGCATGCACCAGCGAAAACATGACATGTCACGAAATCGTGACACTTTTTGCTTCCTTGCACTTTCTCTGCCTTTCACCCGCGAAAACAAAACATGTCGCGAAATCGTGACACTTTTGTTGCCTTGTGCCTTTCTCTGCCTTTCGCCCGTGAAAACGGAACATGTCGCAAAATCATGACACTTTCGCTGTCTTGCTTCATTGTTCGACTTGCACTAGCGAAAACATGACATGTCGCGAAATCGTGACACTTTTTCTCCTTAGCGCTTTTCTTCCCTTCGGGTCGCGAAAACCCGACATGTCGCGATATCGTGACACTTTTTCTCCTTAGCGCTTCCTCTTGCAAATTGTCATGAAATCGCGACACTTTTCCTTGCAAGCTTCTTCTCTCAAACATGTCACGAAATCGTGACACATTTTTGTCCGTACTGCCTCTCTTGCAAATTGTCGCGAAATCGTGACACTTTTCTTTGCAAGCTCTTTCTCTCAAACATGTCACGAAATCGTGACACATTTTCGTCCGTACTGCCTCTCTTGCAGATTATCACGAAATCGTGACACTTTTCTTTGCGAGCTCCTTCTCTCAAACATGTCGCAAAATCGTGACACATTTTCGTTCGTACTGCCTCTCTTGCAAATTGTCACGAAATCACGACACTTTTCTTTGCAAGCTCCTTCTCCTCGAACATGTCGCGAAATCGTGATAGTTTTCTTTGCTTGCGCCTTCTCCCCAAACATGTCGCGAAATCATGACAGTTTTTCTTGTATGCGCTGCTTCTCTCCGAACATGTCACGAAATCGTGATAGTTTTCTTACTTGCCTTCTTTGCTTCCAACATGTCGTGAAATCGTGATAGTTTTTCTACTTGCCTTCTTTGCTTTCAACATGTCGCGAAATCGTGATAGTTTTTCTACTTGGCTTCTTTGCTTCCAACTTGTCGCGAAATCGCGACAATTTTTCTACTTGCCTTCTTTGCTTTCAACATGTCACGAAATCGCGATAGTTTTCCTTTCGTTTTCTCTCTCTTCAAACATGTCACGAAATCACGACAGTTTTCCTTGCGCTTTCTCTCTCCTCAAACATGTCGCGATATCGTGACAATTTTTCTTATGCTTTCTCTCTCCTCAAACATGTCGCGATATCGCGACAGTTTTTCCAGCTTTTCAACATGTCGCGATATCGCGACAGTTTTCTTACTTGCCAAATATGTCGCGATATCGCGATAGAAAACATGTCGCGATAACGACAGTTTTCTTACTTGTCTTTTTCTTTGATCCTTTGAATTTGGGCCACTTCTGTCTTCTTGGAAATTCACTGTACATGCTCTGACTGCTCTGAACTCTTGTTCACTTCATCAACCGATCTATCTAATGACCTCTGCACTCTTGTCCATTGCATCAACCGATCCTCTGTCTATGTTGACAACAATGACAATACTTTGGCTGCACCTTGCTCATCAATGAACTCCTGTCCATTGCATCAACTGATCAACCTGACTATGTTGACAACAATGACAATACTTTGGTTGCACCTTGCTCATCAACCCTAGCATATGAGATATGGATATTTGAGCTTTGGATACTTAATCTAGTTAAATAAGCATCATATAATGATAGGTTTATCCAAACTTTCACCCACACTACCAATTTTCTTGGGTTGTCTAGGAAGAAAGCAATACTGAGAACCTTCTAAACTGAACACTCACAAAGCTAAAGGACTATTGGATGTCATATATATACTTATTTATGTAGACCAATGCCAACTAGTCATGGTGGATACAAATATTTTTAGCTATACTCATGAAAGATGTGGGTATATTTTCTACCACTCAAATCAAATGCCTTCCTAAATTTCCAATGCTTCAATAAGGTTTTTGAGATAGAAACTAGGCATCATATTCAAGTATTGTGCTTAGATCAAGGGGGAATATACCTCCAATATTTTTTAAGGTTTCTTACACAAAATAGGATCAAGGGACAACTTATTGTTGTGTACACTCTATAGTAGAATGAGGTTGTTGAAAGAATAAATTGTTCCATCATGAAAATGGTTCACTATATGCTAACTAGAGTTGGTCTGAATAAAGCTATCTCTTTTATTGTGTCTTAAAATAAGAGAACCAATAAATAAACTTCAAGGAATTACACCTGAAGAAGCTTCGTCTAGGAGAATCCTTCATTTGTCATCTTAGAGTTTTTATAAGTAATATATACATTCATGTACCAAAACAAAAAAGGACCAAGTTAGATGGAAAAACTTTACCTTGCATATTTATTGGGTATGATGAGGCATCAAAATATTATTGACTAATTGATCTAGTCACCAATAACATACACAAGTACAAATATGATATTTGACAAAGAATTTAGAAATAAAAAACTATTGAAGATCCTAGGGAGTCTAAATATTTTATTGTAAACATTGAGACAAATGAGGAAGCATGTGAAGAAGTTTTAGAAGGCGATTCAAAGTCAGTGGTTGATAAAACAGTAGAAAAATCGGTGGTGGCTACTCCACCACAAAGAAAGACTCCAAAGTGGCTTTCAAACACCCTCAAAGATGCTAAGACTAATGCACAACTTGATCTAACCTCCACATGACCTCATACTCGTAGTAGTACATGATAGAAGGTAATTTTGGGGTTGATATATTTTGTAATGGAGAATGCAAAACTAGCCTTAGTAAATAAAGCACTAAGCTTACCATAATGGAAGGAAGCCATGAAATCAAGGTACACATCTCTTATGAAGAATGAAACATGAGATATCATTTATTTACCAATAGGAAAGAAGCTCATATGATGTAGGTGGGTTTTTGAAATAAAGCATAATGTAGATATATCCATTGACAAATATAAGGCATGGCTCATTGTGAAGGGTTATGCATAGAAGAAAGGAATAGATTATGAAGAGACATTCACACCAACAATAACAATGACCGCCATTCATGTAGTATTTATAATTGTAGAATAGTTTGGTTGGAAAATTTGTCAATAGATATCAAAAGTGCCTTCCTTAACGGTGATCTTGAAGGAGTATACATGACACAACTCGAAAGCTTTGTTAAAAATAGGTAATGTCAAAAATTTTGTAGACTAAAGAAATAATTTATATGGGTTGAAGTAGGCTCGCAAGCTTGGTATATGAAAAGTAATAATTATTTTTTACGGTATGGTAAAATTCTCTTCGATCCAAATATGTATGTCAAGAAAATTAGAAAATAAGATAGTGATTCTTGTGGTCTATGTTGATGATTTAGTCATCACTAGAAGTTTAGACAAATTGATAAATGATATGAAGGATGATGTAAACAATTATTTGACATGATAGATTTAGGGTTGTTGCACTATTATCTTTGCTTGGAAGTTTGGCAAAGAAAGAATCATATCTTGGTCACACAAATAAAATATTTCTAGACACTACTAGAAAAATACAGGATAACAAATTATAAACCTAACAATATCAATGGATTTAGGGTAACAATTGTCTAGATATGACATATCATTCAGGTATCTACTACTCTTTATTGTCAGTTGATTAGGAGTCTCATATACTTGATAAACACCAAGCTTGACATCAATTTTGTTGTAAGTTACTTTCAAAACTCATACAAGATCCTAAGGAAATTCATTGGAAAGATGCAAAAAAGATAATACATTATGTCCATGCTATAGCAAAATATGGCTTGGAATATAAGAATAATATTTTTTTCTTATAAGAATACAAGGACTCAAACTATGTTAGATTTGGAGATGATAGGAAGTCAACATCAAGATGTATTTCATCTAGGATATGGACCACTCTCGTGGCATAGTAAAAAGCAACATGCAATGGCACTATCATCTACAAAGGCAAAATATCTTGTTGCACAAGGAGCTACATGTGAAACACTATGGTTACAATTCATATTGTCAAATATGGGTGTATATAAAAATCAACCAACCTTGTTGAATTATGATAATTATGGTGTTCATCGAGGAAATAGTATTTAAAACGTATTAAAGCTCAATGCTATTGCATCCAAAGCAAGTTTAAAATCATCAAATACAACTCAAGTACATCCCATTAGAGATAACTCTCAAGATATTTTCACAAAGACACTTGACTTTAAATTGTTTCATAATTCTCTTTGCATACTAAACAATGTAATAAAAGAGGGATGTTAAACAATGACTATTACATTATTTAAGAAAATAGAAAAAAAATAAATTGAAATGCCACATTTATTCTTTGTAAAGAAAAGGAACACCAAGAATCTCTTAGATCCAAAGAGACATTATCTTGTATAAGTTGATGTACATACTTTGAAAGCTCGATTAACTAATGTCAATTCCATTCCATTTCATGCTCTTGCCATCGAGATCTTAGATTAAATTTTTACATAGGAGGGTACAATTTCCAGCTACCCTAGAGCTATCTCATTTTGTTGAGGCAAGCCTATTGAAATAGCAAGCCAACACGCAAACACGGGGAAATAGGAATTTAAAGACTTTGGTCCGTAGCGTGAAGTATTACTTTCTATAAAGGTCACCGACGTGTTCCAACTTCCGTTGATGATAATTCTGATAGACTTCTTCCGTCGGGAAGCTTCCATTGTCAAATTTTGACAAGGTGCCAACTGTAGTATGACGATGCAGCCGTTGGCAATAAGGAAGTGCAATCGTGGAAACAAGACCATCTGACTGTACTGTACACATTGGAAGGAAGACTAACTTTCGTAAAATAGCTCGAAAGTCCCATCAATTATTCTACATCTTTCTACGTCATAATTATTATAAATAAAATTGGGTGGACTTATAAAAAAGACATAGGAAGTAATCTAAAGGTGATCACGTTTTGTTCTTTGGAAAAAGTTATAATTTCATTAAGCATGAAATTATATTTTTCATTTTTTTTTTTTTTTTTTTAAATGATTTAAAAATTAGATCATAATTAGCTATCTCTATTATACTAAGTTTTAACCTTAGATACCTTTTTAATTTATCAAACAATATTTTTTAAATAGTTAACTCTTGAGTTTTTTTTGAAAAAGTTGTTTTAAATGTGGTTGCTTTAACTAGAGTATATTAATCCCCATATGAAGATTTTGATCAACTGCAGTGCATTGCCTTTATTGAATTTTTGTACTAAACACAAACCTGGATCAATTTGAAGTGTCTCCTTTGAGAGTTCATCTGCTTCTCTACTTAGTTCTCTATAAATATGCCAAAAAGTAAAAGCTTCACTTTGATTCACAACTTCTTTTATTTGAGAGAAGATGGGTTGTAGAATCATGTTTTCCATCCTAAAAACACCAAGCATTCAGTTTATTATCATCTACGAGTCTTCATAAATTTGAATTTTTTGGATTCCTTTTGATTTTGCCAACTGAACCAACAATTTGAGAGCCATAATTTCAACATAATTATTAGAACCTTCTCCCAATTCAGCTTGAATTTAAAATAATGAGAGTAAGAAAAATATAGTAATCCTTCTACTCCACAAACTCTAGCGACCCCTTTGTATAACCCCATCAAAAAAACCCTAGGCCTCTAATTTATCAATCTTTGGAGGGATGATTTGTTTGTTTACCTTTGTTATTGCTAAAACCTTATAGTTTTTGAGACTACTAATGATTTGGGCAGAGACCTGCCAAGTAGGCTTCTCTTGATCCTGAATAATTAAAGTGTTCCTAGTTAACCATACTCCCCAAGACACAAAATGTGGGAGAGCTATAAAACCTTTGTAAGAACTATTTTCAAACCAATATTTTAAGCACTCTCATAAGAAATCTTCTTGTCATCCTATAGAAAGCTTTAACTGTTCTATAACCTCCCTCTAAACCTATATAGTAAAGGAGCAAGCAACCAGTAAATGATCAATTGTTTCATTGTTTGACTTACATAAATGACACCTTCCTAGACCATTCCAATTCTTCTTCTATAAAACCTTCCATGCTAGAAACTTATTTTTTATGGCAAGCCACATGAACGGTCTTGTCTTCAATGGGGATTTCTCCTTTCAAAGTGTCTTCTACCACCACTCTAGATTTTCATTGCTATATTCCATTAGAGTCTTTGGAGTGTACTCACCCATAGCTTCATTCTTTGTCCAGACCAATTGATCAGTTTCCTCTAGCAACTTGATATATCCAAATTTAAGTCTTTCCACATATTCTTCCCATTGGTGAGCGTCTTGGCCCTAAAACCCTAACATTGTTGCTTCCTTCCATCCCTGACTCCTGTTTGTAGAAGATTCTAGGTTAGCTACTTGGGCAAGATTTCCAATCCCTTGTGCTCTTAGGGTATGAATTATATTATTTGGTAGTTTGTGCATATCACCACAACCTATCCAAGGGTCTAATCCTAGTCTTATCCTTGAACCATCCCCTATTTTCCAGGTAAGCCAATCACCAACAATATAAAATGCCTAAATCATTACCTTCCAACAGATTGAAACATTACATGTTTGCTTAATTGGGGCCCTTATCCACTCCTCAACTATGAGTGGCTCTAAATACTTTTCATGTATAATATTATTCCATAAGCCTTCCTTTGATATTATCTTCCAAACATGCTTTGTTGCTAGAGCCTTGCTAAATAGGAAGATGCTTTTAAGTCCCCAACCTCCATTTTACTTGGGCTTGGCTAAGGATTGGCATTTAACCAAGGGACCTTCTCTTTCCCCTTTCCCTATCCATAAGAATCGATAGCTTAACTGTCTAATTTTTTCCAAAACTCCTTTTGGTATATGAGATAAAGATTGCCAATATACTAGTATTCCCTCCAACACAAACTTGACCAAAGTCAATCTCCTCCCCAAAGAGAACCATTTGTTGCACCAAATATTAATTCTTCCTTCCACCTTCTTTATCAACCAATTCCAATCTTGCTTAGTGTAGTCATTAGGTTTCAAAAAGAACCCCAGACATTTAAACCCCTCTTGAAGATCAAATTTGTCAACGAGGAAAAGTTGACCTATTGTTATGGTTTGATTATGATTCACACAGTTAAAAGAAAAGCTTGACTTATGTGCATTAATCTACATACCTGTTGCCAAACAAAAAATATCTAAAGACTATTTTAACTTATCTGCAGCTCTTATTATTCCATTTGTGAAAAGGAGAACATCATCTACAAAAAGTAGATGGATGACTTCCATTGTTCTACCTATTTTAATTTCCTTTCTTGCTCCTCTCTTTACTTTTATAATACGCCTACTTAATCCCTCAACTACCAAAAGAAATAATAGTGGTGACAAGGGACAACCTTATGTAATACCCCGAGAAGCTTTGAAGAACTGAGAGGCTGGTCCATTAACAAAAACTGCTGCTTTAAAAGATCCTAAGCCATAGCGGCAAATTTTCTCAGTTCCCTGATGTATTACAGTTAAAAATACACCCCAGGTGTTCGCAGAAGCATCTGTATACAATATTTTTTTTCTTGCACCAGACAAAGCTAAGGGTGGTAGATGTGTAAACATCCCATGATCCAGTTCACCATCTGCACATAGAACCCAATATGAGTATCATTCTTAAATATAATCAATTTACTCTGTCAAAAACCTTGGAGAATTCAAACTTTATCACCATTGTTGGTAGTTTATTTGATTTTATGGTATAAAAACTTTCTTGAGCAGCACCAATTGCTTCAAGAATTTGTCTACCATGTAGGAAACCAAATTACTTAATAAATATAAAAATATAAAATAACTTTTTAATTCTTGAAACAATTATTTTTAGATTTTATACACAATTACTCAAAAAAAAAAAAAAAAAAAAAACTAAACATGAAATTATAATAAAAAAAAAAATTATGTTTTTTAAAATAAGAGCAATGAACTCAAAGTTGTGAAGGAATCTAGAATAAGCGTTTACTAACCTAATAAATAAAATAAATTAATCCGCGAATAAGCCTCCACGATGGCATTTTGATATAACGCCATATCACGCGGTCAAACACATGCTTTGGTAGTTCAACTACACATAAAATACTTTGTGTGGATTTCAAACCTGAATAGAAAGGGGTAGTTATTATTCTTAGCATGACAAAGAGTGTGAATAAAATTTACTGCATAATTCCCATTTTTCAAATTTCACCAAGCTCTTTTTTCCCTACTATAACACATGATAACTTCTCCTATGGTGCATAGCGAACCTAACCACGGACCTGTTATATCTTTTATAATATATTTAGTTTATATTAAATATTATTATTTTTTAATCTATAATTTATAGATAATATTTATTAATTAATTAATTTATATCTTGTATATTGAATTTTGTATGTATTTTAAGTAATATATATATTTAAAGTAAGGTGAAGTATAATGGGTGGCATAAGATACAAAAGGATATATAATCTAAAGTATAAAATGGTGTGATCTAAGATGTAAAAAAGTGCAATATGAGATGTGTGTGATACATAAAGGTATAATCTAATAACTAAAGTGTGGACCTAAAATAGAAAATGGTGCAACTTAAGTATGAATGGGTGTGACCTCACGCACAAAAGGGTTGAACTTGAGATTTAAAAAAGTATGGCGCAATAGATAGATAGGTATTAACGTGGAATGAAATTCCAATCATGGAATATGCCAATGAATAAATAGAGGCAACCCAAGTATGTAAGAGTGAGCCTCGATATATGAAATTCTGTGATCTAATAACAAAGGATACAACTTGAGATATGAACAAGAGAATATGACCTAGATACATAAATGAACAACCAAAGATATGAAAGGGCATGTTTCTCATTTTAGAACAATGTAATCTCATATCCAATATTTAATCATTAATTCATGATCCTTCCATCCTTATTTAGGTGGTTCATCAACATGTGCACCATCTAAAATTGGATTCAATTGTATGAAATAAAATAATATAGTAGCAAAGCTTCTTTCCCATCAAAAATATTATATGAAATTTTAAATCTACTACAATAACTATAATAAAATTATGAGGGCTCTGCTAGGGTTTGATGAGGAAAAACTACTCTGCTAGGGTTTGATGAAGAAAAACTGCTCTGCGGGGATGGCAGCAACTTTCGGAGGAGGTCTAAAAAATTGGAGGAATGTCGTGATGGCATCGGGTCCGGCACAGAGAGTGCATGCTCGTGATATTTTTTCATCTAAAAATGACTGGAAGGAACAGGATTTTCCTAGTGCATGTCGGGAACCGCTTGTTAAAGAACAATGGATGTTTGGAACGATGTGAAGCCAGGCCAGTTCTAGTGGTTCAACCAGACTCGGTGGCGGAAGATGTGGAGTATCTAACCAAACATGCCCTTATTGGCAAATTTTTGGGCATCCGAATTTCTCTCCCCTTTGTGGAGGCTTGGGTCAGGAAGACTTGGAATCCTGAAGGCGATGTGGAGGTGATGCTGAGTGCGAACAACTATTTTATGGTGGTTTTCTCTTGTATTGCAGATCGTAACAAAGCATTTGAAGGGGGTCCTTATTTCTATAACCAAGTGGGACTCTTTCTTAAACCCCGGCATGTGGGTTTCAACCCATCGGAGGAGCGGCCATCGCGGGTTCCAAAGTATGGGTGCAGCTTCCATGGCTCCCGTTGGAATTCTGGAGAACTGATATCTTGCATAAGATTGCCCTTCTGCTTGGGAAGCCGGTTGGACCGTCACAACAGACAATGGATAAAAAGGTAATCTTTGTTGCTCGTATTTGTGTTGAAATTGACTTAAATAATCCTATTCCAGATTCTATTGAAATACAATTTGGATCAACTACATGGGTTCAAAAACTTGACTATGAAGCTCTTCCATTTCATTGTCGGATTTACCATGAATATGGCCACCTGCAAAGAAAATGCCCTAAGTTTGTCCCACCTGTGGCTTCAAATCCTGGGCCCTCTCAATCTGGACAAAGTTTGGATAAAGGAAAAGCCCCGATAAAGGAAGGGGAACGAGATAAGGAAGGTTTTGTTTCGATAAAAGCCCAAAATAGAGGACGAAGGGCAAACAAAGACCTTAAGGATAGCCAACCAGATGCTCTACTCAACCATTTTGAAATATTAGATGATCTTGATCAGTGCATGGAGATACCTGAAACGTCGCTACCTGATGCAAATATAACAAGGCCGAATCAGATGTCTCTTCTTGAGGGGGAACTTAAGGAATCAGATCTAGGGGGTTTAAATGAAGAACAAAGGGCTTTGGATCCGAGTATAGGGGACATGGTTGGGTCTAGCCCTATAAGGGAAACTATTTTGGAAAGTGGTACAGATTTAGTTATGCCCTCTCCTACTCAGGCACTGATGCAATCATCCTTGGACTGCAAAACTCCTACGATGTTGGGATTGCAACAAAAAATAATTAAAAAAAGTTTTTCGGATAAGAATATGAAGGTGGGTCAAAAGAAGGACCAGGATAAAATTAAGTTAATGGGGGAGACTTTGGTGGAGTCAAGCTTGGTGAGAACATTGGACTCCCATTTTTATAACCCCAAAAATGATTATCCTCTCATGGAATGTAAGGGGGTTGAATAGCATCCCCAGACAAAAAGTTGTTCGTGATTTGGTTCATGTGCATTCTCTGGATGTGGTGTTTATTCAGGAGACTAAATTGGCTATTGATAGTATGTTCAATATTGCTCCCAAGTTGTGGAGAAGGGGGCAATGCCAGTGTATTGGTGCATGTGGATATGCTGGTGGCATCGCTTGTTTATGGGATCCGGTTAAGATATCCCCTCTTACTTGGATTTCCAGTAGATGGTCTATTTCAATGGTCGGGCATGATAATGAATCTGGTGAAACCATCCTACTTACAAATGTGTATGCTCCTATTGATTACAATGGTAAAGTGAATTTGTGGGAGCACATTTGCTTTGTGAGAAGTTTGGTTCCCCTGTACCCATGGATTTTGGCTGGAGACTTCAACTCTATCACTTGTCTAGAGGAGAAACGTGGTGGGGTGGACCGTCTCGAGCCTTTTTCTTCTGTCTTTAATGCTCATATCCAGGCCCTAAACTTGGTTGACATCAAGCCAGATAATGGGATCTTTACTTGGCACAATAGAAGGTGTGGGGAAGCTTCCATCTCAAAGAGACTGGATAGGTTTTTGATATCCAGTTATTGGATGGGTAATAACATAAGTGCTAGTTCTATGATTCTGGAGGGTAGGGGATCTGATCATTGGCCTATCAAACTCTCTGCTTTGGAGTTAGGGCTAAAAAATAATCCCTCCTTTAAGTTTCAACTTATGTGGCTTCGTGATCCTAAGCTTCATGATTTCATGCGAGGTCGGTGGACCACTGGCAAACCTCCTCATGGCACCGCTATGTATTCCTTTATGAAGCGACTACAATTTGTAAAACATAAATTGAAGAGATGGAATAGACTAAATTTTGGGAACCTTTCCTTGGCTAAGCTGGTAGCTCTTAGGAGGATGGAAGAAGCTTCAAGGAAGATTAGAGATCAGGGATTCACGAAGGAGCTTCTTGTTGAGGAATCTGAGGTTGCGAAAGACCTTGCTGAATGGGAACTGAGGGAAGAATTTTTTGGAAACAAAAAGCTCGAGTAGATTGGCTTCAGGAAGGGGATAGGAACACAACCTTCTTTTATAACTCAGTTAAGGCTCGCCGTAATGGTAACCTGATTACCTCTCTTGTGAATTCTCAGGGTGCCCTGCTCTCTTCTTTCAGGGATATTTCAGAAGAGACTAAGAGGTATTTTTCCTCTCTTCAAGGAGGACTCCCTATCAGATGATGAGAATGAAAAGCTTATTCTAAACTGTATTCCAACGATTGTTTCTAGAGAGATGAATGAGCACTTGATGGGTCCAATTTCCCTTGAGGAGTTGGAAAATGTTGTATTCAAGATGAAAAAGGAAAATCCCTAGGCCCAGATGGATTCCCGATTGAGTTTTATCAGGAGTTTTGGGATTTAATCAAATTTGATCTTTTGGAGGTGGTCCATGAGTCCCAAAAGAACAAACAGATGCTAAGGGCCCTAAATGCTACCTTTGTGGTGCTTATACCCAAAAAGAGGGAGCAAATTCCTTGGATATGTTCAGGCCTATTGCTCTCTCCAATGTTGTGTATAAGATCATCACAAAAATTATTGCTGAGAGGTCAAGATATGGTTGAGCAAAATCATCTCTGAGGAGCAAGGAGGGTTTGTTGTTGGCCAAAAAATCTTGGATGGGGTTGTTATTGCTACAGAAGCTATTCACTCGATGGAAACTTCTAAGGAGAAAACTATGTTCATTAAGTTGGACATGGCCAAAGCCTATGATCGGGTAGATGGTCCTTTCTTCAGAAAGTTCTTGCTGCTTTTGGATTTGAGGAGGAATGGATTAGATGGGTGATGAGTTGTGTTTCTTCTTCCTCATTCTCTGTTCTTGTTAATAATGAGCCATCAGAGTTGTTTGAGGCCTCAAGGGGATTGAGGCAAGGAGATCCTTTATCTCCTTATTTGTTTATCATTATGGCGGAAGGGTTGGGAAGATTGCTCAAGTCTCAAGTCATGTAGGGTCTCATTCAGGGGTGGAAGTGGGATAGTAGTTTGCCACCTCTTTCCCACCTTCAATTTGTTGATGATACTACTTTGTTGGGAGTTGCCACTATCAGGGAAGCTGGCAATATTAGACAGTCTCTTGACATATATCTTGGTGCTTCTGGATAGTTGATTAATGAGGACAAGTCTTCTATTTTCTTCTTCAATACCCCTCCTCTTATTCAAGCCAGGATTGCTCGCATTCTAAGATTCCAGGTTGGGACTCCCCCTTCATTTATCTTGGTATTCCAATTTCATCTCATCCTCTACCTAGATCTTCTTGGCAGTCTATGCTTGATAAGTTTAGAAGGAAGGTGAATCACTGGACTTTCAGATGGCTATCCACTGTAGGTAGAGTGTTGCTTTTAAAATCTGTTGTTCAAGCTTTACCCATTTATAGATGTTTTGTACAAATAGCTCCCTCTCACTTCATCAAGGACATGGATGCTTTGTCAAGATAGTTTTTATGGTCTGGAAAACTTGATCAATCTAAATGGAGTTTGGTTAGGTGGGATTCTATATGTAGGCCGATGCAAGAGGGAGGCCTTGGGTTGCGATAGACAACTCTTTTTGGGTAGGCTTTGGCTGCAAAACTTTATTGGAGATGGTGTACCTCTCAAGATCATATTTGGGCTAAAATATTATCTTGTAAATACTTGAGAGGTATTTCTGAGGCTGAGATCCCTAGAGTCAGCTTGGTTGGGAAAGGTTCAGTTATCCTGGGACACTCGAAAAGAGGAGCTAATTTAATCAAGCAGGGTTTGTTCTGGATTTGCAATCAGGGATCAAATGCTCTTTTTTGGGAGGATTCTTGGGATGGCCACCCTCCTATCTTGAATCAATATCCTAGGTTACGTTCCCTAAGCATTTTTTTCTTGGAAGTAGGCTGGTCTCATGTGGAGGACTTTAAAAAATCTAGTCTTTTGGAAATATGGAGATGTACAGGTGGAAAGATCCACAAGAATGGCCCTAGGGGGGACTAGCCAAGGACAGAGAGGTGCTTGCTCTTATTCTTATGGGGAGGCCTTGTTCTTCATTGAGGGGTAAAGATATTCTAGCTTGGAACCCTGATCCTAAGGGAACCTACTCAGTAGCCTATGGTTATCAGGTTCTTGATAAGCAAAAGTATGGGAGTCTTCCTATCACTTGGTGGAAAAAGGTGTGGAACAAATTTTCCTAGCCAAAATGTAACTTCTTTCTCTGGTTGGTAGCTCGTAATAAATGCCTCACTTGGGATAATGTGAGGAAGAGGGGATTTCAGGGTCCCTCTTTTTGTGTCCTTTGTAGTAAGAATGAGGATGACTCTTCTCATTTATTTTTCCAATGCTCCTTTGCCAGAGACATTTGGCACCATTGGTGGAGCGCTTGGAACCATCCATGTTTTCATGTGCTGTCCCTGGTGGAGTTTTGGAGTAGTCTGGGCAGACCTCCGACCAAGGCCCCCTTCCTTTGGGTGGCTTGGAATTTGGGCCCTTCTTGCATCATCTGGAAAATTTGGCTCGAACGAAACCGATGCATATTTTAGGGTAGTTATTTGGCTGTTCAACAGATCTAGCAAAGGATCCTGTATATGGTTCAGGAAACCATCCATAGCAAATGTGATGTGGACCCTCTTTTGGATTCTAGGGAGGAGAAGGTACAACAAGCCCTTGGTCTCTTTGGGGATGGTGTGAACTCTTCTAGCCCTAGTAGGGTTCCTCAGCTCAAGAAGAAGGTTAGGAGAGATGGTAGGTGGAGGCCACCCCCTAGAGGAGTTTTAAAAATTAATACCGATGGATCATCCAGGGGTAATCCTGGACATGCTGGCATTGGCGGTGTTGGGAGAGATTCTACTGGTGGTGTCAGTTTTTTCTTTTCCATTTATAAAGGTGTTCACTCCAACAATTTTATGGAAGCTCTTGCAATTCTTGAGGCCTTGCAGAGGGGGTTTTCTCTTGGCTGGCATAGGATTATCTGTGAGTCTGACTCTCAAATTGTGGTTAATATTTTAAACAATAAAAGGGTGGAGGAAGTTAATTGGCAGTTGGCCTCTGTAGCCGTTCAGATTCTCGGAATGAGTGAAGAGTTCGAATTTATATCCTTTGTGCACATTCCAAGGGAATGGAATGTGGTTGCTGATTACCTCGGCCAAAAGGGCTTCTGAGCCGCTGGATCCTTGGAGTATCGATAATTGGGAGAGTCTCCCATCTGGGGACTCTCAACGCCTGTGGGAGTTGATCCACAAGGATGTACAGACTTAATGTGGTTTATTCTTGTTGTCTTTTTCGGGTGTCATTCTAGTCTAGTGGTTTTAGCCTGTTTGGCTGTTTATTTGAGTCCTGGTTGGAAGCTCAATTGTACTCTGTAATCCAGACTTTTTATCAATAAATTTTTACCCCTTTATTTAAAAAAAAAACTATAATAAAATTATGAAGTGAAATACCTACATTTAAAATAAATATATAATTTTATTTTATTAACAATTGTATGTTTTCAAACAATGAAAGTATGTGAATAAATCGACTTAATTTAAATGTTTTTAAAGAGTTTGATGTAAGAGACCTGTTCAAAGATCTAGAACATTCTAGTATTTTGAAGAGGCTAGGCATCAACATTAAAAAGTTGTGGTCTAATTTAAGATAAAGTCGCGATTGTTTCATATTTCACATGTGTCTTAGACTGGATCATATAATCCAACAAATGCAATCCATGGCACACTCTTCGAGCCCATAATTTTTTAATTTCAATGACCGGAGGAAACATCTCAAATTTGTCACTCACCCCTCAAAACCAATCCTATGGACTTTCTGCTGTCCATTCTTGACGCTCCGTATCAGCAACAAAACCGCTGCATACACTATAATCTCTATAATTACCCGAATAGCAACACAAAAGCCATGGCTCTACCATTTCGACATTCTCGGTTGTGAGCGATGATTCCATTGAAAAGTTCTCAAATAAATCAGTCCAAAACATCTGAAAATTGTTCCAGGCGTCATTCTCCTCCACAGTCACAGGCGGATTTGGAGCTATGCCAAGTTCGTCATCCGTGGCGCTCGCGAGATATTCATACGAACTAGATGGGGCTGCTATTTCCTCAACCTCAGCAGCATAATTCTTATCCCCTGATTTAACATTTCTCTCCATCTGATTATATCCATCGGTAGCGGATATTTGAGAGTTGCCACTTATTTCTTGCTCAAGGTCTTTTATCACATTCATTACCAATTCATCTTGGACCGTGTCGACATCAGAAGCATCATCCAAGCACAGAATTTCTGGTAGAAATTGATGGCAATTGAGATTATACAGGTACATTGACGAAGTGACATAAGGAGTAAGGGCTGCGTTACAGAATCATTCAAAGGAAACTTTGTAGCTTGAAATAAATATAAGCTACACTCTACACATGGAGAAGATAAGAAGGGAACGTGTCGTATGGTGCAAAAACATTTGTCCCCTTTCTCACGCTCTTTTGACATGGGTCTTCAATCTAATATTGAAGAGGACACCAAACCTTATTTTTTAAGGACATGGAAAAGTTTGAAATGAAATCATTTTAATTGTGTTCATGAGAGTCATTAATAAAAGGTAAGGTATGTAACTTTATTCTTTAAAAAAAAACTTAAAATTTAGCTACTTAGTCCTTTCGCATTGCGTGTGGACAACGTTTCATTGCCTTGGATCGTCCGGAAGTTTCCGCTCTCAAATTTCAAGTGGTAATTATTCTCCTCCGTTGAAATGAGGGCGATGGAGAGAAGTCGGAAACACGGCAGTGGGCACCTCCGTTAGGAGAGATGTTTTCACAACGAGGGTTTTCACAGCTACGGTATAGCCCAAGGAAATTAGTGAGGGTAGTTGGCGTAGCATTCGTGACATAAAATTGCCCTTGGATTTCACGCTCTAAGAGGTCACATCATCTTTGCACATCTATATAATCATCCTTTAACACCGTTGTTAGACCGGTAAATAAATTTATGATTTTTTTTACTTATAAAAAACTTTTATGTGGTCACTATAAACCCTTTCTTTTGAGTAAGAGGATATTAATGAGACCCTCTCTTCAAAGTTAACTCGGGTACCTTACCAAATTCTTCTTTTCAAAGTTAACTCGGACATCTGACTGACAAACACTTGATCTCTACCAACCAACCTATCTCTTTATGACAACGATATGGTTTGAACTTGGATCTCCTTAAAAAAGCCCAAAGCCTTTACCATTGCATTGTCCTTGAACTGGAGTAATCAACCAAAAAACACTACACAACACTACACTCGACCGCTACCAACCAGCCTATTCCCTTGTGAGGATGTTATGGTTCAGACCTGGGTCTCCCTAAAGAGAGCCTAAAGCCTTTACCATTGAACTGTCCTTGTAGACAAAATGTTAGGGTAAAGTGCGGATTTTTATGGAGGTCTTGTTCCCTCATACTTGGGTTTGAACATGGGTTTCCTTAACGAAAACCTAAGAATGCACAAGAAGTTAGGTTTCTCATATGAAAATCCAAGGACTTACCACTACCATATCCCTCCCCACATTAAAATGTTAGGGTAAAGAGTGAATTCTTATAAGGGATCCCAACTCCTTAGGTTTAAACTTGAATCTCTTGAATGAAAAATAAAATAAATTTAAGATTTTTAAAGGTATTCATAGAGACTCAAATATTTAAATCTTTTATAAAAAGGCTTCATTGCTTTCTTTTAATAAACCCTAATCATTTCAATAAAGATAAGTCAACCGGATCTCGATGTCTAAGGAGTCCAACATGACAACTCACTAGACCACTATGATCTTTATCATCGCATGGACAATAACGATAAACTAATAGGACGGCGGTGCAAACCTCGAGCGCAACCCATGGTCTCTGTTTCACGCCTGATGGATTATAGCGATAACCCTAAGATTTAAACCCTAGAGGATTGTGGATTCTCCTATGTATCAAAAAAATAATAATAATAATAATAATAATTTAATTTATAAGTAAGTTTATATTTTTTATTAGTTTTTAAATAAGTTTATATGATTTTTAGTTCTCTCATATTAAATGGAATTTGAACTTCAAATCTTAAAAAAAAAAAAAAATTGTTAAAACCCTTACAACTAATAAATTTACAATTTGTATTTTTATTAATTATATATTATTATAATTTTATTTAATTTTAATTTTTAATAAAACAAATAAACTTAAATTTAATTTATAATTAAGTTTATGTTTTTCACATAGTTTATAACCAGTCTTTTGTTTGTATATCACATATATTTCGATAAGACCTAAAAGAAAGATTGACCACGTTAAGATTGAAACATTCATCCCCTCAATATTCGCTTAGGGCAAATGAAATGTATTTTCAACCGTTTTTAAATTATATATTATATTTTTACTTATATTTTAATAAAACTTAGATTACAGTAATAAATATTATATATATATATTGATTTGGTTAGTGTGAGAAACCTTTATGATCCACGCACAGGGTTGAGTAGTCTCCTCCCAACCATGACCCTTGGTAAAGCCGAGAGCTATACTTATCAATAGAGAATTTAACACAAAGCCACCACACACCCACCCTCTCACACACTCACCCACGCTATTTTGAACCTTGGACCTTCAGAAGAAGAGCCAAAGCATGAACCGTTGCGTTCCACCCCTAAGTGCAATAAATATTACATTTTTTAAAAGTTGGTTAGTATGAGAAACCCCTACCAACGCACAGGGCTGAGCAACCTCCTCCCAACCATGACTTCTTGTAAAGCCGAGAACTATGCTTATTAATAGGAAATTTTAACACACAACCACCACACACCCACCCACCCCCTCACCCACTCACCCACGTTGTGGTATGAAACTTGGACCTCGAGAAGAAGAGCCAAGGTCCGAACAAAATCCCTCTCCCATAGGACAATAAAAAAATAAAAAATATTATATTATTGATATAAATTATTAAAATATTTATTACTTATATAATTTTTTTTTTTCTTATATAAATTGAACATGTAATCTAATTTATGAAATGATTTTAATTATATTTATAATATTAAAATTAGTCTATAAAACTAAGAGTTTGGGTATGGTGTACATTTAAAAACAATTGTTCAACAACTTTAAAAAGCTCAAACATCCTCTTATAATTTTTTGAAGTGTTTTCTTCTTCATTTCATTTTGATAAGAAGTTTTTGAAATTGTTTCTTCTTGATTCTTCAAAAAGTTCCATTAGTGAGTTTACTTTTAAAGTGTTTTTAAATTTTTTTCTTCTTAATTGTTCAAAAATTTCCATTAGTGAGTTTATTTTTAAAGTGCTTTCATATGCAATCCTAATGTCCTTGTAGGCTTCACATTCCATGACAATACTTTTTTGTCTCTACTACTCTTATGCAAAAGACAAATATATGTTTTGACCATATCTCTTAAGGTATTGCCTCTCTCCTAACTTCACGTAAGCATCTTGGTTTGAACTGGATCTTGGTTGCGCTATAAGCATTTTTTTCATCCATTTGATATTTGCTTCTATGTACTTCTTTTGGTTGTGTTTACAATTTGAGTTGAACTTGTTGACATATAATTTTTTCTTTCCTAAATTTTCAATCCATATGACAAGATTAAAATTAAGCCTCAATATATATAGTGAACCTTCTTCATGAAAAATATTGACTATATTTATAAATGATAAATATAATAGAATATATGGTTTTTAACATCCATGAGACCAAAAATAGTGTGTGGGATAAAAAATTACAAAAAACCATAGCTACTAAGCCCAAATTTTAACCTAGATATTTTTCTTTCTACAACGTTGATATTTAGATATTGAATCTGATGATGATTTCTCCTATTCTTTCCACTCTCTCGTCTTTAAACAATTCCTGTAATAATTCAACTACTAGAGTACAAACATAGCTAAATATCACTATATATCTTACATTTCAAAATAAAATGCTTCTATGTCTAAAATTCCCCTTATGTATAATAGGTGTGTATCCTCTCCTCCCATTCCCTATTGGTCTCCTCCATCTACCTATTTCACATCTAAGTTGGTGAGAGTTGGTCCTTAGTTGGACCATGAGCATCTTTGATCTCCAATTGATGGTTGTTCCTATATCTGCATTTTGGTGGTGAACATATGTACGGTTAAATTTAGCAAGATAATTTTCTTTATTCCTAACTTTTTCCCACATAGTTGCTTTGAATTTTTTCATAAACAAAACCTTCATGTATTTATTATTTGGGCATTCATCAAACTTGATATTCCATTTGTTCATTTATTTGTTGTTTTGCTTCATCTATGTTTTTTTATCTTTTATCTAGATATTTCTCTATTACAATTTTAGGTAATCTATTTACATCCACCTGTTTCAAAAATTTCAAATATCCTAATAGATGAGCCATAATAGCTACCTCTATAAGGAAGGTATCTATGATCCATAACAACTGCCTGTATAATGAAGGTATCCATTTCTAAAGAATATCATATATAACCACTTTTTAATTTTTGTTTCTTTTAGAATGCAAAGTACGAGTTACTAATTTATTTTGAATTTGTTTGTAAATAAATATTTATGAATCCTCTTCATTTACCTTCATTTTGAAACTTATGTGCTGCCACCTCATACTTGATAACCTTACAACAATATTTGTACAACTACCAACACAAATAAAACTTGTATAGTCTTCTAGTTTCATAATTTAGCTTCCTTGCTTCTATTTTGTAATGTAAATTGTGTTTTCCATCCTCCTAATGTTCTCTTCATTCTATAATTTCCAATTGATCTTATTATTGGACTTTATCCCAAGATATTTGTACTTTGTTACTTCTTGCAGAAGACACCCTTAAAAATAAAATAATTAATTAGTTTTTTTCTTTTGATTGGAGACAATCAAGATCTTAGTTTTGTTGTTATTTAGTTGCTTGTCTACCTCCTTGGAGGAGTGCTCTAAGGCCTTTAAATGCTCTCTAAAACCATATGATGTCATTACAATCAAATTGAGATCATTTGTATACAAAAGAAGGTTTACCACATATCTTCTTAACTGAACTCTGCCTCCTCTAGTCAAATATATGAATTCTTCTAATTTATCAATATATATATTCCATATAGAGTAAGGGATAATAGGTATACTTGCTCGATGCCTATGTCACTTCTAAAGAATTTTGAAAGACCTTTTTACGTTTTGATTTTAGGTCAAACCTCCTAATCAAGTCTATGAAGTGTCGCTCTATACTTTTTTGGTATGCCTAAGACTTTCATTTTGTTCCATAATTTACTTTTAGATATTGTATCAAAAGATTTATTGAAGTCAATAAAATAACTATAGCTTCTTTTTTTTCATTCCATATATTTCAATGATATGTACCAAAGAGATGGCGTGGTTTATTGTCGAGTGTTTTACTCTAAAACCTGCTTGTCATTTTGTCCTCTTTTGTTATTTTTCCATCAAATTATTGATTCTACTTTCATCCTTGCCACAAAACAACTTTACAAAGAGGGGGTTGATTATAATGGTTTGGTAACTTGAAGGATTGTCTATGTCTTTACTATTAAAACAACTATAGCTTCTCTTTTTAATTTCATATCTTTCAATGATATGTCCCAAAGAGATGACGTGGTCTATTGTCGAGTGTTTTACTCTAAAACCTACTTGTCCTTTTGCCCTCTTTTGTTATTTTTCATCAACTTATTGATTCTACTTTCAACCTTGCATCCAAACAACTTTACAAAGAGGGGATTGGTTATAATGATTTGGTAACTTGAAGGATTGTCTATGTCTTTACTGTTAAAGAGAGGTATTATAAGACTTGTCCAATTCCTTGGAAAACCATGCTAAATAATACAATTAAATATACTCTTGATGTGTCACGGTAAGTCCTATACTCTCCAATTTAAGTATTCTACTTCAAGTCTATTGATGTCACAAGCCTTACTTATTCCTAGATTTTTAATACCTTCTTTAACCTCTCTTAAGGTAAAAAAATTTACTATTGTGATGATTACAGGATGAGCCTATTCTACTTGCTCTCTTATTTATAACCATTTTGAATATTTCAAGCATTTTATTTATGTAGTGTTATTTTTTGTTTTTCATATTGAAGTTTCTTTCAAAATAGCTTTGGGTTATTCTTCCCTAACTAGATTAGTTCTTATCTTGTACTTACATACTCTTCTTTTTTTAATTTGATATTCGTTTGCACAAAATATTGTTTTCCTCTTACTTTAAAATTAGAGTTCTCCTTGTTGATTTATGTTCTTCATCACGCCATGCATTTTTGTTTTTAAGTCTCACGCCATGCATTTGATAAAGGGATCTCTATTTTATTCTTCTTAAATTTAGACCATTTAAACCCTTTTAATGCATCTAAAATTATCTTTATTATCTCATGACTCTTCATTCCTTGTTCTCATATTTGTTATACTTTTCCTTGCAAAATCTATTTTACTATTTTCTTAAAAATTAAACGATTTCTTAAATTATGAGGAGTTTTTCTCTAATAATGTTTATTAATTGAACTACACTTTTTTTATTTATTAGATTATTTTCTATCATAACACTTTTATAAATATATTGGGATTAGTTTTAAATTTTTAAAATTAAAATTTAATATAATATTCAACTAGAGCATTCTATTTATGTAGGAAAGGCAATAAGAAATTCGACAAATTGTATAGAATAAATACAAAAAAAATAAAAAAACCACATGTTTCCATTTGCAGATATGTAATTTCAAGTTTACATATAGGATTAGGATTGCGAGGTGGAAAATAATAACGTGAACGATTTTCATATTTTTAATAAAAAATTATACTTTTTAATAGTCATACATATTTTATATGATATTTTTTTAAAATCTGAGATAAAGGTGAACATGGACAAATTGTATAGAATAAATAGATAAGGTAGAACCCACATATTTTCTTGTTCACACATTTTTTTTTATTGATAAGGGGTTTTAAAAGGGTCCCCAAACTTATTAGAGATAGGGTTTTGAAAGGCACCCCCAAACCTTAGATCTAGCAATAAGACATCAAGAAATATTGAGCTGAATTCCACGAATCAAACCCGAAAATTTAATGAAAAAACCTCCTAGCAAATAAGCCATATATTTTTATCAAGCAAATACAAGAGATTGTCCCATGGTCAAACCACCGTGTGCTCTGAATCTAAAGCAACAGAGAAAAATAATAAAATAATGAAATGCTACAGTTAAAAATAAATTTACAAATAAAAACTGCCCAAAGGAGAACAGAGGAATACTATCATCACAATCAACAAATCTATCCAATAAAGCACATAATAGGAGAACCCCTCAGGAGAATAGTTGGTTTAAGAAAAAAATACTAGAAATATCGGTCATCAAAATCCACAGCATAAAAATCATCTAGGAGATCTGCACAAGAAATTCCATGAAACCCATAAATCTTGTTGGAGCCAACCAAAAACATTTCAAGAACAACCGCTCTCAGGTACAAGAAAAAAGATATTGCAATATTCTGCATCGCACTTGAGAGGGAGAAGGGTAAGATCCCAAAAAATAAGCCTTAGAACCCTAGGATCAAACACACCATCACTACTGGACTGGAGAAAGAGATTTGTAGATCGATGAAGCTAGGAAACCCACAAGAGACATGGGGCCAAAATTCGAAAGCCACCGCAACATAACAACCCACTTTCACCCCAACTGGTTTGGGTTGGTATTTGGCCCTGTCTCCCCGAAACATCCAAATACAGTAAGAAATTACTAAACCCAAAATAAAGTGGTACAAATCAGCCACAAACCCACTACTGGTAGAGAACCCTAACAATAGAGCCATCCAAGCACCATCCAACCAGACCAGCCAAGCCATCATATATGAAGCCATCCAAGGGAACACCATCATATTTCTATAGCCAAATACCATCATATTTCTATGGCCAAACACCATACCAAGCTCACCCCAATGGGTTTGGGTCGATATATGGCCCTTCACTCTCCCTAGAAAGCCAAAAAAAATATGAAACTACTGAACCCAGAAGAAATTTTGCATAATCCAACCAAGTCCCTGAAAATAACAAACAACCCAAGAAACGTAACCATCCAACACACCCATCAACCAGAGCGAGAGCCAGCCAAGGGGTCAACAACCATAATTTTCTACTGCATTATAATGACCTAGGATCACCCCTACAGTTTTGGGTCAGCATTCGACCCTCTGCCCCAGATAAGAGTGATAATGCCTAACCCATAAGAGAGAAGAAAATACCAGCAAGACCCCCAATAAGCAAAATACCCTGGTCATGAACCACAATAGAGAAACTAAGAATACCTAGTAGCCAGATCCAAAATGGGAGAAAAGAGGCCTCCCACTCAAAGGATTTCAGAGGGTTGAAGCCGAAGTAGGAGTGAAACCCTCACGGAGGAAGCCCTCATAGAGGAAACCCTCACATGTCCTCTTTACTATGGTGAGGCTTAGGCCCTCTTGCCATGGTGAGGCTCAAGACCTCTCTACCATGGTGAGGCTCAGGCCCTCTCAAGCTCTCTCTACCATGGTGAGGCCCAAGAACTCTCTACCATTTTTCTTGTTCACACATTGCAATGGTAAATATGTTGGATTTTCTTTATAAAAATCCAAATTAGATTTATGGGAACGGTGGCATTAGATTTGTCATGACTTGATTAATAACCATTTGATTGCATTTACATGAAAAAAATACCCACTTTGTAACATATTGAATATAACCACATTGGCTATCCTTATTATTGTTAGCATAGGCTCTAATATGAGGTTAGTCGGCCCTTGAGCATTAGGGTTAGAAATAATGTTTGATTCAGTTTATAAATTAAAGAGTTATGTTGTACTTGAGACATCATCATAATTATTATTTTAAGTTGTCTTTTTTGTGCATATGAGACTTCGCCATTTCCAAGTCACTATGAGATTTACTCTCTTTAAGTGGCTAATATTTGTATTGATTTAGAAACTAGAATATATTTGTTGCATTATTGATTTTCTACTATTGAATCTAATTTATTATTCCAATGAATATTTTATTTGTGAATTATTAAATTGCTATTGTTGGTTTTAAATTTATGAAATTTATTTCATTACAAGTGATGTCAAATATTTGATCTTGATTGTATGTTGCACTAGAAAAAAATGACAAAAGGACATTTGAACAATTCTAGATCTCAAAAAACCATATCTACTTCTTGTTGACTAGAGTATTGAGGGTATGAGAACCCTTGCAGGATATCCATATCATTGTGATTGTCTTGTTGATTCATTATAAATAAGGGATATTTCTAGAAATAAATTTTTAAAAGTGCTTAAAGGATATCTTTAGCATTTCACTTTTGTTCCTTATCTATGAAAAACCCTTTTATTCTACTAGCTAGTTGTGAATCAATGTGTATTTCCAATGCATTGGTTTGTCTAAATATGTGTGCATGAGAAGAAAGAAACATCAACTTAGAAATCTTGATAAGAATCATAACGATCCTTTAGGTATCAATAGCTTTGGCCTGGATTTCCTTTCTTCTTATGTGCCATCGCTATACTTCATATTCCCATCCATCCCACTCCTTTAATTGGTAATGATCTCCATGATGTAATTAATGTTGATCTTTACACCTACCATTTATCCTTGGAAGATGATCATTTCAAACTATTGAACATTGTATCCTCCATCAAGGACATCGAAAATGACATGCAAGTGACCTTGGATTCAATCCAAAATTATTTAGATCTTACCAATTCCATGCATCCTTTTTACCTTGAGTTCCAACAAGTGTTTGGGTAGCAGCCACAGGGTGTGTAGAAAGAAGCAAATTTAAGGGGCTACCAATATCAAGAAATTGACATCTACTAGTAGCCATTGTTTGAGCACAAACCTTAAGGTTCCCATGGTAGTCACATGGACCCATGTATTACTGAGGTTATACTTCTATAGGATATGTTGCTAACTTCGTTTATTGGACTTATGATGTTCCTATTATATGCACTAATATTTTGACCTTTTATGGCATGGATTTGCATGATTAGATATTTAATATGGAGATCATTATTTGTATATACCATGTACCTGAGGAAGGTCATATTACATTAGTGGCTACTATGTTAGAAATCCATGCTCATCACTGGTTGTTATGGAAGTTTTATCAACATGGACACTCTCTTCTATGGCTAGAGTTCAATACAATTTTCCTTCACAAGTTTGATAAATGTTCTTCTACTACATATACGATATACTTGATGCAACCTAAGAAAACAAGATTAATTGAGGATCATTGCACACAGTTCATGGGACTACTCATCTATACATATCAACTGGATATAAAAATGGTGGTCTTAGAGTTTTTCCATTGCCTTAAGGATGAAATTAGGTGGGAGGTTAATATGTATGATCCATTCACCATTGAGGAAGTTGAACAAGTGGTTATGGAAGTAAAAACAAACCTCCAATTGTCTCATCCCTAACCTTGAAAATCTTGATGCAAATTCAACCCTTGATGAACTTACTTCAATAACTACAATTATGAGAATTCCCACGGATTCATCTATTACAAATATCATTCATGCCATCCCAAAGATCAAGCTTGTGAAGAATGCAATAACCTCCTCATGGAAGTTAGGAAAGTAGCCATATCAGAGGATGAAGCTTGAGATTCTTCATAATAAAAGCCACTAGCCAAAGTAGAGAATTCTAAGCAAGAGGATGATAACATGGATTTCTCCATGTTTTTCATAATGGATATCTAAGCTCATCATACCATCAATGTTGGAGGGTTAATTAAACGTCAAAATGCCAATGTGTTGATTGATTTAGGTCACACATATTTATTGACAATAAAATCTTTAACACTAAATATCACTACTATGATCCATGACAAATTCCATGTATTGATTGCAAATGGGGACATGATTTAGTGTTGTGGGTTGTTTTACTAAGGCAAGTATTTGGATGGGATATTATACTTTTTTTGGCCATTATTTTACCATGATTTTAGGTAGTACATATGTAATATTGAGAACATAATGACTCTTGTAGCTCAATGATATTACCCTTAATCTACAATAACTGTATATAAAATGGGTGGAATATGAAAATACCACTTGTCTCCAAAGAATTAAATGTTCCCCTTATAAGGTTTTTAGCTCACACAACATGGGAAAGAGCCTAAAGAAAGAAAGCCATGGAATATTTTCCAATGTCAATTGTATGGAATTCTAATATTTTGAGTCACACCTTCTATCTCTTTTTATAGACTTGCATACTATTATTGATTATTATGTGGTCATCTTAAAAAAACCCATGATTCTTCCAGTAGTCACATGTATGATCATACCATCCACTTAGTTCTAGGAGGTAAACCTCCAAATGCTCATCCTTACTACTATATATAGCCCTAGATGTTAGAGATCAAGAAGTTGTTTCAAGAGATTATGAAGCATCAAATTACCCATTTGAGTATCAATCTTTATTCCTATCTAATGTCTATGGTACAACATAAGGATAATTATTTTTCACATATGTATTAATGTTTTACCTCTCAAAAAGATCACCATCAAAGATAAGTTTCCTAAGCTTGTTATAGATTATTTTTTGGATGAATTCCATGGTGCTAAATACTTTAGAAAGCTTAACATGCATTCTAGGTTCCATCAAATTAGGGTTCGATAACATGATATTATCAAGACTTTTTTACATGCATGAGGGTCATTATAAGTTTTCAGTCATGTTATTTGGTCTTACTAATGCTTCTTGATGGATTTTGAAGCCTTAATGTTAATATAAAACTCACAAGATAAATTCCACGAGATCAAATAGTAAGATCAAGATAATGATGTAAGTAGAATAATATGAGCAAGTTAATATGTAAATAAAGGCTTATAATAAGGTTTTTAGCTCACACAACATGGGAAAGGGCCTAAATAAAGAAAGCCATGGATTATTTTCCAATGTCAATTGTGTGGAATTCTAATCTTTTGAGTCACACATTCTATCTCTATCTATAGACTTGCATACTATTATTGATTATTATGTGGTCATCTTAAACAAACCCATGATTATTTCAATAATCACATGTATGATCATGCCATCCACTTAGTTCTAGGAATTAAACCTCAAAATGTTCATCCTTACTACTATATAGCCCTAGATGTTAGAGATCAAGAAGTTGTTTCAAGAGATGATGAAGCATCAAATTACCCATTTGAGTATCAATCTTTATTCCTCTCTAATGTCCATGGTACAACATAAGGATAATTATTTTCACATATGTATTAATATTTTACCTCTCAAAAAGATCACCATCAAAGATAATTTTCCTATCCTTGTTATAGATTATTTTTTGGATGAATTCCATGGTGCTAAATACTTTAGAAAGATTAACATGCATTCTAGGTTCCATAAAATTAGGATTGGATAACATGATATTATCAAGATTTTTTTTGCATGCATGAGGGTCATTATAAGTTTTCAATCATGTTATTTGGTCTTACTAATGCTTCTTGATGGATTTTGAAGCCTTAATGTTAATATAAAACTCACAAGATAAGTTCCACAAGATCAAATAGTAAGATCAATATAATGATGTAAGTAGAATAATATGAGAAAATTAATATGTAAATCAAGGCTTATAATAAGATTTTTAGATCACACAACATGGGAAAGAGCCTAAAGAAAATAAAGCCATGGATTATTTTCCAATGTCAATTGTGTGGAATTCTAATATTTTGAGTCACACCTTCTATCTCTATCTATAGACTTGCATACTATTATTGATTATTATGTGGTCATCTTCAACAAATCCATGATTCTTCCACTAATCACATGTATGATCATGCCATCCACTTAGTTCTAGGAATTAAACCTCCAAATGTTCATCCTTACTACTATATATAGCCCTAGATGTTAGAGATCAAGAAGTTGTTTCAAGAGATGATGAAGCATCAAATTACCCATTTGAGTATCAATATTTATTCCTCTAATGTCCATGGTACACCATAAGGATAATTATTTTTCACATATGTATTAATATTTTACCTCTAAAAAAGATCACCATCAAAGATAATTTTCCTATCCTTGTTATACATTATTTGTTTGGATGAATTCCATGGTGCTAAATACTTTAGAAATGTTAACATGCATTCTAGGTTCCATCAAATTAGGGTTAGATAACATGATATTATCAAGACTATTTTTTCCATGCATGAGAGTCATTATAAGTTTTTAGTCATGTTATTTGGTCTTACTAATGCTTCTTGATGGGTTTTGAAGCCTTGATGTTAATATAAAACTCACAAGATAAATTCCACAAGATCAAATAGTAAGATCAAGATAATTATGTAAGTAGAATAATATGAGCAAATTAATATGTAAATCAAGGCTTATAAATAACATTCATTAATAAGTAGAAATATGAATGTAATAGCCTAAATCAAACATGTACAAAGCATGTAACATGACTTACAATATTAATTGCTCAAATATATGTAATATTTATTACTTCTCTTTCTCTTACAAATATAGCACTTGAATCTTTACACTTCATAATTGTATTATGTGAATTATTCATATGATGTTACTCGATGGATTAATATATAGACATAGTAGAATGACTATGTGGATACTTAACTATTCCTTTCCTTATTTCAAGTATCATGACTCTTGGCTTCTCTACTTGACACTTGCATACACATGACTCTATCTTGTATGCACACCTAGACATGACTCTTCACTTAGCACACTCTAATATAAAGACACTTGTGTACACTTACATATAAGACACTTATGCACATAAAATTACATTACACTTGCACACTTACTCACATGACACTTGTGCATTTCCTGCACATACACACTTACATAATACTTGTGCATTTCCTACACATTATTACATTACATAAAATATTACTCGCACTCTAAACTAAGACTCAAACCTAGTATAATATTTACAATGTGTATCATGAAGGTACCATGGAGGTACATTAGCATGTACCAAATAATATAATATACTCCAACACTTTTTTCACTTTCCAAAACCTCATGAATTTTATATTTCATATTTTTTGTGCAAGTATTATCTAGTGTTCTTTGATGATATCTTAGTTTAAAGCATGTCCTTAGAAGATCATTTAGTTCATGTTGACCAACTTCTCCACATTTTATAGAAGATATGAAGGTGGATCCTAACAAGATCAAAGTCATGCAAGTTTGTTCCAGTTATAAATCCCTCAAGAATATATATATTTTTTAAGGTCTACTAGGATATTACAAGAAATTTATCTACAAATATGGATAAATTGTTACCCCACTCACAAATATCACTAAGAATGATGCTTTTATTTCATATAAATTACCTTCCCAAACCTTTAATTTTATAAATGAGGCTCTGCGTATCGCCATATTTTGGTTACTTATAATTTCAACAAACCTTTCAACATTAAATAGGATGCTTCACACATTTGTATTGGAGTTGTTTGATATAGGATGGGAACCCCTTGGAAGTTGAAAATAAGAAAATCTATAATAAGAATTTGGGTCAATCCATTTATGAGAAGGAAATTTTAACCATTTTGCATACCATATAGAAATGGTGACCTTAATTTTTAAGATGATACTTCATTGTTGAGGCTGACCACATTAGCCTTAAGCATTTCCTAGAATAGATTCTCTCTTTTCCCAAACAGAATAAATGGTTGACAAAGCTATTGGGTTATTATTTCTACATTTAATACAAGAAGGAAAATAATAATGTGATGGCCAATACTCTATCTCATAAGAATTAGGATGTCACTACTACTAGTACCATCTCTAATCCCCTTCCATAATGGTTTTCATAATTTTAGAAGGAATGGATTAAGACCCAAAGACCAATCATATCATTCATGATGTGGAGGTTGGATCTTTGCCTCTATCCTTGTTATCATATGATAATGGGTTTCTATATAATAAGGATCACATTTATCTTTTTCTATCTTCAATTGTCAAGACTAGTATTCTATAAGAATTATATGCATCTCTTTTGGTTAGATATTTTGGATTCTTAAAAATGCACCATTGAGTGAAGCAACCCTTTTCATGAAAATGGTTAAAATAAAATGTCAATATATTTATGGAAAAATGTGAAGTATTTTAATGAAACTAGGGGAAACTACTAATTCTTTTGGCTTGTTGAAATCTTTGCCTATTTTTAATCATCAATGGGAGTATATATCCATGAATTTCATTGACGAATTTTTAAAGTATACTTAGTTTTATACCTTACAACATCCCTTCATGGATATTAAGGTTGCTAAGGTATTCCTTGATACTATTTTCATATTTCATGGCATGTCCAAGTCCATTGTTAATGATATTGACCCTATTTTCATTAGAATTTTTTAAAGTAATCGAGTCTTAATGGTACTCAATTAAATATGTCCTCTTCGTGTCACCCTTAGTTGGATGGCCAAATGGAGATTATGAATAAATTTTTTTGATACTAACCTTTTTTGTTTCACTAAAGACAAACAATATCATGAGGTTCATTGGTTTTCCTTAGTTCGATAGTGATATAACACTTCTTAGAATTTTCCCTTTAAAATATCCCTAATTGAGGCATTATATGGTCAAAACCCTCTATAAATTATAAATTATGTTCTAAGATCCTACAAGGTGGTTTGTCTCATTGGCAAGATGGCATATTAGTTCAATATTTTTCTAAATTTTTTCATCCACCCTATTTTCATGTTTCTTGTCAAAAATAGGTTGTTGGCTAAAAGGGAACTCCCAGAAAACACTTTAGATACTTAACAAAGAAAAGCAAATTACTTTCTAGTTAGAAGATATATTGTAGTCCCAAATTTGTAATTTATGGTCTCACTAGATTTAATATTTTCTCATCAAGAGGAAAGATCTTCTAGAAGAAGATGCAATGTGGGAGCCTGAGAGCATTTTTCATTTATTTCTAGATTTGAGTACAAATATTTCTAAAGGGGAATCATATAATGTCTCTAATATAGCCATGCCAATTATATTTATTATTATTAGTTTGAGCCCTAAAAATAGGATAGTTGACCCTTAAGCATTAGGGTTAGGGTTATTGTTTTATTTAAACATAAGGGTTATGTTGTAGATGAGATATCATTGTATTTTACATGTTAAGTCACCTCTATTGTACATATGATACTTCACCCTCTTTGAGTGGCTACGAGAATTTTCCCTCTCTAAGTGGATAACATTTGCATTGATTTAGAATCTAGAATATGTTACTTGTATTATTTATTTTATGCTATTGAATCTAATTTACTATTCCAATAAATGTTTCCTTTTATGCATTATTGAATTGCTACTACTATTGTTATATTTCTCAAAGATATTTCGTTACATACTTACCACTTGAAATATACTATACATAGGTTTATCATATTTTATAATTAAAATAATATAATAATTTCATGGTAACTTGTAATATTTTTTTGCAGAACCTATTAGAGAGCATTGAATATTATTATATATCTAATTTTGTATAATTATTTTTAAAAAACATTATTTGGATTAAACACCATTCAATAATTTGAAAGCTACTTAGGGAACTCGTGTTTCTAAATGATAAATTTTATGAAATGCATGAGATTTTATGTATGGAATACAAGGTTTCATCATTGATATAGTATTAATATTATTCAAGAGCTTGCATAATGAATTCAAATAGAACTATTGTTATAAACCTCTCAAATGATAAAATTGTAGGTTTGGTCATATGTTATGATGCAAATATGTTCTTTTACATATTAATAATAGATATTTGTGCCTATTAAGAGTCATAACCATCTTCACAGTTTCTGTTTTAGGGTCATATGCTCAGACAACCCATGAACAAGAACCTTTGTGTTACTAGTGTAGAGATCTAAGGATCAATTAGTCTGATTAGGTACATTCAATGAGTCTTGTAAATATGATATAAATTATTTAATGGTTGATCTTACTATGTAAAGAAAATTGAAATAAATAAATAGAAAAAAATAATAGTATATACCCTAGAAAAGCCCTTTTGGTAAAAATCCAAAATAAAAAAAGCAACACCTATATCAATTCTTCAATGAAATTCAAATACAATCATGCACCCCAATTTCAATTGTAGCAATAGTATCCTTCCTTTGAGCTCTCCAATGAATCTTGTATTGATACAACCACTAGCCTAAGAATCTAATAGAGTTTTTTTCATTACAACGAATGATCGCTACAACCACTAATCTATCTAGTTGGTTATAACTAGTCTAACCTCCCATGAGGTGTAACAAATAATGTAATAATTTTTTAACATAGATAAAAAAATTAATTCTCCTAAATCCTTTTCCAAGTGTCCAAGGAATACTTTCAAGGGTCCACAACATTACAATATTTAATATTTTCCTAGGAAATTACATATTGTAATAATGTCTAAACATTGTACCTAGGACTTGCAAGTGTACAACACACTTAGCCCTAACATTCTTCCACTTGTATATATTGAAATGGCATAGATATAGGAAGTAAAATAAGATTAAATTCTAAGGGGAGACATTCCCTACACCAAAGGAAATTATTAGTGCTCATAGGATTTATGAAAGAGTTTGTAGTGTTCATGCATGTGCTGCAACCATATACTCTAATTTAGTAGTAGAAATAGAAATTATCGATTATTTATTACTCATCCAAATAAATACTTCTCCAAATAGAGTGAACACATAGCCACTTGTAGACCTACTACTATTTGTATCACCAACCTATTATACATCAAAAAAGTTCCATATATCCAATAACTTGCCCTCATTATTAGTACCATGATAAAAAATAGTAAAATTAGAAGTTTCTTATAGATATTTGAATACCCTTTTTACAAATGTCCAATATTCCTTTCCATGGTTAACCATAAACCTACTAAAAATTCCCATTGTTTGGGTAATATATGGCCTAGTACAAACCATTACATACGTAAGACATCCAAAAACACTAGCATAAGGAACTTTAGACATGTATTTTAAATCCTCAATTGAATTAGGACATTGTTTCAAAGAATTTTTTGTACCAACTAGTAGGGGTACATTTGCTAGTTCACTGTCCTACATATTAAACCTATGAAATATTGTTTCAACATATTTTATTTGATTCAACCATAATTTCCTATTAGGTTGGTCCCTTTTTATTTGCATGCCTAGTATATTTTTAACATTCCCTATATTTTTTATATTAAACTTAGATAACTGAGACTGCAAATCAAATCTAAAATCCCGTTTGCTATGGTTCTTGAAGTTGATAATTTTATCCTATTTTATCTACAAAACACATAGTGTTCACAAAATTTAAAATCAATATAAATACTAGACAAACCCACAACCATTTATAAATTATTTAAGGTCTTCAAACCTTTCTCACCAATGTGGCCCAATCTACGACAATATATACATATCGATAGGTTCTTTTACATTATCAAAAGTGACAATAAAATTACAAAATGTAGATCCAGTTTGAAAAATGTACCATACCTAACACCCTTTGAAAAAATCATTGGTCCCCTAAAAAATATACAACCATTGCTTTTCAAACAACACATGCACATCATTATCATTTATTTTAGATATAGAAATAAAACTATGAGCTGAACTAGGAATATCAACACATATGTTAATGTATTAATTATCTTATCTCTATAAATTATTTTTACCTTACCTTGACCAACAATCCTATGGAAAGTGTTACCATGAAGGTAGGATTTATTACCATCATATTTATTATACTCTAAGTACCAGTTCCTAAGAAAATTCATATGTAAGGAAGCACCTAAATAAATAAAACATGAATCATCACTAGGACTATTAGTAGAATCCAAAAATGCATCACCACTAACATTATCATCATTAGAGGATTTTTCATAAGAGGAATCAACATCTTTTTCCTTTTTATTTTGTTTACATTCCTTCTTAACATGGACCTTTTTACCATAGTTCCATCATTTCATTTTAATTTTTACTAAATATTTCAATCTACTCTTAAACTTGGATATCCTTTTATCTCCATTGTTCTCACTCCCTCTCTCCTTAGACCAAACTCTTACAAAAAGAGCATCATTAGAGGTACTATCCATGGAATTCCTTCTTAATTCCTCACTAAGTAGAGATGACACAACATCTTCTAGTTTCAACTTAGTTGTTGTACTACTTATAGCCATGATTAGATTATCCCATGAATCAAGTAAAGAACATAGTAAAGTAATGCATGTTTCGTCTTCATCTTTTTTAACATCTATTGATGGTAGTAAAGAACATAGTAAAGTAATTCATGTATCCTCTTCATATATTTTAACATCTATGAGTGGCATTTGACTCAATATAATCTTAAAAGTATTCAAATGATCGAAAATAGAATCCCCATATTGCATCTTTAAATAATACAAATTTCTTTTTAAAAAATAGTTTATTAACTAAGCTTCTAGTTTAATATAAACTACCCAACTTATCCCACAACCTTTTTTGGAATTATTTTTATCAACAAAATTCACTAGAACATAATAAAAAATATATGAACTTATGGTACTCCTTTTCTTTCTATCCAATCTATCCCATTCATCTTGATCCATATCCATAGGAAGAAAACTGAGTGTAGTAGTTACCATAACTCATTGATTTCTCTCTACCAAGAGAACCTCTATTTTTAGTTTCCATAAATCAAAGTTTTGCTCATTCAACTTCTTAATATCTACTATTGAAGTTCTTTCTATTTAAAATGATATTCACGAATATTCCACTACGACCAAACACCACCAAAAATGCTCTTTAAGGGCAATTATTCAACCATCATATATGAGGGTGTTGTTAAACATTTGTCACATACAAGGGTGGTTAAAAACCACCTAAAATAACTAACCTATTAGGGTCTATTAGGGTGGTCAAAAAATGCCTTGAAAACCACCTTAGTTTATCACTATGAGAGTGGTTTAAAACTACCCTATTAGGTTCTATTAGGGTGGTTTAAAATTGCCCTCTTAGGGCTTACTTAAAGTAATCCCTAAGAGGGTGGTTTTAAACTACCCTCTTAGACCCTACGAGGGCAGTTTAAAACCACCCTCTTAGGAATCCCTAAGATGGCAGTTTAAAACCGCCCTCTTAGGGTCTGACATTGGTCAAAGACAATATCCAATACCATTTGCCTATATATTAAACATGGTTGAGAATACAAGCGAGAATATTCCTTATAACAAATTAAAAGATAAGATCAAACATTACAAAAAACTTGCTCTCATTGAAGAGCAAGAATGGAACAAATCTCATTCAACACAAAGCCTTAGAATCCAATAAAAAGGTTAGTGGAATTAGAGCCATATACTTTTTTACTTGCATCTCCAGATTTTCATGAGGGCATTGCCTAGGTGCTCTATAGTCCACTCTTCCTTCAATTTCCCCTTCCAAAAATGTAATTGGAAATAAGAGGACCAAACACCCTTAATCAGAAGAGACTGATAGAGTCCCTTACCAACCGACTACATTAACAATAAACCAAAAAATTAGGATATACACATCATTAACGAAGGGTAACAAATACATAATATTTCTACATCCATTATAAATTTCCATGTCCCATCATATCCAATCAAAACTTGTATCCTTGGGCAGCAACAAGCCAATAAGACATTCATTAGGAAAAGGTGCAATGTCTAGCATTTTACATGCCTCAATAGAATAAGAAAGAATAAATGGTATATGTGACAAAATTTAATTCCCTTCAAGGATTTTTACAACTCTAGCACATTCTTATTGCTTCAAATATGTAATAAATTCTTTAAACCATAAATACAACATCCACAAATACATAGATTCTTATAAAAAATGATAGATTCTAATATCTCGATAATATGTGCATGTAAAATTGAATAGATGTGCATATCCATTTTGATAGTGTTTTTACCCCTTTGTTATTGTCATCTCCAATGGATGGCACAAGCCGGAAGACCTCCCTCTATAGTCAAATAACAAAGAAATAATCATTATGATTTTTACTGATAGTTATGAATATATCAAAACTATCATACAATGCAACATCAAAAAATTCAAATGTAATTTAGTCCTATTCATGTCAGCATAGACAAAGCATGCATAAAAAAGCTATAATGCATTTGCTGCTATAAAGAAATGACGGGGGACCGAAAAATATCACGCACACACACTCATGCAATTTCAGAATTTTCTCTTGCATTAATCTGAAAAACACATACAAATAGCCCGCAGGCTTACAAGGACCAGCGCTCGTCTTGGTCTACGCACTTCCACACTCTGCGTGAATTTCCCGATCCATCGGCCCGACATATACAATAAACTGGGTTTTTATAGAGGCCCCGACCCTCTCATGCATTAAATACTGTGCAAATGGGTTCACCAACCCGATTAAAAACATTTACACAAAAATTGGGACACCAACCCGATTAAAGACCCCTCTCCGCACGGTCCTTGTCATCTCTGAATCCGTCAGAAAATTCTGTGCACCCATCCTCTTCGTCTCCCGCGCTCCTGGGTAATCCCCCGCTTTAACTTTAGCTTGTGCCACATGGCATCTTTGAACGGTCCTCAAAAATGTCGTTCCCGCCATTTCTTTTGCTTTCTCCCGCGCCTTCTTCTCTCTCCGTCGCGATATTGCGACATGTCACGATATCGCGACGTTCTGGCCACATTGCGCTCTCTGCCCATTTTGGTCGCGATATCACGACATGTCACGATATCTCGACCATTTTGCCTCTGCGCCTGCATTTTTGATTCTTGTCGCGATATCGCGATGTCTCCGCTGCTCCCTCTGTTTGCCTTGTTTCGGTCGTGATTTTGTGACAGTCATGATTTCGCGACGTGTCGTGAAATTGTGACTCCTCTGCTGCTTTGCTTCGTTGCTGTCCTACTGTCGTGATTTTGTGACATGTCGCAAAATCACGACCACACCCGCTGCTCTGCTCTAACTCCGTCTTGACGTCGCGATTTCATGACGTCGCGAAATCGCGTCACGATTTCGCTACACAAACCTCCGCCCTTGCCTTCACCCTTCCGATGTCACAATTTTGTGACGTCACAAAATCATGACGTCATGATTTCACTGCAAATTTTCTCCTTCGCCTCTGCCTCACTGAGACGTCACGATTTCACGACATCACGATTTTACGATGTCATGATTTTGCTGCATGTTTCTGCCTCTGCTTCTGCCTTGCTGCTACTGTCGTGATTTCATGACATGTCACGAAATCATGGCCCCTTCTGCTACACTTTCTCTCTCCTATCGACTGTCTTCTGCTTTCTCTTCTTTCGACTCTTCAGCACTGACTTTCCTGAATCTTGATGCCTCTACATCAGATGCTGATGGATGCTCCTACATCAGACACCCGGGGTAAGTGGAGAAGTGATCTTCACTTCTGCTTGGTCCGGTTGCTGCCTCCGGCAACACTTCCAGACTTTTCTCTGCCTTCGCAGACTGTTCTAACCCCGTCTCCCGGTCCACACAACTTCTGTCTTCTATCGGACAGATTTCCTCATTGCTGCAAACTTCTGCTGCAGCCAGCTTCAACTCCTCCACTTGCACAGAAAAATTTGTGCCTTCTTTCGGGCAGGTCCCGGTACTGCTGCATTCTTCTGCAACCTTCTTCACCTTTTCCTCTTTCTTTCTTCTCGCCTTCTTTGTCGCTCCTCTTGCTCCCGCAACTTTATTGCGAGCCATTCCTTTTGCAGGGCTTTTAATTGTCGTTGCAAAGCTAAGACTTCTTCCTCCGGCACCATATCCTCCTTGCTGTCTCATCTTCTTCGGGAATGCATTTTTCTTTTCTTCTCTTACAAAGCTTTAACGATCCGGTGTAGCTACCTCACGTTCGGCGATCTGCTAACACGCCCGAGATCTAAACTCACTCTCTCTCAGAACCCTCCCGTAGGTCCTGACACAAATTGCCTCACGGTTGGTGGTCTATTTACGCACTTAGGATAACCTGCTCTGATACCACTGACAAGGGACCAAAAAATATCATGCACACACACTCACGCAATTTCAAAATTTTCTCTTGCATTAATTTGAAAAACACATACAAACAGCCCGCAGGATTATAAGGACCAGCGCTCGACTTGGTCTATGCACTTCCACACTCTACGTGCATTTCCCAATCCACCGTCCCGACAAATACAATAAACTAGGTTTTTATAGAGGCCCCGACCCTCTCACGCATCAACTCCTGTGCAAATGGGTTCACCAACCCGATTAAAAACATTTACACAAAAATCGAGACACCAACCCGATTAAAGACCCCTCTCCGCACGGTCCCTGTCATCTCTGAATCCGTCAAAAAATTTTGTGCGCCCATCCTCTTCATCTCCTGCGCTCCTGGGTAATCCCTCGCTTTAACTTTAGCTTGTGCCACGTGGCATCTTTGAACGGTCCTCAAAAATGTCGTTCCTACCATTTATTTCGCTTTCTCCCGCGCCTTCTTCTCTCTCCGTCGTGATATTGCGACATGTCGCGATATCGCGACGTTCTGGCCACACTGCGCTCTCTGCCCATTTTGGTCATGATATCGCGACATGTCGCGATATCGTGACCATTTTGCCTCCGTGCCTGCATTTTTGATTCTTGTCACGATATCACGACGTCTTCGCTGCTCCCTTTGTTTGCCTTGTTTCGATCACGATTTCGTGACAGTCATGATTTTGCGATGTGTCACAAAATCGTGACTCCTCCGTTGCTTTGCTCTGCTGCTATCCTGCTGTCACGATTTCGCAACGTCACGATTTTGCGACATGTCACAAAATCGTGACCACACCCGCTGCTCTGCTCTAACTCTGTCTTGATGTCACGATTTCGCTGCAACTTTTCTCCTTCGCCTCTGCCTCGCTGAGACATAGCGATTTCACGACGTCGTGAAATCGCGACGTCGCGATTTCGTTGCATGTTTCTGCCTCTGCTTCTGCCTTGTTGTTGCTGTCGTGATTCCGCGACAGTCACGATTTTGTGACATGTCACAAAATCGTGGCCCCTTCTGCTGCACTTTCTCTCTCCTACCAACTGTCTTCTGCTTTCTCTTATTTCGACTCTTCAGCACTGACTTTCTCGAATCTTGATGCCTCTGCATCAGATGCTGATGGATGCTCCTGCATCAAGAAACCTTATCAAGAAGGAAATAGAGGTCACAATACAATTAAAATTATAAAATATCACACACATGTGCAAGCTTCAATAATTCTCTCTATCTGAATCATAAATATTTAACTTAAGGTTATCCTTAGAAAAGAAATCAAAACCAATATCCTCTCTCTCGTATCTATTATCTAGAAACTTCCTTTCCATCTATGCTTCATGGTCTTAAATGGCTCACAAACCATTTAGTCGGTGTCCTTTTTTGATACATAGAGGAATTGATAACTACCTTCACTATCTACGTCTGGTCAAGGGTTTGATTCTGGTTACTACCACTATAACCCCTACCCACTCATTCTAGCATGGTGACTAACCACTAAAGTAGTGTGAGGTGGATTGCTAGCCCCTAGGGGAATCAAACCGAGGTTGCAATATGGTAAGCATTCAACCAATTGGCATATGCTCTTGATTCTACTATATACAATCCAAGAATAATCTTGGGGTATGCATCATACAAAAGATGTCATTCAAAAGGTAAGCAACATATGATAGCTTTCAACCTTAGTCATTGCCCTTTAGATGCAAAAAATCAATAATTATAAAGGTGACAAGAACAAATTTATTAAGGTCATTGTTTATATTCAAGGTTTCTTTGTTATTGCATTTTACTTCTCTTCCATTTTCCATGGCTCTCCCTTTGTTACTATTGTATTCTTGTATTTCCTTGGCTATATTTTCTTTATAGGTGAACGCTACACTAAAAATATGAAAGGTTTGGATACAGAGTAGATGGACCTTGTGTATTTGGCTATGTGTGAAGCCCTTAAGTGCTCCCTTCTTTGGAAATGAATAAATCCCATAGTTCTTTCATGAGGAACCCTCTCTTGCTACATGGAAAGCCCATGAGAACAACAATGATGAAATCCCACAACAGTATTTTCATGAGTAGCACAACTTTGTTCATGAGCAACTAAAACCCCATGCAACACATGCCTCATACACTGCTAAAACCCATGCAAGTGGATGGCATCAGGGACAATATTTTTATCTCATCCATTGAGATTTAGAATTTTGCATATATTAAAGCTACAAAAATATTTGAATTTCCATAGGTGTGTATATTTATGTTTGAGCTAACTCTATGGTTGTAGTGAGAAAGAGTTACCCAGAGTTTGATTTATATAAAATATTGTATGTTTCACACAACAATGAAACTCTAGTTTCCAAAAATACCTAATGAGTTCAACTTGATGCAAGTTAAACTCAACTGGATATGTATAATTAAAGTTGCAAAGATATAAGTTATTTCTATATTTATATTTTTATTAATATATTCAAATTAATAAAAAAGCATTTGTAATGTATAAAAAACAATGCATTTGTAAAGGTTTTAATTAGTTTTACATTTTATTTTCTTATTTAGCCATTTTACTCATTAAAAATATATATTTCTTAATGGTAAATTTCATAATCGATTCTTCAGTAGTGAATTTTATCCAAGTTTTATCTTTGCTGAACTCGAACACGAACACAACTTAGCTTTCAACTGTACAACCAATCTAACAAAAAAAAATCTATAGGTGCTATTCAACACAAAAATAGAATCAAGTCTTCACATTTCACAATCAATAGTGGTATCTGCTCCACAAATTCTTAAAAATCCTCAAACACTTTTACAGCTCCTTCCTTCAGGTTTATACATGCAAGTAGTTGGTTCAAAGTCAATGCCAAGCCTTCCAATTCTTTACAAGTAGATTCGTTGATTACTTATAATGAAAACACAACCTACATTCAATCGAGTCATCATTGCCTCAATCCCTTTTAGGACCTAGTGGATTCATTAGACCTAGTTCCAAGAATTTTAGTTACAAAGATATTTCTTGATAAGGGGTTTACATAAGAGTGATCCATCCTCTTACTAACATAACTACCAAAGACCAGTTACAAATATTCTTCCTACGAACTTGTAAGCAACATACTCCCAATCTCATTTCAACAATAATTTTAGCACTACAATTATATCAGCTAAGAAATGGTTCTCTAATAAATATTCCCAAATACTCAAACTCTTGTTGCCTTTCATAACCAACTGAATAGGAATCTAAAAATTTTATTGCCCTCCTTGAAGAAGGTTGCAAACCATATTCCCTTCCATGCATCCTATAGAGCAATAACATTGCACCAATTCAAGCATGTTGCTTCTGACTGACCTTCCATATATTTTGTAACAAGGGAACCTGAACCTTGGTTGTAGAATAAAAAAATTAAAAGAATGTAACACATGATGCTTTATTTGCATTTATGAACTTCAATTTATAATTTGCAATCTGGTAATCAATTGTTGCTGATAAAACTAGATATCCTACAAATCCTAACAACTTATCCCTAAAAATCCCAACAACTTATCCATAAAAAAATTGAAATCCTTATCATATCTATTTCATCTCAACCCCTAACGACTAACCCAAATACAATCCCAAGCTTATATATTGGATTCTTCATGAAGTTGGACAATAATTTAGGTATATTTCTTCATGCTCCACCAACTGCTGGATGTAGTGATGATGAACTTCAACATGTTTTATTCTGGCATGATCTACTATATTCTTCATGAACTTGAGCATACTTTGATTATCACAATATTGATGCTATTTTATCTATCTAAAAATCATACAATATGCATCACAATCAAACAACTTCACAACCTGCATTGCATGCTGCCTTATATTCTTTTTTATGAAAAAATACTTCCAAACAAGATTAAGCCTTTCCCTTGCCAATACATACCTCTTCATCTAGATCAATCATGGTTGTTCTAGCTCCTAATAATACAACATATCTGAATCCAAGTTATAATAGTAATCAACCTACAAACCAGTAATAACATGAGGGGTCTTAGGAGTCATCATGATGTCAAAATACTTTCAGGGTACCTTCTAAACTAGAACTGGCCCCCTTTTATAATGGAGGCATCAATATTTAAATAGAAAAATATAATTGACAATAACTCAACAGAATACCTCACTCATAAAATGGATGAAAAATAAAATATAACCAAGGATCTTAAGAATACAACTTATGACAATGCAATCTAAATAACAGTAGGCATCCCTTGCTCATTCAAAAATCTTTTGTTCAAATAATCCATAACCACATATCTACTATTTTACTAGATCCTTGACTGCATGTCAAAGCATTCAAGCTGAATATGCATCTAAAACCAAAATATAGAACCAAACAATTGAAGAATTAACAACCAAGGCATATCTCCAAAGTGATTATAAGAAAGCTCTAAATATATTGGATTTTTCTATCCATCAAAGTCATCAGGATCACATAGTTCCTTTGACTATGTAGATCATCTAACATCACAAGCAATTGATGTATTATATATGGTCTTTGAAATTCTAGAAAACATATCCAAAGACCTCCAAAGTTAATTGGATTTTCTTATAGAGAAACTCATTCCCCTTATAGATGGTAAAAATCCTGCAAACTATTAATCCCAACATAGCAAAGTTGTTTTTCTCCCTGAAACTTGTCATTTGTGCCAAAAATAGTTGTGATTAACAATTTACAAAATCACAAGAGTATTTATAGCATTCAATTTGGTTTAACATTTAAATATCATTATCCAATTAGGTGCCTATGACAATATGATATCATCATTGTGACTTATTTTTTTAACAATGGTCTTCTTTTAAGAACCTTGTGCATCATCCCAAAAGGCACATATAATGGGCCCAGAGTTCTACATTATGGTTCCTTTTGACTTCAGCAATGACTTACTCATGTAGCTTTTTGTAGGTGAATCATGTCTTTCTATAACCCATACAAAAACTTAAAAGGCATTCCTAGCTAAATTTATAGTGAAGACTTCATATTTTTTTCTTTTTTTAAACCTAGACTCCACCTATTTCCTTATATATGTGATGGCTAAGGACATATAACTCTAAATCAAAGAGATTCATAACATTAATAAGCTTGTTCTTAGCAATTGATTTATATGAAGGTTTGAAATTTCGTTGTTTCTTAATTAATGTTGAATAGATAGTCAAATTTTTATAAAGAAATGTGAACTAGTCTCACTCTGTTAGTTCTATGGAGTAATAATTATGAGCCAACATATTTTAGATTCAATGCCTATATAACCAAGTCTCTACTTGAATTCAGGTGCATAATCATGAAGTTTAAAATTGTAAAGCCATGAATGGGTGAGATCCCATCAAGAAATAGATAAAAATAGCTTTTGCCATGACTATGGATGCTCTTTTGATGGTGGAGGCCCATCTAAGAACTTCAACAGAAATGGAAAAATACAAGTTTGAGACCAAAAAATATGCACCCATCACAATAACCTTCTTAAGATTTTTTAGTTTCCACAAATAGCTTCTAACTGCAAAGCTGAAGCTTTATAGATTACATGTTTAAAGTTCAGATAAATTTTCATTTGATTTCATAATCCTTGCATAATCAGTTAGGAAAATTATTTCTTGCCTTAATATTGATATGTATGATTAAAATTTTAACCTTTTAACATATTTTGTGCCTATGACAATAACATGCTCACAAACAAGCAAAAGGAACAAGACAAGTCAGTATATTTTCATCCTACTAGAAGGCATATTTGGTAGTTGAAACCCAACACAAGACACTAGTGTGTCAGATAATTATAGAGCACAAACCAATACTTAGCACAACACAAGAAAAAAGCAAATATAAAAAACTAGAAAAAGAAACTACTTTGCAACAAGTAATGTATTGCTAAAATTTACTCCAGAAATGAATTCAGCACAGGCTATCAACAAAAAATCACAAGATTGTTGATTTATGGATGTAGGTCAATGGAGTTCAGTTTGATGCTTCTACATCAAATGGCATGAGATCAACTATTAAATACCTCAACTTTTGAGGAGACCTAGGCTCAAATATTGCTAGGAGATGCATACAAAATTGACAAAATACTGTAACATGGTCATGATGTAGCCTTTGCTTGCATACTATGTATTTATTTTTTGCTATATTTTGAATAATTTAGTGTCTAAAAATGTATGCAAGTTGAAGCCAAATAATAAAAAAAAAAACATCACCCTGTATCTAAATCAATATAAACAAATTTTATTCTCCATCCACCCCCCCCTTGATATTCTGAAAATGCTAAAATTTAATTTACTGAAATATAAATAATACTAAAATATGCACATATGCAAACAAACAATACAAACATAATGACAAACATATTAGCCCATTAATAATTCATTTCTAGATGATGTTATTGGTCTAGAAATTCTACCATACCTTTTTTATTTATTGTAAATTAATACACTTTTTATGATGCATGAAGTTTTAAAATATGAGGAGTGTATAATATGTACATGATCTCAAAGCTACCATAAATGTGACCAACCTTGAACAGAGAGTTTAAGGATTAATACAATTAATTTTTTAAATGGAAGCAGAGAAGAACAAGGTAAATTTGCTGACAAGTTTTTAGATTTAATCAACATCAAAGGTACTATTTAAATAATTTCAAAGGCCAAGAGATATCTTGACCTTTACCAAGCACAACTACTAAATTTCCTATAAGGTCTAGAATGGAGATAAATCTACCCAACCTATTATTCAAATAGTGCATCATGAAAAATTCCTCAAGATTTTATCATGTCTTTAAACATATCCACTTGTGAACCTATTCACAGTGAAGACGTGTGTGACTGGATTCTCTATGATATCTCAAGTTACATTTTTTTATTTTTACATGCATCCTGTAAATCATTGTTCACCATTTTCTCAATTTCAACCATGAGAGTATCTTCATATCTTAGCATTCCATTCTTATTACTATCTTCTTTTAGTACATAATAAATTTTCTTGTAAAATATTTCTTATCAGTGAAAAACTATATCTACCAATAAAAATTGGTACACAAATTGTTAAAAGCCTTACATGCATACAACATGTAACATGAAAAGGTAAAAATTACATGACAAGTTATTATCTCAAATTTTTATTTCCAAGTCTAATTTTGCAAGAGTATGCATAACATCATTTGAAATAGGTGAGATAGTGGAACTTATGTTTGATGTATCACTTCCCTTTATTGACTGTTAGCAGTCCTTCCTAGCATGGTTTCTAGTCATTCTAGTCATGGTTGATAGCCATCTGCTTATTGTGAGCAACAAAAGCAATAAGACCATTGTGATCAAGCTCCTAATTTTATTTTATATTCTCTTGAGGTTTTCAAGTCTTATGAATTCCATATGGCAAAATTTATTTTCAGTCTCTAAGTGGCAATAATTGTTTTTTATTATTTAATATAACAAATGCACAAATACTATATTACTGTAATAAAAAAAGGAGGTCTTGTGGGGGTGAAAATTTTGAGATATGACCTCCACAAAAAGGAAATAAAATCTATATGAACCTCTTTTTTTACACTAAATTTCAAATATTCAACATTACCATTAAATAATAATAATAATAATATGTCTATTCTAAACACAATATGGACTGATAAGTATTCCCTAAAAGATTCTAGTATATTTAACTACAAAGAAGAGCAATGTCCTTAAAATATTGATTCAATTTTGTTAGTAACATGTTTATCAGTATTGTTGATAGTAGAGGTATGCCAAGGTCTTGGATCAGGCTACACACTCACCTCGATCTCCCAAAAATAATATGGCAAATCCACATGAAAATATGAAATCACAGACAAATAATGAATCATAATAACATTTTTTAGAAGTGCAAACAATCATTCAAAATTGAATTTAGAAGTACATATATAGGTGAATGGAAAACTTACACCCTCCATATAATGGGCAGATGTATAAATATCCCTACCCACCCCAACCATTAGAGATGAGGTGAGATGGTATCCTAAGACTTCCAGTCATTAGATACATAAATATCCATCCATGCAAAACAAGTACTGCTATTAAGGACTAGGACAAAGTGTTAAACATGAAACATAAATTTCATAACTAATACTCACTCAACACAATAAACCTTTATTTCAACACATTACAACATGCATGATTAGAATCTTAATCCTATACCCTAGAAACACTTGTATTCACTCACTCTCTCTCTATCTTACCAAATTACTTTTGTTTATCTGACTGGCCAACCTCATGCTTAGGATAACTACTCGTATAACTCCTAGCTTGGCTACCCATTAATTATTTACTAGCATTTTCTAAAAAAGAACAAAAAATGTCTAACAATACTCATAAATTATTTTTATTAATTATAACTACTTTTGAAGGACAATAATTAGGCTTCCAAGCATGTACCCTAATTCTTCATGGATGTATTGAATGTTGCCATCATATGCATTTTCATCTTGTGTAGTTTTAGGTACAATGAAATATGTTTCTCTAGAGACACTAACATATTCTGCCTCATATGCTTCAGTGTCTTTGATTCCTCTTGGAGGTGATATGAGAACCACATATCAACTGGTATCAAGTGGATCAATTACATAAAAGACTTGTCTAGCTTGTGATACTAGGATAAATGGATCGTCTTTTAGTCTATCCTGGCCAAGTAATATGTTCATGTTAACCAGTTGGAAGCCCATTTCATACTTTCTATATCAATTCCTTGTATCATTACCATTCACCCAGTTATGAGGTATTGAAACTAATAGTAATCCAACAAGATTATTTCCCTAATAACACCATAATATGTGATTTTTTGAAGCATTGAGTTTGTATCTTTTGTACTTTCTTTACTCAAAGTATTAGCATTGACACATACAACTATTTTGAGTTATTATTTGTTCCTCTTTGTCTTTAATATGAAATCTATAACCTTTGATCAAATAGCCCTATTAGAGTATATTACATCATTTGGATCATGTAAATGTACCACCTTTGGTACATAACTAGAGTAGGAGTTTACTTTAGAGTAAAGTTAGTTAGTTACCTCAAGTATTGTAATAAATGCAAAAGTGTCAATGTGCAAGTTGTAAATGTGCATGTAGTCCACATGTACATGAGTCTTAGGTAGAGTAAGGGCCAAGGAATCTATCTCCCTATATAAAGGGTTCATAGTGAGTGATTTGAGATTAATAGTAAATATAGAGAGTGTGCGATATATTTTAGTAGTATGATATAATGTAGTCCTTTTATATCAATTCATGGAGTTTTCATGTCCTCCATTATATAGCATTGTACTATTTTCATCACTTTCATTAATGGCATATTTATGAGTTATTTACAGATATTGATTTCATTATTTTCTTTCATATTATTGTGCCATTAGTTTATAGTTATTTTGCATCTTGTGGTTGTATTCCCTATAATATAGTCTCATCAAAAGCTAATAGTGGTATTAGAGCACATGGTAGATCATATAGGAAATAGGGAGAGCCACAAGCTAGACTAAGAGAAATCCAAAAATCTCATTTAAAGAATTTTTGAGATTACATTTGGGTAGAGTCTTTCCACAGGGTTGCAAAAAAACTCGTGAAGACTAGGACTCAATATAAATTCCACTAGATTAACAAATCAACTAGTAAAGTTCATTATATTAAAAATTAAAAATTATTCCATTCCAGTTTCTAACATCTTGTTGCAGGAAAAGGAGATTTAGAGAAAGTTGGGAAGCTTCCTACATAGAGCTAGGAAGAATATCTTCATTAGAATCATTCCAATACTTGCAACAATAAGTAGAAAAATGGAAATTTTAGAGACCTAAGAAAAGGTCCCATTACAAGAGCTACAAACCTACAAATTGCAAAAGAGAAGAAAATGCCATAGTAGTCTTATTGCATACTCAAGGAAGAAGGGACTCCAGAGATGAGTCCTAGAGGAGATAGAATATTGGTGATCTCCATTGAAGATCAAAACTTGTAGAGTGTAGAGGAAGAAAAGGCCATAGGAGCCTTGTTACAAATTCAAGGGAGAGAAGAAGACTCCAATGAAGATTCTTGATGAAGACAGGAGATTGGTGATCTCTAGTGAATATTGAAGACTTCACCCTGAAGAAGCTGAAGAGACCCTTAGAAGGTCTAGTTACGAAACTCATAGTTATATAAGATAGAAGGTTGGTGATCTTCATTAAAGTATGTAGTTTTTAGAAGTGAAGAAGGACCAAAAAGATCTTATTCCAGATTCTAGAAGCAGTAGATTTTAAAGATCCGAGAAGAAGATATCATTACTAAAACTTCCTTAATAGAAGGTTGAAGGAAAGGTCTCATTTAGAAGACCATAAGAGCTACGAGATTGAAGATCTTGGTGAGGTCTCAAGGAGAAAAAAGGAGGAGGTTTGATGAGCCTCATTAAAGGAGATCCAAACAAGGCCATTAAATAAGTTCTTAGAAGAACTCATTGGAGAAATTTACTACCAAGGAGAAGTTCCTGATAGTAAAGAACTTGGGATTATCACCATCTAATAATAAGCCCAAGAGAAAAATATTTGGCAAGGAATTAGACAAAATTTAGAACACCTCAAGACTTTCATATTCTTGATAAGAAGGCCTAGATTGAAGTCAAAATTAGACAAGAAGGTTGAAGGAGAAAAGGAGCTAAAATTTACTACCAAACCAAAAAGTGTTAGGGTAAAATAGGTAGTATATTGCATTATACTACATGTATTATTACATCTACTTTCTACCATAGGAGATATTTACCATTGTATAAATCACCTCCTAGATTAACTTAGGTTAATAACTAAAATATCTTGAGATATTTTAGTCAGTTATTAGGCATATTCTATTTTCAATGTTGTTAGCACATCCTACGCTAACTTTGTTAGAGTTACTATTATGTAACCTATATATTGGGTTTGCTAATTCATTTCAAGTCTAATGTCTGCATCAATAATATTTGATTTATTTCATATTTGAGTAATCTTCTACTTACATTGGTATCAGAACAATGTGAACACACCTAGGAGTTGGTTCACACATATTTGTGTGGTCCCATGTCTACTAGTTGTGGAGGAAAAAGGTATTTTCAATTGTTTATAGACGATCACTCATGAAATATGTGGGTCTTCTTCTTGCAGTTGAAGTCTGAAGCATTTACCTATTTTCAACAGTTCAAAAAGCTTGTTGAGAAAGAATCAGGATGCTTCATCAAGACCCTCCATTCAGATTGAGGGGGGGAATACACATCAAAGGATTTTTCCTCATTTTTATAGACACAAGGGATAAAGAGACAGTTGACCACAACCTATTATCCTAAGTCAAATGGAGTTGCTGAGAGAAGAAATCGGTCCATTATGGAAATGGTTTGATGTATGCTTAAGGTAGCCAATATTGAGCAAATTTACTGGGCTGAAGTTATTCAAACTGTATTATATCTTCTAAATAGAGCAACCACAAGGGCTCTTGAAGGTATGACTCCTCAGGAAGCATGGAGTGCAAGGAAAACCTCCATATCTCATCTATGGGTATTTGGGTGTAAGGCTTTTATGCATATACCCAAGTAGAAAAGAAATAAATTAGATGAGAAGTCCCTACCATGTGTTTTTCTTGGATATGATGAATTCTAAAAAGGCTATCGATTGATAGACCCACTTACCAAGAAAATACATGTCAATAGAGATGTAGTGTTTGATGAAACTTTCACACCCAACACTACATCAGTATACCTAGATGATGATAAGCAACAACAACTTCCTTCTCCACAACATAAAAATACTCCCAAATTGTATACAAGCACAATGAAATATTCCAAAATCACTTCCCCACCTGATATTACTCTCAATCGTCCAAAGACACGAAGCATGACTCAACAAGAAAAGACTGAAGCATCCACTTCAGTTGATGATCTTTGTGCATATTTTCAAGAACTTTATGTTGATAGAGAGTTAGCAAGGGAAGATGATATGGAAATAGATGAGGATAGGGTTTACTTGTCATCATTTGATGAAAATGAATCTTCTACAGTTGATGAAGCACTTAGACTGCCTCAGTGGAAGGCAGCTATGGATGCAGAACATAACTCCCTCATGAAGAATAAAACAAGGAAGCTAGTGGATTTACCTAAAGGAAAGAGACCCATACACTGCAAATGGGTTTAAAAAATTAAATATAAGGCAGATGGAACCATAGATAAGCATAAGGTCCATCTTGTGGTGAAGGGCTATGCTCAAAAGTAAGGCCTTGACTACGAGGAAACATTTGCTCCTACAACAAGTATGACCACCATTCGAGTTATTTGTGCTATGGTAGCACATTTCAGATGGAAATTACATCAAATGGATGTAAAAAGTGCCTTTCTAAATGGTGACTTAAAAGAATAAGTGTACATGACTCAAACTCCTGGATTTGTTGAGGAAGGCCATGAGCAACAAGTTTGCAAGTTGGTCAAATCATTATAAGGGCTAAAACAAGCCCCAATAACATGGTACATAAAAATGGATAGTCACCTACTATAGCATAGATTTAAGAGAATTCCATCTAATGCAAATCTCTATATCAAGAACACAGGTTCTGAAATAGTGATTCTTGTGTTATATGTAGATGATCTGATCATCATTGGCTATTCAGATAAATTGGCTAACATCGTGAAAGATGACTTGAAAGAGTCATTTGATATGATAGATCTAGGAATTCTCTACTATTGTCTTGGTATTGAGATAGAACAGAAGAAGAATCATCTTAGGGTGACTCAGAAAAAGTATGCCAAGACTTTAGTAGAAAAATATTGTATGATTGATTTTAAGCCCAAAGCAACACCGATGGAATCAGAGCTTCAGTTATCATGATATGATGACTCACCACAGGTAGATGGCACACTATATAGACAGATGATTGGAAGTCTCATCTATCTGACTAATACTAGACCATATATTACTTATGTTGTAAACTATCTTTCACGGTTCATGCAAAAACCAAAGGTCTCTCATTGGAAAGCAGCTAAGAGGGTTATTCACTACATTCAGGGTAGTGCAGATTATGGTCTAGAGTATAAGAAGAATAATTCATTCTTCTTATAGAGTTACACTGACTTTGATTACGCTGGATCCATAGATGACAGAAAATCAACATATACGTATGTATTTCATCTTAGATCTGGTCCTGTCTCATGGCATAGTAAAAAGCAACAGGTGGTTGCTTTATCTTTAACTGAGGTAGAATATCACGTTGCACGTGGAGCTGTGTGTGAAGCGATATGGCTAAGTTACATCTTGGCTACCATGGGCCTACCAAAGAAAATTCCTATTCACATGTTTTGCGACAACTTAGGTGTTTTGAACTTGGTCAAGAATCCAGTACATCATGAACGAACAAAGCATATTAACACAGATTGTCATTTTATTCGTGATGAAGTTCCTAAGAACATAATCAAGATCCAACACATTCCCATTGACGAAAAGGTTGCTGACATCTTTATAAAGGTACTTGGACGTGTCAAATTTCAACTGTTTAAGAGTAAAATTTATATAGCAAAGTAAATGTAATAAAGGGGGGATGTTAGGGTAAAATAGGTAGTATATTGCATTATACTACATGTATTATTACATATAATTTCTACCATAGGAGATATTTACCATTGTATAAATCACCTCCTAGATTAACTTAGGTTAATAACTAAAATATCCTGAGATATTTTAGTTAGTTATTAGGCATATTCTATTTTCAATGTTGTTAGCACATCCTACGCTAATTTTGTTAGAGTTACTATTATGTAACCTCTATATTGCGTTTGATAATTCATTTCAAGTCTAATGTCTACATAAATAATATTTGATTTATTTTAGATTTGAGTAATCTCCTACTTACAAAAATGTGTGAAGATTACCTTTGAAGGATAGAAGCCTAACTCAAAGATAGGTGTTTGCTAAATCTTTAGTAGAATACTAAAAGGTTCTTGAAGGAAAAATCACTGCAATTTTGGGGAATTCCCTACCAAAAGTTTGAGTTTCAAGAATAGCATTTTAGTGTAGAGATTGACTACAAAATATGTAGCAATTAGGACAACATTACTAGCTATAAAAATCCAGAGTTCCAGGATACATCCTGAAGGTTAATCAAATCACCTACTATAGTCGAAGTGTAGCAAGTTAGAGGGTTTTCAGAGCTGCAAAAAATGTGAGTTAGAAATGTGTTTCGAACAAGCAAGAATAGTTGCAAGTTGACACAATTAAAGGCAGCAAGAAGGTGAATATAATCACCTAGAAATCCTTCATATTTAGAGATCTTAAAGGTAAGCAACTTAGGTGCAAAGGGTTCATTTTATGAAAACTTATATTCAGTTCATTATTTAGTTTCATCGAGCACCTAATTTAGAGTTTTAAAGTTTCAAAGAGGAGGTTGCATTATAGTCTTCAAGAGAAGTGCAGAATGAAGTTTTTGTTATGGTTTATACCTGCACATTAATAGGAGTTAGATATATTTTATTATCTTCCTATTATCTACTTACAAAAAATAAGACTACATTAAGTTGTAGATATTATTAGTTCATTTGAAAGTTCTTCAAGAGTTACTATTAGTTCATCTTACGAGTTACGTTGAAGAAGAAATAAGGTGAGATTACTATTGCACTATTTTAGCTACTTGTAACTATATTAAACTTATTACTCTTAAAATATTATTATGTGCCTTGGTTTTTAAGTTAGAGTGAATAACCAAAGTGCACAAATTAGCCTATATCAAAGTGTCTATAGACACTATTCGATGCACAAAAATTACAACATTTTATGGCCTAGAGAAGCCACTAAATAGGTTAATATTCCTCCAAGGAGTGTAGAATAAAGCCACCATCAAAATAGGTGAAAATAGATACAAAACAAGACTAGGAGAGTCTAAGGTTTCAGGTGCAAATTAGAAGGTATTACAGGGTTATACAAGCACCAAATTTGTATCTATTATTACATGAAAAAAGATACAAAATATAAGTGTTTTAAGGACACTCTGTATAGCCTATCCTCTATGTATACAAATGACTATCATTAGTAGAGGGAAAGCACACTTAAAGGTGCTTGATAAATGAGCCATCCTAAAGGGCTCAACATCTGTGATTAGCACTAGCAAAGGTGCTTAAAGAGAAGCCATCCTAGAAGGCTCAAAATCCATCATCAACAAGGTGAAAGCACATTCAAGTTGCTTAAGAGTAGATCTGGTCAAAAAGGCTCAATACCCACATCACCAAGATGTACAAAGATACCAAATCATTGCCTACATAGCAATCAACCTGCAATGTCAACATTCCTATGTAAGAAGCCAACAATATTTAAAATGATGTTAATACCAAGGGCAACGAAGCACTAGCTACATAAAATAGGAGTACCTTACCAAGCTCTAACATGGAAGAAACACCATCCAAGACCCTCCATTGTAACGCTTGATAGCTAGAGCCATCCTTGTGGGAATACATCATCCATATTCACTGGATAAAAGAAGGAGCCATCTCACTCTTTGTTTTCATGAAGGAGGAAAAGAAAGTTTACAAACAATTGGCAAGAATAAGTGCTAAGGATTTTTTAAGGATTTGAAACGGTTAAGGTAAGTGTGCATGCAAGGAATATAAGAACACTTTTCTTAACAAGGAAGAGATATTGTGCCACTTGGCACAAAGGTGTAAGAGAATCCTCCTATCCTAAATTCCACGTTCAAAGAAGGAAGAAGTGCTCATAAAAGTAATTCTCATCATAATTACTCTTAACTTTCAAGAATAGCATTGCTCTCAGGAGTTACAACTAGGCTTACACCATGTTACATAACGCCTCTCAAAGATTCATATTGAGCATCGTATCACCTAAAGAGAAGATCAAGTATTTTGGGTAATGCTTAGTGACACTTGGTACTCATTTGAGGATAATAGAAGCATATTTCTATCCACCATATTAAGAGCGCTTTAGTAAGAAACTCAGAGTGATAGACATGCATTCATAGCAAGAATTAATACAACAAAGTCAAGGGACATCTAAACAAGATTAAGGAGTTTTTTAAGAGCTTAAATCCAATGTATATCCATCGAGTCAAAGGAGCATTGAAGCCTGAATACGTATTACTGCAACAATTGTCATACATCCACTGTCGAAGACTTACAATGCTCACTCAGTAAGTAGAATACAAAATTATAAGTTAAGGTCTTATATTAATTAAAATTACTTTCATTAAAGGAGTAATAAGGATCATGAGTTAATGTTGAAACAATTTTCATTTCAAGCTAAAAATTAACCTTAGAAAATTGAAAGCATATAAAGGAGTTCTTAAGTATTTCAAATAATTTAGTTGAAATACAAATACTTTAATATTTACAATTAAACATCATAGGAGGTATAAGGGTTACTACTTGGAAAATAATATTATCATTGGAAATATCATTATTAATTTCTAGTATTCCAAAATTAGGTAGGTATAAGGTATACTACATCAAACATAAATTATTGGAATTTAGAAATATTAAATTATTGGATATTAAGGGCTATAAAAGGAAGTTCATTACTTGCTTAAAGAATTTGAAATTATTTACTTACACTTGTCTCATACTCATACTAAAGCGACAAAATAAATCCAACCATAGAGAACTTTAAAACAATAAGTGCATAGTTCATTAGGAGAGATAATGTGAAATAGGAGTTGGTTATTGCTATTTATAAAACATTACAAAATCAACCTAAACAGTGAACTATTACTTACTAAACACTTTATCAAGATTATAGATTATTCAAATAACCAGGGATACATAAGGAATCCTTTAAAACCTAAGTTTAGAAAGGTTTTAGCAAATTGGTTCATATACTTTAAACTATGGAGTCATAAGGTAGACTACTTTGAAGGATCTATCAAAAGTGTTCTTAAAACATAAAGAGCTAAAAATAAGAAATATGTCTACCTCAAAGAATATAGTGAACACTAATATGAACAACACTATTAGAAATGAAAGAGCAAGTGTCATAAAAATTGGAATCAAGAATTTACTTATAAATTCTAAAGGAGACTTAGACCTTACTTCAAAAAGAATTCATAGTGAAGCTTTAAAAGATAACTTTGAAACCATGGAATATTATATTCATACTCGACTCACTGAATCAATTGATAAAACAAAGATTGACATCCAAATTTCTTTAGAATTTGGTAGTATTTATATATGACATTACTTACATTCAAATGCTACAAGGATGATAATGCAGAACTAAGAGAATTGATAGAATTACTTAAATTGAAAATAAAAATGGATGAATCATACCTAGAGAAGATATTTCAATCCTCATGCAATATTGATACATCAAGTTCTACTAACTCAAGATCTTATTATGATGCCTTAAATGTTTGTTCAGAATCTTCTATACATAACCTAGAAAATGACAAAAAGAACAAAGGCAAAAGGAAGATACCTTTGCAAGAATCAGGTGATATTACTTCCACCTATGTAAGTACTAACTCCAAAGACATGAATAAATAAGAAAAAGAGGAACTAAATCAAAGATGCATACAATGCAATGTAAACTAAATATAATACAAAGGATAAAATCAAGTTGAAGAACATCTGAAGATCAAAGATCCATATTGAAGACTAAAGTCTTCAATACCCAAATAATGTAATACAGGGGTGTTAAAGTATATTACATCATATGGATCATGTAAATGTACCACCTTTGGTACATAACTAGAGTAGGAGTTTACTTTAGAGTAAATTTAGTTAGCTACCTCAAGTATTGTAATAAATGCACAAGTGCCAATGTGCAAGTTGTAAATGTGCATGTATTCCACATGTACATGAGTCTTAGATAAAGTAAGGGCAAAGGAATCTATATCCCTATATAAAGGGCTCATAGTGAGTGATTTGAGAGTAGTAGTAAATTAGAGTGTGTGGTATAGTTTAGTACTATGGTACTATGTAGTTCTTTCATATATGTTAATGGAGTGTTCATGTCCTCCATTATAAAGCATTGTACAATTTTTATCACTTTCAATAATGGCATATTTATAAGTTATTTGTAGATGTTCATTTCATTATTTTTCTACATATTATTGTACCATTAGTTTATAGTTATCTTAGATTAGTTATCTTGCATATTGTGGTTGTATTCCCTATACTATAGTCTCATAAAAAACTAACAAGCCTAAATGTTTGGTTATAGCTTTCCTCAGACCACTTGCCACCCATTTTATTGTGTTAGAGTCGTTGTCATTATATTGCATTCCATATCTATGAAACTACAACAAAGAAGAATAGTTTAAAGATGATTGTAGAACATTACATGATGTTTAGTACATGATGATTAGCATAAATATCAAAGATCATATTCAAGAGAGCAGACGATAACCTAATATTGTAGCCAAGTGATGAATGTATAATTATGGATTTTTTGCAACACCCCTTCATCTCTTTTTGCACAAGTATTGGATTCATTGATACTCTTTATATGCTTCCTTGATACTCGCACTGGCTTATCAAGCAAATATCATAGCACTATCGAAAGTTGTTGGTAATTTATGATTAGTGGCAATCAATGTTGTTGCAAGTTTCAAGAGACTAGTTGTCGCTTTCCCATAACTACTTTGCCTTAGATGGTTGAAAAGTGTTTAGGTATCCCAATCCTCTAACACACACAATCTCTCCCAAAAGAGATGTATTTCATGATCTCTCCTCCTTTGTTGCTATTTGTTGTCGTCTTTTGCTTATGACTAGGATGTCAAGGTCTAGCAAGGGTTTCTATGAGTCCTTGTTGATATTGTTTGTACCCTTTAATAACTTGGAACTTTTGGTCACCCCATCCTTTGGCAACCAAGGAATTCAACCATATTATGCCCAACCACTTTTATATCTAGTCACTCATGTTTTTCCAATCTAAGTGGTCAAGGCATCTGTATACTTGGGATAATGTTGTTTTTGAATATCCTCAACCACTTTGTTCTGGATTTGTTGAGTCTTAGAGTAGCCAGAATTTCGTACCTTAGTCAAATTTTTGGCTCAACAAGCTACTTTTAAACTGTTGGCCAACCATATGCAATAATTTCCAATGCCAACTAGGTTTCCTTGTAACAAAGTTTTTACAAAAAATGATAGTCCAACAAAATTTGCTAGGAGCTATCTATGTGGTAACTCTCATTGGTCCATAATTATTAATTTATTTTTTCTCTTAAATGATATTACCACTCTTGGAATAAAAAATAAAAGGTAAATTAAATTATTTAAACTATTAATTGAAAAATATATTAAGGAAACCTTCACTCCATGATTCCATTCGATACATTTCTCTTGAAGTCTTTCATGGACATAGAAATATTGTATTAGTTTTAACATATTTTTTATACATTTATTATTACATTATTTATGAAAATAGAAGAGTCATAAGTTGAAGCACCAATTTTTTTCTCCATGAGAAAAAGGAAAACGAAGAGTCTCTTGGATCAAAAGAGACATTATCTTGTACAAGTCAATGTACATACTTATAAAGTTATGATCAACTAATGCCAATTCCATTCCATTTCATTCTCTTGTTGTCATTGGTAAGAGAGCATGTTTTTTTAAGCAAGAATATATAACATTGAAACAAACCAACCCTCCACCGTCCATATTTTCTCTCTCATCTACCATAAATTTTTCCTCCTCAACCTCCATCCTATAGCTATTCACAATGGTGTGTCACCACCTCTTTCATTATTCTTACCACTAGAATTCTTATAATCCTCTCCATAATCTTCCTTAAATTCTTTTTGTCATGGGAGTTGAGTCTAAAACATGTTTTCTAGTGCAATCTAAGCTAACAGAGTCCCAATATCATGATTTAATTATGAACCACCCCAAGTGGAAGGTAGATGCTTGTGTAAAAGGTTAGAGTCCATCATTTTCTTGACCATAATTTAGTGAGAGATCCATGATTGTATTTTTTATTCTCCGGTCCCAATATCATGATTGATTTATGAACCGCCCCAAGTGGAAGGTAGATGCTTGTGTAAAAGGTTAGAGTCCATTTTCTTGACCATAATTTTAGTGAGAGAGCCATGATTATATTTTTTGTTCTCTGTAGACACATGATGATGGAGGTCTAAAACTAGTATTAATCCTTTTAGCTAGCATTGCACTATAAATTCAATTGAATTGTAGTACCCACGATCAAGAGTTGATCATTCAAAGACTTTAGTGGTGCTTTCCAGGGTGTAAAACTCAACATCTACTCCATATTGATTAGTGTCGAGTTCCATGGAGTTAGGATGGAAAATAATATCGTTTGTTAATCCTATAATAAATTCATCACTATGTTCATAGAAATTCTAGTATTCTAAGGCATCAAATTGAAGCTTTGCATTTATCATTTTCTTTTCATGGTTGTTGCTAAAGAATGTGTGAATGTCCTAAATGAGAAACCAAATAATCATCACCTATTTTTGAATGCTTGCATGATGTTTTTGGTGGTGTGAAAGCTTTTTCCACATGGAAGAATCATCTATAGAAAATATTCCAAGTGGGGGCTTTGACATTTTGTAAAGTTTAAGAAAGTATTTGATAGTAATATCATCAGCATCAATGGGGTACCATAACAGTTAGCAAACTGAGGCTTTAGTACTCTATTAGAAGAAATATTAGGTTTGATAAAAAATAATTGCATTAAAAATACTCTTCTAAAGAGTTAAAAAAAAGAAAAACATTTATCTTCTTGCATACAGGAAGGTGGAATTTTTCAAAGGAAGTACCCTTAGAAAAAAAATTATTTCAATTTCCTATAGTTCTTAAAAATAAAATATCAAACTTAGACTATAGTGAATAATTGCAAAATAAGACAAGGGTGGGGGGGGAGGTAAAAGTTTGTAAAAATATGCATTTTTAGTGATGACTAACACCTTAGATATTTTTCTAGATTTTCACCTCAAAATATTTTGTAAAACATGTTCTTCAACATAAATCACAATTTTTGGTATAAATGACACCTATGGATTGCATTTATATGTAATGTTGTTGCATTAAGATACTATGTCTATAGCCTAACATAGCTTTCATAATGATTTATAGGAATTGAACCGATAAATCATAAGGGAGAAGTAAGGAAATCATTTGTTTTTGTGTGATTCTTCCCACACCATTTTTATCCTATCATCACTATTGCTAGACATAAATCTTAAAATTGAGAATTTCTGAATATATATGGAAGTTACACCCACATACAAGGATTTATCTTTAAGTAAGTGTCATATATTAGGATAATCCCTTTTCATACTTTGGTACTAAATATCATTCTCTCTCACATACCTTAAGGTCTATCTCATGTACGACCATATATATTGAGAGGAATAGCTTCTTCCATATAATTAAGGGTATATAGAAAGGTTTAGTATATAGGACTAGTGGTAAATTGAAAGAGGGATCATTTGGGAGACACGAGGAACCTTCATCATGGAATCATCAAAAAAATTCTTATAGAATCACAAATTCTCAAAAGTCCAAACTTTTGACCATGGAAGAGCAATATAAGGATTTTCCTAGTGGTTGAGAAACTCTAGGATAGTTACCAAAAATATCACTTGGCCATAAGAGGGTGAAGAGGCTCAAAAAATTTGTTGAGGCTGATGCTTAGGCACTAATGTTCATAACACTTGCCATAGTAGATGTCATTCAACCAGATATTATTAAAGCACAAACGCCTAAAGAGGATTTGAATATACTTTGGACCATATTTGAAGGGAATAATAAAGCCACAATTATTCACCTTCAACCTCAACTCCACATGTTGAGAGTTGAATATGGAGAAAGCATTGAATAATTTTTTTGCAAAGTTGCTAATTTGAAAGAAAGATTGAATACAATAGGAGGAAAAGTAGAAAATAGGCTCTTAGTACCCATCATACTTAGAGCCTTACTAGATTCATTTTGAATGGTAATTACTTCTTTGCAAGTATCAAATAGTAAGGTGGCCTTTGATGAATTTATGAACATGCTTCAACAAGAGGTAGAAAACAATCAATTAATGGATCAATTGGAAAATAATGCACTCATTTCCATAATGAATTCATAGAAAGAACCCTCCTCATATTCATCATAATCACAATAACAACCTCAAATATAAAGGAGTTACTATCATGTTTGTGAGAAATAAGGACATGATACAAAGTTTTACAGATACAATTCTATGACTTGACATGGTCAAGCCCATTAACCTCCTAAAAACAATCACAATTCAAATCATATCCAAAGCAACAACAAGGTCATGTTGCACATTAAGGATTAAAATTTGATTGTGAATAAGACTTTGAACTAGCACATAAGGTACTAATGACCAAGGTAGTAACAAAGTAAAAAAAAATTGGTGTATTGATTTAGGTGCTAGTAAACATATGACTAGAGATAAAATGTGGCTCAATTCCCTATAAATATAGAAAACCAATCACTTTTTTGATGATAAGACTTATCATGATAAGGGAATTGGGAATGCTCCTATCAATTTGGTTGATGAAAAATGTATTATTAAGAATGTGCTATATGTGTCTATACTAGAAAATAATTTGTTATCTATCTCACTAAAGCTAGATCATGACATGGTAGTTGAATTCAAGGTTCATGATAGCATGAAGTATTTCATCACAAAAAATGACAAGTTTTTTGTAATTGGTTCATATAAGAATGGTCTATTTTCCCTCTATGTAATATCATATCCTAACATTGCATTGTCTACTACCATAAAAGATGCTACCTCTCTCTGGCATAGGAGATAAGGACATATGAGCTTTCAATATTTAATCCAACTAAATAAGCATCATATGATGACATGTTTGTATAACATTTCACATACATTGCTAGTTTGCTTGGATTGTCTAAGAGGAAAGCAATATTGACTACCTTTTAAACTTAGCACTCATAGATCTAAAGGACTATTGGATTTCATATGTATTGATTTGTGTAGACCAATGCCAACCAGTCATGGTGGACATAGGTACTTTTAGCTATTTGTTTATAATTACTCATGAAAGATATGGGTATATTTCTTGCCACTCAAATTAGATACCTTCCTAAATTTTCAATGCTTCAAGAATATTTTTGAAATAGAAACTATGAATCATATTCAATTTATTCATTTTGAAGAGGGAATATACTTCTTGTAGGCAGCAAATCTACCTCCTAGAAGAAGAAGAAATAAGTTTGGATTTGCATAGTTTTATCAAATTTTTCAAATGTACAATTTTGATTAAAATATACAATGTAGGGTTTGCCTAATTGTGCAATGTAGGGTTGTAAAATGTACAATTGGGTGTAATTGTACAATTTCATAAATGTGCAATTAGATGTGAAATGAAATTAAGTTGAAATGTGCATTTAGGTTAATTTGATAATAATAAAAGTAGACTTAGGGAAACCTTAATGCAAGTTAGTTATCTTACGGGGTGGCAGTTATGAATATTGGTTATCTTAGAAATCACTTTAGAATAGCCTAGGAAAGCATTATAAAGCCCCCCCATTCAAATTTTGATGGTTGTTCATACTTACAGATAGTTGTTCATTCATGTTGTTCATGATGGTTGTTCATTGCTATGGTTGTTGATAGATGTTGTTCTCTTATGTTCAATTTTATTGTTGTTCAAGATTTATCTTGTATCTTTTACAGAGCAATATTAATATGAGTGCAACATTATGTATTATGTATTCCTGTGAATTTCCTTATACATGTTGATGGTGAATCTAGATTGTATAGTTTGTACAAGTATGGCCAATATGGTGTGGCAAATGGAAGAGATTATAATGGAATTGCACTATTGATGAGCCCAAAAACTATTGTTATACTGAAGAATTGACTTTACACATTTTTTTGTTGTACTTGGATGTTTAAAGTTTGTACAATTTTTGGGAATGACAATAATCAAATTTGATGAAATAACTTGGAATTTGGGTTTGCATGTTATAATATTTGGTCGGTAACTGCACTATAAACATAGATAAATCTTACTTGGTGGAGATTCTAAGAGTAAATTGGTAAATTTACAACTATACATTATAGTGAGGGTTTGGTGAAACCATACAACCATCCAACCAAACTATACAACTGATCATTTGCTTAATTTGGAAGTGCAATTGCATAGTTAAAACTTGCCAAGTAAGGAAAATCGGAGTTGGAAGAGAACGATTACAAAATTTTTCAGTTTGAGTTGTAAAATAACTTCTAGCAAACTGTGCAAGTGGAAAATCATACATTCCAGGGTGTTGTATGATTTGTATCATACAAATGTATGATTTGGAGACCATACAAGCAGTATTGTGAAGTTGTAAATTGTACACTAGAAAATCATACACTTGTACAATTTTGACCAAACTTGCTACAAAACATTGGGATTCATTTCAAAACCTCCCAATTCACCTCCCCCTTTGGGAATACTCCCCCTTGTGCTACACTTCCAACAATTTTAAAGGTTTATGTTGGAACAAATTCTTGCATCCATAGGATTCGATTGTCACACTACAATAAATTTTTTGGAACTAATGAGTTATTATAGGCTCTAGTCAACCTGCCTCTTTATTCTGATAAAAGATATATTGCTAAGAAAAAATCCATAATGGGTAAGGAAACCCTAGTGATAATATTCAGGTATTTCAAGTTTTAGCACTCTAGATTTTAGTTATACTACTTATTTTCAAATGACCAAGAAAATACAACTATTATTATTCCTTATGTAGACCGGTGCCTAGATTCATTGGGTTATATAACAATTTAACAATGCTTTAAAATATGAACAGAAAGGAGATAGAGAAAGAATTGGCACTATCACATTCATTTGAATATCATAATAAATCTAATATTTGTCCAATGAAAGAAACATTCATAACACATTCAAATAATATAATCTGCTACGAAGCAACACACACAATTGGAAATAAAAAATGGCAGAATTGAACCCCATAATTGTATTAATTTTCCAAAATAATTACATGCAGAGTTGGCAAAATGCCATTAAAATCTATTAAAAATCTCTTAATACAATGAGAAGTCTTTGTTCAAATAATGTAACAAGACTTCTCAAATTCTCTCGTTCCACTTTGGTAACAGGAAAAATCTCTGAGTTTCAAGCTAAAAAAGACTAGAAATATTCATAGCTTCTCAGGCACAATTCTACCAAAACCTACACAACAAAGGGAAGAATGAGGAATGAACAAAAAATAGACACAAAGGATACAACACAAATTATAGGGCACTCAAGTATACCTCTTAGCAAAATATGCTATCTCTAATGCTTGATGCAGATTCTGACCACAACTGGTGTATTTATAGCTCCAGGTTCTTGAATCTATTATTTTTGGCCTCATCTTGGCCTTACACTTGTCACCTTTTGGTTTGATATTCTTTTAAAACTTGTACAATTGTCTTCCATTATCCCTTTTTTTATTTTGTATACTCTGCCAGGACTCTTTTAGTATTTACTTGTTCAACCGATAATCTCAGTGCTTGAATAGTCTTCTCCTTATGTCTCTTCTTCACTCTCTGTCTGACTTCTTGCTTTTGAAGTTTCTTCCCCCTAAGTAATTTTTATTTCTTCTTCTCGAGGTGAATCTATTTCTAGATGTAGACTGCATATTTTGATTTCTTTATTTTTCTTGCTCTACTGTTGCCCTTTGATTTGCTTCTCAATAAGCTTCCAAGCGTAAATATTAAAGTCATAGAAAATCTCAACATATTCATTTCTTGGAGGATTCTGTTCTTTTGTATGCTGATATAAACCTTATTATTTTCATATTGGGTAACAAGGGAATCCATAGTATTTACCAAGAAGGTAGTCTCTCTGGCCATTGCTTTGTCATCATCAGGTTCACAATCAAACCCTTCGATCTTATTCATGAGAAGGTCTTCTATGCTAGCAGTTTCCAAGAATTCCTCCAATGACAACCCAATTTCTGCTAGCTTCTCTCTTATATCATTTAATAGGGCAAACATTTCTGCAGCATCATTATACCACCTTTCTCTGTTCACTTCAAAATTATTGCTTTCATGAATTCAATATTATTTTTTACCTCAGAGCCATATTTTAAGATCACTTCTTTATTCTGCATTTCTTCAAAATTTTCTACCATCAGGTGGAGAGTGGGATGGATGACTTCTAGTTATTTTTCTTTCTGGTATAGCAGACTCTCCATTTCCTTGGTAGTGAATTGGATCACCCTGATCTATCTAAACATCTCTGTGATTCCATGGATCCTATCCTTAATTTTAAATGATATTTCTTTTTTGATTTTAGACAAATAGTCTGCATAGTTTATTATTTTCACAACCAAAAGGGGCTGCACTGATGGGGTGGTTTTCTTTGCCAAATATTCTTCCAAACTATCAATCAAGGCTTGCATCTCGACCTTTTTCTTATCACTGTTTCCATCTAAATTCTCAATTCATTATTCATTTGATGCAGATGGTCTAAAGTCTATGCAATCATAGCTTTGTTCATTCTGACCATGTCAACTTCTTTCCCCCACATTGAAACCTTTCCTATTTGATCATCAACAGTGAGAATCACTGGTTCTTGTGGAGTAGGTATGGATATTTCTGCTATAGATGACCTATGCTTGTCTTTATCCATCTCTACAGTAGAACTTTTTGCCATGCCACCCATCCCTGCTACTATCTGTAATTCCCTTTCATTAGAAACATTGAAAATCATTTCTTCTTTGACCCTTTTTAATGTAACTTTTGTCGAGGTTAGAGCTAGCTTAGGCCTCTTTGCCTCAGGGGTGGATACAACCTCTTGTGTTTCTACCCTATGATCTTTCAAGATTTCTCCAAAACCACCAACTTTCATTTGTGTTACAAATGGAATTGGTATTTGTTTGTCATTAATATTCATTAGGATGGGAATGGCCTGAGGGGCTAACTTCTTTACACTGGTAATGGCCAACAATTGATCAAGAATAGGGACCATAGCTTGTTTTTCTGGAATTGCCAATTCTTGGGATGGTCCTGTAACAATCTCTTTTCCTTTCTCTGTATGAAGCCTTGCAGGAGTTTCTTGTGAAGTACTAGGTGTCGCTTCTATACTGAGTTGGTGGCCTTATGAGACTTGAATTTGGTGTTCCACTATATCTATTGTATTCACCATAACTTCTATTTGTTCAATACCCTATTCTTCTATAATTTCTAGTATAGGGTCTTCTCGGATTGTTTGAGTAGGAGGAGAGAAGATTGGGGCTGTTGATTCTATAGTAATCCTCCTTATTGAGTTCAGCTTTGTGGGGTATTCATATGGTTGGTGGATTTGTGAATTTTCCCTTTGATTGAATGGGAAAGCACTCCATACCCTTTGCAAATTTTCTCCCTTTTCTATTGCTTCCAACAATGCTTCTTCATATTGGTCTTTTCTGTGCTTGACCCAAGCATATTCGCGTTTCATCATATCCCTGTATTTTTTCAAAGGATCATAGGATCTCCAAGTCACTTCTTTGAAATATAGGCTTTCTAGATCATACATGCCTTTGTACATGGCTGGATATCCTATGAATATGTAATATCTAAATTTATAGGGCATGTTGAACCAGGGGACCCAACCATGCTTCTTAGCTTGTCTCATCTTGGCTTCTTCTGTTACCTGTCTCACTATTTCCAATGTGGCTAAGGAGAATAGACAGTACATGGGCAACACCTTAGGGGGAATCTTGGCCCCATAGAGCCTAATGTATGTGAAACCCTCTGAGAAGAAATAATATCCTATTTCCTTTTCTTTGATAAATATTTTTATCCTAGGGCCTAATCTCTCAGGCATGTCGCCCATTAAGATCCAGTGAATTTCTACCATGAAGTTGTCACAAAACCAACCTAGATGAGTGCATCCCTCATGTATCCTCCAAAATCTAGTTTGAACGTATGGAATATCAATATACTTCAATATATTTTTACTATCTTCTCCCATTTTTCTAGCCAACAGATGCATGAAAATCGAGTAGTTGGAGAAACGAGGCATCTATCTCTTTTTCTCCAAAATTGCCCTTTTTAGTTCTATCAACTCCCCATGCATTTGTTTGCTTAACTCCTCTTCCCAAGAATAAATGGGGGGTTTGTACTCCTATTACTCTATGTTACCAAATACAATACGTCCATCCAAACCACATCAAGTTCTGATACTCCTAGGATGATGCTAACCATATCACAGAAATCCTTGACCCAGGGCTTAAATGCAGTTTTTCTAATAGGGAATTTATACTAAACATTTTCATGTGCTTCAAAAAGTATTTTAAATGAATCTAATTTAGTTAACCTACTAGACTACCTCTGAATTACGTGGTGGATTAATGGCGTGTTCGAAGGCGTAATATTGAAAACTTCCCTGATATGCTTGGGCGCAATACTGAACATTGGTCGGTCCTTGTTATCCCTAAAATTTTTGGTGTTCTCATCGTATGCCACTACCAGCCATGCTATGAGGTCCACAGAGTAGTATACTCTGGGACATATTAATTTCCCAACATTGCTCGTCCATCTATTGCTTCTAGGGGGTCTCTTGTTTTGCAATCTCCTTGCTTTGTGAAACAAATCTGCCAACAGCCAAGGGTAGCATTGTAAATTCTCTTTGGTGGACTCGAAGCTCCAAATACAGGTGTTCTAGATTTCATACTATTGAGATGGTGTGAGCTTCTTATCTTTCATAGATTGTTTGGATAAATCATACATCCCCATTATGGCAACAACTTTTTCGGAGAGTTCAACATACAGGGTCTGATCTATGACAAATTTTACAGCCTCCAAGGTGTCCTTTGGTGTGAAAGCAGCTCCCTAAGTAGCCATTTTGCTTACAAAAAACAACTCAACTTACTATAACACACTATTTTGAGCTTTCACCTATCACGGTAACTCTTCGGCTCTTTGTTTGTCTATAGCAATTTTTTTGCTCTAAAACAATAAGGGTGGTAATATGTTTGAGAGTGGGGGTTTAAGTAAATTTATAGAGGAGTGGATTCACAGTCTTTAGACAAGGTATTATTAATGTGGTATCACCAACTACCTTTTGAAATTGTCCAATGGGTACTTGCCATTGTGTTGTTTCTAAAATCGGGCAGTTATGACCTGCGATATTCCTTGGCTCGTACCTCAACAAAGGTCTTTGGTTTATGTACCTCTAATTATTTACAGTGTTGCTATTGGTTACTAAACTACTTCCTCTCCAGACGTGGCATTATAAACATGGTATTGGTAGCTTTTATAGGAATTTTACGAGATTTTATGCCACCTTGGCCCCTGGGAAAGAGTTATCTCAGAAATAGATATATCGTTAAAGATAGTTATTTTATCGATAACTGATCGCTTGATCTTGGTTATTGAGGTGTGTGTCCACCACGTTTTCCCAATTTGCACATTGATTAATCCAAAGGAACCATGCTTACCATCGGATCTTGAAGATTTCAATTTTTATCATTGATCTCTATGACCCTACATAATCATTAGGCATACAACATACTATATGTATATTAAGGTAGTCATATGTACTAAGTTAAAAGTTATGGTTTGCAATAAATCAATCACAATGCTTAGGTTTAGACATATAATTTTTGACTTGATTTTACCCATGTATTAGTCATATAAAATCTTGTTTTATTAATGTTCACATGGTGGTTAGAAATGACAATAACCCTTTTAAAAGAATAATCCTTTATACCCTGATCATGTTCCAAAATATTCACCATTTGATCAAAATTTTTGATGTGCACGCTCATCCGATTCTCCAGGTATGCGCCAAGGTTAACCAAGAGAAGGGGGTCATTAGCAATGTATTAGACCCTCCCTTAATCTTAATTAGGTGTAGATTTTGGTTGTATTTACCTTAATTAATTTTCCAATCGCGGAAAAAAATCATCTACCTTAACCTTCGGATGCCTCGACTACACGCTACTATCAAATATGAGCAGGGTCAAGCGTCATTTTTAGATCAGATAAAGGTGTGCACCTTTTATCCCATTTTATTATCCTTTGATAACCTCGATTAAATGCTACGATTAGATCTAGATAGAGATAAGCACGACCGTCTGATCAGCTTTGACAACCCCATTGATGATCGCTTCGTTTAAATATTGACTGCTTTCAAGAAAGCGCTACCATAGGATTTGAGAGGGAACAAGTGCTATCGTTAGATTAGCCCATGATGTACACTTTATATTCTTTATATCATCTTGATTGAAGCGTGATTGTTGGATCTAGAAAAATTAAGTGCTATCGTTAGATGTCTTTTTGTCTTTGATTACACTGGAAAAGCGTTGCCATCAGAATTTGGCAGGCTCAAGCGCAGCCGTTGGATCAACTTTATGATGCATGCTTTTACATCCTCTTTGTTTGACTTGTCAAAGTCTGAATATTTTGTGAAAGTGCTATTGTTGGATCTGATTTGGAGCGTGCGTTCCCGTCGAATTCTATAAAGGTGCAAGTCCTTTTCATTGCTAAAAGTGTGTCATTATTTTTTAGTTACCTTTCTGCAAGCGCAACCATTGGGTCATCCTGGAATGAGTGCAGACATAGATTTCATTATATCTACATAGAGTTTAAACAGTGAGTACATATAAGACTTTTACTTAGCCTCGATTACCTTTGGTGAGCACGCGTTCATTGGATCCAGGTGGATTAAGTGCTGTCGTTAGATCTTTTGGGAATTGCTCGGGACTTAGTTAAATTGATGCGTTACCAAAGTTGACTTTTTTGAGGAGCACACGTCCGTTGGATTGACTCTTGATCAAGCGCAGTCGTAGATCTTCTTTGTCCTACATGAATAATTTTCAAAGGGCAAATACTTTCTAATCTTATTAATATTCGATTAGATGGAAGGGGAACAATTATCAATGTATTAAGACCCTTGTTAATTGTGATTAGCAATTTAATTAATCTTTGAGATACTTAATATTTTTAATGTTAACACTCTTACATTTGGACCTAGTGTGATCATTTGATTAATCATAATGGAGCTGCCCTTGGATCCTTTTTTATTCACATGATATTTAATCAATGGGGGCATGTAACCCTTATGTTAATTAATTTGGTTGCCTTTTAGACTTTGGGTTATAAACATTTGACCATAGAATATTATTGACTTGCTTGACTTAACCCTTAGTTATCTTATGAAAGCACGTCCATCCGATCAAGAAGGATTTGAGCGCTGCCTTTGGATCTACCCAAGGTGTTCGATGTTTATCCAAAGGGGGCGCGTACCCTCAATATTTAATCTCTTTAGACCTTATGATAAAACCTTTTTGACCATGGCACGTTATTTGAATTTAAAAAGCTGAGTTGTTTACACGAGAGCATCCATCCAATTTCATAGGGTGAAGCGCTATCGTCCAGATCTTTGGACTTGCTCAATATTTAAGCACAAAGGAGGTGCATACCCTCACTTGCCCATGTTTAAAACTTAGGCTTATATTTTAGGTCTAAATGCTTTAACCAGTTCCATTAGACACCCGAGGACTTTGAGATTCACTTTAATGAATATTTCAATAATTGGTTTTGTAAACCTTTTTAATATTTGGATGCTTTCAATGATCAAGGCAATTTAGTGAAAATTTAATTATTTGATATGATTAATGGTCACAAAGAAAATTTTATTAACGGTTAAGACCATGACTTTTGATTTGATTAAGATGAACATTTTTATAACTGCTCTTAGGGACTAAACCATTGAAAATCAATTTCTCAGAGGAGAATGCAATAGAGACCAGCAACATTTGTTAAATTTATTGAAGCCAAAAATTTAAAATTGGGGGTATCTGATGTTGAGTCAAATTTGGCTCCAACATAGGCTCTGACTGGGACAATGTGCTGAAAACATGAGGCACTTGAGAATTCTAGAATCTCCTGGTTTTATTTTTAGCCTTAAACAGAATCACAAAACATCAAGCTTGATTAGGAAATCAAAAATATAAACAAAGAAAGACTTAAAACTGAAAAGATAGAATAAAACAACATCAAACATGATATCAAAGCAAATAGAGTATCCAAGAACTGTTATTCTCCTCAATCAAATTTGGATCAAAGGATCAAAATTTTAGTTTTAGATGAGCTTTTGGAATATTGTTATGATTGTTCTACAAAGTCCTAAGATATGATCATACATAATGCATCAAAGTCACTTGCTCCATCATGCCTTGGCCTAAGTGTGTGTTAGTGCATTCATTTTGATTCTTGGGTCTTCTAGAACTTCACCATGTTTGGAAAATGATCAAGCCTAATAAGTAATTTCACTCCTTAAGATTTTTGCCATTTGTAGGGCTCCACTACCAGTCAAGCATCTATAGCCCCGATGGAGATGCTATTGATCCCATCTGGTTTTACTCTACTACCAGTCAGGCATCTATAGCCCCGATAGAGGTTTTCCAAGATATCTCAGATACAAACTCAATCTGCATTATTTAAATTTTCTCTCTTTTTGAGAAATATTTGGATATAAGCAAATTGTGCAATGAGTGTGCCTGAGTTGAGGATCAATTTTTGGCTAAAGGATAGAGTGTAATGATTTTTAGCTCAACCATCTTACCAAACACAATTTTATCCTTTGGATCCTGAAATTTCTTTAAATAGTATTTGCAATGTGAGGCTTTGGCATGATGTTACAACAACTTTGATTTTACTCTATTTTATTTCATACCATATGACAGTTGCATGAACATTCAATTTTGAAAATTGTAAGCATCATCAAAATCTAAAATAAATTTCCTCTTCTCTATTTATCTTTTAGAGAAATAAACATTTAAAGAATACTCTTTTTCCTATGATAGTCATGAAGGATAACTACACAAAGCAAAACAGACACAATAGTAAGAAGAACACTGACCAAAACAAACAACATAACATCCTGACAGGAACAACACTATGTTTTTGGGTTTTTATTATTTATTATTATTATTTTTATTTTTGTATTGTTTTTATTTTTTATATTTTTAATTTTTAGGGCTTTTATTTCCTGTTGATCCTATGGTAGGGGTTATAAACCTTGAGATGTATACCATTGATGGGGATTTTCATCAGGTCTCCCTCTAATGTTTGCAACTTGTAAGTGTTTTGACCAACAACTTGAGCTATTTGATAGGGGCCAATCCACTTGGGTTCAAGTTTCCCTTTCTCACCATGCTTATCATTTTTGGGATCCCAGTAGATTACTATATCACCTTCACAAAAGGGAGTACCTTTGCTTTCTTGTTAAATGATTTTACAGTTTTTTGAGTTTGATCAATTATTCTGTTTAAGGTCTCTCTTCTTTGCTCTTGCAACTGGACAATTTGGTCTAATATTCTCTACAAGGCATCAGGGTTCTCATGATCTTGTAATAGCAGGGAAAGTGCTAATTTTTCTATTCTTGAGGGTAACAAGGACTTCTCTCCATATACCATTTTATAGGGAGTTCTACCTGTATTTCTTTTTAGTGATAACTTGTCTGCCCATAAAGCAAATTTTAACTCACTATCCCAACTCTTCTTATTTTTACCCAATGATCTCTTAATTCTAGTAATTAAGTTTTTATTTGATGACTCAGCTAGACCATTCCCTTGTGGGTAATAATTTGCAGAGTGGGAGAGTTCTATTCCATACTTAGCACAAAATTCTACCATCTCAAATGATACAAAATATTGTCCATTATCTATCACTATCTTTTGAGGAACCCCAAATCTGGTTAGAATACTTTCTTCTAAGAAATTTATGATAGTTTGAGATGTAGAACTTCTTAGAGGAGCAGCTTCTACCCATTTTGTGAAGTAATTTGTTGCAGTTATGATCCATTTATGTCTACTTGATGAGTTTGGATTGATTTCTCCAATCAAATCAATGCCCCATTGTGTGAAAGGTGCTTCTATGATCATTGGTTTGAGAGGCATAGCAACCAAGTGCTTCTTACCTACAAAAACCTGACAATTATGACAATTTCTAACATACTGATATACATCTTTAAAAAGTGAAGGCCAATAATAACTTGCTCTCATAATTTTATTAGTTGTAGCTTTGGGAGCAAAATGTCCTCCACAGAAACCATCATGAAATTCTTTCATTGTTTCTGGGACTTCACTTTCATACAAGCAAACTAATAACACACCATCAGGGTGTCTCCAATAGAGCACACCATCCTGCACATGATATTTTTGTGTTTGCAGTTTTACTGATCTCATTCTATTAATTGGCATGTCCTTTGGGAAAGACAGAGTTTGTAGGTATGCTAATATTTCATCATACCATTTACATTCAACATTATTAACTCTCCTAATGTCATGCATCTCATCTACTGTAATGATATTATTAGAGTCTTCTCCTTTATATGCCAGGTATTTTGCTAAGCCCTGCCCTCTTACAGTTTTGACTATTTTGAATTCTGCATCATACTGTAATAGTTTCACCATCCACCTTGCAGGCCTTCCTAGTGGCTCAGACTGGGTGAAGACATCTTTTATTGTTATGAAAGGGATACAACAGTAAACTTTATTTGAACCGAATATACCTTTGAAATGTTCTAAAGATTGAATTACTGCATAAGCATATTTTTCCAATAGGGTATATTTAAGATGTGCTCCTTTCAATCCTGAACTCATGAAGGCTATTGGCCTTTCATTATTTTCATCATCCTTCTGAGAAAGGACTACAACAATGGAATGTTCAGATGCGTATGAATAGATGTTGAAATATTTTGAGTAATTGGGGCAGGTTAAGGTTGGGGTAGTAGAAATGGCTTCTTTTATCTTTTTAAAAGCTTCCATGTTTTCTGTTGTCCATTTTATTTCTCCAGTATTTTTAACCATGTCATTTATAGGTTTGGTCATCTCTACAAAATTGGGAATAAATCTTCTAACAAAATTAATCTTGCCAAAGAATGACCTGACTCCTTTGATGTTTCTAGGAGGGGGAATTTTTGAGATAGCTTCTATTCTTTCTGGATCTATACTCATCCCCTTTTTTGAAACTATGTGTCCTAGTAATTTCCCCTGTGTTGTTCCAAATATGCACTTTTTAGGATTTAGGGAAATTCCAAACTCTTTGCACCGAGCAAAGACTGCAACAAGATGTTCTAAATGGTCCTCTAGATTTTTAGAAAATACTGTGATATCATCCAAATATACCACCACTATTTTGAACATCAATCCTTTGAAGGTAAAGTCCATTGCTCTCTGAAAGGTAGCACCTGCATTCATTAGACCAAAAGGTATTCTCAAATATTCAAATGTGCCCTAGGGTGTGGTGAATGTTGTCTTATGTCTATCTTCTAGATTAATCTGTATCTGGTTATATCCAAAAAATCCATCTAACAGGGACATTCTAGATGAACCAACTACAACTTGCAATAGTTGTTCCATATTAGGCAATGGATAATTGTCTTTTAATGAGCTTTTATTTAAATTTCTAAAATCTACACAGAGTCTAATATCCCCATTTTTCTTTCTGATTGGTACTAAATTGGATATCCAAGATGAAAATCTTACCTTTCTGATGATTTTGGAATCCAACAATTTTTGTACCTCTTTTTGCATTATTGGGTGCAAGGTAGGGTTATACTTCCTCTGTTTCTGTCTGAATGGCTTGGAATCTTCCTTCAGAGGTATTATATGTGACATTACATCTGTTTTGAAGGTTTTAAGATCTTCATAAGTCCAAGAAAAATGTTCTTTATTTTTCTTTAAGAAACTGATATATCCAACTTTTTCTTTTGTTGGTAAGGTTGTGTCTATTTTCACTATTATGGGCTCTTTAACTGTACCAATATTAACATCTTCGGCTATAGTCTCTTTCAAGAGAGGTTTGAAAGCTTTATCAAAATCATCAAATAAACTTTCCAGAGAAACTAATCCTTTTGGTATTCTATTTGTTTTCAGTTGGATTACTTCTACTGGTTCTCCTATTTGATCTTTTAATTTTTCTTCATCATTTTCATCACAAATTATATCAGCATACTGATTTTGTAAAGTCATGAAGTCTTTTATGTCCACATCATCTTGAAAGACTTGTAAGTAAACAATGTTATCTGGTACAGAAGGCTTATAGACTGAAATGGTTGGGAACCTGTCCATATATTCTGTAGTAATTTTTGGATGATCTAGGCCTGATGCATTTACAACTAAGAGGTCAGCAACATGATTTTGTTCTCTAGGAATATATGAGATATTGAAAGCTAAAAATTTATCAATCTCTTCCAATACTGTAGTTCTATATTGTTTTAACCTAGGATGCTTAGTTTGATACTTTCCTCTTATCTGCTAGATAATTAATTCTGCATCTCCTATTACAGTCAAGTAATTTATTCCCAATTCTTTGGCTTTCCTCAATCCTAGCAATAGAGCCTCATACTCAGCTACATTATTGGTGCAAGGGAATTCTAGTCTGTAAGGAATACCAAGGTAGTTTCCTTTTATGTCAATCAAATTGACTCCTGCACCTGCTCCAGATTGGGATTTAGCTCCATCAAAAGTCATGGTCCACATTTCTTGTGTTAATACTCTATCTGATTCAACATCAACCATCTTCATGACTTCTAGATCCATGTTTTTGGCCTCTGGTACTTCTACCAAGAATGGGTTATGCCATATCGAATAAACTCCCATTCCTTTTTCTTCCATTGAATTTACCAAGTTTATCATGGTTTCATCTATTTTAATTAACTCTACATAATATTTGTTAAAAGGTTCTCTTCGTAGAGTTACATTTTCTTTATCTGACATTGGAATGGTAGCATAAGACCAATCTAATTGAATTGAACCCCCTAATTGTTCTACCCAATGCCTGCTTAGTAGTAGTGAGAAGAAAGGATCAACATCCACTACTGCAACATCCATCACTATACCTTTCTTGGGGTGTTGGTCTAGGAAAACCAATAATCTAGTTATCACTCCAACACAAGGTACTTGCCTACTATCCATTACTAAAATAGGGGCAGAATCTCTTGTACAAATTAATCCCATTTGGTTAGCTATCATTTTGGGCATGATATTATGTGAAGCTCCACTATCCAACATACAATTATGAATCACATACCTCTCTCCTTCATCTAAATTATATCTTAATGACACATAGAAGGGTCTGATTGAGGATGGTGACCTTGTATCTTGCTGATTTTGTCTAGAAGCATGGCAAGTTGGATCTTCTTTTTGTTCAATTAATCCAAATGCCCTACAGACTTATTCTCTGTATTGCTGAACTTTCATAAGCTCACCAAATGTGATATTAACTTTTTGTTTACTGAGTTCTGACCCAACATCAAATTCTATCTTTTTTATATCAAGTGGCTTGTTGCATTCTTCTTTAGGTGTTTCCTCTTCTAACTCTACTAGCTCAGGGATTACCTTTTTGGGGATTCTATCAGTTTTCTCTTTACTAATATTTTTGTTTGTGAAGGACTATTTTCTTGTTTCACTAGTGGAAGATTTCTCTGTTCTATCAAGAACTATTATGTTTCTTAAATTTAGAGTATTGGTAGCTTCTAATTCTTCCACTTCTTTAGAAGTGGGGATTAATTTCCCCTGCTTCATTTTATCATATCTTGACTCATGTGGTTTTTGCAAGATTTTAGTACCTTCAACTACTAAGATCTGAGGATGATGATTTGAAGCATACTTGTCCATGTTTTCTTCAAAGAGCCTTTCTCTAGACTCATCTTCTAGAGACCAACATACATTAATCCTTATGTCTTCTTTTGAATCATCATTAAGATCTATATTGTGTTGTTTACTTAAGTAAATACCACATCCTTCTAGGTTATGGGGGGCCTCATAGGTTGAGAAAAAATAAGGAAAACTTTCTGCTATGTTAGCAGATGGTATGGGGTTCGGAACACTGTTATGATCTCTGTCATATTCTCTATTCTTCCAATTATTGTTCCCATTGTTCCTATTTCTATTTCCTTCTTCAAGGCCATTGTTGTTTCCCAAATTCCCATTGAAATTTTTCTTGAAGGGAGGGAGATTATCAACATGTGGTCTCTCTGGTTGTGATGGCTCACCATTGTTCCCATTGTTTCCATTATTCCTTTCTATTCTTGCTAACCTGTTTTTCATGGTATTAAACATCTCAACCATATGATTAGTCAATTTCTCCATTGGATCTACCTCAGCTCTTCTTTGTAAATCAAAAGCTACTCTTTTGGGATTTTTATCAGGTTGATTTATCTCCAGAGAATAAGGTTTCATTTTACCACTATCTAGCATATTTCTTTTGATTTCAATCGCTTTATCCATGCATTCATCGATAGTGGTGGCTTGTTCTTGCCTTAATTCATAATTGAATTCCCCTTGGAAAGCATTTTTATAGAAACAAATTGATTGGATGTCACTAGGCCTGAGGTTAACAAGTATTTTATTCCTAGTTTTGGAAAACCTTCTGTTAAAGTCACTGACAACTTCATTTTCTTTTTTCTTCATAGTGGCTAACTCGGTTAACAAGGATTGTTCATTTTTCCTCTCTTCGAATTTCTTTAGAAACATAGTTTCCATTTTAGCAAAATCTAGAATGTCATTGGTTGGAAGAGAATTGAACCACTCTCTGGCATCCTTTTCTAAGGTTTGCATGTTAGAGTTAAAGTGCACTATGCCTTCAGTTTGACACTTGTCAGTTTCATTGACAAGTGTCATGTTCATCATATAGGCCTTTTACCTATATATGTAACACATTTTTATCAATAAAATAATCCCATTAAGTTTTCCCTCCTAACATTTGGTCTTGGCTCTCCAACTGTGAATAATGCTAGATTCACTATGTATACATCTCGGTCTGTTGCCTCAAGGTCAGCCACTTCCACGGGTCTGTTGCCACTGGGTTAGCCGTCTAAGTGCCTCGGGGTCATCATGGGTGCCTCAGGGTCAGCCACATCTGGGTCTGTTGCCTCTGCAGGTCATCCTTAGAGGATGTTGCCTCTCGTAGGTCACTGACTAGATTCACCATGAGTATGAAATCCCTCCTCATGGTGAACTCAATCTAGAAGGTGTCGGTCTCTGCCGAAAATGCACCTAATGAAAGGAAAAACGAGCCATATAAGAGTGTCGGTCTCTACGAAAATGCACTCAATACAATAAAATGAGCCATAGATCAAAATAGGAGGAGAGAAGAAGAAAAGAAGAGAATCTTCTGAAGTGTCTTCGTCTGTAGTCTTCAAAAGTAGATCCGGAAACAACCTCGGATAGAGTCTAGGGTGTCTTTGTCTGTAGTCCCTAGTATAAGTGTCCTTATGGTGACCATGTCATCCCACCGAAATGCATGGGTAACCAACCATCGCATTCGCCAAGTGTATAGAAAAAGTCACTAGGTACAAGGATCACAAATAAAATTACCTTGGGAGTGTCGAGTACAACCGAGAGTGCACTCCAAGGTAGAAAAACTTTGAGGCTAAAAAAAAGTTAATGGAAACAGCCTCAAAATTACAATTTGACACCACCATTGTGTTCGTCACGGAAAAACGTTTCCAACAACTATAAATACCCCTATTTTCCACCATCAAAGGGGCCTTCATCTTGTGGAAAAACCATCATGCCTATCTAAGGCAACAAAATAAACCTCAGGAATATCATATTCTTGGCATTGCACTGTGGCGGAAAAATGACAGATTCAATTTTCCCACGCAGGGGAATTACATGGACCATCTAGGCCTTTCACTTCCACTTCCATGTGGAAAAAATATTTTTAAAAATCTTCCAGCCTTCCAATAAAGAAAATGCCTCTCATTTTAAATAAATTTTCCATAAAGTGGCTCTTCCACTAATATAGAATATACAACTTGCATTAAAAAATATTTCTTCCACTTTAATAAAGAAACATAGCCCTCATAATAAATCAAAACATATTTAATTTTTTAAAACTGCAATCTTTCCTCTGATTGTTCTCGCCTGTGAATCATGCCAAAAATCGACGCGGCTCATTGCTTTTCCGCCACAGACTCCACTTCCTTTGTGATCTCTGCCTGGGGCTGTGACACCAGATCGACGGCCATGGCACTGGGCAGGACATGCATCCGCTGCGCTACATTGGCGGGGACACGCGGAACATGGCTGGAACCACTAGTCCTCTGCCTGCTGGAACCACAAGCATCCTCTCCATCATCTCAAAAATTTCATAATGATTTTTTTCTTTTCTCGCGGTCATGGGATCGATTCTCTCTGCCACCATGTCGATATTTTGCTGGGTTTTCTGCATCATTGTGTTTTCCCTGGATTTTTTTGGCTGTTCGAACGCATCAGATATAACGACCACCTTGTCGCAGCCTGCCACTCTCAAAATCATATCTGATGTGAGGGATTCCATCATACAGAAAATGGGATTGAAACCCAAGGAAGTGAATGTTTCGAAAAAAAATTCTATGGATACCATGATCGGCCACGCGACGCTCTACGAATTCGATCTTCATATTGTGCCGTCAAATTTTAGAAAACACAACAAATCTCATGTGAACTCATCCTCGAGCATTTCACCCCTCTCTTTCGTAGTTGATTCTGAGATCCAGGGGTGCAGGACAGAACATTTTAAAAATGGGAGTATATATATTTGCAAGAAACAATGTCTTATGTTGGAGGATTTGGTCTTAGGGGAGTTTTTTTTTTTTTAAATTATGGTCATGGCTATCAAAAAATTGTGGCATTTTTTTAAAGTGGAGGGCACCACTTTCATGTAATGGGTTGTATTTTCTGCTTTTCAAGGGTATACTTGAACTATTTTTCTGCTGCGTAGGGAGGCACATTGTTTTTTTCAGCATGATGAAGGCCCCTTTGATGGTGGAATATAGGGGTATTTATAGTCGTTGGAAACGGTTTTCCGCGAAAGACACAATGGTGGTGTAAAATTGTAATTTTGAGGCTGTTTTAATTTAATTTTTTAGCCTCAAAGTTTTTCTACCTTGGAGTGCACTCTCGGTTGTACCCGACACTCCCAAGGTAATTTCATATGTGATCCTTGTACCTAGTGATCTTTTCTATACACTTGGCGAATGCAGCGGCTGGTTACCCATGCATTTCGATGGGATGACTTGGTCACCATAAGGACACTTATACTAGGGACTACATACATAGACACCCTAGACTCTATCCGAGGTTTTTTCGGATCTACTTCTGAAGACTATAGACGAAGACACTTTAGAAGATTCTCTTATTTTCTTCTTCTCTCCTCCTATTTTGATCTATGGCTCATTTTTATTGTATTGAGTGCATTTTCGGCAGAGACCGACACTCTTATATGGCTCATTTTTCCTTTCATTAGGTGCATTTTCGGTAGAGACCGACACCTTCTAGATTGAGTTCACCACGTGGTGAATCTAGTCAGTGACCTACGAGAGGCAACATCCTCTGAGGATGACCTGCAGAGGCAACGGACCTGCATGTGGCTGACCCCGAGGCACCCATGATGACCCTGAGGCACTTAGACGGCTGACCCAGTGGCAACAGACCCGTTGAAGTGGCTGACCCTGAGGCAACAGACCGAGATGTATACACAGTGAATCTAGCATTATTCACAGTTGGAGAGCCAATAGCACAAAGCACGAGCCTAGACAAAATCAGCAATAAGCGAGGATGATAGTTTGTTTTCAAGAAGTCAAAATTAAGGGGGAATGTTACCTAATGTTGACTTGCTTTGTTTTTTCTTTAGTTAGGATAGTGCACTTTAAGGGGGAATGTTAGAGTTAAAGTGCACTATGCCTTCATTTTGACACTTGTCAGTTTCATTGACAAGTGTCATGTTCATCATATAGGCCTTCTGCCTATATATGTAACACATTTTTATCAATAAAATAATCCCATTAAGTTTTCCCTCCTAACATTGCAGGAATAGCCTTAGGACTACATATTCATGTTCTACCTCTAAGTTATCCAAAGAAAATAGGAAACTTTTAATATGGTCCTCTCCAGTTACTACATTATTCCCTTGAAACTTGGGGAGATACATATGAGCTTTATTTGGTACGACATTCAAATTTGCAGGTAAAGTAAAAGGCTTGTACCTATTATATCTACATTGTTGAATATTATTTTTATTTGGCTGAGACATTGTGACTGTATGTGTAATGGGATTTGGATTCAAAGAAACATTGCGTATAGGAATATGGTGAAGAACACAAGCTTATACTGAGAGGGGGGTGAACAGTATAAGACCACTTTTTACTTTTCTTTCCCAATCAATATTATGCAATGTATCAATAGCAATATCAACAACAGTAATCAAAGCAATGCACAAATCACCACACACAATAGAGACACCAATTTAACGTGGTTCACCCAATGTGGGCTACTCCACGGAGAAAATATTTCACTAATATTTTCTCAATAAATCTCTTGGGAATCCTTTCCCTATTACAATGTTTATGGACCTCTATCCAAAGGAGACACCAATCCCCTGATCAAGTTCGTGGATCTCTATCCATAGGAGAACTCCTTTCTCCTCAGCTCTGGTTGGTGATCTTCTAGAAGAACTACTGCCTCCACTACACTAGCTAATGGATCTCTATCCACTAAAGACTCATGTCCTCACTCAGAAGACCTATCCTCACTACCCTAGCTAATGGATCTCTATCCACTAGAGACTATCATCCTCTATACTCTGTCACCTCCAAAGCTTGCTCTTAGCTCTATCTCAAATCTGTACTAAACATAGTCCTTCGATCTAGCACAAATCTTCTCAATATCTATCTCTAGTCTAGCACAAACCTATCCTCAAATCTACACCAAAATCTATCCTCAAATCTACACTAAACATAGTCCTTCGGTCTATCACAAATCTATCCTCAATATCTATCCTCTGATATACACTAAACATAGTCCTTCGGTCTAGCACAAATTTATCCTCAATATCTATCCTCAAGCCTTAACACAAAGCTTGAATTAATCACAAATCAACTCTGCTAGATCTACCCCAAACCTTAACTCAAGGTTTGAACAAATCAATCAATCAACTCTGCTCACAAGTCTTCTCAAAGACTTATCTCAAATATACCTTGTAAGCTTCCACAAAATCTCACTCTAATCTATCCACAAGTCCTCTCTAATATTAACCTCAACAAGTCCTCACTAGAACTTGTCCAATATGTTCTCAATATCTATCTTCAAACCTATATTGTAAGCTTCCACAAAAGCTCACACCAAATCTATCCACAAGTCTTCTCTAAGACTTACCTCAAATCTGCTCAACAAGTCCTCACTAGAACTTGTCCAATCTCATAGAAACATATAGAGAATTGTTAGAGACTCAATATGCTTCACATTCACAACAATGCTCAATCACTTTCAATCTCTCTTTTACCATAGAAACATATAGAGAATTGTTAGAGACTCAATATGTTTCACACTTACAAACACTCAACCTCTTTCTCAAATCAATTTAGAATATGGAACAATTTGTTTCATAGAACTTGAACTATCACTTCAACACATCCACTCAACTAAGCTCAATCACTTCAACAACAATGCTTATCAAGTAATCCTCACATAACAATGATACTCATGATCTTTGCAAACCCTAGTTCAAGTTCTTCACTCAACCAATCACTTCAACAACAATGCTTATCAAGTAATCCTCACATAACAATGATACTCATGATCTTTGCAAACCCTAGTTCAAGATAGTTCACCACTTCACATAACAATTACTCATGTTCTTCTTTATACTCATGTTCTTTGCACAAACCCTAGTTCAAGCATATGAAAGCTTTACTCAATATTTCCAACAATGCTTATAAAACAAGGTTTTTATCATCAACTCTCACTCAAAAAAACCAAACTCAACAATGCTTATCAAACAACCCTTTTCACTCCAACTTAGCATTCACAACATTCAACAATCACTCACTAGGAAGATGTGCCCATACCTTTTTGTTTGATGAAGAAAATGACCTCAAAACCTATCTTAAACACAATTTTCTTCTTTGCCAATTTCAATGGTTAGATGACAAAAATATCACACTAACTCTCTTCAGAAATATTTCTCAATCACAAAAATAATCAAACTCAAATACACCTTATTACTCCTTTGAAATTAGCAATCATCAAAGCATACAAAAATTAATTACTCAATTACTCCTTATAATCTCCAATATTTAATTAACAACCTCCAAAATCAAACCCTCAAAAATAATGCTTCCTATCCTTTTATCTCCCTCAAATTCTCAATAATCAAACTTTAAAAAATAAACTTTATAACCCTCAAAAATATTTATTTTATTCAACCTTTAGCAAATCCAAAATTGCAATTAACCTTGGCAAATCATGAGCGCATACCTCTCTCTATGCAAAAAGGGCCTCGATGGGTTTCGAACATGGAACCTCTCCAGCCGAGCGCCTTAGCAAGGTGCTAGCCCACCACGTGGGCTACGTGCCTTCCCACAAAGAGGAAAGCTAGCGCTTTCCCTTTGTGTCTTCCCCGATGGTGCAACGCTCAAAAAAACAACTCACCCCCACTTTGCAAAAACTGAAGTCGATGGGTTTCAAACCTTGCACCATGAGCCTGCCACACTTAGCGCCTCCCATGATTGCCAGCTATACTACACCACATTGTGCGATGGAGAAGGAGCTCTGCTCCTCTTTGTCCTTTTGTCTACCATCGAAAACTTTGAAACATGAATTATCTTCTTCCCTTTGTGCATGATAGTTGAGAGCATAGCACATACGAATGATGGATGGGTTTAGACAAAGTCTTTGCCCCCTTTTTATATGCATAGACCAAGCTTTGAAAACGTCGATGGATAATTCAAATTTTTGAATTCGAATTATAAAATAAAATTTATAATCCTAACTTTAGGATTATTTTAATTAACATAAATTAATTTTATAATTAAATTATAATTAATCAATAATTAACTTAATAACTTTAGAAGTTAATTAAATTAATTAATAAATTAATTTATAATGAAATTATTTAAATTAATTTAAATCTCCCCTTTTAATATTATAATAAAATATTATAATATTATTTTTCTTGGGCCTCTTTATTTCTCTTTGAACCTCATCTGACCACCTGGAACCGGATCTGACCAACTAGACGTGGACTTTCCTTTGCACTGATTTTGGAACCGCTTCTTCTTGCATTGCTCACTGAAATCGACTCTTGACATCAATGACAACTCAATTACTCAAAATGTCCAACAATCTCCCCCTTTGTCATTGATGGCAACCCAATTACCTTTTACCATTTCCTTGACCTTTTATGTTCTACTCCCCCTAGGAAACTGCTCCCCTGACTCAATGCTCTCTTCTTTAAATCAAATCTCTCTCCCCTTTGACATCAATGGCAAAGGGTCACCTTTGGGGCTCGGGGCTAAGAATGAGTCTCTTAGCTTAGCCCCTCCCCCACCTCCTCTTGAGGTGGTTAATTCTGGGGTGGGAGTATTTCTACTCCCAGCATGCATTGATCTTTACCTTTGTCCACTTTCCTTCTCATCTGATCCTTCTGATTCCTCTGACTATTCTTGTTCCTGCTTGTCTCTAGAATTTCTTCTCTACACCACTTTGTTGTATGTCCATCATTATTGCACTTGTAACACTTAATATTGTTATTCCTTGAAGGTGCAAATATCTTGGGATTTCTTCTGGTGAAGCCATATCTATTCCTATCATGGACCCTGCAATTCATTGCCTTGTGACCAAACTGATTACATGAGTAGCAATACCCATGAAAAAGCTGCCTATTTCTGAAGTTCCCATATTCCTGTCTTTCATGTGTCCTACACTGTGAAGCCTTGTGCCCAAATCTGTGACATGAGAAACATCATCCATTGAAATTTCCTTGCCTTGACCTCATTGGTCTCTTAGTCTCTTTTACCCTGTGTTGGTTCCTGTTCCATCTGTTCCTCTTTTGTGCATTGTTCTTTTCCTTGTTGAACTTTCTATTGTCCAACTCATCCTCAGAAGTCTCACTTTCTCTCACATTTTCTTCTTCTTCAGAACTTGAGGTTGACTCCTCTTCTTGTTTCTTTTGTACTTGTTCAAAACCAAGACCTATTTTGTTTGTTGACCATCTTTGTACCTTGATCATCTTATCTACAATCTTTGAGCTCTTTCCAAACTTGTGTAGCTTATCCTTAGACTTTTCTACTTCTTCCCTTAGTAGAGCTACTTCTTGTTCTAATATTTCACATTCTAAGACCTTTGCTTCTAACTTATCCTTGAACTTCTTAGTCTTAGCCATTGACTTATTTAGATCCTCTATAAGCTTTCCTCTCTCTTCATCACATTCTTGAAACTGAAGCTTAAGTTGGGAGTTTTGCTTTCTTACCTTCTTTAATGTGTTAAGAGCATAAATAAGCTCTCCCTCAAGATCAACTTCTCCTTTCTCTGATTCTTCCTCTATTTGTTTGCCTTTGAAAACATCTTCATTCTCTTCTGACTTGTCTTCTATAGGATCACCTCCTTCTTCTTCTAGTGCCATTAGAATATTCTCTTCTGGTCCTTCAAGTGTATCTTCATATTCATCATCACTGAAACTGAAACCATTCTTTGTACAACTATCTTCAAGATGTCCAAAATTACCACATCTAAAACACTTGAGAATTATTGGTGACCTTTTCTTAACTTCTTCCTTTTCCTCTATCAGAAATAGAACTTCATCTTTATCATTATCTGAGAAACTATTTTCACTATCACTTGAGTACTTACTTGCCTTGTCTGCATAGTAACTCCTCTTATATCTTTGAAAGAACTTATTTCCTTGTTTGCCTTGTCCATCCTTACCTTTCTTTTGGTACCTATATTTTTATGATTCCCTATTCTTATGATCCTATTTTTCTTCATCATTGCTATTTCTAGCTTCTTGAAAATCAGTTGCATAGTGACCATACTTTCCACAATTGAAACATCTAACAAATTTTGCATCTTTAAATCTTCTTGGATCCTTATTCCTTCTACCATAATTTGCTTCTTCATCACTGGATGACTCATTGCTTGAATCTGACTTCTTGCCCTTTGTCTTCTTAGTAGCTTTGAAGGTTGCTTCCTTTCAGATATTAGGTTCCTCTTTTGTTCTCATCTCAAAAGTTGTAAGAATACCAAGTAATACATCTCTTGTCAAAATATCACCATATTTTGATTCCTCTATAGCAGAGATATTTTCACTAAACCTTTTTGGGAGAGATCTTAAGATCTTATCACAAACATCAGATTCTTCAATCTCAAGTCCAAGTCCTTGCATGGCATTAACAACCTCATCTACATGAAGTAGATAAGTACTAATGTTTTCCTCATCCTTCATTCTTAATTCTTCAAATTATCCTTTGAGATTTTGTATCTTTACCTTTTTGACACTTTTATCTCCTTCATATATGCTTTGCAACTTATCCCAAATTCCTTTTGCTGATTTGCAATGCATAACCTTTATGAACTCTGTTCTATGCAAACCTCTCAAAATTGCATTCATTGCTTTTGAATTGTAATGATGTAGAAGCTTACCATATTTATCTGTAGGTGGAGTAGTTGGTGGTGTGTATCCATTTTCAACTGCTTCCCATATTTCATTGCCAAGTGCCATCAGGTGAATCTTCATTCTCATACTCCAAAATATATAATCGCTTCCATAAAATACTGGTGTTGAATTATCTGAGGATCCATTCTTAGAATCCATTGTGTTCTTGTAAGCTTTTCCTTCAAGTTATTAAACTCTTTCGAAGGAACCCGCTTTGATACCAATTGAAGAACACAAGCTTATACTGAGAGGGGGGTGAACTAGTATAAGACCACTTTTTACTTTTCTTTCCCAATCAATATTATGCAATGTATCAATAGCAATATCAACAATAGTAATCAAAGCAATGCACAAATCACCACACACAATAGAGACACCAATTTAACGTGGTTCACCCAATGTGGGCTACTCCACGAAGAAAATATTTCACTAATATTTTCTCAATAAATATCTTGGGAATCCTTTCCCTATTACAATGTTTATGGACCTCTATCCAAAGGAGACACCAATCCCCTAATCAAGTTCATGGATCTCTATCCATAGGAGAACTCCTTTCTCCTCAGCTCTAGCTAGTGATCTTCTAGAAGAACTGCTACCTCCACTACACTGGCTAATGGATCTCTATCCACTAAAGACTCCTATCCCCACTCAGAAGACCTATCCTCACTACCCTAGCTAATGGATCTCTATCCACTAGAGACTATCATCCTCTATACTCTATCACCTCCAAAGCTTACTCTTAGCTCTATCTCAAATTCTACACTACACCCACCTATCTATCCTCAAATCTACACTAAACTATATCCTAATTCTCAAAAAAACTAAACATAGTCCTTCGATCTAGCACAAATCTATCCTCAATATTTGTCCTCTAATCTACACTAAACATAGTCCTTCGGTCTAGCACAAATATATCCTCAATATCTATCCTCAAGCCTTAACACAAAGCTTGAATTAATCACAAATCAACTCTATTAGATCTACCCCAAACCTTAACTCAAGGTTTGAACAAATCAATCAATCAACTCTACTCACAAGTCTTCTCAAAGACTTATCTCAAATATACCTTGTAAGCTTCCACAAAATCTCACTCTAATATATCCACAAGTCTTCTCTAAAACTTACCTCAAATCTACTCAACAAGTCCTCACTAGAACTTGTCCAATCTACTCAACAATATCTATCTTCAAATTCTGTATTGTAAGCTTCCACAAAATCTCACACAAATCTATCCACAAGTCTTCTCTAAGACTTACCTCAAATCTGCTCAACAAGTCCTCACTAGAACTTGTCCAATCTCATAGAAACATATAGAGAATTGTTAGAGACTCAATATGCTTCACATTCACAACAATGCTCAATCACTTTCAATCTCTCTTTTACCATAGAAACATATAGAGAATTGTTAGAGACTCAATATGTTTCACACTTACAAACACTCAACCTCTTTCTCAAATCAATTTAGAATATGGAACAATTTGTTTCACAGAACTTGAACTATCACTTCAACACATCCACTCAACTAAGCTCAACCAATCACTTCAACAACAATGCTTATCAAGTAATCCTCACATAACAATGATACTCATGATATTTGCAAACCCTAGTTCAAGTTCTTCACTCAACCAATCACTTCAACAACAATGCTTATCAAGTAATCCTCACATAACAATGATACTCATGATCTTTGCAAACCCTAGTTCAAGATAGTTCACCACTTCACATAACAATGATACTCATGTTCTTTGCACAAACCCTAGTTCAAGCATATGAAAGCTTTACTCAATATTTCCAACAATGCTTATAAAACAAGGTTTTTATCATCAACTCTCACTCAAAAAAACCAAACTCAACAATGCTTATCAAACAACCCTTTTCACTCCAACTTAGCATTCACAACATTCAACAATCACTCACTAGGAAGATGTGCCCATACCTTTTTGTTTGATGAAGAAAATGACCTCAAAACCTATCTTAAACACAATTTTCTTCTTTGCCAATTTCAATGGTTAGATGACAAAAATATCACACTAACTCTCTTCAAAAATATTTCTCAATCACAAAAATAATCAAACTCAAATACACCTTATTACTCCTTCTTTGAAATTAGCAATCATCAAAGCATACAAAAATTAATTACTCAATTACTCCTTATAATCTCCAATATTTTAATTAACAACCTCCAAAATCAAACCCTCAAAAATAATGCTTCCTATCCTTTTATCTCCCTCAAATTCTCAATAATCAAACTTTAAAAAATAAACTTTATAACCCTCAAAAATATTTATTTTATTCAACCTTTAGCAAATCCAAAATAGCAATTAACCTTGGCAAATCATGAGTGCATACCTCTCTCTATGCAAAAAGGGCCTCGATGGGTTTCGAACATGAAACCTCTCCAACCGAGCACCTTAGCAAGGTGCTAGCCCACCACGTGGGCTACGTGCCTTCCCACAAAGAGGAAAGCTAGCGCTTTCCCTTTGTGTCTTCCCCGATGGTGCAACGCTCAACAAAACAATCACCCCTGCTTTGCAAAAACTAAAGCCGACGGGTTTCAAACCTTGCACCATGAGCCTACCACACTTAGCACCTCCCACGATTTCCAGCTATGCTACACAACATTGTGCGATGGAGAAGGAGCTCCGCTCCTCTTTGTCCTATTGTCTACCACCGAAAACTTTGAAAACATGAATTATCTTCTTCCTTTGCACATGATCTTTGAGAGCATAGCACATACGAATGGTATGGATAGGTTTTGATAAAGTCTTTACCCCCTTTTTATATGCATAGACCAAGATTTGAAAACGTCAATGGATAATTTAAATTTTTGAATTCAAATTATAAAATAAATTTTATAATCCTAACTTTAGGATTATTTTAATTAACATAAATTAATTTTATAATTAAATTATAATTAATCAATAATTAACTTAATAACTTTAGAAGTTAATTAAATTAATTAATAAATTAATTTATAATGAAATTATTTAAATTAATTTATAATTAATTTAAATCTCCCCTTTTAATATTATAATAAAATATTATAATATTATTTTTCTTGGGCCTCTTTATTGCTCTTTGAACCTCATTTGACCACCTGGAACCGGATCTGACCAACTGGGCATGGACTTTCCTTTGCACTGATTTTGGAACCGCTTCTTCTTGCATTGCTCACTGAAACTGACTCTTGACATCAATGACAACTCAATTACTCAAAATGTCCAACATATGGGGTTGGGTAACCTTAATATAATTAGTTGAATTATCTACTATAGTATTACTATTAGTTGGGCAATGAGAATAATCAAATGCATCAACTATAGAAAAATATTAACCCACTATTAACAATTATTTTTGTAGCAGTGATATCATGATTTCTATTTTTCTTCACGTACTTTCTACTTGTAGGACAAGATTTACTTTCATACACAATATTATTAAGAAGTGGTAATTTTGGATTACAGGTAAGTATCTCAGGGTTCTCGAATTCTAGAAATAGCTCCTTACTGCTTCTCCTAGTGTGCGCCATCATGTTCTGCCCCTCCTTTCTTGATTTTTGATTTATAGGTTCGTCCAGACAGAGTCGCCAGAACACGTAGCATAGAAAGAACAGAATGTATAATCAAGATTTCTTGATATTTTTACTCTCAGCCTCACAGGATATGGTTCTTGGGGAAAGTCAAGAAAATCAAGAAATGCCAAGAACACTTCAAAAGAAAAATGAAAATTATGAGCGAAAGAAAATAAAGAACGTAAAAGTTATAAAAATAAAAATGTGGGTTTTTTATTCTAATTGGTCGTCGATTGATAAAAACATTTCGAAATAAAATTTTAAGGAAAACTTACTCGTTCAGGTTTAGAATTAAATATTATTTGCTTGCACCAAAAACTGTTGCCATCAACTTGAAAATCCAGTTTAGATGTCAGTAAAAATATGTCGCTGGGAACCAAACTTAAAAAGAAAAGATATGTAATTAACATTTAAGTTTGCTCCCCAGAAACGGTGCCAAAAAACTTTTGGAACAATTTCTTGCATCCATAGGATTCGATTGTCACTCTACAAGAAATCGTTTGGAACCAACGAGCTATTACAGGCTCTGGTCAAACCTGCCTCTTTATTCTGATAAAAGATATATCGCTAAGAAAATAACCAGAATGGGTAAGGAAGTCCCAATGATAAACTTCATATATTTCAAGTTTAAACACTCTAGATTTTAGTTATACTACTTATATTAAAATGACCAAGCAAATACAACAAAAATTATTATGCCTTATGTAGATCGGTGCCTAGATTCATTAGGTTGTTATAGCAATTTAACAACGCTTTAAAATATGAACAAAAAGAAGGAGATAGAGAAATAATTGGCACTATCACATTCATTTGAATATCGTAATAAATATAATATTTGGCCAATGAAAGAAACATTCGTAACACATTCAAATAATGTAATCTGCTATGAAGCAACACACAGAACTAGAAACAAATAAATGGCATAACTGAACCCCATAATTGTATTAATTTTCCAAAGGAATTACATGCAGAGTTGGAAAAATGCCATTAAACTCTATTAAAAAGCTCTTAATACAATGAGAAGTATTTGTTCAAATAATGTAACAAGACTTCATCAAATTTACCCATTCCAATTTGGTAATAGGAAAAATCTTTGAGTTTCAGGTTCAAAAAGACTAGAAATATTCTCAGCTTCTCAAGCACAATTCTACCAAAACCTGCACAACAAAGGGAAGAATGAGGGATGACAGAGAAAAATAGACACAAAGGATACAATAGCACAAATTATAGGGCACTCAAGTATACCTCTTAGAAAAATGCTATCTTTAAATGCTTGATGTAGATTCTAACCACAACTGGTGTATTTATAGCTCTAGGTTCTTGAATCTGTTATTTTTGGCCTGATCTTAGCATTACACTTGTCACATTTTGGTTTGATATTCTTTTAAAACTTGTATAGTTGTCTTCCATTACCCCTTTTTGTTTATTTTGTATACTCTTCTAGGACTCTTTTAGTCTTTACTTGTTCAACCGGTAATATTAGTGCTTGAATAGTCTTCTCCTTCTATCTCTTCTTCGCTCTCTGAATGCATTCCTACGTTTGAAGTTTCTCCCCCCTGAGTAATTTTCATTTTTTCTTATGGGGGTGAATCTATTTCCAGTTGTAAACTTCATATTTTTATTTATTTATTTATCTTGCTCTACTGTAGCCCTTTGATTTGCTTTTCGATAAGCCTCCAAGCATAAATATTAAAAGTCACCAAAAATTTTAATATATTCATTTCTTGGAGGATTCTATACTTTTGTATGCTGACAAAAACCCTATTATTTTCATACTGGGTAACCAGAGAGTCCATAGTATATACCAAGAAGGTAGTCTCCCTGGCCTTTGCTTCGCCATCATTCGATTCACAATCAAACCCTTTGATCTTATTGATGAGAAGGTCTTCTATGGTAGCAGTTTCCAATAATTCCTCCAATGACAACCCAATTTCTGCTAGGTTCTCTCTTATATAATTTAATAGGGCAATAATTTCTACAGTGTCATTATACCACCTTTCTTTGTTTGCTTTGAATATTGCTGCTTTCATGAAATCAATATTATTTTTTACCTCAGAGTCATCTTTTAAGAGCACTTCTTTATTCTGCATTTCTTCAAAAAAATTGCCATCAGGCAGAGAGTGGGATGGATGACTTCTAGTTCTTTTTCTTTCTGGTATAACAGACTCTCCATTTCCTTGGTAGTGAATAGGATCACCCTGATCTATCTAAATATCTTTGTGATTCCCTGGATCCTATACTTAATTTTAAATGACATTTCTTTTTTTAATTTTAGACAAATAGTCTGCATAGTTTATTATTTTCACAAAAAAAGGGGGTTGCACTAATGGGATGGTTTTCTTTGCCAACTCTTCTTTCAAACTATCAATAAAGGCTTGCATCTCCACATTTTCCTTGTCTCTGGTTTCCAATTGACTTCTCAATTTGTTATTCGTTTAATGCAGATGGTCTAAAGTCTGTGTAGTCATAGCTTTGTTCATTCAAACCATGTCAGCTTCTTTCCCCCGCATTGAAATATTTCCTATTTGATCATCAATAATGAGAATCATTGGTTCCTATGGAGTAGGTATGGATATTTCTTCAATAGATGGCCATGTTCTTGTCTTTATCCACCTCTGCAGTAGAACTTTTTGCCATGCCAACTATCACTGCTACTACCTACAGTTTCCTTTCATTAGCAACACTAAAAATTGTCTCCTCTTCAACCTTTTTTAATGTAACCTTTGTCAAGATCATAGCCAACTTAGGCCTTTTTGCCTCAGGGGTAGATATAACCTCTTGCTTTTCTACCCTATGATCTCTTAAGATTTCTCCAAGGCCAACGAATTTCATTTGTGTTACATATGGAATTGGTATTTCTTTGTCATTAATCATCATCAAGGTGGGAATAGCTTGAGGGACTAACTTCTTTACATTGGTAACGACCAATAGTTGATCAAAAATAGGGACCATAGCTTATTTTTTTGGAATTGCCTATTCTTAGGATGGTCCTGTAACAACCTCTTTTCCTTTCTCTATATGAAGCCTTGCAAGAGTTTCTTTTGAAGCATTGGGTGTCGCTTCTATACTGAGTCGATGGCCCTTCGAGACTTGAATTTGGTGTTCCACTACATGTGTTGTATTCACTATAACTTTTATTTTTTAATGCCTTGATATTCTATAATTTATTGTATATGATCTTCTTAGATTGTTTGAGTAGGAGGGGAGAATATTGGGGCTGCTGATTCCATAGTATTCCTCCTTATTACGTTCATCTTTGTGGGGTATTCATATGGTGGGTGGATTTATGAATTTCCCAAAATATTGTATGGGAAGTTTCTATTTGATAACAGGCTATGTGCCTTACTGGATGTAATGGCTTTTTCAACATGTAGATTGTACATATATAGGATCCTTAGTAAGGATATGTTCATCAACAGCCCTGAGCTGATTTTTGTAAAAGGTTTTGGGTCAACCTGTAAAACCCGGTATTAATGCTATACTATCTTATCTACCAAAAAAAAATGGGAAAGCATTCCATACCTTTTGCAAAATTTCTCCCTTTTTCATTGCCTCCAAAAATGCTTCTTCATATTGGTCTTTTCTATGCTCGACCCAGGAATATTCTCATTTCATCATATCCCTATATTTTTTCAAAGGATCATATGGTCTCCAAGCCACCTCTTTAAAATTTAGGTTTTTTAGATCATACATGCCTTTATAAATGGCTGGATATCCTACGAATATGTAATATTCAAATTTATAGGGTACGTTGAACCAGGGGACCCGACCATGCTTCTTAGCTTGTCTCATCTTGGATTCTTCTGTTATCTATCTCACTATTTCCAATGCGACTAAGGAGAATGGGCAGTACATAGGTAACACCTTAGGGGAAATTTTTACCCCATAGAGCCTAATGTACGTGAAACCCTCTAGGAATAAATAATCTCCTCTTTCCTTTTCCTTTATAAACATTTTTATCCTAAGTCCTAATCTCTTAGGCATGTCGCCTGTTAAAATCCAATGAATTTCAACCATAAAGTTATCGCAAAACCAACCTAAATGAGTGCGTCCCTCGTGTATCCTTCAAAATATAGTTTGAACATATGGACTCTCAATAACTTTCAGTCTCTTTTTACTATCTTCTCCCATTTTTCCAGCCAAAAAATATATGAGAATCGAGTAGTTGGAGAAACGAGGCATCTGTTTCTTTTGCTCCAAAATTGCCTTCTCTAGTTCTATCAACTGTCTGTGCATTTGTTTTCTCAACTCCTCTTACTAAGAATAAATAGGAGGGTTTGTACTCCTATTAATATATGTTACCAAATACAATATGTCTATACAAACCACATTGAGTTCTACTACTCCAAGGATGATGCTAACTATATCACAGAAATCCCTGACCCAGGGCTTAAATGCAGTTTTTCTAATAGGGAATTCATACTTAAAATTTTCATGCACTTCAAAAAGCATTTTAAATGACTCTAATTTAGTTAACCTACTAGAATTCCTTTGAATTACTTGACAAATTAGTGGCATTTTTTATGGCGTAAGATTAAAAACTTCCCTGATATGCTTGGGCGCTATACTGAACACTGGCTGATCCTTGTTATCCTTGAAAGTTTTGGAGTTTTCATCGTATGCTACTGCTAGACATGCTAGGAGGTCCATGGAGTAGTATACTATAGGACATATCAATATCTCAACATTGTTCATCCATATATTGCTTCTGGGGAATATTTTGTATTGTAATATTCTTGCTTTGTGGAACAAATCTGCCAACAGCCAAGGGTAGCATTGTAAATTTTCTTCTATGGACTCGAAGCTCTAAATACAAGTGTTCTAAATTTCATAATGTTGAGCTGGTGTGAGCTTCTTGTCTTTCATCAATTATTTGGAGAAATCATACATCCCCATTGCGGTAGCAACTTTTTCGGAGAGTTCAACATACGAGGTCTGATCTATGATGAATTTTATAGCCACCAAGGTGTCCTTTGGTGAAAAATAAGCTCCCAAAGTGGCCATTTTGCTTACAAATAACAACTCAACTTATTGTAACACACTCTTTTGAGCTCTCACATGTCACGGTAACTCTTCGGCTTTTTGTTCGTCTATAGTAATTTTTCTGCTCTGAAACAGTCAGGGTGGTAATGTGTTTGAGAGTGGGGGTTTAAGTAATTTACATAGGAGTGGCTTCACAGTCTTCACACAAGGTGTTATTAATGCAGTGTCACCAACTACCTTTTGAAATTGGCCAATGGATACTTGTCATTGTGTTGTTTCTAAAATCGAGCAGTTATGACTTGCGATCTTCCTCGACTCGTACTCCCACAGAGGTCTTTGTTTTGTGTACCTCTAATCATTTACAGTGCTACTATTGGTTACTGGGCCGCTTTCTCTCCTGACGTGGCATTATAAATATGGTATCGGTATATTTTACAATAATTTTTCAAGACTTTATGCCACCTTGGTCCCTGGGAAAGGGTTAGCTCAGAAATAGATATATCGTTAAAGATAGTCATATTCTCGAGAACCTATCATTTAATATTGGTTATTGAGGTGTGTATCCACCACATTTTCCTAATTTGCACATTGATTAATCTAAAGAAACCATGCTTACCATCGAATCTTGAAGATTTCAATTTATGTTGTTGATCTCTATGACCCTGCATAATCATTAGGCATACAACATATTGTATGTATATTATGGTAGTCATATGTACTAAGTTAAAATTTATGGTTTACAATAAGTTGATCACAATGCTTAGGCTAAGACATATAATTTTGACTTGAAATTTCCCATATATTAATCATATATGATCTCGATTTATTAATGCTAACATGGTGATCTGAAATGATAATAACCCTTTTAAAATAATAATCCTTTATACCCTGATCATGTTCCATAATATTCACCGTTCGATCAAAAATTTTGTCATGCACACTCGTTCGATCATTCAGATATGCACCAAGGTTAACCGAGAGAAGGGGGTCATCAACAACGTATTAGACCCTCCCTTAATCTTAATCAGGTGTAGAGTTTAGCTTTATTTACCTTAATTAATTATATGAATGTGAAAAACAAATCATATACCTTAACCTTCAGAAGCCTTGGCTATGCGCTATCGTAAGATCTGAGCAGGATCAAGCATTATCATCGAATTAGATAGAGGTGTGTGCCTTTTATCCCACTTTATTATCCTTTGATAACCTTGATCTAGTATTGTCATTGGATCTGGGTAGAGAGAAGCATGATCATCCGATTTTCTTTGACCGCAACTCCATTGATGATCGCTCTGGTTAAACTTTGACCGATTTTAGAAAAGCACTACCATTGGATTTGAGTGGGAACAAGTGCTACTGTTTGATTATCTCGTGATGTGTGCTTTATGTCCTTTACATTTTCTTGATTAAAGCACAACCGTTGAATTAAATCAGGTTCAATCATGATTGTTGATGTTATTTTGCTTTTGATTGCTCTGAAAGAGCGCTACTGTCGGATCTAGGTGGGCTCAAGCACTGTCGTTGGATCAGATTTAGGGTATGCTTTATTATTTTCTATGTTTGACTTGTCAAAGTATGAAAACTTCGTGGAAGCACTACCGTAGGATCATATTTAATGTGTGTGATGCCATCGGATCTAATAATGGTGTGAATATTTTTACCGTTCGAAGGAAGCCATTATTTTTTGGTTTTTTTTTTTGCATGCGTGGTCGTCGAATTATCTTGGAATGAGCGTAGTCATTGATTTACTTAGATTTGCATAGATTTTAAATTGTGAGTCCATTTAAGATTTTTGCTTAACCTGGGTTACCTTTTGGTGAGCACGCATTCTTCAGATCAGGGTGGAGTTAGTGATGTCGTTAGATCTTTTGGGAATTGCTCGGGCCTTAGCCAAATTGGTGTGTGACTAATGTTGACTTCTTTGGGGAGCGCACATCCATTGGATTAACTCCTGATTAAGCGCAACCGTAGATCTTATTTGTCCTACATGAATAATATTCAAAGGACTCATACTTTATAATATTATTAATATTTGATTAGACGAAATAAGAACAATTATTAATTATGATTAGCAATTTAATTGATCTTTTAGATACTTAATATTTTTAATATTAACACTCTTACATTGTGAGCGAGTGAAATCGTCTGATTTATCATGATGTAGCGTTTCCCTTGGATCCTTTTTTATTCACACAATATTTAATCTATGGGGGTGCGTAACCCTTATGTTAATTAATTTGGTTGCCTTTTAGACTTTGGGTTATAAACATTTGACCAAAGTATATTATTGACTTTGCTTGACTTAACCCTTAGTTATCTTATGAAAGCGTATTTTTCCGATCAAGGAGGATTTGAGTGCTGCCTTTGGATCTACCCAAAGTGTTCGATGTTTATCCAAAATGGGGCATGTACCCTTAGTTTGATCTTATTAAATCCATATGTCTAAGACCTTAGGTTATAACCTTTTTGACCATGGTACGTTATTGACTTTAAAAACTTGAGTTGTTTACGTGAGCGCGTCCATCTGATTTCGGAGGGTGAAATGCTATAGTCCAAATATTTGGACTTGCTCAATATTTAAGCACAAAGGGGGTGCATATCCTCATTTTCCCATGTTACAATTTTTAAAACTTAAGCTTATGTGTTCAGGTCTAAATTTTATTTATGTTGGAACCCTTTGATCAATGTTATAATAAGGACCAAGGTCTTTTTAGGGGGACTTATTATTTGATTCATGAATTACAATCCTTTTAATAAATCGGAGAGGCTCAATGACTAATGACAATTTAGTGATTGATTAATTTGAAAAAGGCTCTTTGATTAACGGTCAAGGCCACAAATTTAGACTTGATTAAGATTAATATTTTTATAACTGCTCCTAGGGACTAAACCATTGAAAATCAATTTCTCAAAGGAGAATGCAATAGAGACCAACAACATTTGTTAAATTTATTGAAGCCAAAATTTTAAAATTGGGGGTATCTGATGTTGAGTCAAATTTGGCTCCAATAGTTTCTCACAAAAAATAGGATCAAGCGATAACTTACTATCACCTACACTTTGTAGTAGAATGAGGTTGCTAAAAGAATGAATTGTTTCATCATGGAAATGCTTTGCTATATGCTAATAGGAGTTGGCCTATAGTAGCAATATTACGATGAAGTTGTCTCTATTATAGTATATATTCAAAGTAGATCTATAACAAAGGCACTTCAAAGGACTACACCTAAAGAAGCTTGGTCTAAGAGGAATCCTTCAATTGTTCATCTTAGAGTTTTTGGAAGTAAGGAATACATGCATGTACCAAAACAAAAGAGGATCAAGTTGGAAGGAAAAATGTGCATTGCATATTTCTTCGGTATGATGAGGTATCAAAATATTATCAACTAATTGATTTGGTCATCAATAAAATACATATAAATATCGATGTGATATTTTACAAAGAATTTAAAAATAAAAAAACTATTGAACTTATTCAGTCTAAATCTTCTATTATAAACATTGATACACATAAGCAAGTTTGTGAAGAAGTTTCAGAATATGAGTCAAAGTAAAAAGTGGTTGATAAGCTTTGGGTTTTTATTTTAATCCCTAGAGAGTTCTCTTTTCTACTTTGGGTGGCTAGTTAGTTTAACTTTTTAGGGTGTACCTTTATTGTCACCCACCCAATTTTTTTTTATCAGTGTATTATTTAGTCTTTACGTAATAAAAGGCACTTTTCAACAAAAAAATTATTTATAAACTAGTATCAAAATTGGTAGTGGTTGCTCCACCATAAAAAAAGACTCCAAAGTGACTTACAAACACTCTCAAAGATGCTAAGCTTGATGCACCACTTGATCTAACCTCCACATGACCTCATATTTTTAGCATTACATGGTAGGAGGTAATTTTAGGCTTGATATCATTTGTAATAGAGAATGCAAAACCAAACTCAACAAAGGAAGCACTAAACTTGTCATAATGGAAGGAAGCCATGAAAACAGGGTACACATCTCTTATGAAGAATAAACATTGGATATCATTGATTTTCCAATAGGATAGAACCTCGTAGGATGCAAGTGGGTTTTTGAAATCAAGTATCAGGTAGAGATCCATTGAAAAATATAAGGCATGGCTCATTGTGAAGGGCTATTGATGAGGATATCTTAGGCATATTATATTTTTATTTTTGTTGTTATGTTATACTGACAAGCTCACATTGGATTATTAGACTAGAAGATTGAGTTGTTAGTCTCTTAAGTTAAAATCTTGTAAGATAAATTTATTAGCATATTCAGTTAGCATTTTATTATTAGTTATCTTTCAAATATTTTCTCTTGAATGCTATTTAAGCACCCACCAAATAATGTAAGTCAACTTTGAGTTTGAACCACATTAATGGGATCAGAGAAGATCGAACCCGCCTTGTGAGTGGGAATTTCCATGATGGAAATTCCACTCCCCTCTATAATTCCATCCATATTCTCATTAGCCTAATTGGGGATCTAGATTATCATCTTCCATTGTAATTTATTTTAAATATGGTTGCTTTAATTTGAACAATACCCTATACTTGGGAAGTATACATGTTACACTAAAGGAATTTTGGAGCTTTATTGAACTACACAAGAAGCTATAGTATTTATTGTTATGTTGCATTACCTCTACTCAAATTTATTTTAAAAAATATATTCGGGTATCTCTAGACCAATTGTCTCCCATAGATATTTTAGTATCTATAGACTTGTTAGTCAAAAAGTGATTAACTACAGAAAAACATCTGATGCTCCTTTTTGCATATTTTCCAAGAGGACCGAAGTGGCCCATATGCTAAATATCAAAGAAAATGCAAAACACCGCAAGGAGGAAAAAGTGTCGCGATATCGCGACATGTTGCATTTTCGCGGTTCAAAGAAAAAAGAAAAGCAAAAGGGAAAAAGTGTCGCGATATCGCGACATGTTGCTTTGTCGCGGCCAAAAGGGAAAAAGTGTCACGATATCGCGACATGTTGCTTTGTTGCGGCCAAGAGGGAAAAGTGTCGCGATATCGCGACATGTTTCATTTTCGAGGCTAAGAGCAACAAAAAGGTAGAAAGAGGAAAAAGTGTCACGATATCGTGACATGTTTCATTTTCATGGCTAAGAGCAGCAAAAGGGAGCAAGGAGAAAAAGTGTCGTGATATCGTGACATGTTTCATTTTTGCGGCTAAGAGCAGCAAAAGGCACAAGGTGGCAAAAGTGTCGCGATATCGCGACATGTTGCTTTGTCGCGGCCAAAAGAGAAAAAGTGTCACGATATCGTGACATGTTGCTTTGTCGTGGCCAAAAGAGAAAAAGTGTCGCGATATCGCGACATGTCTCAGTTTCATGGTTCATAGTGAGGAGAAAGAGCAAAGGGCAAAAAGTGTCACGATATCGCGACATGTTGCATTTTCATGGCTAAAGAGCAAGAGAAAGAGCCAAGAGGGAAAAGTGTCACGATATCATGACATGTTGCTTTTTCGTGGTCCAAAGCAAAGAGAAAGAGCCAAAAGGAAAAAGTGTCATGATATCGCGACATGTCTCATTTTCATGGCTAGAAGCGGCAGAAGAGCAAAGCAAGAAAGAATGTCGCGATTTCGTGACATGTCTCATTTTTCGATGGGAGGCAGTAAAGGAGCAAAGGAAGAGATGAATGTCACGATTTCATGACATGTCCCATTTTTGTAGCTGGAAGCGACAGAAGAGCCAAGCAAGGAAAGAATGTCACGATTTCATGACATGTCTCATTTTCGACGGGAGGCAGCAAAGGAGCAAAGGAAGAGACGAATGTCACGATTTCATGACATGTCCCATTTTTGTGGCTAGAAGCAACAGAAGAGCCAAGCAAGGAAAGAATGTCATGATTTCATGACATGTCTCATTTTCATGGCTGGAAGCAGCAGAAGACCAAAGCAAGGAAAGAATGTCACGATTTCGTGACACGCCAGCTATAAAGGAATAAAGTATATTTTTGGCAACTGGAGATGAGCACTGACATCAGGTGCCAATTTCTGAAGAATGGTCTGTTGATTATAACCTGGCAGGTCCGCTGGATGATTGCCAATCTATCCAATCTACGGGAAATCCATTGTGTATTGTTAGAAACTACAGATGATTGCTTGTAAAATAAGTAAGATGTACTTAGGAAGATACTCTTTTAGGGTATATATAGGGGTGAGCGACTCCAAAAAAAGGGTCGGCTCTTGGACGTTTACAAGACTGTGTGTACGTACTTCGAATACAAGCAATAAAATCACATCTCCCATTGGCTTCTGGTTCATATCGTGCAAGTGTATGTATTAATGTTCTTTATTTCTGCTCACAATATTGAATTGTAGATTGAGTCTGTTCTTGTATCTGAACTTTCGCAATACATAAATCATATTGCTGGAATAAGAATCTAATATATACGCATGCTAAACGAAACATCAGAAATCATATCCGGAATTATATAATTTTTGCTTTGGAATGTGTTTTTAAATTCTTTGGATAGAAGTAAGTAAATCTGTCTTTGATGTTGTCTAACTCGCACCATGATAAAATTTCTAGCTTAGGCTATATTTCCCTTTATCTCTTGTTTCCCCTTTTCTCTAAAAAACTCAAAGGAACCAACCTTCTCTGGAGACTAGACAGATGATCTCAAGCAAGATCTGTCTATTCAATGTTGGCAAAGTCTAAGGCGCATCACTATTAACCGAAGGCAGATTTTGTTCCAACAGTTTTTGGCACGCCCGATGGGACCAGAAATCCCATAGTATTGTATAAGTTTTGGTGTTTTACCTTCAGAGCCTTTTGTTTGCAAAATCTCAAGAAAAATCACCTGGCGACTCCGTTGCATTTAGACCATAAAAGAAAGACCTTGTCTAGAAAGCCTTCTGGTTATATAGCCATATGATAACCAGATCCCGAGCTAGAAACTCTGAAGAACCTATCGAGTTTTTTGAACTACATCTCGGAAGCCTAAAAGCACACCCTGTGCTAGCCGCAAGATCAAATCCGCCCGACACCATTAGCACCTCTTTAACGCCCACTGCAGGAGCATCTGTAAGCAATCCTATAGCGGTTGTAACTCCTTTAGCAATCATGGCAGCCGCCCCTACCCCAGCGCATCTTGTATGGAATCAAACTGGCCCTTTGAACTTGGGAACACACCACCAAATTCCACAAGCTGCATTAAAAGCCTTACCGACCTTTGATGGAATAGGCAAAATAGCAGATGAGCACTGTTTAGATGTTTCAGTGCTAGCATCTATTTATAACATCACTCAGGAAGATGTAATGGTCAGATTGTTGATTATATCTTTGAAAGGAAAGATGCTCTATTGGTACAGAGCGCTTCCCGCTGGATCCATTACTTCTTGGGCAGTACTAGTCGACCGTCTGGTCGATGAATTCAATATACATGCGGATCCTTTCACATTGCTGAATCAATTCACTGTCATTGAGAGGCATCCACAAGAAGAAATCCAAGATTTCAACATCAGGTTTACCAGAACTCGTGATAGAGTACCACAAGGCCTAAAGCCCACGAAAGAACAAGCTATATGCTATTATCTAAGGGCTTTTGATTCAGAGCTCAGTATGATAATAAGGCAATCCCGTGTAACCACTTTTCTTGGGATCTATGTAGAGGCAACAAAGGGCGAAGCTGATCTCATCGCTACAAAAAGATATCCATCAAAAACTCTATTGCCAATTTTACCAGAGTTTTCCCAAGCGTCAATCTCTAAACTGCCTGTACTCCCATCAACGCAGGCCCTCCCAGCTATAGCTGCACCTCCTGCATTCCATGCATTACCAGCCACACCCCTTGCATCAGCTCCCCCCAGTGATCAATACACGACCATAATTAATACAATGAAGGCATTGTCAAATGAAATGGCGTCCATGAAAAAGAGAGAGGCTGAAAGGAGTTTTTCGCCAAGAAGGTTCCCTCAGGTAACAGGAGATGCAACACAATCAAGCAATAGGGGACATGTAAGACCGAGCACGGTATATACAAATGAGACAGTGGAGGCCGATGAGCCTCCCACTGATTCTAACTCTTGGTGTACTACATGTAACGATCCACATGGGGAAAGTTCGTGTATAATACACCAGCATTATGTACAAAGTATAGCAGTTGAAAAGAGTAAAGAAAAAATGAAAAGCCATGTAAATATAATTAGAGAGGAGGACCACAACTTCATGATGCCTACAGTAGAACAGGTTTCAGTTTTGACAAGATCAGGTAAGAAACCACTGCAAGCAGACCCTAAAGAGCTTCAACCATTGGATGTTTCCCCTGCTCCCAAGGAAGTTCCCAAAGAAAATCCTAAAGGAAGTCTCCCTCAGGAAAGAGAATATCAGTTTCCAGCCAAAATTCAAGGGCAAGAAACACACAAAGAATTTTTTCCTCGGGGGGAAAATGAAACCCAAGAACAGACTAGGGAAAGGTTGAGTTTCCCCTCGCTGACAAAAAGGCAAAGAACTGAAGCTACCCAGGGATACAAAAATAAATGTGAAACTTTTGCCAAAGAAAGAGAAAGGATAGTTGATTCACCTATATTCAGTATAGTGGAGGAAATGAAAAAGACTCCTTCTAAGGCAAGTATGTATGATGCTTTTCAAATCCCAGGTCAAATCAATCTCCTACAGGAATCCCTAAGGACAATGAAAAATGGAGGTGGGACTGCATCATCTTCGAAAATGGTTCTAACGAACTTGACATCTGCCACTGGTAAGAACAGGCCCCCCCCCTTTTATTTATCCCTTCAAATGAAAGGATGGGTTGTCCACAACTGCATGATAGATTCAGGCACTGCTACCACTGTGATACCCAAAGCAATATGTGATATTATGGGAATGGAGTACACTAGGAGCAGCACAGGCGTCCTATAGTTAGATGGTACTCCAGTAAAAACTATAGGAGTGATAAAGGATATTCCCATACGGCTGCATAATTTGCCTCAGATGACAGTCATACAAGAGGTAGTAGTCGTAGACTTGGAGCCCTATTTTGGTATGTGTCTATCCAGAGAGTTCACAGCAAAGATAGGAGGATACTTATCCTTAGATTATTCTCATTTGGAGATACCTTTCAAAGGTAGAAGGGTCAAGATTTTTAATGAGAAACCATCGACGTTTCATGTAGAAAGGATTGGTGAAACTGATCGTGTAAATATGATGACTGAAGAAACAATAGAAGAAGACCTGATGGAAGAAACATTAGAAGAGCTCCAAGCTGAGGACGAGTTTTCTCTACAGAACTTTAATGCCATGATAGAAACAGAAATAGGAAACTATTCTATTGAGAAACCAAAAAGAAAATTGGTACCCTCCCTAGAAGAGGATGGTTCTGTGAATCATTTGTGGAAGCTTTTCTTTGATGGGGCTAGGTGCAAGAATGGAGCTGGTGCCGAAATAGTTTTGATTTCTCCCACTGGAGAGGAAAAGGTTTTCTCTTACAGGTTGACTTGGAGTTGCTCCAACAACGCAACAGAATATGAGGCCCTGTGCTTAGGGTTAAGAAAGGCTGAGAAATTGAGAATCAAACAGTTACTCATCTATGGAGATTCAGAACTTATTGTGAATCAAGTCACCAAAAAAGGTATAAGTAAACAGGATTATTTGAAGGCTTACAGGAACAAAGTGTGGGATCTCTTAGAGGCCTTTGAGGCCCTAAATATAAAGTTTATCCCTAGAGAACAGAATACCCATGCAGATTTGTTAGCTTCAGTGGGAGCTAATTTTTGTCCTGTAAGTAATGTTATTCAGAAGTCTAAAACTGTTAGACTTATATACAGGCCTTCAGTACCTGATAAAAATATTTTCCGGCAAGTTTTTGAAAATGATGAACAGGTATTGGATTTCTTAATCCCTGAAATGAATTGCTCAGCCAGCCGGGATCTGCAGGATGAAGAGGAAGGGAACCAGATCAGAGAAGTGCGTAAAAAAGGAGCTAAGCCTTTTAGGCAAAAGCAAAAAAGGAATTATATGTACAGTATAATATAAGCATATTCAGACAATATTTGTAAATATTACCATTTTTTCGGCCTTAACACAAAAAAAAATATTTTCAGCAGCCAATCAGAAGTCGACATTTTTTTTTGAATAGAGATACTAAGGTATAAAGGGAGTTTTGGCGAGGTAATGTTCACGTTTGATCTAAGTGCATTTTCCTGTGTTCTTTGTCTTTCTCTGAAAGATTCTTTTTACAACTGCGTTGTTGACTCCGATACCCAATGGATAAAGGCTTGGTTCAAAATTTTTGCAAGCAAAAAATCCCCCGGAAGGCGCCAAGAATGTTAGTCAAAAAGTGACTAACTACAGAAAAACATCTGATGCTCCTTTTTGCATATTTTCCAAGAGGACCGAAGTGGCCCATATGCTAAATATCAAAGAAAATGCAAAACACCGCAAGGAGGAAAAAGTGTCACGATATCGCGACATGTTGCATTTTCGTGGTTCAAAGCAAAAAGAAAAGCAAAAGGGAAAAAGTGTCGCGATATCGCGACATGTTGCTTTGTCGCGGCCAAAAGGGAAAAAGTGTCGCGATATCGTGACATGTTGCTTTGTCACGGCCAAGAGGGAAAAGTGTCGCGATATCGTGACATGTTTCATTTTCGTGGCTAAGAGCAGCAAAAGGGAGCAAGAGGAAAAAGTGTCGCGATATCGCGACATGTTTCATTTTCGTGGCTAAGAGCAGCAAAAGGGAGCAAGGAGAAAAAGTGTCGCGATATCGCGACATGTTTCATTTTCACGGCTAAGAGCAGCAAAAGGCACAAGGTGGCAAAAGTGTCGCGATATCGCGACATGTTGCTTTGTCGCGGCCAAAAGAGAAAAAGTGTCGCGATATCGCGACATGTTGCTTTGTCGCGGCCAAAAGAGAAAAAGTGTCACGATATCGCGACATGTTGCTTTGTCGCGGCCAAAAGAGAAAAAGTGTCGCGATATCGCGACATGTCTCAGTTTCGTGGTTCATAGTGAGGAGAAAGAGCAAAGGGCAAAAAGTGTCGCGATATCGTGACATGTTGCATTTTCGTGGCTAAAGAGCAAGAGAAAGAGCCAAGAGGGAAAAGTGTCACGATATCGTGACATGTTGCTTTTTCACGGTCCAAAGCAAAGAGAAAGAGCCAAAAGGAAAAAGTGTCGCGATATCGCGACATGTCTCATTTTTGCGGCTAGAAGCGACAGAAGAGCAAAGCAAGAAAGAATGTCACGATTTCGTGACATGTCTCATTTTCGCGAGGGAGGCAGAAAAGGAGCAAAGGAAGAGACGAATGTCATGATTTCATGACATGTCCCATTTTCATGACTGGAAGCGGCAGAAGAGCCAAGCAAGGAAAGAATGTCATGATTTCGTGACATGTCTCATTTTCACGATGGGAGGCAGCAAAGGAGCAAAGGAAGAGACGAATGTCATGATTTCGTGACATGTCTCATTTTCACGGTTGGAAGCGGTAGAAGAGCAAAGCAAGGAAAGAATGTCGCGATTTCATGACATGTCTCATTTTCATGGCTGGAAGCAGCAGAAGACCAAAGCAAGGAAAGAATGTCGTGATTTCGTGACACGCCAACTGTAAAGGAATAAAGTATATTTTTGGCAACTGGAGATGAGCACTGACATCAGGTGCCGATTTCTGAAGAATGGTCTATTGATTATAACCTGGCAGGTCCGCTGGATGATTGCCAATCTATCCAATCTGTGGGAAATCCGTTGTGTATTGTTAGAAACTACAGATGATTGCTTGTAAAATAAGTAAGATGTACTTAGGAAAAGATACTCTTTTAGGGTATATATAGGGGTGAGCGACTCCAAAAAAAGGGTCGGCTCTTGGACGTTTACAAGACTGTGTGTACGTACTTCGAATACAAGCAATAAAATCACATCTCCCATTGGCTTCTGGTTCATATCGTGCAAGTGTATGTATTAATGTTCTTTATTTCTGCTCACAATATTGAATTGTAGATTGAGTCTGTTCTTGTATCTGAACTTTCGCAATACATAAATCATATTGTTGGAATAAGAATCTAATATATACGCATGCTAAACGAAACATCAGAAATCATATCTGGAATTATATAATTTCTGCTTTGGAATGTGTTTTTAAATGCTTTGGATAGAAGTAAGTAAATCTGTCTTTGATGTTGTCTAACTCCGCACCATGATAAAAGTTCTAGCTTAGGCTATATTTCCCTTTATCTCTTGTTTCCCCTTTTCTCTAAAAAACTTCAAAGGAACCAGCCTTCTCTGGAGACTAGACAGATGATCTCAAGCAAGATCTGTCTATTCAATGTTGGCAAAGTCTAAGGCGCATCACTATTAACCGAAGGCAGATTTTGTTCCAACAAGACTCCTTCTCAAATCTTATATCTTACTGTCAAAGCTTTCTCATTTTCTCTTGATATTTTATCCATCTCTATTGTAGGACTAAGAGACCTCAACTACATGGCATTTGGAAAATGTTAGATGTTGTGGCCCTCACTTGAAGTTCTATGTAATCAACTTGAGCAATTGCCTCCTCCTTTGGCTTGCAATTATTTCTACTATTTGTGCCCTACAACAATTTTTCCCCTACCAAGTTTTGTAATTATTGCCACCAATAGTCCATCAAACAGGACCACTTGTGTGTTTTTGCACACTAGTTTGATGTCCTCCAACTCATGGTCATGCCTCTGCCTCCAAAATGCTTCTTTTCTCAATACCATGTATAATTTTGATGTGTTTGTATATTTCATCCTTTACCCACACATAGTCTTCATGCAACATATCCCCCTTAACACTAATAATAGTCACCTTTGAAATTTTTTGACTAGTCACTCCTTTAGCACATCTGATGCTAATTTGTTCATATTTCCCAAGCCTTTGAGGATAAAATGATGTCTTATGTTATCCTTTCCATAATACCCATGAAGAGGATGTCTCATTTTATATGTACTCACTAATCATCATCACCTCACACTCATTATCTGATGTAGGTCTAATGTTCCAACACTACACACTTTATCCTTTTGCTCCATCTCTGCATAGAGAATAATTTCCTTCCATGCTAAATGAAGGAAATTCTCTCTAAAATTTCTATGAATAACTCATATGCTATTAAAATCTCAATAGGAATGTAGATCATGTTGGTGTAGATAATTTTGAGCCATGTGATAGCATTGGTCTCTTTCACCAACGTGGCCTAATTCGGAATAGCCAAGGATTGAGAAAATACACATCTACCAACTGTAGGTCTTACTAATGTGTAAACTTACTCTTTCCCTTCCACGAACATGTGGATGTTTCACTTCATTGGCAACCTCTCCACTTTGGTGATAATATTCATTCTTTTAAAATGCTTTATCCCACATTCAACATGGGAAGGTCCCTAGCAAACTTTAAATATTTGCATATTTCTTTCTTTTCATGTAATTGCAAATAATATATGTGCCCATAATAAAATTTTAGAACATTAAAAATCTAAATAATATTATCAAAATATTCTCCTTGAAGGAAATATACTGTAGAATTTTCCAAACAAATTTTCTTGGAAGGAAAATCATCTCTTTCTTTATTTTTTTTTCTCAATAAGCTTCTATTTTCTCATTTTTTAGGCACTTATACTTTCTCGAGTATATGCTTATATATACTTATTGGAAATCTCTTTTTGATCTGGATCTAGTAGAAGCCAAGCCTTTGAGGATCGAATAGTGTCTTATTTGATCCTTTCCATAATGCCCATGGAGAGGGTGTTTTATTTTAGATGTGCTTACTAATCACCATCACCTCACACTCATTATCTGAGGTACATCTAATGTTCCAACACTACACACTCTATCATTTTTCTCCATACCTACTTAAAGAATAATTCCCTTCCATGTTAAGTGAAGGCATTTCCCTCTAAAATTTCTACAAATAACTCATATGCTATCAAAAGCTCAATAGGCATGTAGATCATGCTAGTGTAGAGAATTTTGAGCCATATGATAGCATTGATATTTTTAAACATCATGGCTTGATTCAGAATGACCATTGATTGAGCAAATACACCTCTACCAATTGTAGGTCTTACTAACATGCAAACTTACTCTTTCCCTTCCACATACATGTGGATGTCTCACTTCGTTGGCAACCTTTCCACTTTATCGAAAATATTCATTCATTTAAAATGCTTTATCCCACATTAAACATGGGAATATCCCTAACAACATTTAAATATTTGCATATTTATTTCTTTTCATGTAATTGCAAACAATGCAGGTGCCCATCATAAACTTTTAAAACATTAAAACTCTAAATAATATTCTCAAAATATTCTCCTTGGAGGGAATATACTACAAAATATTCCAAAAATATTTGCTTGGAAGGAAAATTACCTCTTTATTTCTTTTTTTGCTTGACAAGCTTCTATTTTCTCATTTTTTATGCACTTATACTTTCTTGAGTATATGCTTATATATACTCATTGGAAAGCTCTTTTAGATCTGCATCTAGTAGAAGCCAAGCCTTTGAGGATCAAATGGTGTCTTATTTTATCCTTTCATAATGCCCATAGAGAGGGTGTCTCATTTTATATGTACTCACTAATCACCATCACCTCACACTCATTATATGATGAAGGTATAACATTCCAACACTACACATTCTATCCTTTTACCCTGTCTCTACTTAAAGAATAATTCCCTTCCATGCTAAATGAAGAAAATTCCCTCAAATTTTTCTATGAAGAACTCATATGCTATCAAAAGATCAATAGGTATGCAAATCATGCTGGTGTAGAGCATTTTGAACCATATGATAGCATTGATCTCTTTCACCATCATGGTCTGATTTAGAATGGCCATTGATTGAGCAAATATGCTTCTACAAATTTTAGACATTACTAACGTGTAAACATACTCTTTCCCTTCCACGAGCACGTGGATGTCTCACTTCATTGGAAACCTATCCACTTTTCCAACAATCTTAATTCATTTAAAATGCTTCATCCCACATTCAAAATGGGAAAGTCCCTAGCAACCTTTAAATATTTGCATATTTATTTCTTTTTATGTCATTTCAAAAAATGGAGGTGCCCATAGTAAAATTTTAAAATATTAAAACTCTAAAGAATATTCTCAAAATATTCTCCTTGGAGGGAATATACTGCAGAATATTCCAAACGGATTTGCTTGGAAGGAAAATCACCTCTTTCTTTCTTTATTTTTCCCAACAAGGTTCTAGTTTCTCATTTTTTTGGCTCTTATACTTTCTTGAGTATATGCTTATATATACTCATTGGAAAGCTCTTTTCGATTTACATATAGTAGAAGCCAAGCCTTTGAGGATCAAATGGTTTCTTATTTTATCCTTTCCATAATGCCCATGGAGAGGATGTCTCATTTTAGATGTACTCACTAATCACCATCACCTCACACTCATTATCTAATTTAGGTCTAACATTCCAACACTACACACTCTATCCTTTTACCTCATCTCTGCTTATAGAATAATTTATTTCCATGCTAAAGGAAGGAAATTCCCTCTAAAACTTCTATGAAGAACTCATATGCTATCAAAATCTCAATAGGTATGTAGATCATGTTGGTGTTTTGAGCCATATGATAGTATTCATCTCTTTCACCATCATGGCCTGATTCGGAATGGCCACTGATTGAGAAAATATGCCTCTACCAACTGTAGGTCTTATTAACATGCAAACTAACTCTTTCCCTTCCACGAACACGTGGATGTCTAAATTCATTGGCAACCTATCCACTTTGATGACAATCTTAATTAATTTAAAATGTTTTATCCTGCATTCAACATGGGAAGGTCCTTAGCAACCTTTAAATATTTGCATATTTCTTTCTTTTCATGTAATTGCAAACAATGGAGGTGCCCATCATAAACTCTTAAAACATTAAAATTTTAAATAATATTCTCAAAATATTCTCCTTGGAGGGAATATACTACATAATATTCTAAACAGATTTTCTTGGAAGGAAAATCACCTCTTTCTTTCTTTTTGTTCCCGAAAAGCTTCTATTTTCTCATTTTTAGGCACTTAAACTTTCTCAAGTATATGCTTATATATACTCATTGGAAAGTTTTTTTCAATTTGTATCTAGTGGAAGCCAAGCCTTTGAGGATTGAATAGTGTCTTATTTTATCCTTTCCATAATGCCCATGGAGAGGGTGTCTCATTTTAGATGTACTCACTAATCACTATCACCTCACACTCATTATTTGATGTAGGTCTCACGTTCCAACACCACATATTCTATACTTTTATCCCATATCTACTTAAAGAATAATTTCTTTCCATGCTAAATAAAGACAATTCCCTCTAAAATTTCTACGAAGAACTCATATGATATCAAAAGTTCAATAGGTATGCAGATCATGCTGGTGTAGAGCATTTTGAGCCATATGATACCATTGGTCTCTTTCATCATCATGGTCCGATTCAGAATGGCCATTGATTGAGCAAATACACATCTACCAACTGTAGGTCTTAATAACATGTAAACTTACTCTTTCCCTTCCACGAACACACGGATGTCTCACTTCATTGGCAACCTCTTCACTTTTTCGACAATATTCATTCATTTAAAATGCTTTATCCCACATTCAACATGGGAAGGTCCCTAACAATATTTAAATATTTGCATATTTATTTATTTTCATGTAATTGCAAACAATGGAGGTGCCCATAATAAACTTTTAAAATGTTAAAAAACTAAAGAAAATTCTCAAAATATTCTCCTTGGAGGGAATATACTATAAAATATTCCAAAGAAATTTGCTTGGAAGGAAAATCACCTCTTTATTTCTTTTTTTCCCGAAAAAGCTTCTATTTTCTCATTTTTTAGGCACTTATACTTTCTCGAGTATATGATTATATATACTCATTGGAAAGCTCTTTTCGATATAGATCTAGTAAAAGCAATATTTTATTTGTTTTATAAAGGTCTACTCTAACCTATGGTGCTCTAAAGTTCTGGTTGCCCAAATTACTTTAAAAAATAATTATTGTAATATGGAGTGCATTTTCAATCATATCCAACACTCCTCATTGCAATGCAAGCGAACCTTGTAACTAGTAATATCCTTTATAATACTAACAGTTGCAATGACTAGTTATCCATTCAATCTGGTAGGATGAGAAGGTTACCATAAGGACACTTGTAATTGATTCATGCATGCTCTTCTTTGAGCACTTTCTAGAAATTTGCCTTCATCATAAAAGACTATTTTGGAAGTAGACTATACTCTAGACCATGGCCCTTGCATTTGGATACTCCTACATATGAAGTTGTCTTTGGAGATGTGCATGACCATGACCCTTTTTATGTGATCATGGATATCACATAGGTACTCCTACAAATAGAGTTGTTGTTTGTTAGCTTTTGAGGATATATGCAGTGGAGAGATCTAACACAGGTCCTAATAAAATGTAGTAAATATGAAAGGAAGTGAGACTACAATATGATTGAAATATACTATAAATAGAAATGATGAAAATACAATGCAATATGGAGGAAATGGTCACTCCATTAATATGAGCTAAAGAGCTACATTGTACTCCATACAGGAGTACTACTACCAAGAGCTTGACATGAACTTACTATGAACTTGATATGAGCTTGATATCTAATCTACCACTATGAGGCCCTTTATATAGGAAGATAGATTCCTTGGCCAACACTCTACCTAGTTGTACAAGGGGACACCTTGCACATTACAACTTGCACATTGCCACTTGTGCATTTATTACATTGCTTGAAGTAACTAGATAACTTCTCCCTAAAGTAATCTCCTATCCTAACTATGTACCTAAGGTGGTACATTTACATGACCCAAATGATGTAATATACTCTAACTCTAACACCCCCTGTATTACATTATTTGGGTATTGAAGATTTCAATATTCAATATGGATCTTCTTCTTTGTCTTGGAGCTTGTATTCTTCTTCTCTTTTCTATAACTTGTTCAAGCAAGTAGTTAGTGTCTCCATAACCTGTTGTTCTTGCTGAAAGAGCTTTGACTTCATAATCATCTGTAGATTCTTCCAGTTCTTCAATTTCTTCTATCCTTTGAGCTAGGTGTCCTTTCTGATTCTCTTTTTGATACTCCAATTGGGGATAATTGATTGGATGTTGAGCTTACTGCTGATTTTGATATTGTCATGGTTGAAATATGCTTCCATTGTTCATCTGATTTCCTTGATTCTTATTTTTGGGATTGAATCTGCAATAGTTAGTGCTATGACCTTTTCTCTTGCATATCTGACAATACCTGTTATACCATGGTCTTCATCCTCTTGATGATGAAGCAATATTTCCTTGTGGATTGTCTTTTGATGCCAATGCAGTGTTAGTCATTTCATCTTTAATTGTATTCTCTACCTCATATTCTTGAAGAATATTGATTAGGTCATCAAAAGAAGTATCTTTACTTAGGACTTGTAAAGATGTTACCAAATATTTGTAGCTATCTGGAAGTGCTCTCATGGTTACTTGAGTAAGAAGTTCATCTTTAATTTCTTCTCCTAAGGTTAATAATTTCCCTTTAATATCTACTACTTTCCTTAGGAATAGTTCTATGCTCTTGCCACTGTTCATTTTTAGAGAATGTAGTTGAGTTTGAAGATGAAGGATAGTGGCTTTATTTTTTCCTTCAAATATCTTTTCTAAGCTTTTCCATGCTTCTGTAGATGTCTTTGTTGAACTGATATAAGGTTGTATTTCATCAGTGATAGCAAAGGTTATTATCATTAGGGCTTTTGCATCATTTTCATCAAACTTCTGAATTTTAGTATCACCTGTGTTTGGTCTTTTTGTTGTTCCTTGAGTTATCTCCCAAAGTTTTTCATATACTAAGATTGCTTTAACCTTATTTTTCCAGGAGAAATAGTTTGGTCCCTTAAGTAATTGGGATTCTACAAGAAAGAATTTGTTTGATGCCATGATGATCCTTGTAGTCTTATTTTATTTTCCCTAGTATTGATTTGATGATGCCTTGGTGAAATTCTAGGTTTTGTAGAACCCTTATGACTCCCAAGTGATTTTGGATATGCTATATGATAGATAAAGTGCTTTTGAGAATAATAGTTCAATTTTGAGTTGATTTTGTAAAGTTTTGTGAATAGCAAAAATCAACTTCTTTTACACCTTATTACTCCTATTGAACTTAAGCACTTTCTACTTTGATGAGGTTTTAATAGTTGGATTTATTTTGTCCCTTTTATGTGTTTTGAGACAAGTATACCAATTAATTTCCAACTCTTGATTTTCCTTAATAAACCTCCTTTTATAGCCTTTAATAATTTAATGTTTAATGTTTCTAATTTCCAATTACCTACTTTGATGTAGTATTCCTTATGACTCCCTAATATGGAATATTAGAAAACAATAATATTTGCAATTCTAACTTTTCAAGTAGAAACCCTTATTTCTCCTATGTTTTAATATTGCAAATATTAGGCTATATATATATATATATATATATATATATATATATATATATATATATATATATATATATATATATATATATATATATATATATTCCCTTTAGATATTGCTTTCAAATATGGTTGATTTCTCTTAATGTTTCAACCTTATATTATACCTTATGACTCCCTATTAATGAAAGCAAATTTGATAAAGTAAAAAACCTTACCTTTAGTGTTGTACTCCCTATGTATTCGGCCCATATTTTGGACGTATATGATAGTCCTCTTTAATACCTTTTCCTTGGGCACTATAGCTTATGGTGTACATTGATTCTCCCTTGGCTTGGATGTTTGGATGGTGGAGCTTCAACCCTGGACTTTTGACCTCCTTTGAATATCTTGACCAGAGCTTTTAATGCTCTTCACTTCTCTTCCATGTTGCAACTCTAGTGGCTATGAATGTGCTCTGTGTATTTATGATCTCCTTGGTCTTTGGTACCTTTAATAGAAGGAGAATATTGATATGTGTGACAAGTGTCATGATGGTTATCTTTGAGCACTTGAGGGATGAGAAAATGCTTAATGCCACTTGTAATTTTTTGTCGAATGGATGGTACAGTCTTGGACATTAAATGCTTTCTTGGTCAAACTTGCAATGGATGGACGTTCATGTGGGAAACGTTAATGTTTCCTTCTAGGTGACAAGTGTCACCTTCCTTTGTGCATGAGATTTCTACGTAACACTTATTCAACATATCTTTGCAATGCCCTTATTATCAATGCAATACTGCCAGCTCTTTCTTTGTTCGACGATGCTTGGAATGAGTTGGTTCTAGCTGGAGTAGAGAGCAACACCTTTGGAGTCTTGGAGCTAGGATTCGGTAATGATCTTGAAGGCTTCAAGTAATGCTATGGGGGAGTTTGAAGTACTCCAATGATGCTCCTTGGACGTACATCCAATGTAATATTTTGTGCCTTATTTTTCAACCTATTATGAAATCCTTTTTTAGATAATGTTGCCCTTGAATATAATGCTCCTCCTTTCTTTGTATTGTGCTTTGTTTTCTTGCAGGTTCGGCTATCCAAATTGTAGAAGATATGAGCCTTTTGAGAGGCTCTATTCCCTTGCATGGAGTGTGCTATTATACGCTTGGGTTATTTTACCCTGAGAATATTGTGCCTTTGAGGCACTTAAAACCTTACCCTTTTTCCTATGTATGGCAGATTAGAAATGTAAAAAACTTTGTATATAAAATACCTTTTTTGCACCTCCTTTTTGCAATCTGATTTTTTCTGGTTTTATGATAGCTTCCTTGTAGGTAATGGCAGATTTTGAGGTTGTCTCCTTGATTAGACACCTCTCTACTTTTTCTTGGATATTTTTCTAATGAACCCAATCTTGTAACCACGTAGATAGAAGCTTCTTTTTGTAGAAGTAATTTCTGCACCTTTTTTGTAAATAGCCTTTAGTGCACTTTGAATCTTGAGACTCACCAAGTCTCGATTTGAAGCTTCTATTGCTGATTTTAATGGTGGCTTTCTTCTCCACTCCTTGGAGGAATCTGATCTGATTTTGGTGGCTTCTTTGGGCCATGAAATGTTGCAGGTTCTGTGCACCAAATAGTGTCTCTAGACACTTTGATTAATCTGTTGGTTTTTGTGCTCTTGATCCTTAACAATCAACAAACACAAACTAACCTTTTTGAGAGTAACTAGTTAAGAATAACTAGTATAGTGCTAATGGATTAATAATGCACTTAATAGTAACAATAATATCACCTTATTGCTCCTGTAAATAAACTCTCAAAATAATTTCAAATGCACTTAATATTCTCTGCAACTTTTAAGAGTAATCTGTAATGAACCCTTAATAAGTATTCTATAAATTTTCACTACAATCAATATTGTAGGATATAGTCTTCTTGCTTTCTAGATAGCAAATAGGTAGATGATAATTTTCTTTCTTTCAAAAATATCCAACTCCTATTTAATGTGCAAATAATCCTTAAAATGAATTCTCTCTTTTTGCACTTTCTTGAAGACTATAATGCAATCTATTCTTCTGCAACTTTTAATCTGAATATGGTGCCTTAATAGAATTTGATAATAATCTAATTTGAGGTTTAATCAATGAACCTAATTGCACCCAAGTTGCTTACCTTTTTTATGGCTTCTATAGATGATGATCTTGGTGTTTTTGATTCACCAAGTTGCTGCCTTGTAGTAGATGGATGAATTTGTAGCTTTCTTGTTGGCTGTCTAGAACAACTTCCTGCTTCACCAAACTGTAGCTTCGAACTTTCTATCTTGAGCCTTGGATTTGGTGGCTTGATCCTTCTAGTGATCTTCTACTTTCTGTTGTAGATTTAGAGAACTCCTTTATTCAAATTGTACCTTCTTTCTATGAGAGGTAATCTCCAAATCTCTTGGATTTGGTAGGCTTCTTCTATCTGAATATTCCTTCAATCTTCTTGTCGAATTTTGACTTCAAACAGGATCTTCTCAATACTAATCTTCTCTTGAGGTCTTCATTGGATTCTTCTTCTGGGATTTGGAACTCCTTGCCAAATTCTTCTTCTCTTGGGCTTGTTGTCAGATGGTGACAATTATCCCAAGTCCTTCACTATCAGGAGCTTTCTCCTTGGTAGTGGATTTCTCCAATGAGTTCTCCTAGGAACTCTTTTGATGATGCTTCGTGAGCTCTACAACAAGGCTCTCCAAGCCTTCTTCTTTTAACTCCTTGAGACCTCTCCAAGGTCTTCTATCTTACAACTTATCTGGTCTTCCAACTAAGACCTTTTCTTCAACCTTCTACTTCTAGAAGTGTTGGTGATGAGATATTTTTTCTTGGATCTCTGATTTTTCTGCTTCTAAAGTAAATATTTAATCAATAAAGGAGATCACCAATCTCTTATTTCTTGGACTCTTCTCTAGAGTCTTCTTCAAGAACTCCTTTCTAGAGTTTTATTCTGAATCAAGAACTTTTATTATGAATCAAGAAATTTCTTCTAGAGTTTTCTTCGAAGATATATTCTTTGGAGTCTTCTTATGAATTAGGAATTTATCTTCTGAATTAAGATTTCTTTTTCTAAAATTTTCTTCAAAAAATCTTCTTTGGAGTTTAATTTTAAATCAATAATTATTCTTTTGAATTAGAAATTCTTCTTCTGAATCAAGAATTATTTTCTAAATTTTTCTTTATAATTAAGGCTTTTATGACCTTCTTCTTGATCAAGGCTTCTATGGCCTTTTTTGCTTCTACAATCTACAGGTATTAATCTTGAATGGAGATCACCAATCTCCTATCTCCTCCTTGACTCAACTTTTGGAGTCTCTTCTTCCTTGAGTCTGCTATAAGGCTACTATGGTATTTTCTTTACTTCTGCACTTTACAAGATTGCAACTCTTGTAATGGGACCTTCTTCGAGGTCTTTGAAATCTTCAATCTTCTTCCTTGTTGCTACAAGCACTGGAATGATTCTAAGAAGATATTCTTCCTAACTCTCTTGTAGGAAGCTTCCCAAATTTTTCTTGAATCTCCTTTTCCTGCAACAAGTTGTTAGAAACTGGAATTGAAGAATTTGTAATTCTAGAGATAATAATCTTCACTAGTTGATTTGTCAATCTAGTGGCTTGAATGTTGAGTCCTAGTCTTCATGAGTTTTTTTGCAACTCTGTGGAAATACTCTAGCCAAATATAATCTCAGGATTTCTACAACTAAGATTTATTTTAATCCTCACTTTTCTAATCTTGTTGACTACTATGGCTATTTCTATCAATTGATTCCCAATGATAACTTTTGCATGTAGTGATACACAATGGCAGATATGATTTGCAAAGATGCAAGACAACAGTAGTAATGGTGACTCTCCCTATTCCTCTTGACCTACTGGACTTCTCTTATGATGGATGTAGGTCCTCCTATCTCGATTCACCATGGCTCTGATACCACTATTAGATTTTGAGGATATATGCAATGGAGAGATCTAACACAGGTCCTAATAAAATACAGTAAATATGAAAGGAAGTGAGACTGCAATATGACTGAAATATACTATAAATAGAAATGATGGAAATACAATGCAATATGGAGGAAATGGTCACTCCATTAATATGAGCTAAAGAGCTACATTGTACTCCATACAGAAGTACTACCAAGAGCTTGACATGAACTTACTATGAACTTGATATGAGCTTGATATATAATCTACCACTATGAGGCCCTTTATATAGGAAGATAGATTCCTTGGCCAACACTCTACCTAGTTGTACAAGGGGACACCTTGCACATTACAACTTGCACATTGCCACTTGTGCATTTATTACATTGCTTGAAGTAACTAGATAACTTCCCCTAAAGTAATCTCCTATCCTAACTATGTACCTAAGGTGGTACATTTACATGATCCAAATGATGTAATATACTCTAACTCTAACATTGGTGTCTTTTCCTTCATAAGACCATGAACCTTTTTATGTGATCATGGCAATCACATGGATACTCCTATAATCAGAGTTTTCTTTTCCCTTTAGCAACTTGTCTCTCTTAGTGTGGATTTTTTACTTTTCTACTTTGGCTCATGTCTTCACCAGTAAGACTAACTACATTTCACAAGGCAATACCACATCAAGCATAACTTTTATATCAACTTTTGCTTCAGGCTCATTGGATCCCTCTTTGGTTATTTTAGCATTCTCCTTCTCGTACTACTATACTTGACTAACTTCCTCCTATTTTGTAAAATAATTGGAGTTCAATGCTTTAATTGTTGGAACGTGTGATGAGGACATCTTAGGCATATTATATTCTTATTTTTATTGCTATGTTATACATGACAAGCTCACATTGGATTGATAGGTTGGTAGACTAAGTTGTTAGCTACTTAAGTTAGCATCTTGTAAGCTAGCTTCTATTAGCATCATCAGTTAGAATTTTTTTATTAGTTATCTTCCAAATCTATACTCTTTTGTGCTTATTTAAGTGCCCACCAAATAATGCAAGTCAAGTTCAAGTTTGAACCACATCAACTATGGATAGAAGAAAGGAATAGATTATGAAGAGATATTCACACCAATAATAAAGATGACCATCATTCGTGTAGTATTTTTATTGGCAACATAGTTTGGTTGGAAAATTCATCAAATGGATGTCAAAAGTGTCTTCCTTAATTGTAATCTGGAAGAAGAAGTATACATAAGAAAACCGGAAGGCTTTGTTAACATTGGGTTATGTCCAAAATTCTATAGACTAAATAAGTCATTTATATCGGTTGAAGTAGGCTCCCAAGCCTGGTATATAAAAATTAATGATCTATTTGTTAGTCTCACAATGACACTGAGAGGGGGGGTGAATCAGTGTAGCTCTTTAAAACTTAAATCTTAAACTCTTAAAGCCAAAACAATGAGAACTTAAAAACAAATAAAGCAAATGTAACAAGAGAGCATCACACAACACAAGATGTACCGAGGTTCACCGATTTGGCTACTCCTCAAAAATTGACTGTTTGGACTACCATCCAAATCCAGCCTTTGCAAAGCACAACTTTACAATCAATTTACCAAGCACCCACTGGAAGGAGCACCAACCCCTGATTTATCTGCACCAATAGAAAGGAGCACCAACCCCTCATGCCAAGCACCAACTTGGACTTCAATTTTGAAACTAGAAGATTGACATAAAAATGCCTTCACTTTTACAAGACCCTGACTGGTCTATTGCTTACTCAACATTGCTCAGAATTCACAAAACACACATCCTTCTCGCACGCCTCTCGCGAGCCTCTCGCTCTCTTCGCAAGATAAAATCCCCACTCTCTTTCGGTGCTATTCACAAAATAATCCACAATTTAAATTCTCCAAACAACACTCCTTTTATAACCATCCTATCTCTTTGTAACTCCAGTTGTAACTCCTTTCATATTCTCATGCGCCACTTGTCAATTGTAACGCCTTCTTTATGTAACTCCTTTTGTATATATAGAGTAGGCATTTCGTCAAACACGTTACATGCAAAGAATTGACACCATATTCTCCTACCATGACTGTTCGTCTTCTCGGTCATGACTGTTCATTTTCTCCTTTGTGCATGCATGCGTTTTGGTTCCCGAAAAAGCTTTTCGTTTCTATTTTGATGACTGTTCATTTTCTCCTTCTTCGACTGTTCATTTTCTCCACATGGGCATGCGTCCGTTTCTTTCCATGACTGTTCGTCTTCTCCACATGGGCATGCATCCATTTCTTTCCACGTGTAACGACCATCTTAAATGATTTCAAAACATTAAAGATTCCTTATGGGTCCACGTCACTATGTAGTCTTCAGTTTCACCATCCTGGTGTTCATGTCGCGATATCGCGACACTTTTGTTACTCTGCCTGCCTGCCTTTCTTGAGTCACAAAAATGTGACATGTCGTGATATCATGACACTTTTGTTACTCTGCCTGCCTGCCCTTCTTGAGTCACGAAAATGTGACATGTCGCGATATCACGACACTTTTTCTTTCTCTGCCTGCCTGGCCTTTTCGAGTCACAAAAATGCGACATGTCACGATATCACAACACTTTTTCTTTCTCTGCCTGGCTGCCCTTTTTGAGTCGAGATAATGCGACATGTCACGATATCATGACACTTTTTCTTTCTCTGCCTGGCTACCCTTTTGAGTCGCGATAATGCGACATGTCGTGATATCGTGACACTTTTTCTTTCTCTGCCTGGCTGCCCTTTTTGAGTCACGATAATGCGACATGTCGCGATATCGTGACACTTTTTCTTTCTCTCTCTTTCTCTTTGCTTTGGCCCCGAAAATACAACATGTCGCGATATCGTGACACTTTTTCTCCTTGCTTTTTCTCTTTGCTTCGGCCCACAAAAATACAACATGTCGCGATATCACGACACTTTTTCTCCTTGCTCTTTCTCTTTTCTTTGGCCCGTGAAAATACAACATGTCACGATATCGCGACACTTTTTCTCCTTGCTCTTTCTCTTTGCTTCGGCCCACGAAAATACAACATGTCGCGATATCGCGACACTTTTTCTCCTTGCATTTTCTCTTTGCTTTGGCCGCGAAAATGCAACATGTCGCGATATCGCGACACTTTTTCTCCTTGCATTTTCTCTTCTCTTTTGGCCGCGAAAATGCAACATGTCGCAATATCGCGACACTTTTTTCCTTTGCTTTTTCTCTTCTCTTTTGCATATGGGCCACTTCGGTCTTCTTGGACAACCTGTAACAACTTCACCCAAACATCAAAAACATCCTCATGAGCATTTAACATCACTGTACATACTCTGAGTAACCTCTGAACTCCTGTCCACTGCATCAACCGATCTTTCTGATTGTGTTGACAACAATGACAATACTGTCGCTGCACCTTGCTCAACAATCTCCCCCTTTGGAATTGTTGGCAACACACGTGCAATTTCCTGTAACTCTTCTCCCCCTTTGACAACAATATCAAAGGGTTGCTACAGACTCCCCCTGAGTCCATGCACAACATTCTCAGGCAAAAATTATTACACTTAGCAAAAATCACAAATATGAGCAAAAAGATAAACAAATACTCAAATGCTCCCCCTGAGAATGTGGTCCCGATAGCTAGTCAATTCTTGGGAAACGTGACCACTCCCAATTTATTGCGAAGGTACTCAAAGACTTCCTTGGGCAACGGTTTTGTGAAGATATCCGCTACTTGCTCTGTTGTTGGAACAAAATCCAATTTAACCTCACCTTCCGCAACTTTCTCCTTCAAAAAGTGATACCGGATAGCAATATGTTTTGTGCGAGAATGCATAACCGGATTCTTTGAGATGTTAATGGCACTGGTGTTATCACACTTAACTGAAATTGGCTCACTGAAGTTAATACCAAGATCTTTCAGGGTTTGTTTCATCCATAATACCTGTGTACAACACGTTGTCGCTGCAATATATTCTACCTCTGCTGTGGATAAGGAGACTGACTCTTGTTTCTTATTGTGCCACGCGACCAACCTGTCTCCAAGATAGAATGCACCTCCACTGGTGCTCTTTATGTCATCTACACATCCTGCCCAATATGCATCTGAATACGCAATAAGGGTGAAGTCCTTACCTTTCGGATACCATAACCCATACTCCATAGTACCCTTGAGATATCGAAGAATCCTTTTCATTGTTGTCACATGAGTCTCCTTGGGACTAGCCTGAAATCGTGCTACCATGCATACCGCCTGCAAAATATCTGGTCTGGTAGCTATCAGGTATAGTAAGCTCCCAATCATAGATATGTACATGGTTTGATCAACAGGTGGAGATTTGTCATCCTTGCTCAACTTGCAACCTGTCGTCATGGGAGTGCTAAGTGGCTTACAATCCTCCATTGTGAACTTTTTTAACATCTCTTTCACATATTTAACTTGAGAAATAAATATGCCCTTCTTATTTTGATTAACTTGCAACCCGAGGAAATACGAAAGTTCACCAATCATTGACATTTCAAAAAAAAAATGCATCTTATTTGCTAAATCTTTACACGACTCATCTTTGTTTCTGCCAAATATGATATCATCTACGTATACAACAAGAACAATAAGATGCCCATTTTCTATTTTGACATACAAATTACTATCCACCATACCTTTCTTAAACCCTTGTTGAGTGAGATAGTTGTCTAGCCTTGCATACCATGCTTGGGGTGCCTGTTTTAAGCCATATAATGCTTTCTTCAACTTGCAAACCAAGTTGGGATCATCACCAAGTTGGAAACCATCTGGTTGCTCAATATAAACCTCTTCTTCAAGTTTCCCATTCAAAAACGCTGATTTCACATCCATTTGATAAACTTTGAAATTCTTGTAGATTGCTAAAGCCAGAAACATTCTAATTGCCTCTAGTCTAGCTACTGGTGCAAAAGTTTCCTCAAAGTCAATGCCTTCAACTTGTGCATAACCCTTACATACCAATCTTGCTTTATTTCTGACTACCTGTCCGTCTTCATTCAATTTGTTTCAAAAAATCCATTTAGTCCCGATTATATTTTTATTTGCAGGGCTAGGTACTAACTCCCAAGTTTCATTTTTCTCGATCTGATCTAATTCTTCATTTATTGCCTTCATCCAACTTTCATCTTTGCTTGCGTCAGCAACATTTTTGGGCTCAATGTTGGATAATAGAGAGTAGTTACTTACTACTCTTCTTCTTGTCTGAACACCAACTTTGGGGTCTCCAATTATTTGCTCTCTAGGATGATTTTTCTACCAGCTGCCTGTTTTGAATTTCTTATTTTCTTCCACTCTTGAATCACAACTTAAATCATCTGAGTCAATTTTTTGTATCTTTTTCGTTTCGTTTTCCTCATCTCCTTCAATAACCTCTTCATAAATTGGGTAGTTCTTTTCATAGCTAATTACTCGTTCTCTACCTTCATCAAATTTAACATCGGCACTATCCACAATTTTCTTTAGCCTCTTGTTGTAGCATTTGTAAGCTTTGCTTTTTGATGAATAACCAACAAAAATACCTTCATCCGCTCTATCTTCAAACTTACCAAGATTATCTTCAGTTCTTTTGATGTAGCACTTGCTGCCAAAAACTTTGAGGTATTTTGTTGTTGCCCTTTTACCGAACCACAACTCATAAGGAGTTTTGCTTTCATGAGTTCTCAGCATGTACCTATTTTGGATATACACCGCAGTATGGACTGCTTCTTTCCAAAATCTATCTGCTACTCTGCTTTTATCCAACATAGTCCGTGCCATTTCCTGCACTGTCCTGTTCTTTCTTTCTACCACTCCATTCTGCTGAGGTGTCCTGGCTGCTGAAAATTGTCTCCTAATACCGTATTTTTCATAGTACTCTATAAACTCCTCTGAAATGAATTCTCCTCCTCTATCTGATCTTAAACATTTGATCCTCTTTCCTGTTTCATTCTCAACTTGGTTTTTGAAAATCTTGAACATTTCAAAAGCTTCTGATTTATGCTTCAAGAAAAATATCCATGTCATTCTGGAATAGTCATCAATGCACAACATAAAATATTTGTCACCATTTATGCTTTGTGTTCTCATGGGTCCACATAAATCAGTGTGTATTAGTTCCAAAGGTTTGCTTGTGTAGTACTCTTTTTTTTTGAATGTGACTCTAGTTTGCTTCCCCTTTTGGCATGAAGCACAAATGTTGTTTGCAGGTTTGCTGATGGTGGGAATATCTCTCACTGCCCTTTTTGAGTTGATTTTTACTAGATTATCAAAACTGATATGACCGAGTCTCTTGTGCCACAACCAATTTTCTTCTTCCTGTCCAATAAAACAAGCTCCTTCGAAGTCTCTGAGAGCATGTACAGAGTTGCCAGATGTCCTTGATCCAATTGCTATCAATTTTCCACTATTTTTTTTTCTGACTTCACAACCCTGCTTCTTAAAAACTACTTCATGACCTTTATCACAAATCTGACTTACGCTCAACAAGTTATGTTTCAAACCATCCACAAACAAGACTTCTTCTGACTTAATTTTTTCGTCACTAATTTTAACTGAACCTTTGCCAACTATCTTAGCTCCATCATTATTTCCAAACTTTACTGAACCACCTTCATATTTCTGTAACTTCTCAAATTTTTGTTTGTCACTTGTCATATGACTGGAGCATCCACTATCAAGTATCCATGGTACATATTTATTCTGTGCTTTAAATGTTGTTTGTACGATTAAGGATTCCTTTTCTTCCTTAAGTCGCTCTTTTTCTTTCCACTCCGTTTTGATAGTAGTTTTGGGCTCTTGTTTTGCCTTTCCCTTATCAATAGCTTGTGCATGTTTTTTGGGAAGTTTTCTATTTTGTCTCATCCTATTTGGTTGAAATTTTCTTCCCTGAAACTGATTTGATGCAAATGTACTTCTACAGTTTCTTGCAATGTGCCCAAAATTATGACAGTTATAACATTCTACTGTATAATTCATCAAAGGAGAAAAAGCATTTCTACTGGTGAAATTCCTTGGTCTTACATTATATTTGTAGTCTGAGATTTTATGTCCATAGCCATTGCATTTAAAATAGAAACTAGAAAAGGGATAATTGAACCTGGGTGATGGTCTTTGCCATGTTGTCGTAGGAGCCATAGGTCTTCTTCTTCTTTGATGTGTGACATTGGTGAATCCATCATTGTCAATTCTCCTTTCGTGCCTGGCATTATTGCTTTCTTTTGCATGAGACATTTTTCCTTGATCAACCTGTTTCTTATTTTCATTCTCTATGGATTCTACATTTCTGGCCTTTGATCCATTTGATGATTCTCCTTCGATGAAACCTAGACCAAATTTGATGCCTGCAGGCCTTTGGTCATTTATAATCTTATCTAGCTTCATAGAACTTTCTTCGTGTTTGTGATAGCAACTAATTTTGTGATTCATCTCTTCTATCTGCATCCGTAAACCAACATTCTCTTCTTCTAGTTTGTAGCAATAATCTATTTTCATGGTAATTTGTACTTCGAGATCTTCAGATATTTTCTTGTATTCTTTTGTCTATACTTTCAGAATGGTTATGATTTTGTTTGCATCCTCAAGATTTTTTGAAATTTTCTTATTCTTTTTCCTCTCTATTTTCCACTCTTCAAGTGCAGAGATCAACTCACCTTCTAGATCTACTTCAGCCTCAGGGTTTTCACCACATACTTCAGAGTTCACTCCTTCTTCCTTTTCTGATTTTACTTCTTCAAATGCCATGAAAAGAGCTTCACCTGTTTCCTCTTCAGAATCCTCACCGGAGCTGTCTTCTGATGAACTGGCATTCCCGGAGATGAAACTTTTCTTCTTGAAGTTGCCTTTTCTGAAATTCATTTTCTTCTTCCAGTCACTTCTTTCTTGGTGCGATCCTTCATCATTTTTGTTCTTCTCATTAAGTGGACATTTAGTCGCAAAATGCCCAATGCCTCCACAGTTGAAACATTTAAACGGTAGCTTTCCTCTGTATTTTCCTTTTCCCCTTTTTAGTTTTCTAACAAAGTTTGCTTCCATTTCATCTGATGTCTCTTCTTCCTCGGACTCTTGTTTTGCATTTTTATTTTTAAGGGCTTTAAAAGCCGCTTCTCTGTCCGTGGGTTTAGATCTTCCTATCCTCATCTCATATGCAGTCAAAGAACCATACATCTCATCTATACTAAAATAATTTAGATTTTTAGCTTCTTCTATCGCTGAGACTTTAGAATCAAACCTTTGAGGAAGAGATCTTAATACCTTTTTCACGACGATAGAGTCTTCGATATCCTCGCCGAGTCCTCTGATCGCATTAATGATTCCATTAACTCTCAACATATATGCCTCAATGTTTTCATCGTCATTCATATTTAATGCTTCGAACTGAGCTCGATGTGTTTGTAACTTGGCCTCCTTGATCTTATCGTCTCCTTCATGAATACTCCTCAGTTTGTCCCATATTTCTTTTGTCATTTTACAACTCATGATCTTTACTAGTTCACTGTCTGCTAATCCGCACATGATAGCATTCTTTGCTTTTGAGTTATTTTCAAACAGTTTCTTTTTGTCAACCTCTTTTGGAGAAGTGATGGGTATTGTGTATCCACTAACTACTGAATCCCAGATGTCGTATCCCAAAGCACAGAGATATGTCTGCATCCTGATTCTCTAGAACGCGTAATTAGATCCATCAAACAATGGTGCTTTGTTTGATGAGAAGCCTTCACCACCTGCCATTGTGTTACTTCCAAGATCACCCTAGCCGGTTAAGCTTGTACAAGAACTTGGCTCTGATACCAATTGTTAGTCTCACAATGACACTGAGAGGGGGGGTGAATCAGTGTAGCTCTTTAAAACTTAAATCTTAAACTCTTAAAGCCAAAACAATGAGAACTTAAAAACAAATAAAGCAAATGTAACAAGAGAGCATCACACAACACAAGATGTACCGAGGTTCACCGATTTGGCTACTCCTCAAAAATTGACTATTTGGACTACCATCCAAATCCAGCCTTTGCAAAGCACAACTTTACAATCAATTTACCAGCACCCACTGGAAGGAGCACCAACCCCTGATTTATCTGCACCAATAGAAAGGAGCACCAACCCCTGATGCCAAGCACCAACTTGGACTTCAATTTTGAAACTAGAAGATTGACATAAAAATGCCTTCACTTTTACAAGACCCTGACTGGTCTATTGCTTACTCAACATTGCTCAGAATTCACAAAACACACATCCTTCTCGCATGCCTCTCGTGAGCCTCTCACTCTCTTCGCAAGATAAAATCCCCACTCTCTTTCGATGCTATTCACAAAATAATCCACCCTCAAATTCTCCAAACAACACTCCTTTTATAACCATCCTATCTCTTTGTAACTCCAGTTGTAACTCCTTTCATATTCTCATGCGCCACTTGTCAATTGTAACGCCTTCTTTATGTAACTCCTTTTGTATATATAGAGTAGGCATTTCGTCAAACACGTTACATGCAAAGAATTGACACCATATTCTCCTACCATGACTGTTCGTCTTCTCGGTCATGACTGTTCATTTTCTCCTTTGTGCATGCATGCGTTTTGGTTCTCGAAAAAGCTTTTCATTTCTATTTTGATGACTGTTCGTTTTCTCCTTCTTTGACTGTTCGTTTTCTCCACATGGGCATGCGTCCATTTCTTTCCATGACTGTTCATCTTCTCCACATGGGCATGCGTCCATTTCTTTCCACGTGTAACGACCATCTTAAATGATTTCAAAACATTAAAGATTCCTTATGGGTCCACGTCACTATGCAGTCTTCAGTTTCACCATCCTGGTGTTCATGTCGCGATATCGTGACACTTTTGTTACTCGTCCTGCTTGCCTTTCTTGAGTCACGAAAATGCGACATGTCGTGATATCGCGACACTTTTGTTACTCTGGCCTCCTGCCCTTCTTGAGTCATGAAAATGCGACATGTCACGATATCGCGACACTTTTTTTCCTTCCTGCTCGGCCTTTTTGAGTCACGAAAATGTGACATGTCGTGATATCGTGACACTTTTTCTTTCTCTGCCTGGCTGCCCTTTTTGAGTCACGATAATGTGACATGTCGCGATATCGTGACACTTTTTCTTTCTCTGCCTGGCTGCCCTTTTTGAGTCGTGATAATGCGACATGTCGCGATATCGTGACACTTTTTCTTTCTCTTCTGCTGCCCTTTTTGAGTCGCGATAATGCGACATGTCACGATATCATGACACTTTTTCTTTCTCTCTCTTTCTCTTTGCTTTGGCCCCGAAAATACAACATGTCGTGATATCGCGACACTTTTTGTCCTTGCTTTTTCTCTTTGCTTTGGCCCACAAAAATACAACATGTCGCGATATCACGACACTTTTTCTCCTTGCTTTTTCTCTTTGCTTCGGCCTGCAAAAATACAACATGTCGCGATATCGTGACACTTTTTCTCCTTGCTCTTTCTCTTTGCTTCGGCCCATGAAAATACAACATGTCACGATATCGTGACACTTTTTCTCCTTGCATTTTCTCTTTGCTTTGGACCGCGAAAATGCAACATGTCGCGATATCGCGACACTTTTTCTCCTTGCATTTTCTCTTCTCTTTGGCCCGTGAAAATGCAACATGTCGCGATATCGCGACACTTTTTTCCCTTTGTTTTTTCACTTCTCTTTTGCATATGGGCCACTTCGGTCTTCTTGGACAACCTGTAACAACTTCACCCAAACATCAAAAACATCCTCATGAGCATTTAACATCACTGTACATACTCTGAGTAACCTCTGAACTCCTGTCCACTACATCAACCGATATTTCTGATTGTGTTGACAACAATGACAATACTATCGCTGCACCTTGCTCAACACTATTATTGTAGAATGGTTTCACCAAAAGTCCCTCCAATCCAAATATATATGTTAAGAAAATTAGATATGAGATACTGACTCTTGTCGTCTATGTTCATGATTTGGTCATCATTGGAAGTTCAAACAAATTGATAATTTATTTGAATAATGACATAAAAAAATAACACAACAAATTTGGGACTTCTACACTACTATCTTGGCTTGGAATTTTGATAGAGAAAGAATCACATCTTGGTCACACAAACAAAAAATGCCAAGGCATTGTTAGAAAAATACAAGATGACAAATTGTAAACCTATGGTGATATCAATGGAGTTAGGGTTATAACTATCTAGATATGACAAATAACCTGAGGTATATGCTACTCTATATTGTCAATTGATTGGGAGTCTCATATACTTGACAAATGTTAGCAACTGTAGGTGGTGGCATATTACATTATTGTTATATTCATTAAAATAGCTCTTTAAAGTGCTCTCCAAGTTAGGTTGGGTAGTCAGCAAATACCATACCTACTTTATGTTTGTATATATTCAAATCAATATCATTTCAAATTTTGTTGATTAATCTGATTTCCACATGGTATCAGAGCTAGGTTAAGGCAGTTGGAGAAGGTGGTTTAGTAACCACTCCACTGTAAGGTTCTTGGTGGATACACTGCAAGTTTCTTGGCAGACATGAGATCAATGAACATGAGACACAGACCATAGGTCGAAGACCAGACCAAACATGGACAGAGACCCTTGACACAGACCAGACCAGTTAGACACGAACAAAGACCCTTGACACAAACCAGACTAGTTTGACATGATGTATATAGATAAATACCAACAAGAATGCTGTGACATATCATTACTGACATGGAGGCAGACACAGATTATTATTGATGTGGAGACGAACACACAGACCGAGACAAGGCTGACTTGGCATTCATGGAGTCTCACCTGGTTTTTTGGGTGACGTGGTGCAGGCTGGTTTATTGGATCGGTTCATGCTTATATGGTGGACAATGGTTCATCAATGGAAGGCAAAAGGGTGGGAGGTGACCATCTGAAGACAATCACCTTAGTACCTATCTTCTTCTATTTTTAAACTATCTGAAATGCATCACATGATGCGTGTGGGACATTTTTTTAAAAACAAATCAGTGTCAAAGCACTTCAAGACCCAGTTGGTGTTCTCCACTTCATGATGAGTGCAGTAGCTCATGTGGTTTATGCTTCATGTTGTCTGGCCAAGGTTCGGAGTTCGAATCCCCTGGAGGAATTTTGATTTTTTTCAAAGGTTCTGGCAGTGGCTATTTTAAATACTTTGTGCTGTTATTTTTCTCTCAACGGGGTTTGTAGCGTGCTCAGTTCACGTGCCCCTTCACCCAGAACCGGTTAGAGTTTTGAATCCCATGGGGGAGAGGATTCATGCTAAAAAAAAAATTCATCATTTTTTAGCAACCAAATTTTTTGCTCAGTAATTTTTTAGCAACAATTTTTTTTCTCAATAATTTTTAGCAAAAAAAAAATTGTGAAAGCACTTTTTTTGACAATTTGTTTTTGCTGACAACAATTTTTTGACACCTTTATGCTTCTAGAGGTGCATTTTTTTTTACCACAAAGAGCAACTAATTTTTTTTTCTACCACAAGTAAGAGGAGACGCTCATTTTCAAGGTATTCTTCCATACTTTGATTTCTTCCTTTCAAAGCATTTTTTTTTAGGGATAAGTTGTTTTATTTGGAATTTGAAAGGATCCACATTCAATTTTTTCCCTTGTTTATTTTGCAACAAAAAGGGGGGATCTCATAAGCATTTCTTTTTGTAAAATTCTAAGACAAAGGGGGGAATAAAATTATGGAAAGTGAATATGTTTCATCTCAAAACTGACATTGTAATAGGTGCATTTTTTGTGGAAACCAACACCTCAAGTAGTTAAATTTGTGGGCATTTGTGGTTGTATTTTTGCATTTAAATTTCTTGTTTTCTTGCAATATCAATCACATAAATAAAGAAAAAGAAAAGATCCCAAATTTATACACCTATTTGTATAATTTATTGCATAGCAACGTTCGGTATCTATGATACCGAAGGTCCACAATTACAGGTAATGGTATCATGCTTGGACTATTGTATCTAACGCCTAATATAGTCATAAAAATGATGTCTGCGTTTGTTCTCTATTAATCATCGAGAAGAAATAAGGCAAAGTAGTTCTGATATTCACTCCATTTATACCCTAATCGATATTGTTGTTAGCTGTAAATCCTGACAAAGTGATTTTAGCAGTGTTTAGGGGAAGTTACGCCTCATGCATGAGGAAATACCTTCTATGGTAGGTTTCATAAAAAAATGATTCCCTTTCAGTATCGCCTAAGTTCCACGTATCATTCTACTCTTATATATACTTAGTCTCCATCACGTAAGGGCGGGTATATATTGAGAAATTTTGGTATAAATGCGTAGCAGGTATAAATAAAGGGGGATCATTTAGTGTTATAAGGAACCTTCATAATGGCTGTTGTTCACAAATATCTCTCAAATTCATAGTTGCTGAAATGTTCTAACTTCACACCATGGAATACAAAGATGTGTGTTATTCTTCAAGTGGAATATTTATGGGATGTAGTGATTGGCACTACAAAATGCCCTACAATAGCAGGAGCAAATCAGGAATATTTTGATAAGAAGAACAAGAAATGTCTCATGTTCATTCTACTTGTTACTACAGATGAGGTCCAACCTCATATCTGTGATGCCAAAACTAGTAAGAAAACTTGGGATGCTTTGATTACTATTTATGAAGGTAAGAATCATTCCACTATTCTACACCTTCAAAGTCAACTACATACCCTCAGTATGAATTCTAGTCAGATAGTTGACCTATTGCTATGCAGAGTGGTGGACTTGAAATCCAAATTGAATGTTATGGGACAACTAGTAGATGATACTCTCTTGATATTTGTCATCTTGAGATAATTGCTAGAGTCCTATAAGATGTTGATCACCTCTCTTCATGTATATGGTAGACAAGTATCTTTTGTGGAATTTGTGAATTTACTTCAAACTGAGGAGGCAAATCAGTTTTAGAAGGATGAAGTGCCAGATAATGCCCTCTACACAAAACAAGGGGGTAAGAAACAAGGTCAGTTTCAAAAAGGAGGATCTTCATCAAAGGAAAAAAGGAAAAAACATCTACAGAAAGACAAACAATATTGCAATATTTGTGATATGAATAACCATGACACCAATAGGTGTTGGTTTAAGAACAAGCAACAGAATGACCAATATCATAAGAAGAAGAAAAAAGAGAAATACAAACCACAAAAAAATAATAAGCAACCAAAGGGGCATGTTGCTTATGTCGAATCAAATTCGGACTTAGATTTTGTAGAATCAGACCCAGAATCAGAATCTGAGCAAGCACACAAGGTGCTTATTAATCATACTTCATATTCCCAGATAGATGTTGTATGATATATTTATTCAGGTTCTAGTAAGCACATGAGTGGCAATAAATCATGGTTTGAGATATTTGAGGAGAAATAAGGTAAGATAGTAACAATTACTGACAATCAAGTCTACCAAGTAAAGGGTGAAGGTGATATTTTTGTTACTCTTCCAGATGACAAATGTTAGATTGAAAAGGTACTCTATGTTCCTAGATTGGCTAATAATTTGTTGTTAGTCCCTCAGATGTTGGATCGAGATATGGATGTTGTATTCCATGTTGCGAAGGAAAAAATGTGTTATAACCAAAAAATGAAAATATGTAGCAATCAGATCATACAAGCATGGCTTGTTCATTTTATATGTTGTTTCAATGCCTCATGTTGCCCTGGTAGCAACTACAAATGAGGCTACTTCTTTGTGGCACAAGAAATGTGGGCATCTAAGTTCAGTATATTTGCTCAAGTTAAGAAAATATGAGATGGTGAGAGGACTTCCCAACCTTTCATCCACATTGCCAGTTTGCTCAGATTACTTAGCATGGAAGCAACACTAGGTATCGTTTGAATTTAGTTCTTCCAGAGCTAAGAAATCTTTCGATTTGGTACACATCGATATGTGCTATCCTATGCCAACCAACTATAATGGAAAGAAGTATTTTCAATTATTTGTTGATGATTACTCATAAAAGATATGTGATTTATTTCTTCAATTGAAATCAGAATCATTTTTGTACTTTCAATAGTTCAAGAAGCTTTTTGAGGAGTCAGGATGTTCCATCAAAACCCTTCACTCAAATTAAGGGGGGGAATATACTTCCTAGGAATTTTCATCATTTTTGAAAGAAAATGGGATTAAGAGACAACTGACTATAGCCTATAATCCCCATTAGAATGGATTTGTAGAGAGGAAAAATCATTCCATTGTGGAAATGATTCGATGTATGCTAAAGGGAACACATCTTGAGCATGCATATTGTGTAAAAGTAGTAAACACAACATAATACCTCCTGAATAGAGCACCCACATGAGCTCTATAGGGTAAAACACCACAAGAAGAATGGAGTAGTAAGAAACCCTTCATTTCTCATATAAGGGTTTTTGGATATAAGGTGTTCATGCATATACTAAAATAGAAAAGGAATAAGTTAGATGAGAAGACCCTGTAATGTATCTTTTTGGGTTATGATGAGCATTCAAAGGGATATCGATTGATAGATCCTATGACCAAGAATACACATATAAGTCGAGATGTGGTATTTGATGAAGCTTTCATGTCAAATAACACTTCTACAACTGTATACTGTGAGGACTATGAGCCTAAGAAAGAGGTTCCTCCCCCACATAACAATATTCTAAAATGGTATACAAGTACATTGAGATATTCCAAGTTGACATCACTTCCAGATATAACACTAGATCGACCTTGTACCCACAGTATGGATCAACATATGAGAGCAGAGGCATCAAATTTAGAGGTTGATGAACTTTACCAACAATTTGATTATCTATCTGTAGATGTAGAGGAATATACAGAAACATATATGGAGGATGAGAGGGTTTATATGACAATATTGGATGAAAATGAACCCACAATAGTTCAGGATGCACTTAGTGAGTCTCAATGGAAGTCTGCCATGGAAGAAGAACATACATCTCTCATGAAAAATCATACATGGAAGCTAGTAAATCTACCTTCAAAAAAGAAGCTCATTGGCTGCAAATGGGTGTTCAAAGTGAAGTATAAGGCAAATGGTACTATTGATAAGCATAAAACCCATCTTGTTGCAAAGGGTTATGCTTAGAAAGAAGGCATAGACTATGAAGAGACTTTTGCCCCTACTACAAAAATGACTACCATTCAAGTACTTTGTGCCATGGTAGCTCAGTTTGGGTGGAAGTTACACCAAATGGATGTAAAAAGTGCTTTCCTGAATGGTGACCTACAAGAAGAAGTGTACATGATCCAACCATAAGGATTTGTTGTTGAAGGACCAGAATAGAAAGTTTGTAAGTTGATCAAATCCTTTTATGGGCTAAAACAAGCTCCTCGAGCTTGGTACATCAAAATAGATAGTCACCTAGTGTAACATGGTTTCCAAAGAAGTCCTGTAGATGCAAATCTCTATATCAAGAATAATGGTTCAGACATAGTGATTTTTGTGCTATATGTATATGATCTGATCATATCAGGGAGCTTAGAGAGTATGATTGATGCAGTAATATATGATTTAAAATAATCTTTTGAAATGACAGATCTAGGACTTCTTCACTATTTTCTTGGTTTGGAAGTGACTAAAAAAAAACATCATATCAGAGTAACACAAAATAAGTATACCAAAACATTGATTGATAAATATTGCATGATAGACTGTAAGTCTAAGGTAACTCCAATGGATTCTAGACTCAAGCTATTGTGATATGATAAATCACCATAGGTAGATGGTACTCTCTATCACCAACTAATTGGGAGTCTCATATATCTAAAAAATACCAGGCCAGATCCTAGCTTTGTTGTGGGTTATCTTTCAAGGTTCATGTAGGAGCCAAAAGTGAGTCATTGTAAAGCAACAAAGATAGTTCTTCATTATGTCCGTGGTACTACAAATTTTGGCTTGGAGTACAAGAAGAATAGCAATTTCTATTTACAGGGATACACGGACTCGTATTATGCTAGATCTATTGATGATCACAAATCAACTTTTGGATACATTTTCCATCTTGGATCTGGTCCTATATCTTGGCATAGTAAGAAGCATTAGGTGGTTGTCATATCATCTACAGAGGTAGAATATCGCGCAGCCAGTGGAGAAGTCTACAAGATAATATGGTTAAGTCACATTCTCACAAACATGGGTCTTCCAAATAATCTTCCACTACATTTGTTTTACAACAATCAAGGTATTTTGAATCTCGTCAAGAATCCAATCTTTCATGATCGTACCAAACACATAGAAACTCGATGTCATTTCATTCGCAATGAAGTTCCAAAGCACCACATACAACGCCATTACATTCCTATTGATTAGCAAGTTGCAAATATTTTCACCAAGGCACTTGCTCATGTCAAATTTGAATTATTTTGCAATGTTCTATGTATTTGCTAATAATGTAATAAGGGGGGTGTTAGCAACTATAGGTGGTGGCATATTACATTATTGTTATATTCATTAAAATAGCGCTTTAAGCGCTCTCCAAGTTAGGTTGGGTAGTTAGAAACTACCATACCTACTTTATGTTTATATATATTCAAATCAATATCAATTCAAATGTTGTTGATTGCTTTGATTTCCACAATAAACACCAGGCTTGACATCGATTTTGTTGCAAGTTACTTTCAAAATTCATGTAAGATCCTAAGGGGAGTCATTGAAAAGCTTCAAAAATGATATTGCATTATTTCCATACTATAGTAGAATATGGCCTAGAATATAAGAAGAGTAATGATTTTTCTTATAGGGATACATCGACTTAGACTATGCTGAATTTATATATGACAAGTAGCTAACATCAGGATGTGTTTCATCTAGGATCTGGACCACTCTTGTGGCATAGTAAAAATCAACATGCAGTAGCATTATCATCCATAGAGGTAGAATATATTGCTACACAAGAAGTTACATGTGAAGCACTATGATTACAATTCATATTGTCAAATATGAATCTATGTAAAAGTCAACCAGCCTTATTGAATTATGACAATCAAGGTATTATGAAATTAATCAAGAATCCAATATTTGATGAAAGTACAAAACACATTGAAGATCAATGTCATTTAATCCGAGAGCAAGTTTAAAATCACCAAATACAACTCAAGTACATTCGCATCAAAGATCAACTTGAAAATATTTACACAAAGACACATAGATGAATCAAGTTTAAATTGCTTCAAATTTTTTATGGTAAATAATGCAATAAGAGAAAGATATTAAACAATGATTATTATATCATTTAAGAAAATAGAAAATAGAAAAGTCATAAGTTGAAGTAACACATTTCTCCTCGTGATCATCCTCAATGGAGTAGTTGAGAACTAAAATAGATCATAAATACTCTAGGATTGTTTCATTTTACACATTTGTCCTCGTGATCATCCTCTACAATAAAGGCAATGGAGCAGCATTGAGAACTAATGACACTATACATTAAAACCCCAATATTCTAATTTAAATGCAGGGACAAGACATCAAAACACTGTCATATCCCTCCAAAAACCAATCCGTGAAAGCCTCTTTTGTCCATTTAGCAATAACACCGATGTATACATCGTAATATATGTAATTACTCGAATAAAAATAGGACAAACAAGGTTGTAGCGTGCCCACATTCTCAGTTGTGGTCGATGACTCTGCTGACAAATTCTCAAACAAATCACTCCAAAAATTTTGAGAAATATTTGGACCATCATTCTCGGTCCCAAGCATAGGCGGACTTGGAGGTATGCCAAGTTCATCATCGGTGGCACGCACAAGATATTCATATGAACATGTTGATCCCATGATTTCCTCAACCTCACCCTCATAATCCTTATCCGTTGATTCACTATTTATTTCTATATGAATGCATCCATTTGTAATGGATATTTCAGAGCTCCTGCTTATTTCTTGCTCGAGGTCCTTCATCACGTCGAACACCAATTCAGCTTGGACTGTGATGAGGTCTTCCGCATCATTGGAGCAAAGAAAATTTGATAAAAAGCCATGGTTCGAACGTTTCTGTGTATTTTGTTCATCCTCATCACCACAGCCATAACTGTCGTCATATATATGAAGATCCTCTCAGTGACGCTTCTGCGTCATCTCCAAGACATTGGCCTCTGTCGGTACCGCTGCTGCCATGACTTCCTCAAAGTTCACAAAACAAACAAAGCCAAAATCAGAAAATATGCAGCAACTAATCTTAGAGGGGTGTGCATCAACAAGGAGCGGTAAATTGAGATAATATAGCTCCGTTTCAGAGACACAGTCAGAGTCAAAGGAATCTTCCCAGTAGTGTAGACACGAAGAAGATGAGGATTTGAGGATCATACATCTTCTCCGGCACGAACGGTGAAAACTCCTGCGTAACCATTGGAACACGAACCAATTGCCATTTGCCATATGAAGCAAAAGCTTTATAGTCCGTGTCTACTCTGAAGCTATTGAAATAGCAAGCGAACACACAAACACGAGGAAATAGTAATTCATTATTTATAAGACATTGGTCCCTAGTGTGAAGTCTTACTTTCTATAAAGGAATCATGTGTTTCAACTTCTGTCGATAGATAATTTTGATAGACTTCTTCCTTCAGGAAGCTTCCTTTGTCAAATTTTGATAAGGTGCCCACTGTAGTATGACTATGCAGCCATTGGAATAAACCGTGGAAAGAAATCCATCTGACTACATCAATTTGCAGTGTACACATGGGAAGAAAGAGTAGCTTTCCTAAAGGAAGAGTAGCTTTCCTAATTCCAGCATTAGGTTTACATCTTTCGACGTCACTATCAAAAAGACATAGGAAGGAATTTGAAGGTGATCGTTTAAAGTTTAAATGCTTCTTATGTGAGAAACACGATGTTAAAGGTATTATTAAGCGTTTATTAACGATATTGGGATTGTATCAAAAGGGTAATCTTAGTCTAATACAACCTTCATAATAAATAAAATAAATTAATTCGCAAATAAAGCTTAAGGAATTTGAAGGTGATCGTTTAAAGTTTAAATGCTTCTTATGTGAGAAACACGATGTTAAAGGTATTATTAAGCGTTTATTAACGATATTGGGATTATATTAAAAGGGTAATCTTAGTCTAATACAACCTTCATAATAAATAAAATAAATTAATTCGCAAATAAAGCTTTACGATGGCATTAGAAATTATATCCATATATTGCAAAATAAAAAGTTTATACGTGTCATTTCCTATCATTGCTTCCCATCGTAAGAGAATTGGGCTCCAATGCGGTCAAAAGGGAAGGAAAGTCATGAACCATCTGGCTATGAGAGATCCATCAAAAATACTGCGAGGTAAAACTGCATAGGAAAATTGAATAGGAAAGTTGCACAATAAAACTGAATAGGAAAATTGCACAAATAAACTGCATAAGAAACTACAGGAGGTGGCCATGGTGGGTTGCGTGTGCGCGCAGGCCAAGGAAGACCGCAGGTTTGGGGGAGTTGTTTTTTTTCCTTCTTGAATATGTGTTCATGATTACAATGTGCAGAGGATGTTGCTAGAGAAGATGTAGAAGATCATGGGAAAAATCGTGGCATGTCGAATGAAACTCGGGCAATAGCAGAGGCCACAACGGAGGCCAAGTGGTAGAGGCATATTGACATAGATGTTATGCAACAATGGAAAATTGATCGCCACCATTATCGTTCAAACCCTCATAAAATGTAAAATGCAGAGGGGGTAATTGAATTGTTGGTTGCTAGAAAAATTGTTGTTGAAGGGTCCATGTTGATGGAGGGGGGGCCAAATTTCAAACTCCAAAGTACGTATTTTCTTCAGCAATCAAGCTTTCATTTCATTAAACTTTTAAAAGAAAATTTTACAACACTAGCCCGCAGGCGTAGTTTCCCTTTTTTTTCTCTCTCTAATGCAAGTTGCCTCACGTTCGGTGATCTGCTCACCTTCCTAGGAAGAATACAATCTCCCAATCTCAAAACTCGGCTCCTCCACCCCTTGTACTCTGTCACCTTCACCTCCTTTTATCTTAACTGGCAACTGTCACCGGGTCATCCGTGAAAACACGCATTGATGAGCCGTCTGACCTCTCTGACCTCTGGGCGTAGCCCTCGAGTGGCCGCCATGCTCAGCTAACTTATCAGGAAAGAAATCCCGCATTGATGAGGCCTCTGATCGCCTCGGGAAACATCATCTGGAAACACGTGCTTTTTTGAATTGTGAACCAGCAGTATGTCACAATATCGCGACATGTCGCGATATCGCGACATGTCGCGATATCGCGACATGTCGCGATATCGCGACATATTTCTTCCTTGCTGCATTTCTCTCCTTCGGGTCGCGATATCACGACATGTCGTGATATCGTGATAGTTTTCCCCCTCGCTGTCTTCTTCTCCTTCGGGTCGCGATATCGTGACATGTTGCGATATCATGACAGTTTTCTCCCTTGTCTCCTTTTTGCTTCTTTGGTCGCGATTTCGCGACATGTCACGAAATCGCGACATTTTCTCCTCTGGCCCTTTTCGCTTGCTTTTTGTCGTGATTTCGTGACATGTCATGAAACCACGACATTTTCCCCCACTGGGCCTTCCCGCTTGCTTTCTGTCACGATTTCACGACATGTCGCAAAATCGTGACATTTTCTCCTCTGGCCCTTTTCGCTTGCTTTCTGTTGCGATTTCATGACATGTCACGAAATTATGAAATTTTCTCCTCTGACGCCTTCTTTCCCCTGCTTCGCTCATGATATCGTGACATGTCACAAAATCGCGACATTCTTCTTCGGACTCCTTCCTTCTCCTGCTTTGGTCGCGATTTTGCGACATGTGAAATCGTGACATTTCTCACTCCTACGCCCTGCTTCGTCCTTTTGTCGCGATAACACGACATGTCGTGATATCGCGACACTTCTCCTCCCTTGCATCTTCTTTCGTCTTCTGGTCACGATTTCATGACACTTTTTCCTATCGTGATATCGTGACACTTTTTGCTCTGCGCCTCCTCTCTCCTTTTCGAGTCGCGATATCATGAAACTTTTTCCTATCGCGATATCGCTACACTTTTTTTGTCGCGATATCATGACACTTTTTTCTCGATGCCTTCTCTCTCCTTTTTGAGTCGCGATAACGTGACATGTCGCAATATCGTGACAACTTTCTCCCTTGCACCTATTCTCGTCCTCTGGTCACGATAATGTGACATGTTGCGATATCGTGACACCTTTCTCTCTTGAGCCTTCTCTTGGCTTTTGGTCATGATTTCATGACATGTCACGATATCGTGACATTTATGGCTCCGTGCCCTCTCTCTCCTACCTGAGTCGCGATAATGCGACATGTCGCGATATCGCGACACTTTTTCTCCTTGCAACATTTTTTGTTTTCCCTGGGATGCTCCTGCATCAGACAACCGGGGTGGATTGAGAAGTGACCTTCACTTCTGTACTGTTTTGTCACCTTCTCACAGCTTGCAAAATGCTTAACCTCTTCAACCTCCACTCTCATTGTTGTCAGCAACCTCCTTTCATCCATCCCCTTCAGCAAACAGATTCTCGTGCTACTACATACCTTTTCTTCCGCCTCCTTCAAGGGCTTCAGCTTATGGCACACTCCATTCTTCGTCACTGAATAGGTGTTGGCACGGCCATCATGCACTGCACATCGATCAAACTGCCATGGCCTTCCCAACAGCAAATGGCAAGCATCCATGGGCAGGATGTCACACAGGACCTCATCACAATAGTTCCCAATATTGAACTTCATCGAGCATTGCTCACTGACCAACGTCCTATGGTCCTTCTATAACCACGCAATCCGATATGGATGCGGGTGTCTCCTCCTTTTTAATTGTAACTTGGTAACCATTTCTTCTGAGACCAAGTTATCAGTACTACCATTGTCTATAATAACATTACAGACTTTACCCGAACTTCTACACCTTGTGCAAAACAGGCTTCTCCTCTGGTCTGCCCTCTTCTCTTCATTCAACAAGGCTCTCCTTGTGAACATCACTTCTCCTCTCTCTGCCTCCTCAGAATGTTCTAATTCAGCTCTTTAATCTGCTACAGCAGCTCTGGCAGGACCCTCAGGCCTCTTATTCATCATTTCTTAGTGTTGTGGACACTCGTATGATCGATGTCCTTCTTCCCCACAAAGGAAATAGGTTCCACGAAATCCTCCTCTTCCATATCTACCTCTTCCTCTTTGGTAGCCATTGTTCTGATTATGGGATCTGTAATCATTATCTCCCTTCTGATCCTGGCTGTTGCTAGCCTCTTCTTTCTTCTCATCTCGTCCTCCATCTATTCTTTCTCCACTAGTCCTTCCACCAGTTCTTCCACCATGACCTCTTCCTCTTTGCTTACCCTCAAACCTTCTGTTCAGCTTCTCTTCAACCTTTAGAGCAAACTGGTAAGCATCTTCAATGGTGCTAATCCTAACCAGACTCAACTCTTCTTGAATACTGGTTCTCAACCCATTGATGTAACGGGCCACCTTCTCCTTGTTAGCCTCTGAATGGCCAGTTCTAATGGAGATCTTATAGAACTCCTCTATGTATTCTTTGATAGTTCTGTTTGACTATCTCAAACTCTGCATTTTCCTTAGCAGATCCTACTCATAGTCACCTAGGATGAACTGCCTCTTCAACTTCTCTACCATTCTATCCCATCTGGTGATTCTCTCCTTTCCTCTTTTGTTTCTTTCCAGCTATACTCCCTTCCACCATATGCTGGCATGACCCTTCAGCTTGGTCTTAGCAAACCTGACCCTATCAGGATCTTCAACCTCTTCATACTCAAAGTATTCCTCCAGATCATTGATCCAGTCGATCAACTCCTCTGGATCAAGACTTCCAGAATACGCAGAAACCTCCATCTTTGGTTTCTTCCCAATCTGAGAGATGGCTCTGTATAACCTGGCTTGTGCAGGATCTATAGCCTCTTCTTCTTCCTCAAACTGGTCCTCTTCATCCACTTCATATTCACTTCCTTCTTCTCTTCTGGGTTCAATCCCTCTATGCAGCTCCTCTTGCAGGGCCTGAACTTGCCTCTGTAAAGCTCTGAAATCTTCCTCTGGCATCATATTTCTCCCACCACTACGGTTTCTTCATGGAGGCATTCTGCTTGTTTCTCTTACAAGCTCTTCCATAGATCCTGGTGTAAACTGCCTCACTTTCGGCGATCTGTTTACACACTCAGGAACTCCCGCTCTGATACCACTTGATGGAGGGGGGGCCAAATTTCAAACTCCAAAGTACGTATTTTCTTCAGCAATCAAGCTTTCATTTCATTAAAATTTCAAAAGAAAATTTTACAACACTAGCCCACAGGTGTAGTTTCCCTTTTTTTCTCTCTAATGCAAGCTGCCTCACGTTCGGTGATCTGCTCACCTTCCCAGGAAGAATACCATCTCCCTATATTAAAACTTGGCTCCTCCACCCCCTGTACTCTGTCACCTTCACCTCCTTTTATGTTAACTGGCAACTATCATCGGGTCATCCATGAAAACACGCATTGATGAGCCGTCTGACCTCTCTGACCTCTGGGTGTAGCCTTCGAGTGGCCGCCATGCTCAGCTAACTTATCGGGCAAGAAATCCCGCATTGATGAGGCCTCTGATCGCCTCGGGAAACACCGTCTAGAAATGCATGCTTTTTCGAATTATGAACCAACAGTATGTCGCAATATCGTGACATGTCATGATATCACGACATCTTTCTTCCTTGCTGCCTTTCTCTCCTTCGGGTCACGATATCGTGACAGTTTTCCCCCTCATTGTCTTCTTCTCCTTCGGGTCACGATATCACAACATGTCATGATATTGCGACAGTTTTCTCCCTTGTCTCCTTTTTGCTTCTTTGGTCGTGATTTCGCGACATGTCACGAAATCGTGACATTTTCTCCTCTGGCCCTTTTCGCTTGCTTTCTGTCTCGAAACCGTGACATTTTCCCCCGCTAGACCTTCCTGCTTGCTTTCTGTCATGATTTCGCGACATGTCATGAAATCACGACATTTTCTCCTCTGGCCCTTTTCGCTTGCTTTCTGTCGTGATTTCATGACATGTCACGAAATCGTGACATTTTCCTCGGATGCCTTCTTTCCCCTGCTTCGGTCATGATATCATGACATGTCGTGAAATCATGACATTCTTCTTTGGACTCCTTCCTTCTCCTACTTTGGTCGCGATTTTGTGACATGTCGCGAAATCGTGACATTTCTCACTCCTGCGCCCTGCTTCGTCCTTTTGTCGTGATAACACGACATGTCACGATATCGCGACACTTCTCCTCCCTTGCATCTTCTTTTGTCTTCTGGTCACGATTTCGTGACACTTTTTCTTGTCGCGATATCGCGACACTTTTTTGTCGCGATATCGCGACACTTTTTGCTCTGTGCCTCCTCTCCTTTTCGAGTCACGATATCGCGACACTTTTTCCTGTTGCGATATCGCTACACTTTTTCTATCGCGATATCGTGACACTTTTTGCTCGGTACCTTCTCTCTCCTTTTTGAGTCGTGATAACGCGACATGTCGCGATATCGTGACAACTTTCTCCCTTGCACCTATTCTCGTCCTCTGGTCGCGATAATGTGACATGTCATGATATCGCGACACCTTTATCTCTTAAGCCTTCTCTTGGCTTTTGATCACGATTTCACGACATGTCGCGATATCGTGACATTTCTGGCTCCGCACCCTCTCTCTCCTACCTGAGTCGCGATAATGCGACATGTCACGATATCGTGACACTTTTTCTCCTTACAGCATTTTTATTTTCCCTAGGATGCTCCTGCATCACATGTTCACAGTAGAACACAAAGGCACGAGAGACAAGAGGGCTTGAAGGTCGCTTTCATCACCATTGTCATAGCAACAACAAGAATTTTCTTAGGTATAATAAGAGTAGGAGCAACAATAAAAACTGCAACATCATCAATAACATTAATGTTATCATGATCAGGTAAAACACTAGTTTCATCAATTTCTTCCATGTCCAAATTTTCTATAGTAGTATTTCCTAGTAGAAATGCGATGGGATTCTTGCCCATAGACCCTGGTTCAATTCTAGGTATTACTTCATTATAGGAATCTTCATTTTCAACAAGAAGTTCTTTTGCTGCCATTTTTGCCAACATGGCAACACGAATGGACTCAATATCCGTCAAGATCACTTTGGATCTTTAAGAGATATCTTTGAGAGAGATACTCTTTTTAGGCAGCATGGTGCCTTAAACTGACAGATATAAAATGCGTAGGAACAACTACTCTGATACCAAACTGATATAAAATAATCCACAAGAAGACACACACCAAAACAAGAAACTGCACTTGAAAGGAACTACTTATGATTATGCATAGAGGACCTTTAAATAGGCAAGTACAATTGGATAAGAACGTAGCTATCAAAATATTATCCATGAACATAGTACAAAATAGAAAGTATAACAACAAATTAAAAAGTATATCCACATATTGCAAAATAGAAAGTTTATACGTCATTCCCTATCACTTTCACTCTTATCAATACTAGAATTCTTAGGATCCTCTCCATGCCCTCCCTTTAATCATTCTTATTATAATAGTTGAGTATAAAATACTTTTTTGATGTCCTCCAAGCTGACAAAGCCCTAGTCTCATGATTGAATTATGAACCACCCCAAGTGGAATGTAGATATTAGTGTAAAAGGTTGGAGTCCATCATTTTCTCAACCATACTTTTAGTAAGAGAGTTATGATTGTATCTATTGTTCTCCATAGACACACAATAATGGAGATCTAAAGATGGGATTAATCCTTTTGGATAGCACTACACTATCAATGTAATTGAATTGTAGTATCCATAATCAAGAGGTGATTATTTAGAGCCTTTGGTGGTGCTTTCTAGGGTTTAAACAACAACATCTACTCCATCCTAACTAGTTTTAAAATATGTGGTATTAGGATGGAAAATAATCTCATTTTTTATCATGTAAAAGAGTCATCACTTTGTTCATAAATATTCTATAATTCTAAGGCATAAAAGTGAAACCTTTCTTCCATCATTTTCTTTCCATGGTTTCCACTAAAGAAGGCATGAACATCTTAAATTGGAAACCAAACAATCATCACTTGTGTATTGAATACTTGCATGATGTAGTCCGTGGTGTAAAATATCTTACCACATGGCAAAGTTGGATCCAAAGAATATTTCAAGGGGAGGCTTTGTCATTTTGTAAATTTTATGAAAGTATTTGATAGCAATCTCACTAGCATTAGTGGGGTGCCATAACGGTTAGCAAGCAGAGGCTTTGGTGCTTTGTTAGAATAAATATTAGGTTCGATTCCCTACCAATAGAAGGGACCAAAAGATAAATAAAGTACTCATTTTCATAATGACTTCATAGAAGGGACTCTCCTCATATTCATCACCATCACAATAAAAACCTCAAAAACAAATAAGGTACTATCATATTCGTGAGAAGGACATGATAAAAAAATTTATAGATACAATTATATGACTTGATGGAGTCACGCCCACAAACCTGCTCAAAAAAGATATAATTCAAATCATATCCCAAGCAACAACAAGGGCATGTTACACATGAAGAACCAAAATTTTATTGCAAATAAGACTTTGAACTAGCACACAAGGTATTGATGACCAAGGTAGTAACGAAACCAAAAGATCAATTTTGGTACATTGATTTAGGTTCCAAAAAGCATATGACTAGATACAGAATGTGATTTCATTCCCTACAATCAAAATACAAGAAACTAGTCACTTTTGCTAGTGATAATCTTATCATGATAAAGAAATTGGGAATGTTCCTATCAATTTTATTGATGAAAAATGTATAATTGAAATTGTACCTAGAGTAGACTACAACTTGCTATCTATCTCATAAATGCTAGACCATGACAGGGTAGTTGAATTCAAGGTTGTTGATAGCAAGAAGTATTTCATCACAAAAAATGACAAGTTTGTTGCAATTGGGTCATATAAGAATGGTCTATTTACCCTCATTGTCATATCATCTCCTAATGTTGCACCATCTACTATTACCAAAGATGCTACCTCACTCTAGCATAGGAGATATGGAAATTTGAGCTCTGGATACTTAATCTAGTTAAATAAGCATCATATGATGATAAGTTTACCCAACCTTTCACCTATAATTCCAATTTTTTTGGGTTGTCTAGGAAGAAAGAAATACTAAGTACCTTCTAAACTCAACACTCACAAAGCTAAAGGATTATTGGATGTCATATTTTGTGTAGACCAATGCCAACCAGTCATGGTGGACACAAATATTTTTAGCTATTTGTTGATGATTACTCATGAAAGATGTGGGTATATTTTCTACCACTCAAATCAAATGCCTTCATAAATTTCCAATGCTTCAAGAAGCTTGTTGAGATAGAAACTGGGCATAATATTTAAATATTGTACTTAGATCAAGGAAAAATATACTTCCAATAATTTTCAAGTTTTCTTACTCAAAATAGGATTAAGGGATAACTTATTTTTGCCTACACTCTATAGTAGAATGAGATTTTTGAAATTATAAATTGTTCCATCATGGAAATGGTTCACTATATGCTAACGAGAATTGGTCTAGAGTAGAAGTATTTGGATAAAGCTATCTCTTTTATTGTGTGTCTTAAAAGAAGAAAACCAACAAAGAAACATCAAGGGATTACACTTGAAGAAGCTTGGTCTAGGATAATACTTTAGTTGTCATCTTAGATTTTTTGGAAGTAAGGTATATATTCATATATCAAAATAAAAGAGGACCAAGTTGGATGGAAAAACTATGCCTTGCATATTTCTTGGGTATAATGAGACATCAAAATATTATTGACTAATTGATCTAGTCGCCAATAACATACACAAGTACAAATATGGCATTTGACAAAGAATTTGCAAATAAAAAACTATTGAAGATCCTAAGGAGTATAAATTTTCTATTGTAAACATTGAGACAAATGAGGAAGCTGTAGCGTACTATAATTTCTATTTTAATTAGACTGTTTTGTCTAATTAGTTTGGCTGGTATATTGTTATACCTGCATCCTATTGAGATGCACCCAACCCGGGCTAATCCAGGAATGCAGTTGTGCCTACTGTATTATTTAAACTCCCCTGCAATAATTCAAACAAGTTCATTTTTCATAACATGGCATCAGAGCCAGATTGCTACGGCAATTTTTTGCAGTGAGAGAATGCTGGAGGCGGAAGCTGTTTGCTGGGAGAAGGTTGCTGCGTTTTTTTTCTGAAGGTTGCTGGGAGAAGGTTGCTGCGTTTTCTGCTGGGAGAAGGTTGCTGTGTTTTCTGCGACGTGATTTTTTTAATCACGCCATCGCGTGATTATTTAAAAAAAAAAAAAAAATTATGTCGCGCAGACGCGCGACAGTCGTCACACATCCACGCAACTGATGGAGGGGAGCCCCTCCCGCTGTGGACGCAGCTGCGCACAGGCAACCAGTGCATCCAGCACCGCCCCCGCGGGCTGGAACGCAGCAGCGTCCAGTCCGCCGAGCGCCCCCGGCGGGCCGGAATGCAACGCGTCCGAAGACCGACGCAGCCCCACCCCGGCGGGCCGGAACGCAGAGCGTCCAACGCCGGCGCGCGGATCGCGCGCAGCCCCCCTAGCGTGTCCAGCGCTGACGCGCGGATTGCACACTCCCCCCCCCCGCGCAGGCGCGCAAATTTTTTATTAAAAAAAAAAAAAAATGCGTCGCGCGACTGTGGACGGCAGCCACAGTGAGCTCGGGAAGCAGAGAGGAGGAGAGCACGAGAGGAGGACGGGAGAGCACGAGAGGAGGTTGCTGCGGCCAACTTGCAGAGGCCGGGCAGCAGACTGAGGACCCTCCTCAAATACGAGGGGGCCTCTTGATCCTTTCGGATCAGCCCGCTGGCTCACGTGGTCGTGAGCCGTGCGGTAAGGCTCTGGGAGCCTGCAGGTCGGGGGTTCAAATCCCGCCGACTCCCCCCTTTCAAAGGTAAAAAAAAAATTTCAAAGGTTTTTTTAATTATTATTTTTTTAGTTAAAATTTTTAATTTTAATTTATTTTTTTATAGTTTTAAAACTTTATAAATTAAAATTTATTTTTAATTTATTTTTTCATAAGTTTTAAAAACTATATAAATTAAAATTATTTATTTTAACTTTAAATACATAATAATTATTTAAAATGCTTTGTTAAAGAGAATTTTTTTAAGGGGGGATATTTTTTTCAAAAAATCAAAGGGGGAATGTGAGTAATTTTCTGAAAAAGCAATTTGGCGAATTGTAAAAGGTGCATTTTCGGCTGTGCCCGACACCTTGTGGGTTATTCCTATGGGCATTTTTTTTGTTGTATGTTGCATATTTGTCTTTTGCACTATAACATTAAAAATTAAAATCAAATTCACTCCCTAAGTCCCCGGAATAATTAAAACCCATCCGTGCAATTTATTGCACTGCAGCGTTCGGTATTTGTGATACCTCGGCCAGCACTTACGGTAAAGCTGTCGTGATTGGGCTACTGTATCCGCCGTCTAATATAGCTGCTACAACGATGTCTGAGCTTGTTCTCTATAAATCATCGGGGAGAAATAAGTTTGCCATTTTTTGCATTTTTTTACTCCATCCACTACCCTTAATCGCTCTTGTGTTTAGGTGTAAATCCTGACGAAGTATTCTTCATAGTGTTTAGGGGAAGTTACGCCCCATGCATGAGAAGAATATTCTATGGTAGGTGCCATCAACAAGGCGATTCCCTTTCAAGTATCGCTTATGTTCCACGTATCGTATGATCTCTAAAACTCACCTATAGTCTCCCTCACGTAAGGGCGGGTGATTTTTGTTGATCTTTCTAAATACCTATAGTTTCCCTCACGTAAGGGTGGGTATTTTGTATGGTATAACGGCCTAGCAAAAGGTATATCGAAATGGGGACCAATTGGTGTTATAAGGAACCTTCACTATGGCCGCTGTTGCAAAGTTGATGACTGATCCGCATCAGTTATTGAAAGGTCCAAATTATACACCATGGAAACATAAGATGAAGGCAATTATCCAAATGGAAGATTTATGGGATATTGTTACTGGAGTAACATCTAGGCCTTCATCAGCATCAGGATCCACAACTCCTTCTACTGATCAGATAGCTTTTGACAAGAAAGACAGTCGAGCAAAGGTGCTCATTTTGTTTGCTATTTCAGATGAAGTGCAACCTCATATAGCTGACAAAGCAAGTGGTAAAGAGGCATGGGATGCCATTAGAACCATCTATGAGGGAAATAATGATTCCACCATTCTTCATCTTCAACAACAACTTCATAATCTGAGTTTGAGATAGGGTGAAACAGTTGAACTCTTTCTGTGCAGAGTGTCTAAATTGAAAGAGAGATTGAATTCTTTGGGAGATTCTGTGGACGAAAAGCTTCTCATTTCAATTGTGATGAGAGTTTTACCTTCTTCATTTGATATGTTGATCACCTCCATCCAGGTGTCTCAACGACAAATTACCTACATCGAGTTGGTCAATTTGCTTCAACAACAGGAGGCACGCCAACTTCACAAGGATGATTCTTCCAATACAACCCTATACACCAATAGGCAGGGTTCTAGGAAGAAAGGTAATGGGAAAAAAGGAGGCAACTTTCAGAAAGGAGGAAATTCTCAACAGGATACGAAAGGAAAAGGAAAACAACCTCAATAGAAGAAGAGGTGGTGCAAGATCTGTGAGAAAGACAACCATGACACCAACATGTGTTGGCATAAGAACAAGCAAAAAGGCCAAAACAAACCACAAAATAAAAACAAGAAACCCCAGGTGAATGTTGCTGTTGAAGAATCTGACTCAGATTTTGAATGGGCACACAAGGTGCTCATGACTACCACAGATTCCACACAGAGGGATCCTGTCTGGTATGTCGATTCTGGAGCTAGCAAACATATGACTGGTGACAGATCGTGGTTTGAATCATTCATGGCCAAAGAGGGCAAACCTGTCACCATTGCTGATGATAAAACCTACAGGGTTCAGGGAGAGGGTACAGTTTCAGTCAATCTTCCTGATGGCAAGTGTCAGATTGACAAAGTCCTCTATGTTTCGGGATTGGCTAACAATTTGTTGTTAGTCACACAAATCTTGGATAGAAATATGGTTGTCAACTTTCATGTTGAGAATGGAAAGAAGTTTTGTACTATTACCAGGAAGGGTAAGCAGATTGCAACAGCTTCATATAAGCACAACTTATTTGCCCTAGATGCTATCTCTACTCCACATGTTGCCATGACTGTCTCTACCAAGGAGGCAACTTCCCTATGGCACAAGAGATATGGGCATCTTAGTTCTAGCTACTTACTTGAGCTCAGTAAGTATGAGATGGTAAAGGGTCTTCCTTCCATTTCTACCACATTGCCAGTGTGCTCTGATTGCTTGGCAAGAAAGCAGCATAGAGTACCATTTGAGAAGAGCTCAACAAGAGCACAAAAACCTCTGGAGTTAATTCACACCGATCCGTGCGGTCCTTTCACACCCAACAGTTGTGGAGGGAAGAGGTACTTTCAGTTATTCGTAGATGACTACTCACGAAAGATGTGGGTTTTCTTTCTCCAACCGAAATCCGAAGCTTTCGCATTCTTCCAGCAGTTCAAGAAATCCATTGAGAAGGAGTCAGGAGCTTCTATTAAAACCCTCCACTCAGATCGAGGGGGGGAGTTTACCTCTAAAGAATTTTCTGCATTCTTAGATAAGCATGGAATCAAGAGACAGTTAACAACTACCTATACTCCTCAGCAAAATGGAGTTGCTGAGAGAAGGAACCGTTCTATCATGGAAATGGTTCGTTGTATGCTCACAGGAGCTACTCTTGGGCAACAATATTGGGCAAAAGCTGTCACCACTGTAGTATATCTGTTGAATAGGGCACCCACAAAGGCCCTAAAAGGAATGACTCCACAGGAAGCATGGAGTGGTCGAAAACCCTCCATATCTCATCTACGTATTTTTGGATGTCACGCTTTCATGCACATACCGAAAGAGAAAAGGAAGAAGCTAGATGAGAAAACACTGAGATGTATTTTTCTTTGTTATGATGAGCACTCTAAAGGATATCGTTTGATAGATCCTTTGACCAAGAAAATTCATGTCAGCAGAGATGTTGTCTTTGATGAAGCTTTCACATCACAGAGCACATCTAAAGTACACCTAGATCTTGTGGAATCTAAGGAAGAGAAGATTCCTTCGTCAACACAGACAGGAGGTCCTTCTACATCTTCTTCAACACCACCGAAGAAGAATCCAAAATGGTGTACAAATACAATCAGAGACGCAAATTTATCCACTCCTCCAAATTTGAACTTGGATAGACCTCGTACACGTAGTATGGCTCAAAAGGAAAAAGAAGCCAAAGAAACTGGTGAGGTTGATGATCTTTGTCAATCTTTTGAGGAACTTTCTATAACTCCACGTACAGAAGTAGAGGATATGGATATTGATGATGATAGGGCGTTCATGTCTACCATAGACGATCTTGAACCTACATCAGTGCAAGATGCTCTTAGTGAGCCTCAGTGGAAGGCCGCTATGGATACAGAGTATGAGTCTTTGATGAAAAATAAAACTTGGAAGCTTGTTGATTTGCCGCATGGAAAGAAACCCATTGGCTGCAAATGGGTATATAAAGTCAAGTACAATGCAGAAGGAATAATTGATAAGCATAAGGCCCGTCTTGTTGCAAAGGGCTATGCTCAAAAGGAAGGCATTGACTACGAGGAAACTTTTGCACCTACTGCTCGGATGACCACAATTCAAGTTATGTGTGCTATGGCAGCACAATATGGGTGGAAATTTCACCAGATGGATGTCAAGAGTGCCTTTCTAAATGGTGATCTCTAAGAAGAAGTCTACATGACTCAGCCAGAAGGATTTGAAGCAGAAGGCCAAGAGCAGAAGGTTTGCAAATTGGTCAAATCCTTATATGGTCTGAAACAAGCTCCTCGAGCTTGGTATATAAAAATGGACAATCACCTTATGCAGCATGGATTTAAGAGATGTCCATCAGATGCAAACCTCTATTTCAAAAAATAGGGTTCTGAGATAGTGTTGCTTGTACTCTATGTTGATGATCTGCTCATTACAGGGAGTTCAGAAACTATGATCTCTACTCTCAAAAGAAACTTGTGTAAATCTTTTGAGATGACAGATCTCGGACTTCTCCATTACTGTCTTGGTCTGGAATTCAGCCAGAAGGAGCACTCCATCAAAGTGTCTCGAAAAAAATATGCCAAGACATTGCTCGGAAAAATATCGCATGACTGATTGTAAGACAATGGCAACTCCGATGGAGAATGGACTTCAGTTATCATGATATGATGATTCACCTCAGGTAGATGGTACTCTCTATCGATAGTTGATTGGGAGTCTCATATATCTGACCAATACTAGGCCAGATCTCGTATTTGCTATCAACTATCTTTCGAGGTTCATGTAGGAGCCTAAGACCACTCATTGGAAAGCAACAAAACGTGTTCTTCACTATGTCCGTGGTACTATGGAATATGGCCTAGAATACAAGAGGAACAACAAATTCTTCTTGCAAGGATACACGGACTCCGACTATGCCGGATCATTTGATGATCGCAAGTCAACTTCTAGATACATTTTTCATCTGGGATCCGGTCTTGTCTCTTGGCACAACAAGAAGCAACAGGTGGTTGCTATTTCATCAACAGAGGTAGAATATCGCGTCGCACGTGAAGCTGTGTGCGAAGTGATATGGTTGCGTCGCATTCTGACAAGTATGGGCCATCCATCAAAATCTCCAATACACTTGTTTTGCGACAATCAGGGTGTTCTAAACCTCGTCAAGAATCCAGTCCATCATGAAAGAACAAAGCACATTGACTCACAATGTCATTTCATTCGAGATGAAGTTCCAAAGCACCGAATTCAGCTTCAACACATTCCCACCGATGCTCAAGTTGCAGACATTTTCACTAAGGCACTTGCACGTGTCAAATTTGAATTGTTTCGTAGCTCTCTTTGTATTGCAAAATGATGTAAGGGGATGTTAGTATAGCTATTAGTTATTACATTACCCAAATAATGTAATAAAGGGGGATGTTAGCGTACTATAATTTCTATTTTAATTAGACTATTTTGTCTAATTAGTTTGGCTGGTATATTGTTATACCTGCATCCTGTTGAGATGCGCCCAACCCGGGCTAATCCAGGAATGCAGTTGTGCCTACTGTATTATTTAAACTCCCCTGCAATAATTCAAACAAGTTCGTTTTTCATAACAGAAGCATATGAAGAAGTTTTAGAAGATGAGTCAAAGTCAAAAGTGGTTGATAAACTAGTAGCAAAATTGATGGTTGCAATAAATAAATACTCCAAAGTGGCTTTCAAACACTCTCAAAGATGCTAAGACTAATGCATCACTTGATCTAACCTCCACATGACCTCATACTTATAGTATTACATGATAAGAGTTAAATTTGGGCTTGATGTATTTTGTAATGGAGAATATGAAACTAGCCTTAGTAAAGGAAGCACTAAGCTTGTCATGATGGAAGGAAGCCATGAAATCAATGTACACATATCTTATGAAGAATGAAACATGGGATCTCAATGAATTTCCAACAAAAAATAAACTCATAGAATGTAGGTGGGTTTTTGAAATAAAGTATATGGTAGATAGATCCATTGAAAAATATAAGGCATGTCTCATTGTTAATGGTTATGCATAGAAGAAAGGAACATATTATGTAGAGATATTTTCACCAACAATAAATATGACCCCTATTCGTGTAGTATTTGTAATGGTAGAATAATTTGGTTAGAAAATTTGTCAAATGGATGTGAAAAGTGCTTTCCGTAATGGTGATCTTTAAGAAGAAGTGTACATGACACAATCCAAAGGCTTTGTTAAAAATAGGTAATTTTAAAAAGTTTGTAGACTAAAGAAATAATTTATATGGGTTGAAGCAAGGTTCCAAGCCTGATATATCAAAATTAATAATTAATTTCTGTAGCATGGTTTCGCCAAAAGTCCCTTTGATTCAAATCTCTATGTCAAGAAAAATAGAAAATAAGATAGTGATTCTTGTGGTCTATGTTGATGATTTGATCATCACTATAAGTTCAGATAAATTGATAAATGATATGAAGGATGATGTAAAAAATTATCTGACACGATAGATTTATGTTTTTTGCACTATTGTCTTTGCTTGGAAGTTTGGCAAAGAAAGAATCACATCTTGGTCACACAAACAAAACATTTCTAGACATCACTAGAAAAAATATAGGATAACAAATTATAAACCTGTGACAATATAAATGGAGCCAGTGTTACAATTGTCTAGATATAACATATCACATCAGGTATCTACTACTCTCTATCGTCAGTTGATTAGGAGTCTCATATACTTGACAAACACCAGGCTTGAAATAAGTTTTGTTGTGAGTTAGTTTCAAAATTTATGCAAAGATCCTAAGGAAAGTCATTGTAAATATGCAAAAAGGATACTACATTATGTTCATACTATATTAAAATATGAATTGGGATATAAGAATGATATTTTTTCTTACAAGGATACAAGGACTTAAACTATGTTGAATTTGGATATGATAGGAAGTCAACATGAGGATGTGTTTCATATAGGATATGGACCACTCTCATGACATAGTAAAAAGAAACATGCAGTAGCGCTATCATCCACAAAGGAAAAATATCTTGTTGCACAAGGAATTGCATGTGAAGCACTATGGTTGCAATTCATATTGTCAAATATGGGTATATGTAAAAATTAACCAACCTTGTTGAATTATGACAATTAGCATGTTTTGAAATTGATCACGAATATAGTTTTTTATGAAAGGATAAAACACATTAAGCTCAGTGCTATTTCATCCTAGAGCAATTTTAAAATCATCAAATACAGCTCAAGTGCATTTCCATCAAAGATAACCTTGAAAATATTTTCATAAAAACACTTGAACATATCAAATTTAAATTGTTTCATAATTCTCTTTGTATACTAAATAATGTAATAAAAAAATATTAAACAACAATTATTACATTATTTAAGAAAATAAAAAAATCATAAATTAAATTACCACATTTATTTTCTGTAAAGAAAAGGAACACCAAGAGTCTTTTAGATCCAAAGAGACATTACCTTGTATAAGTTGATTTACATACTTTGAAAACTCGATTAACTAATGCCAATTCCATTTCATTTCATGCTCTTGCCATCGAGATCTTAAATTAAAAAATTTACATAGGAGAGTACTTACTCCAGCTACCCTAAAGCATTCTCATTTGTTGAGGCAAACCTTCAAAATAGATCAGAAATACTCGAGGATTGTTTCATTTTACACATTTGTCCCCGTGATCATCCCCCACAATAAAGGCAGTGGAGCAGCATTGAGAACGAATGACACTATACATTAACACTTGTCATGTCCCTCTAAAGACCAATCCGTGAAAGCCTCTTCTGTCCATTCAGCAACAACACCGCTGTATACACCGTAATCTATGTAATTACTCGAATAGCAATGGGACAAACAAGGCAGGAGCGTGCCCACATTCTCAGCTGTGGCCGATGGCTCTGTTGACGATTTCTCAAACAAATCACTCCAAAACTTCTGAGAAATGTTTGGACCATCATTCTCGTCTCCGGGCACAGGCGGACTTGGAGGTATGCCCAGTTCGTCATCGGTGGCACTCGCAAGATATTCGTATGAACTTGTTGATCCCACAGTTTCCTCAACCTCACCCTCATAATCCTTATCCGCTGATTTACTATTTCTTTCTATCTGATTGCATCCATTTGTAATAGATATTTCAGAACTCCTGCTTATTTCTTGCTCGAGGTCCTTCATCACATCGAACACCAATTCACCTCGGACTGTGGGGAGGTCTTCAGCATCGTCGCAGCAAAGAAATTTTGATAAAAAGCCATGGCGCGAACGTTTCTGTGGATTTTGTTCATCCTCATCACCACAGCCATAACTGTCGTCATAGATGGGAAGATCCTCTCGGTGACGCTTCTGCGTCATCTCCAAGACATTGGCCGCCGGTGCCGCTGCTGTCATGATTTTCTCAACGTTCACAAAAAAAAATAAAACCAGAACCAGAAAACATGCAGCAACTAATCTTAGAAAGCCTAGTCAATTGAGATGATATAGCTCCGTTTCAGAGACACACTCATAGTCAAAGGAAGCTTCCCAGCAATGTAGACACGAAGAAGACTGAGGATTTGAGGACATACGTCTTCCCCAGCACGGACGGCGAAAACTCCTTCGTCACCACTTGGAACCACTTGGCAAAAGGTTTATAGTCCGTCTCAACTCTCAAGCTATTATTGAAATAGCAAGCGAACACGCAAACACGGGGAAATAGGAATTCAAAGACTTTGGTCGGTAGCATGAAGTATTACTTTCTATAAAGGTCACCGCCATGTTCCAACTTCCGTTGATGATAATTCTCAGACTTCTTCCGTCGGGAAGCTTCCATTGTCAAGTTTTGACAAGGTGCCAACTGTAGTATGACGATGCAGCCGTTGGCAATAAGGAAGTGCAATCGTGGAAACAAGACCATCCGACTGCACACATCGGAAGGAAGAATAACTTGCGTAAAATAGTTCGAAAGTCTCTTCTACATCTTTCTACGTCATAATTATTATAGATAAAATTGGGTGGACTTAGCAAAAAAAAAAAAAAAACATAGAAGGAATCTAAAGGTGATCGTTTAAAGTTTAAACGCTCTCTTATGTGAGACATACGTTTGTTTTTTTTCCAAAAATTATAATTTATATTAAGTAAATATGAAATTATAAAATTTAAAATGTTTTTTTTATATTTCTTTAAAATTTTAAAAATATTTAAAAATCAGGTTATTTATACATTATAATTGGTTATTTTTATTATACTAAGTTTTAACTTTAGACACATTTTTAATTTATCAAACAATATCCTTTAAATAGTTAACTCTTGGATAGGCGGGAAAATGAGCTCTGGCGATTTTTTTCTCTGAACTAGGGTTTCTGGATTTTCGAAAAATCTCTGGCTTCTGCTGGCTTGCAGAAGTGTCTTTGGGGTACGGTGGATCTGAAGGTTCGATCGGTGCCCTAGGAGGGTCCAATGGGGACTTCTCCGGCTCCTTTTCCAGGAAGTACCAGCTCTTATGCTGATTTGTTTAAAGAAGATTCTCCTCCGAAGAATGCCGAAGCCCAAAAGATGGCATATAAAAAGCTCTTCACGACTGCTGGGAATAGGTCTTCAGCACGTCGTGTGAATGGTTGTTTGTCGCAGGCCAAATCTAGGCCAAAAATCGTCATTGAGCCCAGCATGGTTGAAGAGTCAGTCCTCTATAGAGCTAACCATGATTTAATCTACAAGTTCATGGGTATTCGCCCTTCCCTGAGCTTTCTGCATTCTTGGATCCGCCAGAACTGGGAGCCCCATAGTGAGTATTCATTGTGGTTTATTAGTAATGGTTATTTTATTGTCATCTTCTCGGCTCTAGTCGATAGAAATAAGGATTTCGAGTCGGAGAAGAAAAACCATGGCCCGACAGGGCTATTTGTTCAATCATGGAGGGTAGGATTCGATCCTCGTGTTGAACCTACTGCTGTCCTAGTGTGGATTCGACTATATTCTCTTCTAATGGAATTTTGGGGTGAGCAGGTATTGGCAATGATTGGCAATTTGATTGGTAGACATCTGGGTGTTGCCAGAGACACTATTGAAGGGAGCATGGCGGTGTATGCTCGAATATGTGTGGAGATGGATCTCAGCCAGCCTTTGTCGACAGATTTGGAAATTGAATTGGCAGGTCTTTCCTAGATTCAATAGCTGGACTATGAGGCCCTACCCTTTAGATGTAGGGTTTGCCACAAGCATGGACATTTGGCCCGTTTCTGTCCTATTAGTATGAATGCCAATATGGAGGCCCCTTCAGGAATGCCAAACCTGCCTAAAGAGGATAAGGCTGCACCTAATAAAGATCCTATTACCACCAGTCAGGGCCAGGAATGAAAAGGATTGAAAATCCAACTAAGTGTTCTATTATTTACAAAACATTATATAGGCACTAATGGCCCAAAATACATAACCAACCCATGAAATCATGGATTTGATTCAATACGCTTCAACCAAAAGCTACAAAGGTGCAAAGGAGAATGCACGTAAACTTCTAAGTTAAGATTGCTAACTAGAAGATCCATTTTAGCTAACTTGAAGCACACACTTCCTACTTTGAGTTCACACTTGCTAACTAACACTCTAAAAGACAACTAGAAGACAACTAGTGCCCACAAGTGCATGTGAGAAAGAGACTCACTTACAATATGAATTTGCTAGAAATAAACTAAGCAAACCTAAGCTAGGAACTACTAGAGGGGTCATATGAAAGATCTAACATCAATCCTCATCATGCCTCCCCACAATAGAAGCATTGGACTCCAATGCTTTCAAAAGAATAGGAAAGTCACGGGACATCTGATGAAAAGAAATCCAACGAGCCTGATGCGGCAGCTGTCCTCGTCGAGCCACAAGATATGAGGTGGTAGACCCCTGGCGAGTCTGTCGAGTCTTCGTGTCATAGATCTGATCTGCATCCAATGGTAAGCGTAGCTTCGAGAACCACATCCACAGGATGACTGATAGCTGGTGCAGTCTCTAATGTAGAGTCAAAGTACAACTTCAAGAGATCTACATTGACGACGTCATGAATTCCCAAGTGTGCGGGAAGATCAAGGCGGAAAGCATTCTCGGACACTTGCTGAAGAATAGTATAAGGCCCATAGCGAATTGGTTTGATTTTGCTATGAGTCTTATCAGTGAAACGCCGCTTGTCAAGATGCAACCAAACTTTATCACCAACCTGAAAAGGATGAGGAATTCGATGTCGATCCATGGCCTTTTTCTGTTGCTGCTGTGTCTTTTGCAAAATCTCAACCACCTTTGATTGAAGATTGTGCAAGTGTTGAACAAATGAGTGTGCCTTGTCTTGCTCCTTCTGAAGATGTGAAGTGACAGGAGAAGGCAAAGACAAAGGTAACTCATAAGGTGCCAAGGGCTGAAATCCCATACAAACTTCAAAGGGTGAATGACCTGTAGAAGAGTGTAGGGCCCTATTATAGGCATGTTCAATATGCGTGAGACTCAAGTCCCACTTTTCCGGTGAAGCGTGATGATAGATTCGCAAACTTTGCACAAGTGTACGGTTTACCACTTCGATCCGCCCATCGGAACTGCGGATGATAGGCGGTAGAAAAGTTAAGGGAAACTCCCAAAATCTTCCACAAAGAATGCCAAAAGTGACCCACAAAGCGTGAATCACGATCCGAGATAATGCTGGTAGGTAGACCAAAGGAACGCCAAATGCTTGTCAAAGAAAAATTGAGCTAAGTCTGATGCAGAACTTGTCTTGCGGCATGGAATAAACTTAGCCATTTTGCTGAATCTGTCAACCACCACGAACACACAATCATGTTGGCGCACTGTCATAGGAAAACCACTAACCAAGTCCATGGAAATGCTTTCCCAAGGACGGGAAGGAATGGGCAAAGGCATGCCTAAGCCAAACTTTCTATTAGCTGGTTTTGAGCGACAACAAACTGCACACTGTTTGAGAAATCTCAACACATCCCTCTGCATTTTTGGCCAATAGAAAAATCGTTGCAAATGATGAAGTGTTTTATGCTTCCCAAAGTGACCACCATAAAGTGTAGAATGAGCTTCCTTAAGAAGTGACACTCTAGGCTCACAAGGAACACAAACCTTGTCCAATTTGTAAAGAAGTCCTTCTTTGATGTAGAAATCTTGGAAAGGACGCAAATTGGAAGAAGAAGGCTTACTCACTTGCTCAAATATTTTTCCAAAATCAGGATCCTGAGAATACTGATTAGGCCAAGTCTGAAATCCCAAGTGCGAAGTGGACATAACTGTTAAGGCAAGAGCGGCTGGAGGCCTACTCAAACAATCAGCAACAGTATTACTCTTCCCCTTTTTGTACTTGATCACCAAGTGAAATTGTTGGAGGTAAGAGGCCCACTTCATATGTCTTGATTCTTCAATTTTACTTTGAGATTGTAAAAACTTGAGAGGCATATGATCAGTGTGTACTACCGTATCTTTTCCCAAAAGATAGTGTCTCCAATACTTAATGGCTTGAACTAAAGCATACAACTCCTTGTCATATGTAGAATAGTTCAACTTAGCAGCAGAAAAAGTTTCTGAATGATAAGCAACTGGATGACCATTCTGTTTGAGCACAGCTCCTAAGGCAACTTTAGAGGCATCTGTTTCAATCTCAAAAGGTTGAGAAAGGTCAGGTAAAGTTAACACAGGTGTTGTACACAATTTCTTTTTGAGTTTCTCAAAGGCAACTTCTTGGCTTTTCTCCCAATGAAATGGAGTTTTGGACTTAGTGAGATAATGCAATGGAGCTGCAAGGGTGGAATATTGAGGAATGAACTTGCGATAAAAATTCGCAAGTCCTAGGAAACTCCTTAACTCGGTGAGAGTTGTAGGAGGGGACCACTTAAGCAAAACATCAACTTTTAGGGGATCTACCTGAATTCCACTCTCACTAATCACATAGCCAAGGTAAGAAACCGAAGTATTGCCAAAAGAACACTTGGAAGAGTTGGCATATAATTGATTCTTCACAAGAAGATCAAGGGTTTGTTGGATATGCCTAAGGTGTTCCTCCCAAGTTTTTGAGAAAATCAATATATCATCAAGATATATAATGACAAATTTGTCAAGGACTTCACGAAATACATCATTCATCAACCTCATGAAGGTTGCAGGAGCATTAGTAAGACCGAAGGGCATGACCAACCATTCAAAGAGGCCCATCTTCGTCTTGAAATCTATCTTCCATGTATCCTCAGCTTGGATACGCACTTGATGATATCCACTTTTGAGATCTATTTTTGAAAAGAACTTAGCTCCTTGAAGCTGATCTAATAAATCATCAATACGGGGTAAGGGATATCTATTCTTCACAGAAATTCTGTTCAAAGCATGAAAATCAATGCATAATCTCCAAGTGCCATCTTTCTTAAGAACTAACAAAATAGGTGAGGCACAAGCAGAAGTACTTTCCTTAATGAAACCCTTAGACAACAAATCTTCTATTTGCTTTTTTATTTCTTCATTTTGCAAAATAGATTGTCTATACATGGGAGCATTAGGAAGAGAAGAACCTGGAATTATTTCAATGTTGTGATTAATTGTGCGAATTGGAGGAAGAGACTTTGGCTCCTGAAATATGTGTGAATAACTTTGCAATATTTTATCCATTGAAGAGTGTTGCTTTGTAATGGATGTAGATGTAGAAGTGTTTTGAGAGCGAATGAAAATTAGAGCAACATCACCACCTTTCTTAATTACTCTTTTCGTTTGCTTGGAACTTAGAATGATATTAGGAGTGTTGGTGCTTTTAATGAGAAAGACCTTACCATATTTTTGAAGTGTGTAGGTTCTTTTAAAAGCATCATAAACAGCTCTCCTATCATACTCAAAAGGTTGTCCAAGCAAAATCCCACAACAATCCATAGGAGTCACATCACAAGTGACTTGATCTATGAACTCGTGGGCCAAGTGCAAATTTTAAAGTGCAAGTGTGAGTGATTTCTGAGCCTCTTCCACTATCCTTCCAACCCAAAGAATAAGGTTGAGGATGAGGCTCCATAGGTAACTTCAAACGCTCGACAATGGACCTCGCAATTAGATTTTTCTGCGAGCCATTATCCACTATACAATCAGTTGCAAAGTTGTGAAGTAAGTGGGCTCGAGTGATGAACAAAGCATCACGAGCCCCATCTGAAGAACTTACATTTACTAAGGTAACTTCATTAAGCTTACCTCGTAATTCCGTATATACTCTACTCTCTCCTACAGACTCAAGGGGACCCTTGGAAGCATCCTCCTCTTGAGTAGTAATCACTAAACTCTTCTTTTTGAGCTTAAAGCAATCAGCTTTCTCATGCCCTTTCTTCTTACAATAATTGCAGAATTTCTTAGAAGAAGAAGATGAAGATTTAGAAGAAGAAGAAGAAGGAGTAGAAGTGGAAGGGGAAGGAGAAGAAGGAGATGGAGAAGACACATTCTTCTTTTGAGCAAAATTCTTCTTTTGTGAGAAAGAATTATTCCCTTTTGATGAGTTTGCAACCACTTGAGTAACAGGTGTGCGGAATGCCTGCGATTGCGCCTTGAACTTGTCCTCCGCAAGCTGCGCCTGGTTGAAAACTTGATCCAATGTTTCCATAGAAACAAACATTAGTTCCCTGTACAAATGCTCCAACAAGCCACTTTGAAACTTGAGAATCAAACCTGGAACATCATCCTCCACATTCACAAGTATTCTGAACCTGTTAAATTGGAAAATATATTCTTGTACAGACATATTAGTACCTTGGCGAAAACGAAACCATTTAATAACCAATTCTCTAGAATAATTTGAAGGATAGAAATTGGTCTTAAGACATTGTACAAGCTCATCCCATGTGGTGAGTTCTTGTCCTCGTTTTGTTCCACAAGTACTTTGGCTAAGCCAGAAAGTTTAAGCTTAGCATAAGGCACTACATCATCTTCTGAAAGTTGAGAAAAAGCAAACCAAGAACTCATGTCAAGAATCCAACTATTCAAGACATCAGGGTTCCTGGATCCATCATACAATGGAACTTCACAACGAACTCTCAAACGAGAATCGTGAGCAGAAGTTGAGGCATTATGCAAAGAAATGTCATTTACCTTCATGGCAAGATTGCCAAGGACTTCTGCCATTGTAGTGTCATTAGCCTTATCTGCCAAAGTGTTTACAACATGGGCCAATTCTGCCACTTGGGCAGCCAAGTCAGAAGCCATGTGTTCTCGGGTATAAGCCAGAAGTAAAGTTTAAGAAAGCACTAAATCAAGGAAGTACAATGCAAATTTCCTTGTTACAATGGAGTGCTGCTTAAAATGGAAAATTTACTCCTAAGGCTATCAATTTTGAAATTTTTAAACTAATATAAAGTGCAAAATTAACATTTATTAATTTAAAAATAACTTAATCAAAAATTAAATTTCAATTAATCAAAAGATTAAAGAATTTAATTAAGTTATTAAAAATTAAATTAATAAAATAAAATTTTAACATGCAACTTTAAAATAGTAAAAATTTAAAATTTTACAATAAATTTACCCTTTCTCTGTTGTTAAACTGGACAAAAACTACAGTGCATGAAAATTTTGCATGCTCCCAATTTGTCCTCTGCACGCTTCTCGAGGCACAAATTTCAGGGATAGTGGTGCAGTTTTCGACAGAGGAAAAAAAAACTCTGGTGCGAGCTCCCAAGCTGCGCACCCGTGCGGCTGCCTCTGAGCGCCGTCGTCGGCACTGCCAAAGGACAGCGTAGCCAGGCCTCCTGCCTGGCTACGACGTTGTCACTTCAACGATCGGGTCAAGTCGCTCGACCTGACGATAACAGCTGTCGAGCCAGCTGACCACGACGACGATCAACGTCTGTCGAGCCGCATCGACCCCAGTCGTCGGGCGGCAGACCTGTCGCTACCAGCAGACAGCGCGGGCGGAAGGCCGACGCGCCGTCGGCTGTGACAGCGCGCGCTGTCACGCCTAACAGAAATGTCAGGCGTCAACCTGACGTTGTCAGCCGATGCGCTTCGGGCCTCAGCCGCAGTGCTGTCATGGGACAGCCTCGGCCCAGCCTGATGCTGTCGTGCCGGACAGCGCCGAAACGACAGCCGAAGGCTGTCGGCTGCCGGCCCTCGGCTGCCCCCTGCCGCAAATACGCGTCGGGGATGCCAAAAATTTGCTGGTCGGCCGCCTGCCGAACGCAGCCGAAGGCTGCCGAAGCTGCCGAATGCAGCCGAGGTGGGCCGAGTGCTGCAAAATGTTAAAATAAAAATGCTTTTTTTTTTTTTTTACAATAAATACAGCAACAACAAATATATTATTAAAATAATATATAGAATAAATTTAAAGCTTTTCTATAACAAATTGAAAAAAATTATAAATTAACCAGGGGGGTTAATCTAAAATTTGAAAAACTTTAAATTATGCAAATGTGAGCAACCAGCTCCCACCAGTAGCTCTCCTTTCAAGATCCGGTCGACACACGACCAGCGTTTGAAAGGCACCCAGATCTAAGTCGACACACGACCTAGCTTTGGAAGTCCTCCTGGAGCTCTTCAGTACTCAAAAATGGGGGGGGCAGCAGGGTCAAAAGGCTCCCTAATCCTAATTGGACCGTAGCTACGATCCAATCCCTTCCAAGGATCAGTATATGAAGAACTCTGGGGCAAACTTTTCCTATACTTCTTAAGCATAAGCAAAAAGTTGGATCGAGGGGTTTGTCGGCGAAGGAACTTCCTTCTCCGAATGGTTTTCAAGCTCCCTTTGGGCTTAAACCTAGTCCTCAATGAGAATACGTTTCTCATAATATTTCTATCTCCTATCCTCTCACCTCACAAGCCCTAGTGCAAACATGAACTAGGCTCTGATACCAATGAAAAGGATTGAAAATCCAACTAAGTGTTCTATTATTTACAAAACATTATATAGGCACTAATGGCCCAAAATACATAACCAACCCATGAAATCATGGATTTGATTCAATACGCTTCAACCAAAAGCTACAAAGGTGCAAAGGAGAATGCACGTAAACTTCTAAGTTAAGATTGCTAACTAGAAGATCCATTTTAGCTAACTTGAAGCACACACTTCCTACTTTGAGTTCACACTTGCTAACTAACACTCTAAAAGACAACTAGAAGACAACTAGTGCCCACAAGTGCATGTGAGAAAGAGACTCACTTACAATATGAATTTGCTAGAAATAAACTAAGCAAACCTAAGCTAGGAACTACTAGAGGGGTCATATGAAAGATCTAACATCAATCCTCATCAAGGAAGCTCAGAGAGAGGGTTTTGAACAGCCTAGAAGAAAAATACGGACAAAGAAAAAGGAGGGAAAGGAGCAATCTCATCTCAGGCCTGCCAATAGGTATGAGATTTTTAAGTCATTGGTTGATGAAGAGGATCAATCTATGGAGGGCTTGGAGGGTTTCAAGGAAACTTCTATTGTTCCCAGGCAACTCCCCCTCTCATCTTCTCCCGTCATACAGCAGGTAGTTGATCCCTCTGAGATATCATAGCCAGTGTGTTCTGGTGCCTTAGTAGTCCATAACCAGGAGCAGACAGTATCTCAGGATGTTCGCATGGGGATAGCAGAGAAGAACATGGAAAGGTCATCTTTGGGGATAACCCAGGTAGAAAAAAAATCAAAAAATAGCAATTCTTAGGGAGCAGGTAGAAGATCCAATAAGGAGTTGCTAGCAGCCCAGGGAGACAAATTGATCATGGGAGGATCGGTGAGGACAATTGACTCTTATTGCTCCCAGGGTGACCCATGATTATACAATCTTAGAATGTGAGGGGTTTAAATAGAAGAACCCATCAATCTGATGTTCAAAGATTATTAGAGAATAGCAATACTGATTTTTTGCTTTTACAAGAGACTAAGATGTCTTTGGATCTTATGTCTAAAATAGTCAACAGAATTTGGAGGGGTGCTGGTCATATGGATGTGGCTGCCCAAGGTGCCTCAAGGGGGATTGTTACTCTGTGGAACTCTCTGGAATGGTCTGCAATAGAACACCTTGCCTGGAGGGGTGTTCTCACTTCTATTTTTAGGAATAATGTCTCTGTGGAATTCGTTCTAATCACTAACTTTTATGGATCTCAAAACCTAGAGGGTCAGAGGCGGCGGTGGAAGGCTGTGCATGACATGCGAGCATCAAGGGAAGATCTAGACTGGATTATAGCGGGGGAATTTAACGCTAAATTATCTTCTAGAGACCAGGAAGGGGGAACACCTCTTTTGGATCCAGGGGACCGTTTCATGATTGCTCAAGTCCAGGATTTGCACTTAGTGGATATTAAATGTCCTGGAAATAACTTCACTTGGACTAATAAAATGCGGGAGCCACATAGTAGGAAGGTGAAGCTAGATCACTTTCTGATTTTAGAGGAGGCGTTTGTAAAATGGAATATCAATTTTCAGATTTTGGCAGGCCCTGTTTCTGATCACTATCCTATTCTGTTGGAAGGTGGGACTAGGATGGGGCACCATCACAAACCTTTCAGATTTGAGAATTTCTGGCTTCAAAGAGAAGAACTTCGGGAGAAAATCCCACAGTGGTGGGAAGAAGGCCGCCCAGCTTATGGGAGAGCAATTTTTAGAATCCACAAACAACTTCAATATGTCAAAACTCAGTTGAAGTATTGGAGGCATTCTAATAAAACTGACTTCCAGGCCCAAAGAGCTCCGTTGGTGGCCCGCTAGGATGAGGTCCAAAAATAGTTCAGAGAAGGAGTAATAACTGACCAACTCAAAGTTGAGGATGATGCCTTGCGTACAGCGGTTGAGGACATTGACAACCGAGGAGGAGATCTATTGGAAGTAGAGAGCAAGAACCTCCTGGTTATTAGAAGGGGATAGAAATACAAAATTCTTTCATCGGATTGCTTGTGCTCAAAGACGGATGAATAAGATGGAGGTCCTTCAAGATGAGAACGGTCATTCCTTTGATACTCTTCCAGGTATACATTCCCATGCTATGGATTATTTTTCTAAGCTTTTTAAGGAAAGTGTGGTTCAAGATGTAGAGGCCCAAAATGAAGTTATTTCTGTCATACCTGCTATTATTTCGAAGGATGAAAATCAGGCCCTCCTCAAACCCATTGATAGGGATGAATTGAAAACTGTGGTCTTTGGAATGAGCACTTGGTAAAACTCCTGGTCCAGATGGCTTCCCAATTGAGTTCTTTCAGGCTTTTTGGGATTGCTTAGAGGAAGATGTAAGGGTTGTTGTTGAAGAGTCTAGAGAAAATAAGAGAATGCTTAAAGCTATAAACCACACGTTCATTACCTTGATTCCAAAAGGGGAGGAGGGGGTTCATATTTCAGATTATAGGCCTATTGCCTTATGTAATGTGTTGTACAAAATAATCACAAAGGTAATGGTTGAGCGCCTAAAACCTCTTCTTCACAACATTATCTCCTCTGAGCAAGGGGGCTTTGTTGAGGGACGGCAGATTCTGGATGGGGTGGTTGTGGCCCAGGAAGCAATCCATTCAATGCACACTTCTGGTAATAAAGGGATGTTCATTAAATTGGACATGTCAAAGGCTTATGACAGGGTTGAATGGAGTCTCCTGGCTAAAATGATGGCAACCTTCGGCTTCTCTCAGGGTTGGATTGAGTGGATCATGAGTTGTGTCTCTTCCCCGACTTACTCTGTGCTTATCAAGGGCCTTCCTTCGCAACCTTTTGGAGCTTCTCGGGGTCTACGCCAGGGGGATCCCTGTTCCCCTTATCTTTTTCTCATTCTGGCTGAAGGTCTTGGCAGACTTTTCTTGAGGAGAAGACAGAAAGGCAGATTATTGGGTATTAGGGTGGGGGATGAAGTTTTATCGCACCTACAGTTTGTGGATGACACTGGTTTGATGGGAGTGGCCAGCATCAGGGAAGCAAGAACGATTAGGGATACTCTTAATGTCTATCTCGGGGCTACTCAACGGGTCATTAATGACAAGAAATCCAAAGTGGTCTTTTTTAATCTGGAGCAAAGGCTTCAGAACAGAATTTTAGAAATCCTGGGATTCACTAGGACTTCTCTCCCTGTGGTTTACTTGGGGATCCCCTTGCACTTCAAGAAGCTGAAATTAGACACTTGGAGGAATTTGTTGGAGTGTATCAAGGACAGAATTAATCACTGGTCTCACAAGTGGTTAAGTTATGGTGGCAGATTAACGTTCTTACGGTCAATCATTCAAGCCATGCCAATCTACAAATTTTCTATCCTGGTTGCCCCGCTTACAATATGGAAAGAGTTGGACGGGATGGCTAGGAAGTTTTTGTGGGAAGGAGCTAAGGGAGAGAGAAAGTGGGCCTTAGTGGGCTAGGATAAAGTCACCCGACCCAAGGTAAAAGGTGAGGTTGGGACTGAGAGGATCCAAGTTAAATAATCAAGCCTTGGGTGGAAAGTTGTACTTGGAGGTGGATTTCCCAACCAACTTCCTTATTCAGTAGAATCCTAACTAGTAAATATTTGGGTCAAGTTAACCCCAATGAGGTGGGCCGTTTCCCTTTGGATGGTACTTGGATCCTTAGTGTGGCAAGATCTCAAGCTAGGATCTCAGGTTATTAAAGACCAATTGTTTTGGAAAGTGGGGAGAGGGGAGAAGGCTCGTTTTTGGACCGATTCATGGGATCAGTACCCACCCATCATTGTTGAATTCCCCGAGTTACTTCCAATAAAATCTGCCATAGAAACCAAGGGTTGGGTCCAAATTGAAAGTTATTTCAACACTACTCGGCTGGGGGAGTATAAGTTTAAGAAGTTTAAGAGGTTGGAGGAGTGGCCAATTCCAATCCCCTCGGAGTTGGCACCCATCTTGACCAAAATCTTGACAGAAAGGTTTCTCACGGGGAGAGACGAGGAGGATGAATTAGCTTGGGGCTATGGGAGCCTTGGTGTTTATACGGTGAAGGACGGATATGACAAGATCCTCCCAGAGCCTCCCCCCATTCTTATCCGGTTGAGGATTGGAGAAAGATTTGGCACTCCAAGGGCTGGCCGAAAGTAAACTTTTTTGCTTGGCAGTTTATGCACAATGGTATTCTCACTTTTGACAATCTCAGATGTAGAGGAATCATCGGCCCTTCTCAATGTGTTTTATGCCACAAGAACGAGGAAACAACTGATCACCTGATGTTTGAGTGCCCTTTCACGCGTCAGATTTGGAAGCGATGGTTCTCTCACTATAAAATCCGAGGTTAATGGTGACATGAATCGGACTAATATTTGGGAAAGATGGAAGCGGGGTAGATTTAAATCCAAAGCTCTTCAAATTGGGTGGGAGCTTGGCTTATACTTCATTTGGTGGCAAGTGTGGTTGGAGAGAAATGCTAGAATTTTTAGAGAAACCTTTTCCTCGCTAGATGGAGTTTGGCAGGTCATACGGAGCAAAGTCACAAAAACTGTTGTCGTCTACGCTAAAGAGGAAACTCAGGTTGGTCCTGGGCCAATGGAAGAGGGAGTTGAAAAGCAAGAGGGACGAGGACAGAGCCAGTTGGAAACCACCCCCAGAAGGCTGGATTAAAATCAATACTGATGGTGCTGCAAAGGGCAATCCGGGTAGTGCCAGAATTGGCATGGTCTGCCGAAATCATGAGGGATCAGTGCTCTATTGGGAACTGCGGGGCTTGGGTCGAGCCACAAATAATGAAGCAGAAGCCATTGCTATCAAATTTGCTTCTATTTGGGCGATTACTCGGGGCCACGGGAGGATAATTCTTGAATCTGATTCTCAAATTCTAGTTGGAGCTCTAGACTACATGAGGAACTTTGCGTTGAAAGCTTGGAGGTTGAGGATTCTGGTCTCTCAAATCAAGGAATTATGGAGGGAATTAGATGATGTGATTCCAGTTTATGTGAGCAGAGATTTAAACAAAGCGGCCGATTTCCTGGCTAAGATGGGTGCTGAGAAAGAGGTAGGGGTGCGATTTGCACAGTGACATGCCTATTGAAGATGAGGTGATTAGGCAGGGCCTTGAAAGATCCTTGAGCCAATGATCAAAGAAAAAGCTAAGGGTGGTTTTTGTCATGATTTCGCGACCTGTTGCGCCATCGCGGCCATTGGAGGTAAGTTGTCGCGATATCGCGACATGTTGCGCCGTCGCGGCCGTTGGAGGAAAGTTGTCACGATATCGCGACATGTTGCGCCGTCGCGGCCGTTGGAGGAAAGTTGTCGCGATATCGCGACATGTTGCGCCGTCGCGGTCGTTGGAGGAAAGTTGTCGCGATATCGTGACATGTTGCGTCGTCGCGATTGTTGGAGGAAAGTTGTCATGATATCGCGACATGTTGCATCGTCGTGGTTGCTGGAGAAAAGTTGTCGCGATATCGCGACATGTTGTGCCATCGCGACCATTGTGGGAAAGTTGTCGCGATATCGTGACATGTTGCGTCGTCGCGACCGCTGGAGGAAAGTTGTCACGATATCGCGACATGTTGCGCCATCGCGATCGTTGGAGAAAAGTTGTCGCGATATCGCGACATGTTGCGCCGTCGCGGCCGCTATGGGAAAGTTGTCACGATATCGTGACATGTTGCGCCGTCGCGGCCAAGGGAGGAAAGTTGTCGCGATATCGCGACATGTTGCGCCGTCGCGGCCACTGGAGGAATTGGTCGCGATATCGCGACATGTTGCGCCGTCGCGGCCAAGGGAGGAAAGTTGTCGCGATATCGCGACATGTTGCGCTGTCGCGGCCGCTGGAGGAAAGTTGTCATGATTTCGTGACGTGTTGCGCCGTCGCGGCCGCTGGAGGAAAGTTGTCGCGATATCGCGACATGTTGCTTCGTCGCGGCCAAGAGAGGAAAGTTGTCGCGATTTCGCGACATGTTGCTCCGTCACGGCCAAAGGTGGAAAGGTGTCACGATTTCGTGACATGTTGCTCCGTCGTGGCCAAGGGAGGATTGTTGTCGCGATTTCACGACAGGTTGAATTTTTGCGGTCAGAGGAGTCTTGTGTCGCGATTTCACGACTTGTAGCTTTTTCGTGGCCAAAGGTGAAGTTGGTGTTTGCTGCGAGATTTCGCGACAAGTTGTTGTAACAGACCAATCAGCTCCCTCAGCTAGCTTGGTATTGGTTCAAGAGATTTGGCTCCATTGCAAATCTTCCTCTTCTCTTGTAATCATGTGCTTTCATTGTTTTCGGTTGGGATGTGTCTACTCCCAATTGTAACTGATCTTTGTTTTAATACAAGTTTTTTTCAATTTTTTCAAAAAAAAAAAATAGTTAACTCTTGAGTTTTTTTTTTTAAGTTGTTTTATCTATTCTTGTTTTAACTAGAGTGTATTAATCTTTCAAATAAATATTTTTACCAGTTACAAGGCATTGCTCCCATTGAATTCTTGTACTAAACACATACCTGGATCAATCTGAAGTGCCTCCTTTGAGAGTTTATCTGCTTCCCTATTTAGTTCTCTATAAATATACCAAAAAGTAAAAGCTTCACTTTGATTCACAACTTCTTTTATTTGAGAGAAGATGAGTTGTAGAATCATGTTTTCCATCCTAAAAAACACTAAACATTCAGTTTATTACCACTTGCGAGTCTCAGTAAATTTGAATTTTTTTATTCCTTTTGATTTTGCCAACTGAACCAACAATTTGAGAGCCATAATTTCAGCATAATTATTAGAACCTTCTTCCAATTCAACCTTGAATTTAAAATAATGAGAGTCAAAAAAATATAGTAATCCTCCTACTCCATAAACTCTAGGTACCCCTTGTCTAACCCCATCAAAAAAATCCTAGGCCCTTGATTTATCAATCTTTGGAGGGATGATTTGTCTGTTTACCTTTGTTGTTGCCAAAACCTTATAGTTTTTGAAACTGCCAATGATTTGGGCAGAGACCTGCCAAGTAGGCTTCTCTTGTTCCAAAATAATTAAAGCATTTCTAGTTAACTATACTCCCCAAGACACAAACAGTGGAAGAGCTATAAAAATCTTGTGAGAACTATTTTCAAACCAATATTTTTTTTTTTGGTAAGTAGTGTTTGTATTTACAGCGGGTTTTAACAAGGATCCCAAAACCTGATTACATAAGCAATGGGCCTAGGGCATCAATCCCTTGAAACTGAACACCAAAATAGAAATCTCGCCCAGCGGTAACAGTAAGCATGAAACAATCCCTCTCAGCGGGAAACAAAAAAATAAGAAAGAAAGTAGTTTTGGAGATCTCGCCCAGCGGGGAGTAGCCAAAAACCACCATCGAGAAGATCCCGCCCAACAGGAAGCAAAGAAAAACCATTACAATAAAATCCCGCCTCGCGGGAAGCAGTCAAAACCACCATAAACAGTCTTGCCTAGCGGGAAGCAACAGGGAAATCCCGCCATCCGGGAAACCAGCAAAAAATAAAGGATCCCGCCTCACGGGAAAACCGACGGATTTGGCGGATCCCGCCCTATGGAGAAACCATCCCGCCCACCGGGAAAACATTTCGTTCAGCGAGAGCCATCCTGCAGGAAGCCGACAGCTAGCACAGAGAGGATCCAGCCCATCAGGAAGTGACCAGAGAGTTGCACCACAAGGAACCCGCCCCAGGAAAACAGCAGAGGATCCCAGAGAGCGGGGACCAAGAATCCCGTCCAAGCACAGAGCCCGTCGAGGATTCACAAGAAAAAGGGGGAAGCTGTCCAAACCCTAAACCGTCACCTCCACCGCATCGAGAAACGCAGGGGACCAGATCCACGCGAATAACCTGCAAAAAACCCCAGGGGGAAACCTGAGGGAAAAAGGGAAGGGATCCCCAACCAAACAAGGATCCCTGGGAAGCACCAGTCTGAAAAAACAACCAAGGAAACCCTAGCCGGCCGGGAGGGGCGCATATAGTGGAGAAGGATCTCCCCTAGGAGATCATCTGCAAACAACCACTCTCCGGGAGGGATGACCTGGGTTGAGCCAGGGACTAGGCAGGAACCAGGAGCCATGGGAGGGGGAGCAGGGGAGGGACAGAGCCCTCCCCTCTCTACTTTCTTCCCTCTCCAAAATTGAACAGTTTTAACTCAATATCTCTTCAAACCAATATTTTAAGCACTCTCCTAATGAATCTTATTGCCATCCTATAGGAATATTTAACTGTGCTATAACCTCCCTCTAAACCTGTCTAGTAAAGGAGCAAGCAACCAGTAAATGATCAATTGTTTCATTGTTTGACTTACATAAATGACACCTTCCTAGACCATTCCAATTCTTCTTCTATAAAACCTCCTATGTTAGAACCTTATTTTTTATGGCAAGCCATAGGAAAAGTCTTGTCTTCAATGGGGCTTTCTCCTTCCAAAGTGTTTTCCACCACCATGTTGGATTGTCATTGCTATCTTCCAAGAGTCTTATACCCCGACTTTGGAGTGTACTCCCCCATAGCTTCATTCTTTGTCCAGACTAATTGATCAATTTTCTATTGCAACTTGATATGTTCAGCTTTAAGTCTTTCCACATATTTTTCCCACTGGTGAGCCTCTTAGCCCTTAAGCCCTAACACTATTGCTTCCTTCCATCCCTGACTCCAGTTTTTAGAATATTCTAGGTTAGCTACTTGGGCAAGATTTCCAATCCCTTGTGCTCTTAGGGTATGAATTATATTATTTGGCAGTTTGTGCATATCACCACAACCTATCCAAGGGCCTAATCATAGTCTTATCCTTGAACCATCCCCTATTTTCCAAGTAAGCTAATCACCAACAATATAAAATACCTAAACCATTGCCTTCAAACAGATTGAAACATTACGTGCTTGCTTAATTAGGGCCATTATCCACTCCTCAATTGTGAGTGGATCTAAATACTTTTCATGTATAATCTTATTCCATAAGCCTTCCTTTGATATTATCTTCCAAACATGCTTTGTTGCTAGAGCCTTGCTAAATAGGAAGATGCTCTTAATTCCATATCCTCCATTTTCCTTGGGCTTAGCTAAGGATTGCCATTTAGCCAAGGGAATACCTTCCCTTTCCCTTTTCCCTGTCCATAAGAATCTATAGCTTAATTGTCTATTTTTTTCCAAAACTCCCTTTGGTAAATGAGCCAAAGATTGCCAATATAGTAGTATTCCCTCCAACACATACTTGATCAAAGTCAATCTCCCCCCCAAAGAGAACCATTTGTTGCACCAAATATTAATTCTTCCTTCCACCTTCTTTATCAACCAATTCCAATCTTGCTTAGTGTAGTCATTAGGTATAAAAATACCCCAGATATTTAAACCCTATTGAAGATCAAATCTGTCAAAGAGGAAAATTTGACCTATTGTTATGGTTTGATTCTGATTCACACAATTAAAATAAATGGTTGACTTATGTGCATTAATCTACTTACCTGTTACGAGACAAAAAAGATCTAAAGGTTGTTTTAACTTCTCTGCAGCTCTTACTGTTCCATTTGTGAAAAGGAGAACATCATCTACAAAAAGTAGATGGGTGACTTCCATTGTTCTACCTATTTTAATTTCCTTTATTGCTCCTTCTCTCTTTGCTTCTATAATACACCTACTTAATCCCTCAACTACCAAAAGAAATAATAGTGGTGACAAGGGACAACCTTATCTAATACCCCGAGAAACTTTGAAGAACTGAGAGGCTGACCCATTAACCGAAACTACTGCTTTAAAATATCCTAAACCATAATGACAAATTTTCTCAGTTCCATGATGTATTTCAACTAAAACTACACCCCAGGTGTTGGCAGAAGCATCTGTATACAATATTTTATTTCCTATACCATGCAGAGCTAAGGGTGGTAGATGTGCAAACATCCCATAATCCAGTTCACCATTTGCACACAGAACCCAATATGAGTAAGTATCATTCTTAAACATAGTCAATTTACTTTGTCAAAAGCCTTGGAGAGATCTAACTTCATCACCATTGCTGATAGTTTCGTTGATTTTATGGTATGAAGACTTTCGTGAGCAAAATTTTTTTTTGTCATGTAGGAAATCAAATTACTTAATAAATATAAAAGCATAAAAAAAACCTTTCAATTCTTGAAACAATTATTTTTTGGTATGATTATATACACAATTACCCCAAAACGTAACCTTAATTCATCAAAGGAAAAAGGATTATCATTTTTTTAAATAAAAACAAGGAAGATAGAATTGAAAACTGTACGCTTATTCTAGTCTACTTGAAGTTGTGAAGGAATCTAGAATAAGAGTTTATTAACCTAATAAATAAAATAAATTAATCCGCGAATAAACCTCCACGATGGCATTTTGATATGACATCATACCACGAGGTCAAACATATGCCTTGGTCTTTCAACTACGCGTAAAGTAATAAGAGTTTATTAACCTAATAAATAAAATAAATTAATCCGCGAATAAACCTCCACGATGGCATTTTGATATGACATCATACCACGAGGTCAAACATATGCTTTGGTCTTTCAACTACGCGTAAAGTACTTTATGTGGATTTCAAACCTGAATAGAAAGGGGTAGTTAGTGTTCTTAGCATAACAAAGAGTGTGAATAAAATTTACTGCAGAATTCCCATTTTTCCAATTTCGACCCTTATTTGAAGCCAAGCTCTTTTTTCGCTACTATGACACATGATAACTTCTCCTCCTGTAGTGCATAGTGAACCTAACCACGGACCTGTTATATCTTTAATATATTTAGTTTATATTAAATATTAATTTTGTTAATAATTTATTAAGTGATTAGTTTAAAGGCAGGTATTAAGAGTTATAATTATATACATATATAATTTATAGATAATATTTATTAATTAATATATTTATATCTTTTTAAATAGAATGTATATTGAATTTTGTATGTATTTTAAATAATATATATATTTAAAGTAAGGTGAAGTATAATGTGTGGCATAATTAGGGGTCACACTTCTTGAGGGTACAACGGAGTTTCTTTGTGATTTGAACTTGGATAATAGTCCAATAAGGTTTCCTAAGGTTTCCTTGTGATTTGAACTTGGATAACCTGAATAATAGTCCAACGACATACCATTAGAGTGTCCCTAAGGAATGGTAATAGATATATTAGTTTATTATAAATGATATTATAGGCATGCTCTCTTGAACCTATGGTTCAACGTTTAATCATTGACCAATTTTTTTTCGGGGGGCTTGTAGTTAGTTTATGGCAAGACATTTTTAACTTATGGATTTTTTTCAAATGTATATTTTCAATCAACTATCAGCGCTATTCAAGCAACTCACCAATATTTAACAATTTTCTACCAAATATATGAAAAGGTTTAACCAAATAATGAAAGGGTGACCTAAGGTGCAAAAGAATGTAATTCGAGGTACAAAAAGATATATGACCCAAAATATAAAATGGTGTGATTTAAGATGTAAAAGAGTGTGATACAAAAATATATATCTAATAACTAAAGTGTGTGACCTAAGATAAAAAATGGTGCAACCTAATTACGAATGGGTGGGTGTGTGACCTCATATACAAAAGGGTTGAACTTGAGATTTAAAAAGGTATGGCCCAATGAACAAATAGGTGCAACCCAAGTACCACGAGTGAGACTAACAAAGAATACAACTTGAGATATGAACAAGAGGATATGATCTAGATACATAAAGGAACAACCAAAGTTATGAAAGGGCATGTTTCTATTTTAAAACAATGTAATCTCATATCTAATATTTAATCATCAATTGATTGATCCATCCATCCTTATTTAGGTGGTTCATCAACATGTGCATCATCGAGATGGTAGCAAAGCTTCTTTTCCAATAAAAAATATTAAATAAAAATTAAGTGGAAGCAAATCTACCACAATAACTATAATAAAATTATTCAATAATATATCTACATTTAAAATAAATATATAATTTTATATTATTAAATATTATATGTTTTCAAACGATGAAAGTATGAGAAATGAATCGACTTAATTTGAATGTTTTTAAAGAGTTTGATATAAGAGACCTGTTCAAGGATCTAGAGCTTTCTTATATTTTGGACAGGCTAGGCATCAACATTAAAAAAATGTGGTCTAAGTTAAGATAAAGTCGCGATTGTTTCATATTTCACATGTGTCTGAGACTAGATCATATAATCCAACAAATGCAATCCATGGCACACTCTTCGAGCCCATAAATATTTTAATTTCAATGACCGGAGGAAACATCTCAAATTTGTCACTCACCCCTCAAAACCAATCCTCTGGACTTTCTGCTGTCCTTTATTGACCCTCTGTATCAGCAACAAAACCGCTGCATACACTATAATCTCTATAATTACCCGAATAGCAACACAAAAGCCGTGGCTCTAACATTTCGACATTCTCGGCTGTGAGCGATGATTCCATTGAGAAGTTCTCAAACAAATCATTCCAAAACATCTGAGAATTGTTCCAGGCGTCATTCTCCTCCACAGTCACAGGCGGATTTGGAGCTATGCCAAGTTCGTCATCCGTGGCGCTCGCGAGATATTCATACCAACTAGATGGGGCTGCTATTTCCTCAATCTCAGCAGCATAATTCTTATCCCCTGATTTAACATTTCTCTCCACCTGATTATATCCATTGGTAGCGGATATTTGAGAGTTCCCACTTATTTCTTGCTCAATGTCTTTTATGGCATTCATTACCATTTCATCTTGGACCGTGTCGACATCAGAAGCATCACCCAAGCACAGAATTTCTGGTAGAAATTGATGGCGCGAACGCTTACGTAGATTCTGATCATCCTGATAATCACACCCATAACTTTCCTCAATGTTGGGAACATCCTTTCGGTGACGCTTCTGCGTCATTTGAGTGTAGAAGCCACAACTGATACTGCCATGACTACCTCTAAAAAATCAGAATAGATCTATCAAAAGATCTAAGATTCGAAATGGAGATGGGAATGCTTCAACGAGGAGATGGCAATTGAGATTATATAGGTGCATTGACGAAGTGACACAAGGAGTAAGGGCTGCGTTACAGAATCATTAAAAGGAAACTTCGTAGCTTGAAATAAATATAAGCTACACAGTACACACGGAGAAGATAAGAAGGGAACGTGTCGTATGGTGCAAAAACATTTGTCCCTTTTCTCACGCTCTTGAATGATAAAAAAGAATGGTTGACGAGGCTAAGATTAAAATATGACTGCTAACCATGGTCGTCGCGTGACCGTTTAATCGTCAATATTGACCAAGGCAAAACTAGAAAAATGTTCAACACATTTTGACTGGATATATGATTATATGAAAAGATGCTTGTGGCTGTAATCATTACGGTCTTCAATCTAATATTGAAGAGGACAGGAAACCTTAAGGACATGGAAAAGTTTGAAATGATATGATTTTATTTGTCTTGATAAGACTCATTAAGGCACGGAATTTTTTTATTTTTGGTTTTTATCTTAATTTAATATAAATTTGTTTTTTTTATAAAAATATATAAAAAATCATAATTTTTTTTGGAGCTTAAATTATTAAAAGTTGTTAGGCTTGTGATTCTTTAAAAAACCGACTCATGTTACAGGCCGCCTCTATGCCACTGCTTTGTGGTCTTTCATGCATGTCAGTTCATATACGAATCAAGTAACTTGATAAAACGATGCTCTTAATACGGATCATTTTTTTTATCTGTTACTCCATTATCTTTAAAAGGTTTTTTTTTTTTAATTCCCGCAAACCTGTTATGGCATAGACTTTTTCAAAATATGCTTCTATTTTTTTTTAATTCCCACAAACCTGTTATGGCATAGACTTTTTCAAAATATTCTTCTATGTTTTTTTTAATTCCCACAAACCTGTTATGGCATAGACGGTTTCAAAATATGCTTCTATACCACCTATTTAAGAAAGTAACTTTATTGGTTTTTATAATAATATAATATTATATTAAAAAAAAAAAAACTCTTAAGAACTTGTTTCTTCTATTATTAATTATGAAGATAAGATCTATTTAAAAAATCAATAGTAGCTATTTAGTCCTTTCGCATTGCGTGTCGGAGTAGTGTGTGTGGACAACGTTTCATTGACTTAGACCGTCCGGAATTTTCCGCTCTCAAATTTTAAGAGGACACTTATTCCCGTCCGTTGAAATGAGAGAAATGGACAGAAGTCGGAAACACGGTAGTGGGCACCTCCGTTAGCAGAGATGTTTTCACAACGAGGGTTTTCAAAGCTACGGTACAGCCCAAGGAAATTATCGAGGGTTGTTGGCGTAGCATTCGTGACATTACGTGACGTCAGAGTAAAATTGCCCATGGACTTCACGCTCTAAGAGGTCACATGATCTTTACACATTTATATAATCATCCTTTTAAACCGATGATAGAGGAGAGGAGAGCGTTTTTTTTTTTTTTTTAATTTGTTAATTAATTTAAATTTTTTTTTACGGAGCATGGTATTATACCAAACTTTTATGCGGTGGTTTTTTTGAGTAAGAGGAAGTTAATGAAACCCCTCCTTTCAAGGTTAATTTGAACATCCAACTGACAAACACTTGACCGCTACCAACCTACCTATCTCTTTGATGATGTCATTGTTTGAATTTGGATCTCCCTAAAGAGAACCCAGAGTCTTTACCATTGCATTGTCCTTGAACTGGAGTAGTCAACCAAAAAACACTACACTCAACCGCTACCAACTAGCCTATTCTCTTCTGAGGATGTTATGATTCAAATGTGGGTCTCCCTAAAAAGAGCCCAAGGCCTTTACCATTGAAATGTTCTTGTAGACAAAATGTTAGAGTAAAGGATGAATTTTTATGGGGGTTCTGGTTCCCAAATACTTGGGTTTGAACATGGGTTTTCTTAGTGAAAACCCAAGAATGCATAGGTTTTACAAGAGGTTATGTTTCTTAAATGAAAATCCAAAGACTTACCACTATGATATCCCTCCCCAGGTTAAATAGGATAAAGCGTAGATTTTTATAAGAGGTCTCAACTCCTTAAATTTAAACTTAGTATCTTAATGAAAAATAAAATAAATTTAAAATTATTAAAGGTATTCATAAAGACAAATATTAAACTTTTTATGGAAGGGCTTTCATGTAAAGATAAGTCAACAAGTCAACGGGATTCGGATGTTTAAGATTCTAATCAAGACAGCTCGCTAAACCATGGTTCGTTAGGCCAGCTGATGTGGATGGGGTCGGGTGACTTTGAAGAAAGAGAAACCCTCCAAACATGGAATCTAATTCCAAGATTTTGCTCCCCGTAAGAGGCGTGTTTCTAAAAAAAAAAAAAATTGACGAAACATTCATCCCCTCAATATTAGGCATTTATTCCTCTAAAAGGGTCGTTTAATTAATAAATAAAAAAATTTTACAACTTAAAAGTGCATGGGTGAGAAAAATCACACCTTTAATGAAATTTTCTAATTCTAATAGCGGATTAAGAAAGACAACACAACAGAAAACTAGCTCTAAGATAGCACAACAAAACTAAGGACTAATTACAGCCAAAAAGATATTATGGATTTGAGCCTTTTTTTGGATGTCTCCTTATCCATCGAAGTGTACGGCTCACCCCACCCATCAAATCGATCATCACCCCATCTTGAAGTACGATCAATAAGAGATGGGGGACGTGACCAGTCAGAAAGATTCTCCTAGTTGATCAGGACACCATATCCATCAGTGGTCATCGATGTAGGCTATTACGCATTTCACAGATCCTGTTACTGCAAATTACTCCAATATCATTGGTTTTGCTTTCAGGAGGCTGACGTCTAACACGATCTGGGCGCTTGTGGGAGCGTGAATGGTTTTGCTTTCAGGAGGCTGACGTCTAACACGATATGGGCGCTTGTGGGAGCATGAACAGACTTTCTGGTGGAATGAGCGATCTAGGGCCACCCTACTAGCAGCACATGGGGCATTACCCCAATATCTCAGCAAGGCCTACAAGTATTCCACCTCCATAACCACCTTTTTAACCTGATCATAGATCTGAAACCACACATCATGAAAAACTTTGAACTTGTCAACAAAATAAAAATCCATAGACAGATCAACCTGTTTTACTAAAACTTACATTAAAATAAAAATATTATATCTTTTAGATTTGGTTAGTGTAAGAAATCTCTACCAACGCACAAGCACGGGATGAACAATCTCTTCCCAACCATGACCCCTTGTAAATCCTAGAGTTATGCTTATCAATACGAAATTTTAACATACAACAACCACACACGCACCCCTCATACACTCACCCACCCCGCGGTATGAACCTTGGACCGACCTCCTGAAGAAAAGCCAAGGCCCAAACCGTTGGGCTGGAATAATAATAAAAATAAAAATATATATTATATTATTGATATAAATAATAAAAATATTTATTACTTATATAATTTTTTTGTTTTTTACTTATATAAATTTAACATGTAATCAAATTTATGAAATGATTTTAATTATATTTATAATATTAAAATAATTTATAGAACTAAGAGCTTTAATATAACATATGGTATGGTATACATTTAGAAAAATTGTTCAACAACTTTTAAAATCTCAGCGTCCTCTTATATTTTTTAGCGTTTTCTTTTTCATTTCATTTTGATAAGAAGTTTTTAAATCTTTTTTCGTAGTTCTTCAAAAAGTTTCATTAGTGAGTTTACTTTTAAAGTGCTTTCACATGCAATCCTAATGTTTTTGTAGGCTTCACATTCCATGACATAATACTTTTTTGTCTCTACTACTCTTATGCAAAAGATAAATATATGTTTTGACCATGTCTCTTAAGGTATTGCCTCTCTCCTAATTTCACATATGAGATGGTGTGAACTGCATCTTGGTTGCGCTATAAGCATTTTTTCCATCCATTTGATCTTTGCTTCTATCTACTTCTTTTGGTCGTGTTTACAATTTGAGTTGAATTTGTTGATATATAATTTTTTCTTTCCTAAATTTTCAATCCATATGACAAGATTAAAATTAAGCCTTAATATATACAGTGAACTTTCTTCATGGAAAAAATTGACTATATTTCTAAATGATAAATATAATAGAATATATAGTTTTTAACATCCATGAGACCAAAAGCAGTGTGTGGGATAAGAACTTACAAAAAAACCATAGCTACTAAGCCCAAATTTTAACCTAGATATTTTTCTTTCTACAACGTTGATCTTTAGATCTTGACTCTGACGATGATTTCTCCTATTTTCCCACTCTCTTCTCTTTAAACAATTCTTGTAATAATTCAACTACTAGAGTACAAACATAACTAAATATCACTATATATCTTACATTTCAAAATAAATTGCTTCTCTCTCTAAAATTCCTCTTATGTATAATAGGTGTGTATCATCTCCTCCCATTCCCTATTGGTCTCCTCCATCTACCTATTTCACATCTAAGTTGGTGAGAGTTGGTCCTTAGTTGGGCCATGAGCATCTTTGATCTCCAATTGATGGTTGTTCCTATATCTGCATTTTGGTGGTGAATATATGTACGGTTAAATTTAGCAAGATAATTTTCTTTATTCCTAACTTTTTCCCACATAGTTGCTTTGGATTTTATCATAAAAAATTCCTTCATGTATTTATTATATGGGCATTCATCAAAGTTGATATTCCATTTGTTCATTCATTTGTTTTTTTTATTCATCCATGTTTTTTTATCTTTTAATTAGATATTTCTCTATTACAATTTTATGGCAATCTATTTACATCCACATGTTTCATTTTTTTCAAATATTCTAATAGATGATAAGGAAGGTATCTATGATACATAACAACTACCTATATAAGGAAGGTATCCATTTCTACTAAAATAATATCATATATAACCACTTTTAATTTTTATTTCTTTTAGAATGCAAAGTACAACACAACGAGTGTCTACTCATTTTTTTGAATTTGTTTGTAAATAGAAATTTATGAATCCTCTTCATTTTCCTTCATTTTGAGTCTTACGTGTTGCAAACACATACTTGATAACCATACAATAATATTTGTACAACTACCAACACAAATAAAACTTGTATAGTCTTCTAGTTCTATAATTTAGCTTCCTTGCTTCTATTTTGTAATGTAAATTGTGTTTTCCATCCTCCTAATGTTCTATTCATTCTATACTTTTCACTTGATCTTATTATTGGAGTTTATCCCAAGATATTTGTACTTTTTTACTTCTTTGAAATGACACCCTTCAAAATAAAAATTTAATTAGTTTTTTTCTTTTGATCGAAGACAATCAAGATCTCCATGTGATTTCTTGTATCCGATTATATTACCATGCTTAGTGATTGTAATTCAATAACCATTGGTCTTCTCTACTAATGAAATAATTATCTGATGTGGATGATAAATTTTCTATCTAATAGAGTATCTCCATTTACTATATTAAATATCAAAGCAAAATTCGTATACCATATACCTTTGTATGGCTTACCTCATGCTACGTGATGGTACCCATGGTTACAATCTTCCACTTCGGAAACTTTCACTTGGATGGGTCAATTTTTATCCATTTTATGCTTCTTTATGATGCTCATCCCTCATTGTTGATGTTTTACATTCCTTATTTGCTTCCATATCTGTAATATTTCCATGGCTACTAGAGATAGTGCATTTTCTTACTTTTATTAGGAATACCAGGATAAATATGGTTTTCCTTTCTTGACAGTTAAAGTTAAACTCCATGTATCAAGTGGAAAACAAATTATCAAACATATTTTATCTTATTTCTAATAGCTTGGCTTGTGCAACTACAACCCCGTGTCTATTTGCTTGATGAGATATTTCTATGCCATAGTGTGAGTAGCATCACATACTACTTATAATGAATGATTTGAACATATGCATGACTTTAATGTTGGTCATGATTCTACTCCATTTTTTTGAAATGACCCTACCAAAATCTAGCTTCAATTACTTTGCATTGGTATCAGAGGAATATTCTCCAACTTTTGGTTTTCATTTATAGATCTCTTTGTTGCACTTAGCAACCAAATAATTTCTACGAATTCTACTTTCATGGTTTTTTTCCACAATAATTGCATGGATGGATATTCCAACAAAGCTAAGATAAATGACCTTCTCTTCATAATAATCATACGAGAATAGTATCAAATAAGTTTTATGTATATACATCTTCTTATGATTGTATAATTTCTTACTCTTCTCTCCAATATTAAAGCTCATAATAGTCTTGTACAATCCTTCTTATTTGGAAGGATTATCTCTTGGAGATGTTTGGTAAATTCACTTATCCCATTATATGGTATTACTAAAATCATTGGAATGTAGCTTGCTTTTCTCTTTGGAAGACACACCTTCATTCTTCATTGAGCATTCACCTTGATCTAGATACCAAAGTCTCATTTGTGAAGGTATGTGTATTACTTGAATAGGATACTTGATTCCTTATCCATTCTTGCTCCTTAAACTTCATAGCCCATTGTCTTGATCAACTTGGAATCAATACAATTTATATACATTTTTAAACTTACAAAATCAACTTTATAATTGCTTACCATGGTCTCCTTGATCATGGTACATGGATATTTGGTGGAAATATATTTTGTCAGTTGAATTTTCTCATATGCTTATTAGATTTGAGCTATAAAAATCCCTATGAATAATAACTCCTCATATATCTTATTCATTTCTTGTAGGTACTTTACTTCTACTTGTGTTATTCCTTCATAAGTATGGTTACCCAACTGCACATTCTATTATTGCATCTTGTTAACATGCTTTATCAAAATGGAAAAGAGTTTTTCTTGTTCTTGAAGCTTTATTTACAATCATTTATTTTCTTTTCTCAAATTTTGATATCTCCTTTGTTTGGTATTAGTTTTTCTCCAATAAATCTTGAACCTTACTTTTCTCGACATGGAGCTTGAATTACCTATTTTTGCCTAGATATTTCAATGTGGAATTAATATGTGCTTCGCATAAACCAAGAAAAGTGTGCTCTAACATCAATGTGATCTATAATTTCCTTAAATAAAACCTTAGACAAATTATTCACTAGTTAAAAACTCTCTTTTTTTTTAATTGAAGATCGTAAACTTGTATTAATATAAAAGGAAAGATACAAAATTAGCCCGAAGGCACAGTATATAAACTAGAACTAGCTGGAAAGAAACCAGAACTGCCTATAAAAGACTAAGACTACATCATATGTCTTTGATCATTACAATAATATAACTCAAAAAACTTATACTTAAAGCTATTTATACAATGCTGGAATAACATAAAGTACTTATAACCAAACTGTCTAGAATCTGAAATGTGCCTACTATCATCCTGAACCTGATAACTCATGAGAAGCTTCCTGAACTTGTCCTTGTAATACAACATGCTCCTGGAAACCTGTATAGCAATTTTGAAAATTGTGAGTCTCCTAAGAGACCCAGTAAGAAACCTCTGATCCGCCTGGAAAATATCCTTGTTTCTGGCTATCCATAAAAACCATAGAATCTCAGTAGAAAGTAAAAGCCAAAATATGTTATAACAATTGCCCATATGCGGAATAAAACCAAAAATAACATGTTGTTTAACCATATCAAGATTATAATTCCAGCCTGAAGTATCGCAGAAAAAAAGATGCCATATTTCTTTAGCAAAAAAACATTCAAAAAATATATGCTGAGCAGATTCAGGAACCTTGCAGATAGAACATAATGTAATATCCTTCGGATCTCTAGATATAGGAAGTCTTTGAAGCAAAAAAAGCCACCGAAAATAACTCTTTTTAGGCTGTAAAATACTGAACCAAATAGTCTTCAACATGTTTTGCCCAAACATAGTGCTAACATCTAGATGCCAACTATTTATGATATGAAGAATGATATCATTATTATCCATAACCATATTATAAAGTAATTTAGGTTTAACTTTGCTAAATTTTCTACCATCTTGCCACATAACCTTGTCAAAAAAATTATGCTCATCATATATAATAACAGGCTTAGATTTCCTGATAGAATATCTTAGTAAAGAATATGTTCTCCACTGAGATAGAGGAATATCATACTGAGAACTAAGAGACTGCCATGATTTTAGAGCACCATTATCCATGATATCATCAAAAGTAATAATACCTTTATAAGCCCACTTCTTAGCAGAACAACCTTGGGTTAAGGCAAGAAGCTTATTATTATTAGATAAAGACCACCATATAGAGTTGTGAGCAAAAAAGACATTATTATCCACAATGTGATGATTATCAATAAGAATTTTATCTTTCACCAAATCCCAAGCTTTCCAAAGACTCTTAAAAATAGTTGAACCAGCAGGAGTAACTAAAAAATTACCAAACATGATATCAATCATATGCAGGCCTTTCCAAGTATGAGCTTTTTTTGGGACATAATTGATAATATTATGTCTAATTAAAACTTTCCAAGGTTCATCACCTTCGATACTCTTAACAATCCACTTAATAGCTAATGCCATTCCTTGCACTCTTAAATTTTTCAGACCTAAACCACCTTTTATTTTGTTGGTTGTACACCATATCCATTTGACAACATGCCTTTTGTTACAAGTATTAATGCCTGTCCACAAAAAGTTCCTGATATATTTATGAATATCATTAACTTGATATGAACTGAATAGCCAGGCTGAAGCAAAGTAAATTGTATAAGAGGAAAGGATTTTTTGACAAACTTGAAGTCTTCCCGCAATGGATAAATATTTGTTATTCCACTTATTAAACTTATTAATAATCCTGCTTTTGACCCATAACCACATTTCCTTCAGATTAGGATCAACTGCAAAAGGGATTCCCAAAAATTTAACCTGTTTAGAAGGACCTCCCCACTGAATATCAAATTTAGCCAGCCAACTTGGAGCCATGAAATCCCAACTTAATAAAATGGATTTAGACATAGCAACTTTAGCTCCAGAAGCATTGCAAAAACATGATAACTTAGCAAAAAGAGATACAAAATTTTCTTCAGTTAACTTAACAAAAATAGAAGTGTCATCAGCAAAATGTATGTTGATCAGCTCTCGACCATTTGGTAATGTAATACCATGAACAGGAGGACTGATACAATTTTCTCTTAAAATATAGAATAAAGCATCATTAGCTATCACAAATAGGGATGGAGCTAACGGATAACCTTGCCAAATAGATCTTTGTAAAAGAATAGGTTCAGAAAGAGAACCATTAACATCAATGTAAGCAACAACATCAATAAGAAGAACTTTGACCATTTTGCAAAAAATAGGAGGAAAACCAAAAGCTTCAAGGGCCATAAGAATATATGCCCATTCAACTCTATCATATGCCTTTTCAAAGTCTAAAAGAAGAATACCAACATTTTTACTAGAACATTTTGACCAATTTAACGCCTCCCAGCTGGTAATCAAATTTTCAAGTATATACCTGTCTTTTACAAAACATGTCTGGACTGAATTAATAAATTTAGGAAGGTACTTAGCAATTCTTAGAGCCAATACCTTGGCTAAAATTTTATAAGATACATTAAGCAACGTTATTGGCCTCCAATTTTTAACCAAGGACTTATCACCATCTTTGGGGAGAAGTTTGATAATACCAGTGTTAATTTCCTTCCCCAAAGAACCATTATTAATAGCTTCAGAATACAACTGGAAGAGGTCATCAATAATCCAGTGAGAATTTTTCTTATAGAATTCTATAGGTAACCCGTCAGGCCCAGGAGCCTTATCATTATTAATAGATTGAATGGCCTTAAGAATTTCTTCTTTAGAAATAGGTTGATCTAATATAAAAGCATCCTGATCAGAGATCTTACGAGGGATGAGAGAGCAACAATATCGCCTGTCCTCTAATCTAGAATCATTATCTTCAGAAGAAAATAAATCTTTATAATACTGAAAAAAAATATTCTTAATAATACTTGGATCAACAATCAACTCATGACCATTCTATATACCAGCTATTTTATCAATCAAACTTCTTTCTTTTAAAAACTTGAAAATTTTTGAACCTTTATCTCCATCATGAAGCCAACTAAGCCTTGCCTGAATTCTTTGACCATGAACTCTATTGGCTTGCAGGTTCCTAAGATCATTTTTGATGGAAATAATCTCTTCTTGATAATCTATATTAGAAGGATATTTTTGAAGACATGATTCAAGCTGAAATAGTCTTGATTGAAGAGATCTTTCATATTTCTTTGAATCTAATGCACGTTGCTTTCCTATGGTTTGAAAAATCTTCTTCCAGCTACAAATATTCATATTCCATCTATCAATAGCACTGGACTTACTAAGTAACCATTTATTAATCTCTCGTAGAGTAAAAATAGCATCTGAACAATCTGAAGATTCTAGTAATGAAGTATTAAGATGAAATTTCCAAGATGTATTCACATTATGCAGTATTTCATCATAAAATTTCAACTGAACAACAATAGGATAATGATCTGAGAACGGATTAGGTGATACAAGAACCCTGCTTCCATCTGACATTTGATCAACCAGAAAAAAGGAACTTGAAACATAAAACCTATCCAATCTGCAATAAATCCTATTGATATCCTTTTGCATATTACACCAGGTAAACCATAACCCCTTATGATTATTTTTTTGGCCCTCCAAAGGATCCATTAGATTAAAATAAGACTTCAGATTTGACCAGTGAAAATATTCCTCACCCTTCCATTCTACACTTAAACCTCCACATTTATCTTCCTGTGATTCCACCATATTAAAATCACCACAAAAAATCCATGGTATTTTCTGAATATTAAGACCCCATTTCCATAGATCACATCGTTCTCGATGATCATTAGACGCATAAATGGAGCAAATTCCAAACTTACTATTGTTCTTTTCTAAAATTACCCAAACAACTCGATTACAAGGAGAGCAACCATGATCAATAACCTTAGATGACCAATATGGTGATAATAAAATCACAGCACCACCTTTACCAGGTGAATGATTGGTACAAAAATAACAAGCATCTCTCCAAATCACTTTAAGAGCAAAGTGCAATAACAAACTTGAAGCTTTAACTTCTTGCAAGGAAAAGCAATCAATTTTAACAACAAATTATAAGAAATTCTTAACAAAATACTTCCTTTCAGGGGATTCTAAACCCCTTACATTCCAGCTAAAACATTTAAATGTCATTTTCAAAATTATGTGATTTAGATCTACCTCTAGCCAACTCCTTGGCAGCCTTAACAAATTTATTATTAGTAACAGGATCCAAATCCCGTCTTCTTTTCTTCTTTTCCACAACAGACCAACCAATATCCTAAATAGCATTAGCATCCCTTACCATATGATTATCAATAGACTTAATTATCTACATAATGGGAAGAGCAAGCACATCAGAAATATCCTCCTTAGTTAAGTTTTTAGTTATTGTTGATGACTCAAATATTTTAAAAGAGTTATTTTTCTTATAATCTAATTCTCTGTGATTAATAGTAGAAAGAGCAAGCTCCCGAGCATTCCTTTTATGCCCAAAATCAGAATTAATATCATTAACCAAATGAAAATCATTAACTTCATTGTCATCACAAACTGAAGATATCACATGCACATCAATATTATTAACAATAACCCCACAACCTTGGGCATAAGTATATTAAATATTAACTAAATCAGTATTAATACAACCATTAACAGGTTCTACGACTTCAAAATCAACATTATGTTTATAGTGACAACATAATGTTAACAACCATGACATAATCTAGATGTAAGCCAGTCGAGACATTATTTGCCACATTATCAGAAGAAATAATATTATTCTCTTCAACAGTATTCACATTTTCAACAACCCTACTATTAGAACCAACATTTTCATTTCCAGCATTCGAAGAGTTTAAGCAAGAGGCCACATTCATATTTATAACAGACGACGACTCTGAAAGATTATTCATCACAGAACCAGTAATATTCATATTTCCAACATCAACATTATTATTTTGACCAACAAAACCATTTTCCACAGAAGAAGAAGAAACCCCATCAAATATTTTAACCATACAAGCTTCCTGATTAAGGTTAGGGTTTACACTCATCCTCACATCATTTACTGATTTCACAATAGAACCAACCGAATGTATGTTATTAGGAGAAATATTATTATCAACTGAAAAAGAGAAACCCCCACTTTTCTTATGAAGAAGAGGACAATTTCTGCGAACATGACCTTATTTTTTACAGATAAAACAAGCATTCATGCCACCTAATAGTTCCAATTTACAAACAAAGCTATTATTTCCACATTTTCACTCCACTTCATCCAAAAAATCAATCTCAAGAAAGATAGAAATAAAAACCCTAGCGTCCATATGTGGAAGAATAGTTTTTGAGTCTTTTATTTGAAGGGTTATGCCAAATGAAGCTAGAAATTGTGGCAGAAAGGGCCAAAGAACCAGTGGAAAATTTTTAAACACTACCCACCTAGGGTGAGAAACAAAAAACAATTCCTCACATAATATTTTCGGCGACCATGCAAAAGCCCTAAAAACCGACCTTCCAAAATTCCAGAACTGCTTTTTTAACACCTTGTTTTGCATTTGCCCAAATTTAAAAATAAACAAGAAAATCCCTTTTTGAACCATTCTGCAAAATGACAACTGTATATCCAACTTTTTCCCCCATACATTTAATAATCATTCATCAAAAAACCTTCTGGAAGGTAAATTTTCAACATTTAACGCTACAAAGAAAATAACAACATTTTTAAGCCTTTCTTGTTCATGGTTTAACGCATCACACATCTCACGGCTAGGAGACAAGGTAACCCTACAGGAAGAATTAGAAATATTCTTACCTGTGACAGAGAAAGATGCATCATGTGAAACTGCTTTGGTATCTCCTACAGTTAATATATCCTTGAACGAACGTGGTTCTCCCTCCAGGTGAATCATCCTCCATGTGACTGCCAATTCTTTCACTACCCGCTAGGTGAATCATCCTCCATGTGACCGCTAATTCTTTCACTACCCGCTATGATTTCAGCACTTCCAAAATACTCTCTTTTAACATTAAATCTATCATTATATGCCCAAAGTACTCCTTTATATTAAGAATATAGTTTGGATGGTCCATTGGGATATTAATACAATTTCAATGAGTATTGAAACCTATTATAAATTCAAATATTTATTATTATTGTCATATGATGCCTAGTCCTAGATTAAGCTTGTCAATTTCTAAGCATGAAAACTACATGAATCAATATAAAACCACATAATGAAGTGGAATCAAATTAAAATTATGGATTAATTTTAAAAAATACTTAAAATATTAATGAAATTATGATTTAGATTGGTTAGAAAACTCAAGAGAAAAAAATCTCATTATTCCATCTGTCAGACTTCATATCATTGCAAAAGTAGAAAATGTATATATTGGTAATTAACTTGGCCTTGGATGAGATGTATAAATACTATGCATGTGTTTGAATCCTTACATAGTTCTTGTCGATGTATTTTTTGTTCACGTTTTACTAGAGGTTTCTTGTCTTTGATCTTAGCCCTACAAAACTCCATTTTTATGATCCAAATGGATCCATGATAGGTCAATATTATCATCTATGGATGTTTTGGCCTATCAAGGTAGTATTCTAACATGCCTAGAACACTCGTGTCTCACATAGAGTGAAACAAGATGAAGCTTTATGGGTGACAGGGTCCATTGGTGTAGTTGTTACCATGACTTCCTCCACGTTCAAAAAACTAACAAAACCAAAACCAGAAAATATGCAATAACTATTTGTAGACGGGTATGTGCCAACGAGGACCAATCAATTGAGATTATATAGCTCCATTTGAGACACACTCATAGTTAAAAGCTTGGTTATCAAATTCATCAAATGTTTTAGATAAGATTTGAAATTCGTCGAATTTAAAACCCCAACGAATAAGTTCGATGAATAAACCTTAAATTCGGAAAGGAAAAAAATAGGATGGAAAACAGACAGGGAAAAATGCATGCGGGAAATATTTTGCATATGTTTTCAACCCTAAATTCTAGAAGAAAAAATTGGACGAAAAACAAACAGGAGAAACTCATGCGAGATGAGGAAAATGCATGCGAAATATTCTTTGCATGCATTTTTTTTTATGAGCACACACCCACCCCTCACACACTCATCCACGCTACGGTTTGAACCTTGGACCTTCCAAAGAAGAGCCAAAGCCCAAACCATTGTGTTGTCTCCCTAGGACATTTTGTTTTCCCGTTATATATATTTGATTTTTAGAAACATTTAGAACATCTTATAATCTACAAATCCACTATGAGTTATAGCTTCTGCAATTACATTAGATTTTTCTTTATATTGTAATTTAATAGTTTTGTTGGGTTAATAGATTTATTATTTTTATATTAATTTTCTCATATTTTTGTTTTATATATATTTTAAATAGAAAGTAAAATTAAATAAGATATATTTTATATTTAATTTTAATGTTTTTATATTAATTTTTCATTTGATTATATATATATATATATATTTATTTTATATTAAAAAAGTAAAAAATAAATTTACATTCTTTTAATATTATTTAAATAAAATTTTATATTGAAAGGGTGAAAATAAAATTAAATAATATATATATTTTTATTTTTATTTGAGAAAAACTAATTTAAATGGTATCATTAAAATCTACTACAAGGGAATTATATCATAAAAAAATATTAATATTTGTTTAACTCAAATTTGATAACTAAAATTAAAAGAAGCCTCCGAGCTATACACATGAAGAAGACGAGGAGGTGAGGACCAAACCTTTTCGCCGACATGGACGACGAAAACTCCCTCCTGACCACTTTCGAACATGAAATCGCTATTTGTCATAGAGTGCACAAACTTCGTAGTCCATATTCAACTCTCAAACTATTGAAATAGCAAGCGAACACGGAAACACGAGGAAACAGGAATGGTTGACAAAATTATACCTTTCAATTAGATCGAATTTAATAAATCGTAAAGGAATTAGGAATTCAATATGTGTGACTTTGGTCAATTCAATGTGTCAGACTTTGGTCCGTAGCGTGAAGTCTTTCTAATCAAGGTGAGTGTTGTGTTCCGACTTCCGTTGATGGATAATTCTCACAGACTTCTTCCATCGGGAAGCTTCCATAGTCAAATTCTGATAAGGTGCGAATTCCATGTAGTCGTGAAAAACAAGGAACTGCAATCGTGGAAACAAGGCCATCTAACTAGACCAATTTGCGAAGAGTAGCTTTCGTTATCTTTCTACGTCATAATTATTATAAGAGTGGACTTAATCAAGGTTCCGTTGAAAGTGGGTTACACCGAAAAATTGAATGGAATTAATTGAAGTTAATAAATATGTTAAATGGATAATTTTTTTATCGAATGAGATTGGGGTTATAATAGTAGCATCGGTAGTATCATGATTTTTACGTTACAATAAGAAGCAATGCAACTTAACCATGTAACCATGCAACTTAGAGGTGTTAGTAAGCGTTTATTAACAACATTGGATTGTATTAAAAGGCCCTCACCCTATTAGCATATGCTCCAATTATTCTACATGTTGGATTTTGGCCATTCCTAGCTAGAGTTAAAGGATGTCATTAAAAAAAAAAAAAAATATTTTCTTCGAATCGAAACGCTTTTTTATGTGAGACCCATGATGTTAGAGGTTAGAGGTGTTAGTAGGCGTTTATTAACAACATTGGATTGTATTAAAAGGCCCTCACCCTATTAGCATATGCTCCAATTTTCTACATGTTGGATTTTGGCCATTCCTAGCTAGAGTTAAAGGATGTCATATTATTATGCAGATTAATGTCATCTAGACATAATAATTTATGCAGATTAATGCCATCTAGTCACGGTGTAGATGACATAATAATTTATGCAGATTAATGTCATCTATATATAATAATTTATGCAGATTAATGCCATCTAGTCACGGTGTAGATGACATAATAATTTATGCAGATTAATGCCATCTAGTCACAGTGTATTTGCTGATGATTACTCATAAAATATGTGGATATATTTTTTACCAGTCAAATCATATGCGGTTGTAAATTTTCAACGCTTCAAGAAGCTTGTGAAGATCAAAAATAGATATTATATTCAACTTGTTTGCTCAAATCAAGGGGAATATACATCCAATATTTTTTCAAGGTTTCTCGCATAATATGGGATCAAGTGTTAGCTTACTTCCACCTACACTCCATAGTAGAGTGGGGTTTTTGAAAGAATAAACTATTCCATCATGGAAATGGTTTGCTACATGCTCATAGGAGTTGGTCTAGAGTAGCAGTATTAGGCTAAAGTTGTCTTTACTATGGTGGATCTTCAAAATAGAGCACCAACAAAGACACGTCAATGGATTACACCTAAAGAAGCTTGGTCTTGGAGGAAACCTTCGGTTGCTCATCTCATAGTTTTTGAAAGTAAGGTATAAATGCATGTGCCAAAACAAAAGAGGACTAGGTTGGATGGAAAAACATTGTTTTGCTTATTACTTTAGAATGATAAGACATCAAAAGATTATCGACTAATTGATCCAATCATCAATAATATACATATAAGTATATATGTGGTATTTTATAGAGAATTTAGAAATAATAAAACTATTGAAGATCTTGAGTCTGAATCTCCTATTTTAAACATTGATACAAATGAGGAAGCTTTTGAAGAAGTTCTCGAAGATGAGTTAGAGTCAAAAGTGGTTGATGAACCAATAACAAAATTGGTAGTGGCTGCTCCACCACAAAGAAAGACTCCAAATTGGCTTACAAACACTCTCAAAGATGCTAAGGTTGATGCACCACCTAATCTAACATCAACATGATCTCATACTAATAGTAGTACATGACAAAAGTTAAATTGTGATTGATGTATTTTGTAATGGAGAATGCAAAGCTACCCTCAATAAAGGAAGCTCTAAGCTTTCCATAATGGAAGGAAGCCATGAGATAGAATACACCTCTTATGAAAAATGAAAAATGGGAACTCATTGATTTTCTAAAAGGAAATAAGCCCATAGGTTGCAAGTGGGTTTTCAAATCAAGTACAAGGGAGACAAAACCTTTGAAAAATATAAGTAACAACTCATTTCAAAGGGCTATACATATAAGTATGGAATAAATTATGAAGAGACATTCATACCAATAATAAATATGACCACCATTCATGTAGTATTTGCAATGCAATGCAATTTGGTTAAAAAAATCATCAAATGGATGTCCAAAGTGCCTTCCTTAATGATGATCTTGAAGAAGAAATATACATGACACAACCCATAGGCTTTGTTGGCAATAGGCAATGTCAAAATATCTACAAATTGAATAAGTCATTATATGGGTTGAACCAGGCTCCTAGAACTTGGTATATCAAAATTAACGATCATCTATTGTAGCATGGTTGCACCAAAAGTCTCTCAAATCCAATTCTCTGTGTCAATAAAATTGAAAATTAGATAGTGATTTGTGTGGTCTATGTTGATGATTTGGTCTTGATTGGAAGTTCAAACAAATTGGTAAATAATGTGAAGGATGACTTTAAAAAATATTTAACATGACATATTTGGGGCTTCTACACTATTGTCTTGGCTTGGAATTTTGGTAGAGAGATGATCAAGTCTTTGTCATATAAAAAATTATGCAAGGACATTGCTAGAAAAATATAGGATGATAAATTGTAAATCTATGATGATACCAATGGATCTGAGGTTACAACTATCTAGATATGACAAATTGCCTCAAGTATCTACTAATATCTATCACCAATTGATTGAGAGTCTCATATGCTTGATAAACACCATGCCTAACATCAAATTTGTTGTAATTTACTTTCAAGATTCATATAGGTTCCTAAGGAGAGTCATTGGAAAGCTATAAATTGCATGTTACATTATGTTCATGGTACAGTAGAATATGGTCTAGAATATAAAAAGAATACTATTTTTTATTATAAGGATATACAAACTCACACTATGTCTGATCTATAGACGATAGAAAGTCAACATCAGGATGTGTTTCATCTAGGATATAGACCAATCTTATGGTATAGTAAAAAGCAACATGTAGTGGCACTATCATCCATAGAGGTAGAATATCATGTTGTATGAGGAGTAGCTTGTGAAGCACTATGGTTGCTATTCATACTTTCAGATATGAGTGTATGTAAAAATTAACCAAACTTGTTGAATTGTGATAATCAAGATGTTCTAAAATTGATCAAAGTTTCAATATTTCATAAAAGGACAAAATACGTTGAATTTGAATGCCATATCATCCAAGAGAAAGTTTAGAATCATCAAATACAACTTAAGTACACTTCCATAGGAGATCAACTTGGAGATTTTTTCACTAAGATACTTGGACGACTCAAGTTTGAATTGTTTTGCAATTCTCTTTATATACCAAATAATGTAATAAGGGAGGGGTGTTAGAGAATGATTATTACATTACTTATCAAAATATAAAAGTCACAAGTTGAAATACTACATTTTTCATTATGAGGAAAAGGAACACCAAGAATCTCTTGGATCTAAAGATATATTATCTTTTACAAATCTACATACATACTTTAAAAGCTTTGATCAACTAATACTAATTCAAATCACATTCATAATCTTGCCATCAAGATCTTAGATTAAAAAATTTACATAGGAGGGTACATATTCCAACTACCCTAAAGCATTCTCATTTACACAAGCAAGCCTTCAAAATAGATTAAAAATACTTGAGATTTGTATAAATCTACATACATAATTCAAAAGCTATAATCAACTAATGTCAATTCCATTTCATTTCATGCTCTTGCCATCAGGATCTTAGATTAAATTTTCTATATAAGAGGGTATATATTCCAACTACCCAAAAGCATTCTCATTTGCACACACAAGCCTTCAAAATAGATAAAAAATACTCAATTATTATAGGAATCGAGTGCTCTGATACCAAATGCAAGTTTATACCAAAGGAAAATATGTGTGTAGAATAGAAAGGAAGACTCAAATTGCTCATATAAAAGATACAAGTTGTTGTTGCAATACATATATTTTTATTCATTGATCTAATTACTTGATTTTTTGATTAAATTACAATATTCCTCAATACATCCTATTATTTTGAATGATCAATCCTCTTATTTTTTGATGTTGCGGTACCACTCTAAAATCCATAATTACGATTTCATATAACCTAATCTAACTATGCATAGGTTGGATGATCTATCCAAAAATGAATGGATGGATAAACAAGTGGTAGGGAATACACCAATATATAGAATTATTACAATGCTAGTAATAACTTCTTATTTTCTATTTAGATAATTTCTATTTTCACTTTTCTATTTTTTAGTTGTCTTTCTATCTTTAGACTTTGTTTTTCTTATTTTTCCAAACTCTATATTTTCTTATTTTTCTAGCATGTGCTTTTCTACATTAAGTATTACTTTTCCAAGATTCCCCCCATTAATGCTTAATGTTCTATTTTTCAATTTCTTCAAGAAAAAATTCTCTTCAACTTACAATTGCACATACACACCTGCATTGTTGTGCATTCACATTTACATATTTTCAAACATATTTCTAATGGCTATATTTTCTTCTTCAACATGGGTTTGATCTCATGACTCAACCATAAGTGTCCTTATGGTAACCTTCTCATCCTACCAGACTACATGGATAACTAGTCACTATAAGTGCTAGGTGTAATAGAGTAGATCACTACTTACAAGGTTCACTTTGTTGTTTCCACATCAAACCTTCATATTTCTTCTCTCATGTGTGGGACCTTGCTTCTACCACACATAAACTTCATCTAACAATTCTCATCACTCCCTCTTTCTCATTTGGAGATACTCTTGTTGTTGCTTGTTCTCTTCCGGCGTAACTTCTACTTTTGTGTGTCTTCTTCAATTTGATTAGCTTTGCTCTTACCCTATTAAATGTATGAACCAACTAGGACTTGAATCTAGGACCTCCATATATTGAGGTTGCTCTGCCTATGAGCTTTTAGCCCCTCCTTGAACCAATTGATGATTTGAATGTAGGATTCCTTCTATTCATTGCTTCAACATCCCCCCTAACCCACTGTGCGAGTGCTTGGGACTCCTAGATTTAATACCAACTCCAAGCTTTAACTATGACTCTAATACCAATTGTAGGAATTGAGTGCTATGATACCAAATATAAGTTTATAGAGAAGGGAAATATATGCACAAAATAAAAAATATAAGACTCAAATTGCTTATGCAAAAAGACACATATTGTTGCTGCAATACATACAATTTTATTCATTGATACAATTACTTGATTGCTTGATCACAATACAATATTCCTCAATACATCTTGATATTTAGAACGATTAATCCTATTATTTCTTGATGTTGTTGCACTACTCTAAAATCCATAATCATGACTCCATATAATATAATCCAACTATATATAGGTTGAGTGATCTACCCAAGTATAAATAAATAAATAAACAATTGGTAAAAAAAACATCAATATATAAAATCATTACAATACTAATAATAACTTCTATTCTATTTATGTTCATAATCTTTTCTAATTTTTGGTTGCCTTTTTCTATATTTATTCTATCTCTAGACTTTTTTCTCAAACTCTATCTTTTCTTATTTTCCCAGACTGTCATTTCTACCTTAAGAATTAATTTTTTGAATTGTTTCACTTTACATATTTATCCTATTTATCCTCGTGATCGTCGCCTACAATAAAGGCAATGGAGCAGCATTCACAACTAATGACACTTTACATTAAACCCTTGATATTCTAATTTAAATGCAGTAATAGTAACAAGACATCAGGACAATGTCATGTCCCTCTAGAGACCAATTCATGAAAGCCTCTTCTGCCCATTCAGGAACAACACTGCTATATACATCGTATTATCTGTAACTACTCGAACAACACTAAGACAAACAAGGCTACATTGTGCCCACATTCTCAGCGGTGGCCAATGACTCTATTGAAAAATTCTCAAAAGAATTACTCCAAAATTTCTAAGAAATGTTTGGACCATCATTCTCATCAATAGGCACAGACAAATTTGGAGGTATGTCATGTTCGTCATCGATGGCACTCAAAGGATATTCTTATGAACTTGTTGAACCCACAATTTCCTCAACCTCATCCTCATAATCCTTATCCATTGATTTACTATGTATTTCTAACTGATTGTGTCTATTTGTAATGGATACTTCAGAGCTCCTAATTATTTCTTACTCGAGGTCCTTCATCACTGTTAGAAATTAAACTTGATTTCACGCCTATAAAATCTCTGACATATCTTATCGCTAAAATCCGATCATAAATCTCTTAAGGTGGTGTCTTTCAGAATTTGAGGGCAACACAAGAAATAAGGAGCAAGAAAGTGTAGAGTATGCAGCGTAGAGCGAAGAGAAGAAGTGTGAAGAGAACCCGAAGGAACACTTCGAAGAACATGGAGGTGAAGCTGCAGCATTCACAGACTCCCATCTGAGTTGAACTTGCAACTCCACTTGCAAATGTTTGTGCAAAGGTTCCTTTATTTTGCATTGTAAAATTACAATCGCAGTATGTTTAATAGTTGGATAATATAAGACCAATTTACATTTGAATATTTGAGCCTTCGTGTGATTAAATTATTGTGTATTCAAAAAATCCTTGGCGGGGCCAATAAATAGATGTCACATCATTTTGGGCACCGAAAAAGCCCTTGACCTCTTTGACTAGGGTTGTCAAATCCCTCGATTGAAGAGTTGAGGGATTTGACAACCCTCTTTGTGGATGAGCTCATGGGTTCTCTAAAACAGATGAGTAGAGGGTGAGTCGGTCAACTCAGTCCTCACTGGAGTAAGCGTTCAAGGTGCAGATCTCATTCCTAGATAGTAGCAGAGAAGAATCCCACCAAGGTGCCTCTAGTTATCAAGGAGGAAGAGGCAAAGACAAGCGTAGAATATGCCAAAAGTGATAATTATACCTATCTCCGTAAGTCTATTATACATATAAAAAAATTATAGTCTTATTCCTTGCAAATTCAAAAGGTTTTTCTAATGTAATAAGGGCCATGTAGAAGCAACTTTGAGAGAAGTTATACATGTAAAATAATTCCCTCTAAAAACCACTCAAGTCCCAACTGATCCAACCAAAAAGCATGCACCCATCTACTGTATTAGATCGTATTCATTCATTCAAAGCATAAAAATGACAAGATTGCATAGATTCAACAAAATAGATGTTTCTTGTATTAATAATTGCAAAGAATATCGATTACAATCATGTCCCTCTTAGGGTCACCCAAATTATGATATGATTAATACAATGCCAAATCCCTCAACAGGGTAGACGCACTAATGTTGCTTTTCAACTAATCACAAACTGCTCTAGGGTGGATTTGCCCTCTTATTCATGTTGGGGAAGGAACTTGATGGTTGAGTCTCCTTTGAATTTGTTCCCTCTGCTGCAAATCATAGCTCTGGTGAGCGGTCTGCACTATAAACCATGGCTGAAAGCCACGGTTAGCAATCTGATAGGTTTACCCTCAATTTCAAGGGTAGTGGGCTTGACCTCCTTGTCCAAATTGATGTTCAATGGTCGCCTTCGGTGTCCTCAGACTGATTTGGTGGTTGATTCACTGTGAAGGGCCTTCGTTTGCCCGAATATGCACTTCTTGGCTCTCCTAGGCTCCTAGGGCATCCATAATGCAATTCATCATGAATCTTGGCAAGTAGGTAGGGGATAAGTGCAATAGCTCTCTCTTAGTATACTCGGTTGAGTGTACAATTCGATAGGGCTTCGTTGCTCAAATATCCAATGCTCTCTCTAATCCTATTTTTCCCTAATTTTGAGGGGTACTTATAGGACTACCCAAGGGCTAGGGGTGGCTTCATGGAGAAGCCAAGATCAAGAAGGGGTGGTTAGGACAGTTGGATTGGAAGCTTCCATCCTCTAACCACCTTCTTCTAGATCAAATGGTCATTCAAACCGATTTGGCTCGGATTGAAGGCCAACTGAACTTTAGTTAAGACCGTAGGTCACAGCTATGGTCTAGACTATAAACCATAGGTCTCAGCCATGGTTCAGCCTATAAACCATAGGTCTGGGCTATGGTTCAGACTGATTAGGCCAAGGAGCCCAAATTGAGTGGTTAGAACCATTGCTCTATCTTGGAGTCTATCCAAGATCCTCCATATGGTCTTGTAGCATGTCCATATGAGTAGTCACCCTCGACATGACATATTTTAGGTGTCTACAGATGCCCCTTTTGAGATGCGTTGTGAGATCGAACAACGCTGAGCAAAAATATACCTCCTAAAATGATGTCGAAGGTTCTATGATGATCATTAGTCAGATCAACATTAGATGCCACTTGTCCCAGAAAAAGGATGCGCATCCTAGAATCATTGCTTCCAACTCTTTGGAGGCTTAAACTTGAAAATTTTGTACTCATCAATAGACATTCGGGTAGCATTCGATGCTCCAAGTAGGCTTTCATGCCTATCAATCCGAAAGGATGAGAGTTACAAATAAATTATCATATTTTCTATTTTCCCCAAGCAAAGGGGTAAGCTTATGATAGTTATTGATAATGATTCGCAAGGACGAATGCAATTTTGACAAGATCAAGGGATCTACGATCTTAGGGATCTTCTATTGATTTTGATTATGATTTGATATTATGACTACCCCCTCAAGTGATGAGTCGATGAGGGTAATGACAATGATTAAAGTGATGATGTCGCTTGACCACCATGGATGATCTGAACAAATTTAGATTTGAGCAAATTAATGCCTTGGCTAGGCCTAGTTCAGCTTTTGATTCCAACTATTAATAGTATTTGCACATTCCTATCCCATGGAGCAGTCAGGCTACAATAGTCATCTTAGGGAATCAAAATGATACAAATCCAATTAGATTTGTGTTGAATCAAATTATCGATGATTTGCTGAAAGATGTCATAGAAGACATGACATGAAATGCCTCATTCCCATGGAGAAGTCCAATCATGAAGGCCTTCTTAGGGATTGAAAAGAAGCATATCAGATCAACGATGACAATTTTGCCCCAAATGTCCTTATGGTAATTTACTCATCTTGTCGGATTGCATGGAGCGCAAGTCGCTGCAACCGCCAAGTGTATAGGGTAAATTACTGAATACGAGGCGCATTTGGTGTTTTTAATTATTTGATTTTTTTGTTTTTAATTTTGATTTTTTTTTTTAATTTTGATTTTTTTTTTTAATTGATCATGGTGCTTTGAACATCACCAAATTTGCAACATTGATTGCTCTTTTTGAAAATTTGATCCAATGGGAGTCATTAATTTACCTTTTTAGACCTTCCCACGGTGGGATTTGACCAGATTTTCTACCAGTTGCAAACCATAGCTAGGGTCTATGGTTCCCAATTGCAATTTTGGGAACCGCATCTAGGACCTACGGTCCACACGAAATAAGAAAAGCTTATAAAAGGCTCAATTTTCAAATTTCTTTCATTATTCCTTGAAAATGACTTGGCAATTGGAGAGCTCTGACAGTGACAAGTGTAAACTGACCTAACCCTACCAAACTCTTACACTCACACCTACACACCGCACGATGGCAGAGCATGGGCAAGCTTCCTCCAGCCACGATGGCCGAGGCGAGGGCAAGGTAATTCGAAACCAAGACCTCGCATCCATTACCAATAAAATGAACCAAATTAATTAATTGGTTAATCAATCACATTAAACTATTGGCAATGAACCACACCCTAGGTTAGGCTAGCTTAGGCTTTATTTTTTTTATTTTTTTCATTTTTAGCCATGGTAAATGACCGAGCGGGATCTCAGTCGAAGACCGTAGGTACCAGCTACGGTTCCCAATTGATCAATTGGGGACCATAGCTTCCAGCTGCGATCCGCATTTAAAATCCCAATGGTCAATTTTTGACCGCATGCGGACCGTAGGGTTGACCCGTGGTTCACAAACTTTAGAAAAAATTTATCAAATTTTTAATTTTTCTAAGGTTTAATAGGCAAATAATGTCATTTAATGCATTTTTGACTTGTCTAAGTGACATTTTTAATTTTTATGACTGCATGATGACATGTTTTTGTAATTTTATCAGTTTTTAGATGTTTTTGATGATTTTTAGGTCATTTTTAAATGTTTTTGCTTGTTTTTAGTTAGATTTTTCCCTTATATTATGCTTTTTATTTTAGAGGTTGACCTCTAGAGCTCGAGAGCCCAACATCCTTAAGACTCTTCATGGAGAGCTCACTCCCGGGGAGCGGAGATGGTTCAGAGTTATCGACTTCGGCTACGTCCTGGATCTACCCACGATTAGGGTAGATCAAGCCTACTTGACTACATTGGCCCGACGCTGGAATGCATGGACCAACACATTTCACCTACCTACAGGTGAAATGACGGTGACATTAGAGGATATCTACAGGATCTTTAGGATCCCCATTGATGGTGAGGCCATCATCTCTTCTACTTCTGGGGCCAAAGGGCCCATTTTTTATGCTATCTTTGATGATCGGAGCCAGGAGGCTCAACGCAATATCGATCATGGAGGAGTCCATATCGGATACTGGTAGGGGAAGAACATCTTCTCTATACGTGAGGTCGTATTTATGCACCTGGTGGTGCAAGTTGTTCTTCTAGACTCCTCGGGCATGAGGATTCCCTAGAACCTCCTAGCCACTATCCATAGAGTGGTTCAGAGCTCAATGACTCAGCCACTATGACTGGCCTAGGGGAGCACCCTACTCTACCAATTGTATAGAGAGTTATACCAGATCACTGATCGAAGCCATCGAGGGATTAGTTGTAGCCTACTTCTTCAGATTTGGGGCTGGTAGCACATCAAGATAGAGCATCCTAGAGAGCTACCCCTATGCATCATGAATATTGATGATGCTCACCAGTGTTATACCACCTACTGGCCTCGAGAGGAGGAGGGGTTCAAGAGCAGGACCCATGTTGGTGACGTCCAACATTATATCACATGGTTTGGATCACTCGGCCCCGATGACATTGAGTGGTGGCCGTACATGGATTGCCCAACATGGGCTGAGGTGGGTGAGTGGCTTCGATAGGCTCATAGAGATAGGTGGCTACTCGACCGGAAGGCCGAGATTAGAGAGTATCAGTTCTACTCTCGCATCCTACGATAGTTTGGGATAGTGTAAGACATCCTGAAGATCCCATTTTTATATAGGTGCTTGGCATTAGAGTGAGATCTTCCATGGATTTGACCTTCGACTCTAGGAGATGAGCCAGATGACTTCCAAGAGACTAGAGTTGATAGGGCTGCTACCACCCCGGCATATGATGGATGGTGGTCCATGCTCTGATGGCATGGATCAAGGCCTCTAGGTAGAGTGGCAGACCAGGCAGAGGTAGAGGTAGATCCTGATAGGCGTAGGGTGCGCCAGTGGATAGAGGGTGGATGGGGCATAGAGGCCACCACCGAGGAGGCTCCTGAGGTTGATCCAGATGATGAGGCTCCAGAGGAGGGTGAGGTCCCTCCTAAAAGTGTAGAGGGGCTGCTCCTAGCTCAGGTTGCTGACTTATAGAGTCAGCTCGATAGATATGTCACACAGTAGCTGGAGTGAGACACTACTATTGCTACCCTATGAGCCCAACTGATTGATAGGGACCATAGACTGACTGAGGTAGCACAATATATCACTAGCCTGATCGCATGGGCTATGACAGTAGAGGGGAGGGTCTAGGAGCTCACTAGTGCATGATCTGGTAGAGGTGCACCTAGCTATAGCTATAGCAGAGAGGGACTTGGCCCTAGCTCAGAGAGGAGATCCTTCATCTTCCCATGTTGTTATGGCACCACCTACAGCACTAGTGCCAGTGCTACCTAGCGGTCGTGATCCCATGTTAGAGATCCAATGTTTATAGGCCCTCATGGAGGAGGGCAATGATAGACATACTAGTAGGGTAGCCCATATAGACCAGCTAGAGGGCTACATCAAGTTGATTGGTGGTACGGTCCCAAAGGATTCTCATGTTATAGGGTCTCAGTGGACCAGGTCCAGGACTACGGGGTAGTCCACAGCTAGCTCGAGCCAACAGACCCATAGGACAGAGAGGACACATAGGTCCTCTAGCACATGCACAAGGAGCCACAGGGAGATAGGTGGGACCTCTAGCCATAGGACTAGCCACCTGGGCATACCAGTCTCTAGTGTGCTAGGCCTCCTTGGGCTAGGTGGTACATAAGGCCCTCAGTAGGGTGCACAGTAGGGGCCAGATCCGACTATAGAGTAGGCTCCAGGTCACAGGGCTGAGGGAGGTGGTGAGAGCTCTAGTTCAGGGGGAGCCGACCAGAGCTAGGGCTCTTATCAGATCATAGCTACTTTTTGTATATGTATCATTTTTGGTGTAAGGTCGAGGACCTACATGATTGTAGCCTACGGGTATTTTGTACTCATCTGATGTACTTTGAGACACATATTTATATATATGATCATGATCATTTTGGCTCATTATGTGTACTTGATTTATATGTTTTAATTTTATGTTTATTTGATGCACATGGATGCAATGCTTATGTTAATTTGATGCTATATGATGTGATGTATGGATGACATGCACTAGATAGCTATTTGATTTATGATGATGATTATATGCAGTGATCTAGATGCTTAGATGTGCGATTTATGATGGATGCATATGGATGCAATGTTTTCTCTTAATGCATATTTGATATTGCTTTATTGTATGCATTAATGTATGTAATGATTTATTTACATGATGGTAATCTAATGTAAATGAACCTGTATGCTTTAATCACTTAAAACATAAGGAATGAATGCAAATATGTTTATCAATCTAATGGATGACACCACAGAATGTATAAAAATCATGAATGTAATTGAAAATCCTTAAGATAAGAATTTAATCAATTAATCACCCATATATGAAATGCAATGAATGCAGTTGTTATGATGCGAATGATATAATGTGTCATTCTATTTTCTTTTGCAAAATTTGAAAAATATGCATGATATAGTCAGTGGTCATCTAAATATTATTTCTAATATCCATCCGGTATCTATCCTATATTTTGATTGTGCTCTATATGATGATGTATCATGGATTCGATACTTTGCAATTTGATGATTTATATGGTTGCGATATTTGATATTTTGTTGCTATGAGAGAAATTTTTGAGGTTTTCCATGAGACTCAAACACCCTAATAGACTTATCAAAAGTTGCATACTAACCACACTAGACTTTTGAGATAAAAGGCTTTTGCTAGGATAGGCCCTAACTGTTCATTATCCCTGTGTGTGCACATGATTATTTTAAGATAAGACACGAGCATTCCCCGATGTCAGGCGGGATTCTTTCAGCCCATTGCTAAGATAGGGGTTCCACAAATGTCTTATCCAATCCCAAGTTTAGATTTTAGTTGGACTAAGCCACTAGGCAATGCAGGACACCTGAAGCTAGCTCTTCCACATTCAAACATTGGTCTTGTTCATAAGCGAGGTGCTAATGCATCAGACATATCATCATGCGTAAGGTACAGTAGTGCCAACAATTCCAGGGATTCAGGCTCATTCCTTTCTATCCTTCAATTTTTGGGATACTTGCTCATATGTAGTGAAGCAAGGGAGTCGATTCCATCTTCATTTTGAACTATCTTTGGATCTTCATTTGATATCTCTTCGAACTAGATTTTGGATCTTCATTTGATCTCCACTCGAACTTTGATTTATGATCTTCATTTGATCTTCACTTTGAACTTTGATTTAAGCCTATTTTCTGATCTTCACTCGATCTTCACTTTTTGGCATTTACATTTGATAATTTTCTTCAAAAACTTTCCTTTGGGGGGATTTACTTGGGAAAACTATTTTTGGTATATCGATTGAGAATATCGATCTTATGATATCAATATGGGATATCAATCTAGGAAGTCGATCTATGATATCGATCTAGGGTATCAATCATGAGGATTGATGTGGGATATCACTTTGGGATATTGCTCATTTTATCGTAAGCAAGGGATTCTGAATAGGGAACTAACCTGTCCTTTTGCCAACTGCCAACATTTCCCATACCGTCCGCACAGAGGGATAAGCAAGAATAACTCTTTTCACTTCAGGATACCCGGTCCTGCTTCATGGCTTTCATCTTCCCCTAGTCCTTATTAGGATTGTTTAATTTGTTGATTAGTGATAGGCTTCTGATATGCTAAGGGCTATACTAACTGAACCTTAGCTACAAAAGCAAAGCAAGCTTTCTACCAACTCTTGATAAGACCACTAGGTATGGTTGAGTGACCGAAAAACCCTAGTATATCTCCATAGCAACATTATAGGTTGTGTTGAAAAACACAATTACTCACATGAATGATGGATCATGATAAATGCAGAGATGCATGATTTAAACACAAACGTGGTGTCATTTGTAAGACTGAAAAACATAATCCCTCCTACTACGGAATGCAATGGATGATGAATGCCTATATGCAATGCAATAATGCAATGAATGCATGTGTGAATGCAAAATGAGAATGCAAAATTCAAATGCAAAATGCAAATGTTTTTGGATTTTATGCTTTACCAATTTTTTTTGGATTTTATTGATTTTATAATTTTTATGGGTTTTGAGCCTCATAATTGACCAAACGGTGAGTACATGCCTCTAGAGCCTTTAGATTGACCAAGCGATTTTTAAGAATCCTTGGAGCTTTTTAGGATTGACCAAAGGGATTATGGGTACCTTTGGGGTATTTTGGGATGACCAAGCGATTTTGAGAATCCTTGGAGCCTTTGGGTTGACCAAGCAATTTTTCAGAAACTCTTGGTACCTTTTGATTGACCAAACTACTCACAGATGAGCTTGGAGCCTTTTAGGATGACCGAGCGATTATAAGCAAATCCTCGAGGCTTTTAACTGACATGACCAAGCGGTTTCAGGAACCCTTGGAGCTTTTGGGATGACTAAGCGATTTTAAAAAACCCTTGGAGCCTTTTGGGAAGGGCATGCTGCCCTATATACCCCCAGTGAGTGTGCCATTCGATGATGGTGAGGGAGGTGCAATACCTCTAGATTCCTCATTTTTCCTTATCAAATTTGGCATGGCTAGTGGGAAAGGTATGCTACCTTGAAGACCCCCAACGTGCATGCTATTTACTAAAAAGTAATCAGCTTGTTTAGGAAGAGTGACAGAAATCGACTCCCCTAGGTGAAGATCGGACCTCACCGGTGTGCCTATGCTTTGGCATGGGTGAATGAGAGAACCATCCTCATGGATCTCATCCCGTTCTACTAGGTCTTCGATGACCCTCTTAAATGATTGGCAACTCTGAATGTCATGTCCATGCACTCGATGATACACACAAAAGGGACCCCTATCAGGTGACCCAATCTCGGATGCCCTATGCTTGACTTTAGGTAATATGAATGCATGTGCCTCATGTAACTTTTGAAACAAAGTTAGAGTAGTCATCTGAAATGAAACTACTCATTGCACTAGCCTATTGGGCCTACGAGGTGACTGATGACTCCGAGGTCACTCTTGAGGAGGTGTGACCTCCACTTCAGCATGTTGGGGCACTTTGAGAGAACCATCTACATGATAAACCCCCTTATCTATCAAATTTTGCACCACACTCTTAAATTCATGATAATCTCGAATGCCATGACCCTCTATTCGATGGTAGAGATAGTAGTGATGCTCCCTGTAACCCGTAGGTTTAACTCTATTTGGGTTTAGAGGGATGACATTAGGCAAGGTGATGACCTTAGCCTCTTGCAGCTTCTGAAAGATATCAGACATAGACTCTTGTAATGGAGTCCCACTATGCTGTGACTATTTTGGGCTCTTGCCCCGCATTGGTTTGCTTTGAGAATCCAATGGTTGGGTTGGTCGCATGGGCTTTTGCTTTCGTTGAGGCTTTTCCTGTACTTGCACAGGGAGCGATTCAGCCTCAGGCAAGGGTTGCTTTTGTAATTCCAGATTTTCAATCCGGTTCTTGATAAAATGCAACGCCTTATCTTGCTCATCCATTCGATGCTCCATCCATTCTAGATGGCTTAAAATGGATCGCAAGATTGACAAAGAATTCATATGTATTTCCAATGATTGATTCGAAATACCTTTGTCATTTGAAGGAAATAGAAAAGTGGATGCTATGGATCCATTAGGTAATTGCAAATCACCTATTTCCTTCACTTGAGTTGATGTGGATGCTTCTTGATGACACACTTCATCAGTGCTATCCACATGCTCATGCATATGACTCAGCTCAAGCTCTTGTTTCACTTCATTGTGTTGAACTGTGTCACTTTTAGTACCCCCAATCTGATGTGAGGAACCTACTTGTTTGTGCTCTCGAGATGGTGCCATGAGAAATGAGTCAGGAGTGACCAATTTCAAAAGTTTTGGCCCTGGCAATGTGAAAACACCACTGGATTACCCCATCTCTGGCTCTATGTGATTAGGAATCACTTGATCATCTGGCCTAATGTCGACCATTCCCACAAACTCATGAGAAAACTCCACAACTGCATGCATCGTAGGTAATTCATCAACATACTAAGGTTGTTCTATTTCAGTCATGATAACTGAACCTTCCTCATGCTCATACGATGTCTCCAGGATAGGATCCATAGGTGGAGACTCGATGAAAAGTTGACCTAGATCCTCAGTGGACTCTATGGTGGGCAACATCGTAATGCTAGCCTCTATAAGCTCTTCATATTCACCATCATCCTCATGAGAACTATCTGGTGACATGATGGATGAAGAGGGTGTGATACACTCGGGTGCATCCATGACCATGCTAGGTTCTTCCTCCTTGATAGGAGTGTGAAGATCCTCTAATGATACCTCCGAAGTGGTTGTGAGCAACTCCATAAGGGCATTCATCAATCCTTCCTTGCTAAGCGGTGTCGAGAGTGTAGGGGTTGTAGGTGACTCCACAGGTGATAACGGTGGGGATGGTAACTCCACCACAGTCTATGAGGCTACATCCACACTTTGGATAGACTCATCCAATTTAACTTGCAGATGCATAGGCGCCTCACCAGGTTCCTACGGATGATCCTCAAGCTTATAATACTTGAAGGGATCTGGGTCCGCCTCAACTACATGAACTTCACCTCCATGGGTGTACTTAATGCATTGATGCACTATTGATGGTACGCACTCCATGGCTCTTATCCATGGTCTTCCAAGCAATAGATTATATTGTCTTGATCCCTCTAAAACGTAGCACAATGTAGGAATAATATTTTGTCCCACCTCGATGGGGAGGACTATTGTGCCTACTATAGGGGATTCCACATCGTTAAAGGCTTGCAATATGAAATTTGTTTCCTTGATGTGGGAAGGTGGAATTTTGAGATGTTTGAATGTTGAGGTGGTGATGATATTAATCGATGATCCTGTATCCACCAACACTCGCTTATACGCAATCTATTGTATCCTCGCTATGATATGCAATGGAGGATCAGATTCCCTGATAGGGATAGGTTTGACTTCCTATTTATGGAAAGTAATCACAGGTTCCTTATATGGTGGAATAGACTGTATATGCCCCAAGGATTGTGATGACTTTTGAGCATTGACACTGCTCACCTATCGGACTTGACTACTCTCGACCTCATGCTTACGCATGGGATCCCTAGACATCTCTTTCTGTTGCTCTTCGATAACCCTAGGCATGTCTATCTATCTAGAAGAATGGCTATCTACTTGCTTAAGTGGCAACTCTTGACGATGCACTGGGTGCATCGCATTGACTTGTTGCCTAAGCACTCTAGGTATGAGCTTCTTTTTAGGAATTACCTCACATGATTGTTCTTCACGTGCTTTCTATTGGTAAATCCTCTCTTCACATCATTGGAGTTCATCCAACCTTTGTTGATGCACTCTCTTTCTCTCTACGGACTCATGCTCTAGGTGCTTACGTTGACGGTGTGCCTCCTCCAATTGGTCTTGGAGTAGTTGCCTCTCATGGGCTGCATGAGACTCAGATTCCCTATAGGACTGACTCATGGAGTATGATCCACAACTCTCTATCTCACCAGGTGGAGACCTAATGACGTGGGTTCTCACCATATGTGAAGAAACCCCATGATCTGTATGGGTGAACCCCTTGCATGATGAAGGGAGCTCGCGATGACTCTTAGAATGTCGCACTAGGAGGATTGGATCCTCAGGTGCATGATGAGTGTGATACCTAGCAAGGAGGTGTACGAGGTTTGAAATATCCTCAGGAGAACATCGGGAGCATTCAGAGCCTCTCCATGAACTCTCTAACTCATTAGCTCATGATTGAGCTCTATCATGCCTAGTCATCATGATGAACCGACTAAACAAGACTTGAGAGGTTTCCTCTCTTACTAAAAATTATGGCCTCAAGGAGGGCCTTATCTTGATGTATTAAGCAATAAAGAAGCATACAAAGTAAACAATGTGATTATCTCCTTTACATTTTAAAATTTGAGCCCTAAACTGTTTGATGTGTTTTCAATGATTTGTTGTATCAGTGTAGAAACTCTTATCATGTTTTGCAAAACTTGTTGGATTTTATTCTCAGTTTAATGGCTTTCACCTGTACGCTCATAGCTCGACAACTTGGCTATGAACTCCAAGTCATGTAATCCAACCTATAATGTGTGGTAATGAAGCCCACACACGGTTAGGGAGCACAAGTCCTCCCAGATCCTCACCCATTTTCCCCTAATCAACGTTATACCCTCCGAAGAGAATACATGCAAATTTTCTAGGGTACGAAAGGTTCTCGGATCCGGTATTGGTCTAGTATCCAAAAGGTTCATGGGATTTGGGCCAATGGATGGAAGTTACGCCCACCGTCATTGAACCCTACTAGTGGTTGGATGTCAAGCCCAACTCACTAGCATTTAAGTGCCAAGTGGTGTGTGTGGTTCCTTTTAATGTACATAAAAGAAATGCATCATATAGCATTCATGCTCATTTTCTAAATGCTATGCAAATGAAAGAACGTTTCAAATTCAAAAAATGCAAGCTATTCTAGATGCTCTTTGAGACCATGCACATTACGATGATAATTGGCCACTAATTGGGCCTCACACATGCAAACCAATCACACAAATTCTATCAAGCATACTGGATTCTAGGGAGGATTAAAATTAGAGATCCGTTATTCCTAGCAACACCTTTCTAATGACACGAAAGATAAATGCAACTAAGACCTAATTCATTTCTTTTTCTTTCTTAATTCTTAATTGCATTCAAAATTTGACTTTCTAGAAAAACACAGAGAGAGAAAATTACAGAGAGTGAGAAGTAGGGCCTACCTCAGGTCCACATCCGAATGAGCTTTATCCCTCTGCTGTCTACTATGTCTATTGGAAACCGTAGGTCTAGGCTATGGTTCTAATTGTGGCCCATGGGTTGAACCTACGGTTCAATTGTTGGCCCAAATGGTAGCTATGGTCTGTACCTACAAGTCACAAAAACCAAAAATCATAGTCAGATGCTAGAATTATGGAGTTCCACCATGATCGCCTTCTGATCCAACCAAAAAGCGTGCACCCATCTATTGTACTATGTCGTATTCATTCATTCAAAGCATAAAAATGACAAGATTGCATAGATTCAACAAAATAAATATTTCTTGTATTAATAATTGCAAAGAATCTCGATTACAATCATGCCCCTCTTAGGGTCACCCAAATGATGATACGATTAATACAATGCCAAAGCCCTCAATAGGGTAGGCACACTAATGTTGCTTTTCAACTAGTCACAAACTGCTCTAGGGTGGAGTTGCCCTCTTCTTCGCATTGAGGAAGGAACTTGATGGTTGAGTCTCCTTTGAATCTGTTCTCTATACTGCAAACCATAGCTCTGATGAGTGGTCTGCACTGTAAACCATGGCTGAAAGCTACGATTAGCAATATGATAGGTTTACCCTCAATTTCAAGGGCAGTGGGCTTGACCTCCTTGTCCAAATTGATGTTCAATGGTCACCTTCGGTGTCCTCAGACTGATTTGGTGGTTGATTCGCTATGAAGGGCCTTCGTTTTCCCGAATATGCACTTCTTGGCTCTCCTAGGCTCCTAGGGCATCCATAATGCAATTCATCATGAATCTTGGCAAGTAGGTAGGGGATAAGTGCAATAGCTCTCTCTCTCAGTATACTCGGTTGAGTGTACAATTCGATAGGGCTTTGTTGCTCAAATCTCCAATGCTCTCTCTTCATATTTCGACAGTGCTTTGCTATCAAAATCCTTTATATATTTTCCCTAATTCTGAGGGGTACTTATAGGATGTCCCAGGGCTAGGGGTGGCTTCATGGAGAAGCCAAGATCAAGAAGGGGTGGTTAGGACAGTTGGATTGGAAGCTTCCATCCTCTAACCACCTTCTTCTAGAACAAATGGTCGTTCAAACCGATTTGGCTCAGATTGAAGGCCAACTGAACTTCAGTTAAGACCACAGGTCACAACTGCGGTCTAGACTGTAAACCGTAGGTCTCAACCATGGTTTAGCTTGTAAACCGTAGGTCTGGGTTGCGGTTCAGAATGATTAGGCCAAGGAGCCCAAATTGAGTGGTTAGAACCATTGCTCTATCTTGGAGTCTATCCAAGATCCTCCATATGGTCTTGTAGCATGTCCATATGAGTAGTCGCCCTCGACATGACACGTTTTAGGTGTCTACACCAACACCCATGCATCATGCTCTTGCTCTTTAAATATAGACTCATCATATCCCCTAGAATAATGATGGTAAATAGGGAGGGAGTTGCCTCATGATGCCTTCCCTCTACATTATAAGAAGAAGAAGAAAATAGAATACTCAAATTCAAGGTCCTAGGCTACTATACCCTAGGCCACTAGGAAGTTATCTGACACCCCTCTCACTTCCATGTTAGTCGTTGGTTTCCCACTACCTGTGGTGTCAGTCCCACCAGATCAAGACTACATCTCTCCCCCCTCATTGATCATTTCTCCTTATTTATCCCAATCAACACTAGCCTTCTTCATGGGACCTCCACTTCCAAATCCTAAGTCCCTCACCCCATTAACAACTACTCTAATTACTCCACATGTTGACTCTTGACCATTCCTAGCAAGAGAGTTAAAGGACCATTGGATGTCATACATACTGATCTATGTAAACCAATACCATCTAGTCATGGTGAACACAAGTACTTTTAGTTATTTTATTATTGCTCATGAAATATGTGAGTATGTTTTCTACGATTAAAATCATATGCCTTATTAAATTTCCAATAATTCAAGAAGCTTGTTGAGACAAAAACTAGGCATTATATTCAAGTTGTCTACTCAAATCAAGGGGGAATATACATCCAATAATTTTTCAGAGTTCCTCACAAAAAATAGGATCAAGTATCATCTTACATCCACCTACACTCCATAGTAGAATGGGGTTGTTGAAAGAATAAACTATTCCATCATGAAAATGGTTTGCTACATGCTCATAAGAGTTAGTCTAGAGTAGTATTGGGTTAAATTTATCTTTAATGTGGTGTATCTTCAAAATGGAGTACCAAAAAAGACACTTCAAGGGATTACATCCGAAAAAGATTGGTCTATGAGGAATCCTTTGTTTGCTTATCTCATAGTTTCTAAAAGTAAGGTAGAAATGTATATGCCAAAACAAAAGAGGACCAAGTTGTATGGAAAAGCATTACCTTGCTTATTTATTTAGAATTATGAGACATTAAAAGCTTATTGATTAATTTATATAATCACCAATAACATACATATAAGTACATATGTGGTGTTTGACAAATAATTTGAAAATAAAAAACTATTGAAGATCCTAAGGAATTTTAATCTCCTATTTTAAATATTGATATAAATGAGGAAGCTCGTGAAGAAGTTCTAGAAGGTGATTCAAATTCAAAATTGGTTGATGAACCAATAAAAAAACTGATAGTGGCCACTTCACCATAAATAAAGACTCCAAAATGGCTTATAAACACTCTCAAAGATGCTAAGCTTGATGCAACACCTAATATAACCTCAATAGGATCTCGTATTGATAGTAGTATTTAACAAAATTTAAATTGGGATTGATATATTTTGTAATGGAGAATGTAAAACTAGCCTCAATATAGGAATCTCTAAACTTTCCATAATGGAAGGAATTCATGACAACTGAATACACATATCTTATAAAAATGAAACATGGGATCTTATTGATTTTTTAGTAGGAAAGAAACCCATAAGTTGCAAGTGGGTTTTCAAATCAAGTATAAGGCAGATGAATCCATTGACATATATAAAGAATGAGTCATTAAAATGGGCTATATAGAAGTATGGAATAAATTATGAAGAGGCATTCACACCAATGAAAAATATAAGCACCATTCGTGTAGTATTTTCAATGGCAATACAATTTGATTGGGAAACTCATCAAATGGATGTCAAAAGTGCCTTCCTTAATGATGATCTTGAAGAATAAATATACATGACACAACCCTCTCTTGTGCATTGTGAGTAATGACAGATTCTAGGCTTCAAAACTCTCTTTAATTCTTCCTTTAACCGTTTGACCGAGAGTACTATTCTTTGCTACTTCTAAATACTCCCAAATTGCTCCCGAATATCTCTTCGAGTTGATGCCAAGTTGCTTTCCGAGTTGCTACCAATTTTCTTATCGAGTTGCTTGTCGAGTTACTTGTCGAGTTGCTTGTCGCGTTGCTTGTTGAGTTGCTTGGTACAAATTACCTTTAATAAATGGTCACTCAAGTGACAAGTGTCATAGCTATTTTTTTAAAATGCTCTAAGAATATTTTGGGTGTTTTAAGGAAATATCGATCTTGTTCTAATGCTTGTGACAAGTGCCACCTCTATTTGAGATTTTTTTTATTCCCTCTTCATACGTTGTCCAAGAGATATTTTTTCTTCAACATATATGAGGCTTCTTGGTGTAACGCTTCTGGTTACAACTCCTCTATCGCATGGAGTTTGGACACCAATACAATGTTGTAACATCTCCTTCATGGGTATTTTTTAGGGTTCTTTTGGATAATGACAAGTGGTGCCTTATTTCCTTTGCATACCCTTGTCTTATCAAAGCCTTCTTGCAAGCCCTTCAATGTATTCTTCCACCTTGTTCTTTGTTGTACTTCATTGGTGCTGAGGTGTTTCTAGCCAAGCAATGCTTATGGTGGATCTTTGGTGGAGATATGGAGGAGATTTGGTGGAGATATGGCAATGCTTTGATGAAGACTCCATGATGCTCCACTTATGGTAGTGAATGCTCCTTGATTGGACGTATGATTCCAATTTGCTTGCTTCAATTTTCTTTGCTTATACACTACTTGATTTCTCCCTAGCTTTGTGCCTTGTCTTTTGCAAGTTTAGCCATACAAGATACATGGAAGATTAGCCTATATGAGTGGCTATTTGCTATGCTTGGGAGAATGGTAGCATTCGATCACCTTTGTATGGTTCACCCTGCTTATATTGTGCCTTTGAGGCACTTTCCAATATACCCTTTTTTATTGTGTAGAATGAGTTAGAGAAGTGCAATACAATATAACAATATTTATAAATAAGATGCCTTTTGCACCCTTTCTTGCACTCCTTTTTTTAGGTCTAATATTTTAATTTAAATGGCAAAAGTTTTGAATTCTTTGTAGAGGTTTTGATGTTGTCTCTTTGCTTAAACACCTTCACCTTTTTGCTTGGATATTATGATGACAAATCCAATATTAGATAGAAGTAGATAGAAGCTCCTCATATGATGCAATTTTTTGCACTTTTATCCTTACAACTAATCCTGTATTGCTTTGGATTTGAGACTCACCAAGTCTCAGTATTTGAAGATTTTATTTATTATTTTGATTAGTCATCTTCTTCTCCAAGTTTTTAGAGGATTCTAACCTATTTTGATGGCTTCACTTGGCCACTATGTGTTGCATATTTTTGTGCACTAATAGTATCTTTAGACACTTTGAAAAATTCTGATTTTGTGCCCTTCTCAAGAACACAAACAATAATATTTTTGAGAGCAATAGAATAGTGCAAATAAATCTAATAATATTTATTTTAATACACTAAACATTTTACATTATCACTCTAATCAACTCTCAAATTAATGCACTTAATCAATTTACTGCAACTAATCAAGAATAATTTGAAATGAATCTTCAAGAGTTATTCTACAATTTCACTACAATTAATATTGTAGGACTTAGTATTCTTTTTCCTTTTCCAAAGTAGATGATAGGTAGTTGATAGATGTAATTTTGAAATATAATCAAATCCTAATTAATGTGCAAATGAACCTTAAAAAGAACTTTTCTCTTTTTGCACTTTTGAAGACAATAATTCAATTTTTCTTCTTGTAACTTTAATCCAGATTAAGGTGCTTTAACAAATTTGATAAGTAATCCAATTAATGAATCTACTTGCACCAAAAGTTTCTTATCTTTTTGAAATCTTCTGTAGCTCTTTTTAGTATCAAGACTTCTATGGCCTTTTCTTCAAGGATTCTATGGTCTTTTCTGCTGGATCAAGACTTCTATGGCATTTTCTTCTGTTGTGAAGTTCTTCAATCTAGTAATAGAGATATTCAATATCCTAACTTCACCATGACTCTTCTCTAGAAGTCTTATGTTGCAATATTATTCTCTTGCACAAAGAACTAATCTCTACACTATGAAGGCACACCGACCTTCGGGAAATAAAGTTGAAGTCTCATAGATTTCTGTTGTAAGAGGATCCCCAATAATATGAGAATTAATTCTTTGCAACAAAAGAAAAATTGGAAAATAGTTAACAAATTCCAGATATCTTGAATGATCTTCACTAGATGATCTATCAATCTAGTGGATTGAATGTTGAGTCCTAGTCTTCACGAGTTTTTCTTGCAACTCTGTGGAAATACTCTAGTCAAATGTAATCTCAGTATTTTTGAAACTGAGATTTTTTCATTCCTCACTTATGGCTCTCCCTAATTCTACCACCTAGACTCTTCTAAGAGTTTTTGATAGTGGTTGGTCCAGCAACACATCAAGTTGACAAAAAACTCAGGCTCAATAATAATGGTGGTTTTCCTATTGATCTATTGTGGCTAGATCTACCATGACTAGATCTACCATGGCTCTGATACCACTGTTAGCTTTTGATGCAATGTGCAATTGGAGATAGCAATCACAAGATGCAAAATAATATGAAAGAAAGTAAATCTATGAGATGACTAAAATATTCTATAAATAGAAATGACATAAATGAATACAATGTAGCTATGGAGGAAATAAACACTCCATTAATAAAGCTATTGAACTACATTGCATCCATCACCAATATATGGTGATCTACACAACACTATGCTACTACCTACGAATATGCTCTAAGCTTCTCTATCTGTCTATATATCTCTATTACAATGAGGCCCTTCTTATATAGGAAGATAGGTTCCTTGGCCAACACTCTACCTAGTTGTGCAAGGGATAACTTGCACATTGACACTTGTGAATTTATTACATTGCATGAAGTAATTAGATAACTTCCCCCTAAAGTAATATAATTTTTTAAGTATGTACCTTGGAAGGTACATTTACATGACCCAAATGATGTAATATACTCTATTTCCAATAGGTTTTATATCTAGGAAAATCAAAGTGATACTATTTTGCAAATATTATTATTTTCTAATATTCCAAATTAGGGAGTTATAAGGAATACTACATCAAACATAGTTTATTGGAATTTAGAAAAATTAAATCATTGGTTATTAAAGGATAAAGAAGTAAAATTATTGCTTACTTAAAAGAGTTGGAATTAATTGCTTATACTTGTCTCATAGTCACATTAAAGGGATAAAATAAACCGAACCATAATATAACTCTATTAAATTAATAAGTGCATAGTTCAATAGGAGAAATAAGGTTAAATAGGAGCTGATTATTGTCATTCCCAAAACATTATAAAATCAATTCAAAATTTGAACTAATGCTAGCTAAGCACTCTATCAAGCTTACATACTACTCTAAACTAGGGACTTATAAGGTAGTCCACAACTATTATCATGACAACAAGCAAATTCATTCTTATAGAATCTTAACTAGTTAAAGGACCAAATTACTCCTCATGGAAAAACAAAGTGAAGGAAATTCTAAAAGTTAAAAAAATTTAGAACATTGTAAAAGGAACAATGACTAAACCTACAAGTGATATAGAGATTCAGAAGTATTAATAAAATTATGCAGAGGTCCTCATGATAATAATATTTGCAATTATAGATGAAATACAACCTTACATTAGTTCAACAACAACTTCTATAGATGCTTGGAAAGCTTTAGCCAAGATATTTGAAGGGAAGAACAAATCCACTATCTTAAATATTCAAACTCAATTACATTCCTTGAAAATGAATAGTGGTGAAAGTATAGAACTATTCCTAAGGAAGGTAGCAAATATAAATGAAAAATTATTAACCTTAGGATAAAAGGTTGAAGATAAGTTTCTTGTTCAAGTAACTATGAGAGCACTTCTAGAAAACTACAAACATTTGGTTACATCTTTATAAATTCTAAGTAAAGATACTTTAATGAGTTAGTTAATATTCTTCAAGAATACAAAGTGGATTATACAATTAAATATGAAATAAATAACAATGCATTGGTGTCGAAAGATACTCCATAGGGAATTTTGCCTCAACCTCGAAAGGACAAAGACCATGGAATAACAAATATTATCATGTATGTAGGAGAAAAGGATATAACACTAACTACTGCAGATTCAATCATAGAAATCAAAATCAAGAAAATTAGACAAACTATGGAATCCAATCAAATAGGGCATTCCAACCAAGATAATATCAGAATCAGTATGGTCCACATTAGCAACAATTTTAGCATCCATATCCTTCTCAAAATAAATACAAATTTCCTCAATTACAATATCGAGAAGGGAATAAAAAAAGGCACTTGGATCGGGAGATCCCTGAGATTCAATAACTAGAAGAACTTATCAAGGAAAACGAAGTTAAAGCTCTCTCAGCAAAGATGACATTTTATGAAAATCCTAACTACTTGCTTGAACACGATGTAAACATCAGAGAAGAATAATACAAGGTCCAAATAGATGAAGATCCATATTGAAGAATAAAATATTCAATACCCAAATAATGTAATACATGGGGTGTTAGAGTATATTACATTATTTGGTACATGTCAATGTACCTGTTGGTGCGAAAATTGGCACCAAAATAGTGGGAGGTGCACCTGGAGGTTTTAGATTAGCATTGAACAGTTGCCCAGCTTGGGAGAGGTAAAGACGGTTGATATTCGAAGAAGATTGACTCCTTTGGTTCCAGCTAGCTATGTTGCAAAGGTAAAGAGAAAGAAAGCAAAGGAGGTCATAGCCATAACTAACAAGGATGGTGTATGACTGCATCAAGACACACTCCTTCAATATTGTTGGTGCAAACAACAGCAAACCACCTAATAGATCAAACTACCTTATCTTTACTTCTCCTTCAACTCGACATGCAGGAACAAATTCTAGAACTAGCAGGAAGGTGCATGAAATCCAGGAAGTATAATTAGAGTGCTCCCACCCGATTGAATTTAATAGAAATAAACCCCTATGTCCAATGGTGAATGCAAATTCCAAAACCACCCAGCTAGACTCACAAAATATAGATAGCAAAATTAGGCAAACCGGCTTAGATAGCCATCATAGAAATAAACATTCACGCAAAGGTAAAAGCAGAATGAAAGATATATTGAGAGACCATATAGTGATTTACTATTATTTGCAAGTGACAAAGAATTACATGTGAATTGTAAAGGCCATAGAGCCACCCTTTGGAATACCAAAATCCCACTATTTATAGAAGATTTTACAATAGATTCAAAATTAAGCATTAATGGCATTTAGTGGGAAAAATCATACTAGAATGGCTCAAAAATTTGATGACGCTCTATTCAAGGAGGGATGACGATCATCTAGAAGGATTTCAGTGCTTTTGCATAAATCTAAGTCTTTGGTTATTTTTATAGCCTCTTAAATTCCAATCTACTTTGTCCCTTTGTGCTATAGAATGGTTAGAGATTAAATGCCTCTTAAGTTGTGCACTTTCAAAATTTTCTTCTTTGTGCCCATCGACTATCTATATCAGGAAACTAATATCATTAATGCTTGCTCCTAGGAATCCTCTTAGATTTCATCATGTTTCATGGTGATATCAACTTTGGATAGAATTTTGGGCACACTCCTTGTATCATCCTCCTAGTCTTCTGCTCATCATATCTTGATGTAGATGAAAGATCGAGATCGGATCCCTAATTCTATCTTCCCAAAGTTTCATCCATTTTGAGGATGGAAACTTGGGACTTGTGATCTCCTTGCCATAGTACGATCTTTTTGCCCAGGAATTTGAAGTTTCCAATCTTATATCCAAGCAGGGTGAGGTTTTGGAATTTTTCTTTTCAACAAGCCCCTACCTGTTTTCCTGTCCGTCCATTGAAATATGCCTCAACCATTAGCACCTAAAAATTGGCCAACTATAATATGCCCTCACCTTCAAAAATGAAAAGTGGGTGAAGAAGCACAAAATATTACCCACACTCTTGGTGACTTACAAGGGTTTTTCATATTATGAAAAAGAGAACCCAACAAGCCTTTGATTAGCAAAATAACTTTCTAACAAGGATAATAAGAAAGAAAGGACATAGAAGACACAATAAAAGATAATAAGTGAGGGTGGGCAATGGGGAAGAATACATGGAAAACAACAACAAAACATAGTGGAAAGGAAAGAAAGAAGAAAAGAAAGAAGGGGAGGACAAGCATAAAGGAAGGAAGCTCCCTAGGAATGAGGATGAGAAAACACCAGAAGGAAGAGAAGAGGGGAAGAGACAGTTGTAAGATAACTGTAAAACCAAGAAACCATAAGAATAATAGTATCCAAACAGGGAGAATGGGATAGAAGAGGAGAACAAGAGGGGACATATTACTGAGGAAAATCAAAGAAGAAGAGAATTAAAACTATCGGATCCATGGGTTACTTCCCTAGAGTAGTAGACTGACTCTCTTTGTTTAATGGATATCCCAAAGCATTGTAAACTTGTAAACATACTTTGCTGCAACCCAAAGCTGATTCAAGAATAGACAAGTTACCAAAAATCATGATCCCTAAGGTCAAAAACTATTTTGGGCAATCTACCTATTCTTGAATTGGCTTTCCACCATGTAGGTTTTGATAGTAACTTACTCCACCATGAGCATACCATGAGGTACTTCAGCTACTTTTATGCATTCATTCCTTCTTTTAGATCACTGCTGGGAATGCATATATAGGAGGAGGTGTGGTGGGATCAGTACTTTTTTTGAAATAATTGGTCAAATATGAGCTACTGACTCATACCATATTTTGTACTATTCTTATCCTTATCCATTGGGTTGTGAATTTTAGAGATACGAAATTGAAAAAGGAAACAAAGGAAGAAAGTGGTTTTGGAGGGAAAAGTGCTTAGGGCATGCTGGAAATTTATCTTTTATCCTGAGTTTCACCATCCTGATGTGCTTTTATTTAATTATCGACTTATATACATAAAATTGAGGTGCGATTGGCATGTTACCACCAATCAACTTACCTTAGGAATTCATACGAAAAATTTACGGTGGCGGGACCAGATTATATTGTACTTTAGGCATTCTTCATGGTCTAGCTGGTATTTTCCTTAGGTTTTCCAAGTTGTACTAATGATACCACTTGGAGAGTCATTATTTTTTCCAGTACCTATGCAATCAATGAGTATTGTTGCAATGGATCTTGTAGTGTGGGAGCTCCTTTTAGGTGCTGGATCATATGGCAATAGGTTTAGATATCACAAATCCTTGGGATTTTTCTGTTGTAGGATCCCTAATGTATGTAATTTCGATGATTCTATGTGTATGTACGGGTAGGTACCATCGATTGGCTTTAATGCAACTTGTACCTCTTTGGGATCTGCCTCCTTATTAACCAAATTCTATCGTAAATGGTTCAACCCCTATTGGGTATTTCCCACGTGGCTTGGGTCCTTCATCTGCTATGAGAAGTTAAAAGAAATGAGATTGTTTATTGCAATAATAGTGCTTACATCTATTGTGCACGAGCCCAAGAAGAGATCCATCCCTTGTGTTCCATAAAATTGCCTTCCTCATTCTTGCATAGTTTTGGGTGGCATCCATGGTAGGTACTGCATAATTAGGGAGGAAGAAGCAACATCATGGTCCAGATGGTGAAGTAGGGCGACATCCTTCCTACTTGAATTAGGAATAACTCAGCTTGCAAAGCCTCCTAAAAAAATTGAGGGACTATTGTTTCCCTGATTGATACAACAAGAGGTTTATATTCGAGCTAAAAGCCTGAACATAGTACAGGTAAGCTTGGGCAGATATGACTAGTATTCAAAGGGGATCCTATCCCAAATACTTCTGAGTCAAATGTTGAAATATGTTAAAGACTCAAAAATATCCCTTTTGATGTACACAAGATGCATCAAGAGTTGGAAAGGATCTAAGGAGTGATCAAATGCATCAACTAGAGCTCCTGCCAAATTTTTCCATGAGTGGATGGTTCTTTTCCCAAGGGTATGGTACCATACCAACACCCTCCCTTTTAAATATGACACTAGGATCTTGATAATTACATATTAATGCAATATATCATGGAGGTACGCTAGTGTAGTGACATCTTAGAGGTGCTCTCGAGCAGTTCCTAAAGTACCATTGTAATTGATGAGATGCTTTAGGGCACTATTAGGAATATCATGCCAACATTGAAGATCTAGTAGACCAGGATCATTACACTATGGGTAGATCAGGTAGGCCATTGAGGCACTAGCCTTCAAAGGTCCTAGTTCATGCATCAGAGTCGAAGTCACCAGATGAACATACAATCATCGCTTACAAGGTCAGGGCTGCTCATCAAATCCTAGGTCCTTCAAGAAATGATAACTTTTCAGGATAAGAAGGCAATTGATCTTATGATGTGGAGATGCTACATAGATTAGAATCACCAGGTGATTTACCAAGATATGGGTAAACTAGAGTATCACCAAACTTTGATTTCCTCAAACATGAAAACTCATTGAGTTCCCTAGTGGAGTCACCAAAAATTGTTGGTGCAAAAATCGGCACTGGACGAGCAGGAGGTGCACTCGAATGTTTTTGACCAACAATGAATGACTGCCTAGATTGGGAGAGGTATATGTGGTTGATATTCAAATAAGGCCAACTCATTTGGTTCTAGCTACCTACATCACAAAGAAAAAAAGGGAACAAGAAAGAAAGCAAAGGAGACCATAGCCAAAACTAACAAGGATGGTGTATGTCCGCATCAAGACACACTCCTTCAATGTTGCTAGAACAAAAACCATAAAAACACCTAAAAAATCATCCTACCCCATATTCACTTATTCTTCACCTAAGCATGCAGGGTTAAATTCCAGAAATAGTGGCAAGGTGCATGAAATCCAGGCAGCAAAATTAGAGTGCTCCTATTCGATTGGCTTTAAAAAAATAAAACCATGATGCCTAGTGATGAATGAAAATTATAGAACCACCAAGCTAGACTCATGAAATCTAGAAAGCAGAATTAGGTGAACCAGCTTAGATAGCCATCGCAGAAATAAACATTCACACAAAGGCAAAAGTAGAATGAAAGACAGATTGAGAGATCAAACAATGATTTACTATTATTTACAAGTGATGAAGAATTACATATGAATTATAAAGACCACAGAGTTTCCATTTGGAATGCCAAGCATCCCGCTATTTATATAGGATTTTATAATAGATTCAAAATTAAGCATTAATGGTGTTCGGTGTGAAAAATCAGACTCAAATGACTGAAAAATTTGTTGACACTCTACTCTAGGAGGGATGGCGGTCTTCCAAAAGGATTTAGGTGTTTCTATATAAATATGAGGCTTTGGTTATTTTGATAGCCTCTTAAATTCCAATCTACTTTGTCCCTTCATGTTGTAGAAAGTTCAAAGATTAATTGCCTCTTAAGCCATGCACTTTCAAAATTTTCTTCTTCGTTGTCATCGGCTATTTGTATTAGGCAGCTGAGATCATTAATTATTGCTCCTAGGAATCCTCGCATATTCCATCCTATTGCATGGTGATCTCAACTTTGGATAAAATTTTGGGCACACTCCTTGTATCATCCTCCCAATATTTCGCTCATCATATCCTGATGTGGATGGAAGATCAGGCTCAGACCCCTAATGTTGTCTTTCCAAAGTTCCATCCATTTTGAGGATAGAAACTTGGGACATGTGATCTCCTTGCCCTAGTTGGATCTTTCTGCCCAATAATTTGGAGTTCCTAATATTTCATCCAATCAGGGCGAGGTTTTGGGATTCTATTTTTTAGCAAGCCCCTACCTGTTTGCCTGTTCATCCATTAAAATCTACCTCAACCATTAGCACCTCAAAATTGGCCAGCTCTAATATGCCCTCATCTTCAAAAATAAAAAGTGGGTGAAGAAGCACAAAATCTTACCTACAATACCACCTTGGTATATTATTAGATTAGGAGTTTATCTTATGTTAAGTAGTTACTTAGGTAAGAAGCAATAAATGCACAAGTGTTAGAATGTGTAATGATGTAAATGTGCATGTAGTTCACATGTACATGAGTCATAGAAATAGGTAGAGTAAATCCTAAGGAACTTATCTTCCTATATATATGTACCTTAAGCTAGAGAGAGAGATATAGAGATAGAGATAGAGATAGTGTGAGAGATGAAGTTACTATAGAGTAGTGAGTAGGTACAATGTAGATCTTCATTGTAAAATACTAGAGTGATCAAAGCCCTCCAATATATTGCATTATACTATTTCCATGAATTTTTATTAATGGCATTTTATTTAGTTATTGTAGAAGTTTGTTATCTTATTTTCCTGCATATTTAAGTACCATTATCATATACTTACCATAGCCTACATATTTTACATCTTGTGGTTGCATCTCCATTAGTATACATCACAAAAAGCTAACATGAAGTTATCTCTATTTTAGTATATCTTAAAATTAGATCTCTAACAAAGGCACTTCAAAGGATTACACCTAAAGAAGCTTGGTCTAAGAGAAATCCTTTAGTTTTTCATCTTAGAGTTTTTGGATGTAAGGCATACATGCATGTACCAAAACAAAATAGGACCAAGTTGGATGGAAAAAATTTGCATTGCATATTTCTTAGATATGATGAGGTGTCAAAATATTATCAACTAATTGATCTAGTCATCGATAACATACATATAAGTGTCGATGTGGTATTTGACAAAGAATTTAGAAATTAAAAAACTATTGAACTTCTTGAGTCTAAATCTCCTATTATAAACATTGAGACAAATAAGCAAGTTTGTGAAGAAGTTTCAAAAGATGAGTGAAAGTCAAAAGTGGTTGATAAGCTTTGGGCTTTTGTTTTAACCCCTAGAGAGTTCTATTTTCTACATTGGGTGGCTACTTAGTTTAACTTTTTAGGGTGTGCCTTTTTTTTCACCCACCCTATTTTTTTGTGATCAGTGTATTATTTAGTCTTTACATAATAAAAGACACTTTTCAACAAAAAGAGTGGTTGATAAAGTAGTAGCAAAATTGGCAATGGTTGATAAACTAGTAGCAAAATTGGCAATGGTTGATAAACTAGTAGCAAAATTGGGAATGGTTGATAAACTAGTAGCAAAATTGGTAGTGGTTGCTCCACCATAAAAAATACTCCAAAGTGACTTACAAACACTCTCAAAGGTTCTAAGTTTGATGCACCACTTGATCTAACCTCCACATGACCTCATACTTGTAGTAGTACATGGTAAGAGGTAAGTTTATGCTTAATAACTTTTGTAATGGAGAATGCAAAACCAGCCTTAGTAAAGGAAGCACTAAGCTTACCATAATGGAAGGAAGCCATGAAAGCGGGGTACACATCTCTTATGAAGAATGAAACATAGGATCTCATTGATTTTCCAATACGATAGAACCCCATAGAATGCAAGTGGATTTTTAAAATCAAGTATAAGGTAGATAGATCCATTGAAAAATATAAGGCATGGCTCATTGTGAAAGGCTATTGATGAGGACATCTTAGGCATATTATATTCTTATTTTTACTGTTATGTTATACATGACAAGCTCACATTGGATAATTAGGCTAGTAGATTGAGTTGTTAGTTTCTTAAGTTTACATGTTGTAAGATAGCTTTAGTTAGCATCTTCAATTAGAATTTTATTATTAGTTATCTTCCAAATATGTACTCTTGAATTCTTATTTAAGCACCCACCAAACAATGCAAATCAACTTTGATTTTTAACTATGTCAATGAGATCAGAGAAGATGGAACCCGTATTGTGAGTGGAAATTTCCATCATGGAATTCCACCCCCCTCTCTATAATTCCATTCCTATTCTTATTATCCTAATTTGGGATCTAGATCATCATCTTCCATTATAATTTTTTTTAAATATGGTTGCTTTAATATGATAATACCCCATACTTGGGAAGTATATATGTTATATTAGAGGAATTTTGGAGCTTTTTTGAACTATGCAAGAAGCTAAAATATTTGAGTTGATCATGTTTGGAATATGGATCCCTCAATTACATTTTTGGATTATTATGTTGCATTACCTCTACTCAAATTTCTTTCAAACAAAATATTCGAGCATCTCTAGACCAAGTGTCTCCTACAAATATTTTAGCATCTACAGACTCCATCTCAAATCTTGTATCTTACTATCAAAGCTTTTCCATTTTCTCTTGATCTTACATCCATCTCTGTTGTAGGTCTAAGAGACCTCGACTACACAGTATTTGGGAAGTGTTAGATGTTGTGGCCCTGAATTGAAGTTCTATATCATCGACTTGAGAAACTACCTCCTCCTTTGGCTTGCAGTTGTTTTTGCTATGTGTGCTCTACAAAAATTTCTCCCCTATCATGTTTAGTCATTGTTACCACCAATAGTCCATAAAACAGGATCGCATGTGTATTTTTGCACACTAGTTTGCTGCCCTCCAACTCATGGTCAAGCCTCTACCTCCAACATGCTTTTTTTCTCAGTCCCACGTATAATTTTTATGTTTTTGGACATTACATACTTTAACTACATGTAGTCTTCATGCAACATAGCTCCCTTAACACTGTCAATAGTCACCTTTGAAATGCTTTGACTAGTCACTCCTTTAGCACATCTGAAACTGATTTGTTCACATTTCCCAAGTCTATGAGGATCTAATAGTATCTTATTTTATCCTTTACATAATTCCCATGGAGAGGGTGTTTCATTTTAGATGTACTCACTAATCACCATCATCTCACACTCATTATTTGATGTAGATCTAACATTCCAACACTACACACTCTACCCTTTTGCACCATCTCTACTTAAAGAATAATTTTCTACCATGCTAAATGAAGGCAATTCCCTCTAAAATTTCTATGAAGAACTAATATGCTATCAAAAGCTCAATAGATATGTAGATCATGTTGGTGTATAATATTTTGAGCCAAATAATAGCATTGGTCTCTTTCACCATAATGGCCTAATTTAGAATGGCCACTGATTGAGCAAATACGCCTCTACCAATAGTAGGTCTTACTAATGTGTAAAATTACTCTTTCCCTTCCATGGACACATGGATGTCTCACTTCATTGGCATCGAAAATCTTCATTCATTTAAAATGCTTTATCCCACATTCAACATGGGAAGGTCCCTAACAACCTTTAAATATTTGCAAGTTTCATTCTTTTCATATAATTGCAAACAATGGAGGTGCCCATAATAAACTTTTAAAACATTAAAACTCTAAAGAATATTCTCAAAATATTCTCCTTGGAGGGAATATACTATAGAATATTCCAAACAGATTTGCTTGGAAGGCAAATCACCTCTTTCTTTTTTTTCCCGGTAAGCTTCTATTTCTCATTTTTTAGGCACTTATACTTTCTCGAGTATATGCTTATATATACTCATTAGAAATATCTTTTCGATTTGGATCTAGTAGAAGCATTATTTTTTTTATTTTCTAAAGGCTACTCTAACCTATGGTGCTTTAAATTTTTGGTTGCTCAAATTACTTTCAAAATTAATTATTGGAATATGGAGTGAATTTTTGATCATACCCGACACTCCTCACTACAATGCAAGTGAACCTTGTAACTTGTAATCTCCTTTATAAGACCTACCGATTGCAATGAATAGTTATCCATGCAATATGGTAGGATGAGAAGGTTACCATAAGGACACTTGTAATTTATTTATGCATGCTCTTCTTCAAGAACTTTCTAGCAATCTGCCTTCATCATCAAAGACTATTTTGGAAGTAGACTATCCTCTAGACCATGGCCATTGCATTTGAATACTCCTACATATGAATTTATATTTGGAGGTGTCCATGACCATGACCCTTTTTATGTGATCATGGATATCACATGGATACTCCTACAAATAGAGTTGTTGTTGTCTCTTCCTTCATACGACCATGACCCTTTTAATGTGATTATTTCAATCACATGGGTACTCCTATAATTGAAGTTTTCTTTGCCCTCTAGAAGCTTGTCTCTTTTAGTGTGGATTTTTTATATTTCTACTTTAGCTCATGTCTTCACCAACAAGACTGGTCACACTTCACAAGGTAATACCACATCAAGCATAATTTTTACATCAACTTCTTCTTTAGGCTCACTAGATCCCTCTTTGGCTATTTCAGCATTCTCCTTCTCCTACCACTATCCTCGACTATCTTCCTCCTATTTTGTAAAAGAATTGGATTCCAATGATTTTATTGTTGGGAGGTGTGATGAGGACATCTTAGGCATATTATATTCTTGTTTTTATTACCATGTTACACATGACAAGCTCACATTGGATTGATAGGCTAGTAGACTAAGTTGTTAGTTGCTTAAGTTAGCATCTTGTAAGCTAGCTTCTATTAGCATTTTCACTTAGAATTTTGTTATTAGTTATCTTCTAAATATGTACTCTTTTGTGCTTATTTAAGCACCCACCATATAATGCAAGTCAAGTTCAAGTTTGAACCACATAAGATATGTATAGAAGAAAGGAATAGATTATGAAGAGACAGTCACACCAACAATAAAGATGACCATCATTTGTTTAGTATTTGTAATGGCAGCATAGTTTGGTTGGAAAATTCATCAAATGGGTCAAAAGTGCCTTCCTTAATGGTAATCTTGAAGAAGTATACATAAGATAAGGCTTTGTTAATAATGGGTAGTGTCCAAAATTCTATAGAATAAATAAGCCATTTATATGGGTTGAAGTAGGCTCCCAAGCCTGGTATATGAAAATTAATGATCACATTTTGTAGAATGGTTTCAGCAGAAGTCCCTTCGATCCAAATCTCTACGTTAAGAAAATTAGATATGAGATAGTGATTCTTGTGGTCTATAGTGATGATTTGGTCATCATTGGAAGTTCAAACAAATTGATAATTTATGTGAAGAATAACGTAGAAAAATAACACAACAAATTTGGGACTTCTACACTACTATCTTGGATTGGAATTTTAACAGAGAAAGAATCACATCTTGGTCACACAAACAAAATATGCCAAGGTATTGTTAGAAAAATATAATATGAAAAACTATAAACCTATGGCGATATTAATGGAGTTAGAGTTACAACTATCTAGATACGACAAATCACTTGAGGTATATGCTACTCTATATTATCAACTGATTGGGAGTCTCATATAATTGACAAACACCAGGTTTGACACCAGTTTTGTTGCAAGTTACTTTCAGAGTTCATGCAAGATCCTAAGAAGAGCCATTGAAAATATTCAAAAAGGATATTGCATTATGTCCATACTATAGTAGAATATGGCCTAGAATATAAGAATAATAATATTTTTTCTTATAGGGATACATGGACTTAGACTATGCAAGATCTATAGATGACAATAAGTCAACATCAAGATGTGTTTCATATAGGATCTGGACCACTCTCATGGCATAGTAAAAAGCAACATACAGTGGCACTATCATCCACAAAGCTAGAATATCTTAATACAGAAAGAGTTGCATGTGAAGCACTATGGTTACAATTCATATTGTTAAATATGAATGTATGTAAAAGTCACCTAGCCTCATTGAATTATGACAATCAAGCTGTTCGAAAATTAATCAAGAATTCAATATTTTATGAAAGGACAAAACACATTGAAGGTCAATGTCATTTCATTCGAGAGCAAGTTTAGAATCACCAAATACAACTCAAGTACATTCCCATCAAAGATCAACTTGAAGATATTTTCACAAAGACACTTAGATGAGCCAAGTTTGAATTGCTTCACAATTTCTTTGTATAGTAAATAATGTTATAAAGGAGGGATGTTTTTTTTTTATTAACCTGGTGGAATCAAAAGCTGCCACAGTAATCCGCATAGTCCACCCCTATAACCACTAAGCCACATTCATGTTGAACCTTTTACGCCACTGGGAACACATTGGAATATGGACAAGCACCCAATCCAACGAGGCCTAAGATTTGAACCTTGGACATTCGTTCTTCTTACGGGGTTTTACCGCCACTAAGCTGCATTCATATTGAACCTTTTATGTCGCTGCGAACACATTGGAATACGAACAAGCACCCAGTTTGACGAGGCCCAAGATTTAAACCTTGGACATCCGTTCCCCTTATGGATTTTTGCGGAACCAATTGGTCTACATCTCAAACCTATAATAGAGGGACGTTAGACAATGATTACTATATTATTTAAGAAAATAGAAACGTCATAAGTTAAAGTGTCACATTTGTTAAAGGAACACCAAAAGTCTCTTGAATCCAAAGAGACATTATCTTATATATTGAATCTAAAGAAACATTGTCATGTACAAGTCTATATACATACTTAGAAAGCTTTGATCAACTAATGCTAATCCCATTCCATTTCATGCTCTTGCCATCCAAATCTTAGATTAAAAACTTTACATAAGAGAGTACCTATTCCAGCTACCTTAAAGCATTCTCATTTGTACAGGCAAGCATTCAAAACAGATCAGAAATACTCGAGAATGTTTCATTTTACACATTTGTCCTCGTGATCATCCTCTACAATAAAGGCAATGGAGCAGCATTGAGAACTAATGACACTATACATTAAAACCCCAATATTCTAATTTAAATGCAGGAACAAGACATCAGAACACTGTCATGTCCTTCTAAAGACCAATCCGTGAAAGCCTCTTCTGTCCATTCAGCAACAACACCGCTGTATACACCGTAATCTCTGTAATTACTCGAATAGCAATAGGACAAACAAAGCTGCAGCGTGCCCACCTTCTCAGCTGTGGCCGATGACTCTGCTGACGAATTCTCAAACAAATCACTCCAAAATTTCCGAGAAATGTTTGGACCATCATTCTCGGCCCCAAGCACAGGCGGACTTGGAGGTATGCCAAGTTCGTCATCGGTGGCACTCAAAAGATATTCATATGAACTTGTTGATCCCACGGTTTCCTCAACCTCACCCTCATAATCCTTATCCGCTGATTTACTATTTCTTTCTATCTGATTGCATCCATTTGTAATAGATATTTCAGAGCTCCTGTTTATTTCTTGCTCGAGGTCCTTCATCACATCGAACACCAATTCACCTTGGACTGTGGCGAGGTCTTCAGCATCGTCGGAGCAAAGAAATTTCGATAAAATGCCATGGCGCGAACGTTTCTGTGGATTTTGTTCATCCTCATAACCACAGCCATAACTGTCGTCATAGATGGGAAGATCCTCTCGGCGACGCTTCTGCGTCATCTCCAAGACATTGGCCTCCGCCGGTGCAGCTGCTGCCATGATTTCCTCAACGTTCACCAAACAAACAAAACCAAAACCAGAAAATATGCAGCAACTAATCTTAGAGGGGTGTGCATCAACAAGGAGCGGTCAATTGAGATAATATAGCTCCGTTTCAGAGACACAGTCAGAGTCAAGGGAAGCTTCCCAGCAGTGTTGACACGAAGAAGACGAGGATTTGAGGACCATACGTCTTCTCCATATTCCCACGAGGAATTTCATTCCACATTAATACCTCCTCCTCTCCAGCGCGGACGGCGAAAACTCCTGCGTAACGACTGGAACACGAACCAATCGCCATTTGCCATATGGAGCAAAAGCTATTGAAATAGCAAGCGAACACGCAAACACGGGGAAATAGGAATTCAAAGACTTTGGTCCGTATATTCCGTAGCATGAAGTCTTACTTTCTCTAAAGGTCACCGCCGTGTTCCAACTTCCGTCGGTAGATAATTGTGATAGGCTTCTTCCGTCGGGAAGCTTCCATTGTCAAACATATGCTTTGGTCTTTCAACTACGCGTAAAGTACTTTGTGTGAATTTCAAACCTTATTTGATTGCTCAACTCGAATCGAAAGGGTAGTTATTATTCTTAGAGTGAATAAAATTTACTACGTAGTTCCCATTTTTCCAATTTCAACCCTTATTTGAAGCCAAGTTCTTTTCTACCTACTATGACACGTGGCAACTTTTCCTATAGTACATAGCGAACCTAACCACGGACCTGTTATATCTTTTATAATATATTTACCTTATATTAAATATTATTTTTAATATATATAATTTTTTATTAATATTTTATTAAATAATTATTTTAAAGGTACGTATTAAGGGTTATGATTATTTATTTATATACCTTGTATATTTTGTAGATGGACCTGTTATATCTTTTATAACATATTTACCTTATATTAAATATTATTATTATTTTTTTTTATGAGGAATCTTTTATATACAACATATCCGCAACATGTGAGGGGAGAGATTTGAACCTGGGCCTCTCCATAACTAGAGAGTTTTAATATATATTATTTTTGATCAATAGTTTATTAAATGATTATTTTAAAGGTGTGTATTAAAGTTTTTTTTATTTTTTATTAGGTTATTGTGAGAAACCCCTATGCCCAATGCATAGGGCTGAGCAGTCTCCTCCCAACCATGATCCTTTGTAAAGTCGAGAGCTATACTTATCAATAGGAAATTTAACACAAAACCATCACACACATCCTCTTACACACTCGCCCACGCCACAGTTTGAAGCGTATTAAAAGTTATGATTATTTATTTATATACATTATATATTTTGTGGATAATATTATATATATCTAGACAGATAGTGTGAGAAACTGCTACAAACAACACTTATCAATAGGAAAGTTAACACAAAGTCATCACACCCACCTCCTCACACACTCACCCACGCCATGTATTAAAAGTTATGATTATTTATTTATATACATTATATATTTTGTAGATAATATCATATATATTTAGATAGATAGTGTGAGAAACTCCTACAAACAACACTTAGGGTTGAGCATTTCCATCTCAGTCATGAACCCTCCTAAGGCTAAGAGCTAAGTTTATTAATAAGGGATTAATACACACCCACACGTCGTTGCTTGACCCTTGGACCTCCCAAAGAAGAACCAAAGCCCAAACCGTTGCGATGTCCCCCAAACCTATTTATATATATTTTAAATACAATATGTATTGAATTTTATATGTATTTCAAGTAATAGATATATTATTTTATTATATTTGATATTATAGACGTGCTCTTGAACCTATGGTTTAACATTTACTCATTGACCAAAATTTTGTGGGATTTTTAGTTAGCTTATGCCAAGATAATTTTAGCCTATGGATTTTTTTCCAAGTGTATATTTTCAATCAATTATCAATGTTGTTCATTCAACTCACCAATATTTAACAATTTTCTACCAACAATATGAAAAGGTTTGATCAAATAATGAAAGGGTGTGACATAAGATACAACAGGATGTAATTTGAGGTGCAAAAGGATATGAGCCAAGATATAAAATGGTGTGATCTAAGATGTAAGTTAGTGTAATATGAGATACAAAAGTGTGTGATACAAAAGGGTATAATCTAATAATTAAAGTGTGTGACCTAAAATACAAAATAGTGTAACCTAAGTATTAAAGAGTGTGACCTAAGATACAAAAGGGTTGGACTTGATATATAAAAGGGTATAGCCCAATGACATAATGGTGTGACCAAATATAAAAAAAGGTGTACCCTAAATACATAAGGGTAAGACTCGATATATGAAAATCTGTGATCCAATAACAAAGGATACAAGTTGAGATATGAATGAGTATGACCCAAGATATAACATTGAAATAAACTAACCCTCTACCTTCCATGTTTCCCCTCTCTCATCTACCATGGATTTTTCCTCTTCGACCTCCATCCTACAACTCTTCATAATGGTGTTTCACCACCTGATTATGATAGGGAATAACACGTATAAAATTTCTATTTTACAATATGTGGATATACTTTCTATTTTATACAATGGTCATGGATAATATTTTGGCAGCTATGTTCTTATCCAATTGTACTCATCTAATTATACTTACCTATTTAAAGGCCCTTTATGCATAATCATAAGAAATTTCTTTCGAGTGTAGTTTCCTGTTTTATGTGTGAGCTTCTTGTGGATTAAACTGATATGGAATAATCCACAAGAAGATACACACCAAAATAGGAAATTGCACTCAAAAGGAACTGCTTATGATTATGCATAAAGGGTATTTAAATAGGTAAGTACAATTGGAAGAGTACAATTGGATAAGAACATAGCTATTAAAATTTTATCCATGAACATAGTACAAAATAGAAAGTATATCAACATATTAGAAAGTATATCCATATATTGTAAAATAGAAATTTTATACGTGTCATTTCCTATCATTCCTCCCCACCGTAAGAGCATTGGGCTCCAATGCGATCAAAAGGGAAGGAAAGTCACGAACCATCTAGCTATGAGAGATCCATCGAAAATGTTGCGAGGTAAAATATACAAGAAAATTGAACAAGAAAATTGCACAAGAAAATTGTTTAGGAAAACTGCATAAAAAAATTGCATAAGAAAACTATGGGAGGTGGCCATGGTAGGGCGCATGTGTGTGCAAGCCAAGGAAGGCCGTAGGTTTGGGGGAGTTGTTTTTTTTCCTTATTGAATATGTGTTCATCATTGCGACGTGTAGAGGGCATTGCTGGAGAATATGTAGAAGATTATGGAGAAAATCGTGGCATATCGGATGAAACTTGAGCAATAGCGGAGGCCACAGTGGAGGCCAAGTGGTAGGGGCATACTAGCGTAGATGTTCTATAGCAATAGAAAGTTGATCGCCACCATTATCGTTCAAACCCTCATCAAATATGAAATGCATAGGGGGAACTGAATTGTTGGTTGCTGGAAAAATTGCTTCTGAAGAGTCCATGTTCATGGTAGAACACAAAGGTATGAGAGATAAGAGGGCTTGAAGGTCACTTTCATAACCATTTTCGTAGCATCAAAAATAATTTTAGGAAGAACAGAAGCAGGAGCAACAACAAAAACTGCAACATCATCAACAACATTAATGTTATCATGATCAGGTAAAACACTAGCTTCATCAATTTCTTCCATGTCTAGATTTTCTATAGCAGTATTACCTAGTGGAAATGTGATGGGCTTCTTGCCCATAGACCCTAGTTCGATTCCAGGTACTACTTCATTAGAGGAATATTTGTCTTCAACAAGAAGTTCTTTCGCTGACATTTATGCAAATATGACAACATGAATGGACTCAATATTCTTCAAGAGCGCTTTGGCTCTTTGAGAGATCTCTTCGAGAGAGAGAGAGAGAGAGAGAGAGAGAGAGAGAGAGACACTTTTTAGGTAGCATGGTGCCTTAAACAGACAGATAGAAAAGGAGTAGGAATGACTACTCTGATACCAAACTGATATAAAATAATCCATAAGAATACTCACACACCAAAATAGGAAACTACACTTGAAAGGAACTGCTTATACTTATGTATAAAGGGTCTTTAAATAGGCAAGTACAATTGGATAAGAATGTAGCTATCAAAATCTTATCCATGAACATAGTACAAAATAGAAAGTATATCAACATATTAGAAAGTATATCCACATATTGCAAAATAGAAATTTTATGTGTCATTCCCTATCACTTTCACTCTTGTCAACACTAGAATTCTTAGGATCCTCTCCATGCCCTCCCTCTAATCGTTCTTATTATAATAGTCAAGTCTAAATTTTTTTTTTGATGCCCTCCAAGCTGACAAAGCCCTAGTATCATGATTAAATTATGAACCACCCCAAGTGGAATGTAGATATTAGTGTAAAAGGTTGGAGTCCATAATTTTCTCAACCATCCTTTTAGTAAGAGAGTCATGATTGTATCTATTGTTCTCCATAGACACACAATGATTAAGATCTAAAGTTGGGATTAATTCTGTTGGCTAGCACTACACTATCAATATAATTGAATTGTAGTATCCACAATCAAGAGGTGATCATTTATATCCTTTGGTGGTGCTTTCCAGGGTTTAAACAAAAAAATATACTCCATCCTAACTAGTTTCAAAATATGTGGCATTAGGATGGAAAATAATCTCATTTTTTATCATGTAATAGAGTCATCACTTTGTTCATAAATATTCTATCATTCTAAGGCATAAAATTGAAACCTTTCTTCCATCATTTTCTTTCCATGGTTTCCACTAAATAAGGCATGAACATCTTAAATGGAAAACCAAAAAATCATCACTTGTCTATTGAATGCTTGCATGATGTAGTCCGTGGTGTAAAATATCTTACCACATGGCGGAATCAGATCTAAAGAATATTCCAAGGGGAGGCTTTGTCATTTTGTAAATTTTAAGAAATTATTTGATAACAATCTCACTAGCATTAGTGGGGTGCCATAATGGTTAGCAAGCAGAGGCTTTGGTTCTTTGTTAGAAGAAATATTAGGTTTGACTCCATACCAATAGAAGGGACCAAAAGATAAATAATGCACTCAATTCCATAATGACTTCATAGAAGGGACTCTCCTCATCTTCATCACCATCACAATAACAACCTCAAAAACAAAGAAGGTACTATCATATTCGTGAGAAGGACATAATAAATTTTTTTATAGATATAATCCTATGACTTGATGGAGTCACACCCACAAGCCTCCTCAAAAAATATATAATTCAAATCATATCCAAAGCAACAACAAGGGCATGTTACACATGAAGAACTAAAATTTGATTGCAAACAAGACTTTGAACTAGCACACAAGGTATTGATGACCAAGGTAGTAACAAAATAAAAAGATCAATTTTGGTACATTGATTTAGGTTTCAAAAAGCATATGACTAGATACAAAATGTGATTTCATTCCCTACAAGAAAAATACGAGAAACTAGTCACTTTTTCTAGTGATAATACTTATCATGATAAAGGAATTGGGAATGTTACTATCAATTTGATTTATTAAAAATTCATAATTGAAAATGTGCTATATGTACCTAGACTAGAATACAACTTGCTATCTATCTCACAAATGCTAGACCATGACATGGTAGTTGAATTCAAGTTTGCTGATAGCAAGAAGTATTTCATCACAAAAAATTATAGGTTTGTTGCAATTGGTTCATATAAGAATGGTCTATTTACCCTTATTGTCATATCATCTCCTAATGTTGCACTGTCTCCTATTATAAAAGATGCTACCTCACTCTAGCATAGGAGATATGGACATTTGAGCTCTGGATACTTAATCTAGTTAAATAAGCATCATATGATGATAGGTTTACCCAACCTTTCACCTATAATTTCAATTTGCTTGGGTTGTCTAGGAAGAAAGCAATACTAAGTACCTTCTAAACTCAAAAATCACAAAGATAAAGGATTATTGGATGTCATATTTTGTGTAGACCAATGCCAATTCCATTTCATTTCATGCTCTTGCCATCGAGATCTTAAATTAAAATTTCTACATAAGAGAGTACTTATTCCAGCTACCCTAAAGCATTCTCATTTGTTGAGGCAAACCTTCAAAATCAATCGAAAATACTTGAGGATTGTTTCATTTTACACATTTGTCCTCGTGATCATTCCCCACAATAAAGGCAATGGATTAGCATTGAGAACTAATGCCACTATACATTAAAACCCCAATATTCTAATTTAAATGTAGGAACAAGACATCATAACATTGTCATGTCCTTCTAAAGACCAATCTGTGAAAGCCTCTTCTATCCATTCAATAACAACATGTTGTATACACCGTAATATCTCTAATTACTCGAATAGCAATGGGACAAGCAAGGTTCCAGTGTGTCCACCTTCTCAGTTGTGATCGATGGCTTTGTTGAAAAATTCTGAAACAAATCACTCCAAAACTTTTGAGAAATGTTTGGACCATCATTCTCATCCCCAGGCACATGCAGACTAGGAGGTATGCCAAGTTCGTCATCAATGGCACTCACAAGATATTCATATGAATTTATTGATCCCACAGTTTCCTCAACCTCACCCTCATAATCCTTATCCGCTAATTTACTATTTATTTCTATCTTATTGCATCCATTTGTAATGGATATTTTAGAGCTCCTGCTTATTTCTTGTTCGAGGTCCTTCATCACATCGAACACCAATTCACCTTGGACTGTGGGGAGGTCTTCAGCATCATCGGAGCAAAGAAATTTTTTATAAAAATCTATGGAACAAAATTTTTTGTGGATTTTGTGCATCCTCATCACCACAGCCATAACTATCATCATGTTGGGATTTATGGATTAAATAACAATCTAATATTCTTGCAGCAATATATCAGAGATTCAACATAGCAGTAGAATACTCAATATCATAAAAACAATACACACATATCAATAAACAAGAGACAATACAACATGTACAGTGGTTCACCCAGAATGTGGGCTACGTCCACTCCAACTAGTCCTCCTTGTATTATTCCTCAAAGGGATATCCCTTGCAACAATGCTACAATCAATCCTCTCTAAAATATAGTCTGGAACCCTCACACACTAGTATCTCCTTGCTCTTCTTCTCAATCAAATCCTCTTTGGAACTCAACTATGCACTAATGCATTTCAATGCATTACAATAGCTCATCAATCAATGGAATACCCTCTCTTACTTATAGAAAAAGAGGTTACAATATGGCTAGATCCACCATGCAATCCCATCCATGCTGACTCAAACTTAGTTAATGCAATTGGCTAAAAAAACACACTAAAAATAGAACCTATGCATGCAGAGTGCCAGTTGGTTACAAATAGAGAACGAAAACTTAGCTATTTTAGTTTCCAAAACCTAACAATCTCCCACTTGGAGACTGAAATTGCTGCAACAACCCTGCAACTTAGGACTAAAGCACAATAACTCTACCATTATTGCATCCGTTGAAGACAACTCTTCAACCAAACAAGGAATGTCACTTCCTCCAGATTTTTGTATCCATACTCTAAACCATCACACCGGACTAGTGTCATCCACACACTTTTATCATGTGATCAACAAGAAACACACAATCTACCTACCACAAATCAATGATAATAACATCCTCATAATTACTTTGTATCATGGTGAATCAAACATCACCACCATGGCAATATCTACATAATATGGATGACCCATAGCATGCACATAGATAATATGGCTTTGCCACTAGCTTTGAAAGCACACTCCCCAAGTGTGGAATTACCTTCCAACTTAGGGACTTGGGGTTGCAATGATCCAAAGCTATAACCATATTATGTGTTCCATCCTGAAAAATCATACAATAAATCCTGAGCCATGTCCATATTTCTGGACATGTCTCCTAGCTCCTACTACTGAAAGGATAAAAATTTTGATCCTTGTTTTGATTTGGGTCTCCTCGTCTTCCAACGTGCCCTCCACGAGAAAAATGGCATGCTCCGCCCACCCCGACTCCACCGTCCATATGACAACTTCGTAGCTCTTGCATGGCACGCCCTCGCACATCGAGTGCACAATAGTGGTCGACACTTCACTGACCGCCCCCAATATCTCTTGGTATGCCACCCGAAGCCGTTGCCACTGCTCCATCCCTTCCTCATCCTCCAGTCATACGACTTGTGCATTGTCGTTCACCAATATCGACTCATCATGAATCTACTTCTACTGGCTCTAGATCCCTCCAAATTTTGGCCATCGCAAATCTTGTTCATGTCTTCCTTGTGAATAAAATGGTAAATCAACGACCCTATCGGCATCAGATCCTCTGCCATAAATAAAACACGATTCAATGGGACTCCCGCCTTGACACCTGTAAATTCACCACGAACACAAAAGTTTTCAAGCAGTTTGCCTTCTTAAAAACTTTCGTCACGCGATTATGTGGCCTCTCGAGGACATTTTCCAGTATCGAACCCGATTTGAGCCAGTCCATCCAAGGGGATTCAAGAGTCTTTAATTTTTTTGTTTGTTTTTCATCCAGAACTTTCCTTCTTTTGTTATATCTCTCACTCAAACTGAAAACTCTCAAGTTTCCTGAGTACACCCAATAGTTAGCTCTGATACCAGTTGTTGGGATTTACAAATTAAATAACAATTTAATCTTCTTGTAGCAATATATCAGAGATTCAAAATAGCAGCATAATAAAAAATATCATAAAAAAAACACACACAACAATAAACAAGAGACAATACAACATGTACAGTGGTTCACCCAGAATGTGGGCTACATCCACTCCAACCAGTTCTCCTTGTATTATTCCTCAAAGAGATCTCCCTTGCAATAATGCTACAATTAATCCTCTCTGAAATACAGTCTGGAACCCTCACATGCTAGTCTCTTCTTGCTCTTCTTCTCACTCAAAATATTTGTGGAACTCAACAATGCACCAATGCATTTCAATAGCTCATCAGTCAATGGAATACCCTCTCTTACTTATAGAAAAAGAGGTTACAATATGACTAAATCCGCTATGCAATTCCATCCATGCTGACTCAAACTTATTTAATGCAATTGGTTTAAAAAGTACACCAAAAATAAAATCTATGCATGCAAAATGCCAATTAGTTAACTTATTTAATGCAATTGGTTTAAAAAGTACACCAAAAATAGAATCTATGCATGCAAAATGCCAATTAGTTATAAACAGAAAACAAAAACTTAGCTATTTCAATTTCCAAAACCTAAGATGGAAAGATCCTCTCGGTGACGCTTCTGCGTAAGACATTGGCCACCGATGCCCGTGTTGTTAGAAATATTAACCCAGATTTCATGCCTTCGCCAGACTATGCTCCGAATATGGGTGAAGCCGGACTGCGCTCGCGCAGTTGGGGATCCCGGCAAAAAGGTCTGACATGACGTCGCACCTACCCTTTTGACAGATGTGACATCTGACAGATCCGATCGCCGTAGAAGTTAATGCCAGTTCGACGATTTAATGCTAGTTCGGTGATTGGTCAGAAACCCTAGTTGAGGGGCTGTCAGAACCTGTCAGAGGATAAGCCCTATCCTCCTCTCCCCGTGGCTATATAAAGCAGTTCGGGTCTTCAGACAAGAAAAGAGCAAGAGAGCACAGAGAAGCAAGAGAGCAAAGAGGAGTGAGGAGAAGAGTATCTCAGTGAGTAGTGTGGCTCATCTGATTAATGTCCGAGCAGCCGACTCGACATTTTGTCTTTTAGTTTATCTTGCAGCCTGGCCTGTAGATGTTATTTCCTTAGTTGAGGACCTCTGTAACCCCCGTTTCATATAAATAAAGTTTGTTGTTTGTTTTAGGCATCTTTAGGGTTTGCAGTTAATTTGTGTGTGTTAAAGCTTGTTGCTCTCTGTACAAATCGCCTTAGAGCGATTGTGTTCGGGTTCTAATAGTTAGAGCTCAGATCCGAGACTCAGATCATAGTTTCGGTGTTTCTCTCCTCCCAGCCAAGCAAGCAGTTGTCGCAGCCGTGCAAGCCTTCCGAGCAGAAAATACTGCAGAGCCAAAGTTGGCTAAGTCGGAAGAAGCCTTTCGAGTTCGCTGCCGCAACCCGACTGCGCCCGAGATCCGAGCGTAGCCCGAGTGCGCAAGCGAAGCGCGCAGTTGCGCAGTTTGCACTTCGTCGGGCGCAGTTGTGCAGTTTGCACTTCGTCCATTTTTCGGGCGAAGTCCGTCGGCGCCCCCATAGTTTGCACTTCGCCCATTTTCAGGCGAAATTCGTCGACGCCCCTGACGTTCGCACTTCACCCATTTTTAGGCGAAGTCCGTTGGCGCCCTCGACGTTCGCACTTCACCCATTTTCAGGCGAAGTCCGTCGGTGCCCTCGACGTCCGCATTGCGCCGCAACTCGAGCGCAGTCCACGACGTCCAGACTTCGGCGGAAGTTAGAAAAATTGAAATAAAATTTCTTCAAATTGGTATCAGAGCTACTGATCCCTTGATGCGGAGACCGAAGCAGAATGGCTTCCACTAGCAACAATTTGCAGTTGTAGATCCCGCGCTTCAATGGGAAAAATTACGATTACTGGAGCATCCAGATGAAGATCCTATTCGGATCTCAGGAGCTGTGGGAGTTAGTCGAGAACGGCTACCCAGAACCGGCAGATGCAGTAGCACTGGCCGCCCTCTCTCAAGCAGACAAGGATCTGTTGAAAGAGAACAAGAAGAAGGACCAGAAGGCCCTCTTCTACATCATGCAAGCGGTCGAGGAGACCATCTTCCCACGGATCGCATCAGCCACCAAAGCGAAGCAGGCCTGGGAGATTCTGGCCAACTCGTACCAGGGCACCAACAAGGTAAAGTTGGTGAAGCTGCAGATGCTCAGGAGGGAGTTTGAAAATCTGCAGATGAGTGAGTCCGAGTCCATGAGTGATTTCTTCACCCGAACGACGGACATTATCAACCAGATGCAGTTGAACGGAGAAAATGTGTAGAGCCAGAGAATCATGGAGAAGATTCTCAGAAGTTTGCCTGCTAAGTTTGACTCGGTTGTGATAGCAATCAAAGAGTCGAGGGATCTGACAACCCTCTCGATAGACGAACTCATGGGTTCATTGCATACCCATGAACAGAGGTTGAGCCGTTCATCTCAGACCTCTCTAGAGCAAGCATTTTGGGCTCAAGTCTCATTTCGAGACAACGACAGACAAGACTCCCACCAAGGCGCTTCTAGTTCTCAAGCTGGAAGAGGCAGAAGCAGGCGTGGGAGAAGCAACAAGCAAGGAGGAAGGTCAAACCCTAGCGAAGGGGAGACCAACTGTAATTTCCATCAGCAAGGTGGAAGAGGCAGTTTGAGAAATCAACAAGCTGGATCTGGTAGAAGAAGGACATGTCAAAGGTCCAGTGCTATTTCTGCAAGAAGTTCGGCCATTACATCTCACAATGCAGAAAATGGATGGCCACGGAGAACCAGCAATAGGCCCATTACACGGATGAAACCGAAAATGCGGCAAGAGGAAATGTGTTGTTGACTTGCAACATTGAGGAGGAGTGCCAAAAGAATGTCTGGTACTTAGATAGTGGGTGCAGCAACCACATGACGGGGAACAAGGAGATGTTCTCCCAACTGGATGAAACAGTCTAGTCTGAAGTGAAGATGGGGAACAACAACAAGGTTCCCATGATGGGGAAAGGAAAAATCCTCATCCGCACCAGGCACGACGAATGGAAGCATATATGTGACGTCTACTATGTGCCTGGCCTGAAGCACAACCTACTGAGCATTGGACAGCTCATGCAGAAGGGACATACGGTCCAGTTCAAAGATGGAGCTTGCACCATTAGAGACAAGTCGCATGGGCAGATTGCTATAGTGTCCATGACGAAGAACAAAATGTTTTCGCTGCAGATTTAGAATGAATCATTGATGTCTCTGAGTGCAGTTGTGAAAGATGCTACCTGGCTGTGGCATCTCGTATTCGGTCACCCGAGCTTTAGTGGCCTGAATCAACTGCACAAGATGCAAATGGTGAAGGGTTTACTCCCTATTGAGCAACCGAACCAAGTTTGTGAAGGTTGCCTAGTCGGCAAGCAGCACAGGGATGCATTCCCTGTAGGACAGTCTTGGAGAGCATCACGACCATTGGAGCTGGTGCACTCAGACATTTGCGGTCCGATGCAGACCACCACGTTTGCCGGCAACAAATACTTCTTGACATTCATAGATGACTTCAACCGGAAGACTTGGATTTATGCCATCAAGTTGAAGTTAGAAGCATTTGCCAGATTCAAGGAGTTCAAGGCTCTGGTGGAGAAACAGAGCGGATATCAGATCAAGACTCTCAAGACAGATGGCGGAGGTGAATACATCTCCAACGAATTCCATAACTACTGCAAGCAAGCACGGAATTCGAAGGCAGTTCACTTCCAGATACACGCCACAACAGAATGGCGTAGCTGAGAGGAAGAACCGAACCATCATGGAAATGGCACGAAGCATGATGAAGGCGAAGGGATTGTCGCATGAATTTTGGGTAGAGGCTGTAACATGTGCAGTCTACCTGCTGAACAGATGTCCCACCAAAAGTGTGAAGGACAAAATCCCTCAAGAGGCCTGGAGTGGAGTGAAGCCAAGTGTGGCTCACTTGCGTGTGTTCGGGTGCATTGCATATGCACATGTTCCGAAGAGAAGCGGCAGAAGTTGGATGATAGATCTGAGAAGTGCATTCTCATAGGGTACAAGTGAGCAAGCGAAGGCATATAGGCTGTACAACCCTGTGACGAAGAAGCTCATCATCAACCGTGATGTGAAATTTCTTGAAGATCAAGCCTGGAACGGGAAGTCAGAGACTGGCCAGTCAGAGCCAGCAGTAGTACAGTCCGTTGACTTGGAAGAAGGAAGTGTGCAGCCACCTGCAACTTCCAAGTAGCAACAACGATGCCAGCAGTAGCACAACCACTCCATCTCGGTCGCCTCCATGTGCAAGTAGAATCCAAAACCTAGCGACGCCAGCGAAGACAAGGAGCTTGCAAGAAATCTACGAGGCAACCCAAACCCACATAGATGAAGAGTACTCTGACTTTGCATTCTTTACTGAAGTTGATCCAAAGAGAGTTTGAAGATGCAAGTCAGAATCAGAAGTGGGTGCATGCGATGGATGAGGAGATAGCAGCCATTGAAAAGAATGAGACATGGCAGCTGATAGATCTTCCAGCAGGGAAGAAGACCATTGGGGTCAAGTGGGTGTATAAGACAAAGTTCAACGCCCAAGGAGACATTGACAAGCATAAGGCCAGACTGGTGGCGAAGGGTTACAAGAAGAAGTTAGGCATCGATTACCATGAGGTATATGCGCTTGTAGCCCGACTTGACACAGTCAGGATGATCCTGGCATTAGCAGCCCAACAAGGTTGGAAGATGTACCAGATGGATGTCAAGTCAGCCTTTCCTCAACGGAGTGTTGGAGGAAGAGGTCTACATAGACCAGCCACCAGGTTACGAAATTGAAGGCCAGGAGGGCAAAGTCCTGAAGCTAAAGAAGGCCCTGTATGGTTTGAAGCAGGCACCCCGAGCTTGGTACAACCGGATTGATAGCTATTTTTAGGAAAATGGGTTTGTCAAATGCCCATATGAGCACACCCTGTACATGAAGACAAATGAAGCAGGTGAGCTCATTATCGTCTGCCTGTATGTGGACGATTTGATTTATACTGGCAACAACAATGTCCTATTCGACCAGTTCAGAACAACCATGAAGAAGGAGTTCGAGATGATGGACTTAGGGCTGATGAAGTATTTTCTCGGCATTGAAGTTGACCAATCGACAGATGGCATCTTCATTTCTCAGGGCAAGTATGCGAAGGATGTCCTGAAGCGGTTCAAGATGGAGGACAGTAAACCTGCCATCACACCTGTAGCCACAGGTTTGAAGCTGAGCAAATTGGATTCAGGGAGGAATGTTGATCCAACCCTGTTCAAGAGGCTAGTTGGCAGTCTGATGTATTTGACTGCAACTCGGCCAGATCTGATGTTCGGAGTCAGCCTGATCAGCCGTTTCATGGAGACTCCGAAGGACACGCACTGGCAAGGAGGCAAGAGGATCTTGCGCTATGTCAACGGGACGCGAAACCATGGCCTATTTTACGCCATATAGGACCAGCTGGAACTGGTCGGCTTCACAGATAGTGATTGGGTTGGCAACATCGACGATCGAAAGAGCACCTCCGGGTATGCTTTCCATCTCGGATCCGGGCGGCCTCATGGGCATCCAAGAAACAACCCATCGTTGCGTTGTCCACAGTAAAAGTAGAGTACGTTGCTGCCACCTTAGCCGCCTGCCAGGCAGTCTGGCTGAGAAGAGTTCTGTGTGAACTACATCATCCGCCCGAAGCAGCGACAACAATATTCTGTGACAATAACTCTGCAATCGCGCTCTCAAAGGATCCCGTCTTCCATGGCCGGACGAAGCACATCGACATCCGATATCATTTCATCAGAGAGCTGGTGAAATTCGGTGAAGTACAATTGCAGTTTTGCAGGTCCAAGGAGCAGCTGGCAGATATTTTCATGAAGCCTTTGAAGGAGGAAGACTTCAGCAGATTGCGAGAGCAGCTTGGAGTCAAAGCGCTCGTGAAATCAGGCTTAAAGGAGGGTGTTAGAAATATTAACCCAGATTTCACGCCTCCGCTAGACTGCGCTCCGAATATGGGCGAAGCCGGACTATGCTCGCGTAGTTGGGGATCCCGACAAAAAGGTCTGACATGACGTCGCACCTACCCTTCTGACAGATGTGACATCTGACAGATCCGATCGTTGCAGAAGTTAATGCCAGTTCGGCGATTTAATGCTAGTTCGACGATTGGTCAGAAACCCTAGTTGAGGGCCTATCAGAACCTGTCAGAGGATAAGCCCTATCCTCCTCTCCCCGTGGCTATATAAAGCAGTTCGGGTCTTCAGACAAGAAAAGAGAAGAGAGCACAAAGGAGCAGAGAGCAAAGAGGAGTGAGGAGAAGAAGAGTATCTCAGTGAGCAGTGTGGCTCATCTGATTAATGTCCGAGCAGCCGACTCGACATTTTGTCTTTTAGTTTATCCTGCAGCCTGGCCTGCAGATGTTATTTCCTCAGTTGAGGACCTCTGTAACCCTCGTTTCATATAAATAAAGTTTGTTGTTTGTTTTAGGCATCTTTAGGGTTTGCAGTTAATTTGTGTGTTAAAGCTTGCTGCTCTCTGTACAAATCGCCTCAGAGCGATTGTGTTCGGGTTCTAATAGTTAGAGCTCAGATCCGAGACTCTGATCACAGTTTCGGTGTTTCTCTCCTCCCACCCAAGCAAGCAGTTGCCGTAGCCGTGCAAGCCTTCCGAGTAGAAAATACTGCAGAGCCAAAGTTGGCTAAGTCGGAAGAAGCCTTTCGAGTTCGCTGCCGCAACCCGACTGCGCCCGAGATCCGAGCGCAGCCCGAGTGCGCAAGCGAAGCACGAAGTCGCCCCATCCGCACTTCGTCGGGCGCAGTTTGCACTTCGCCCATATTCCTGGCGAAGTCCGTCGGCGCCCCCGCAGTTTTCACTTCGCCCATTTTCGGGCGAAGTCCGTCGGCGCCCCCACAGTTTTCACTTCGCCCATTTTCGGGCGAAGTCCGTCGGCGCCCCCGACATTCGCACTTCACCCATTTTTAGGTGAAGTCCGTCGGCGTCCCCGACATTCGCACTTCGCCCATTTTCTGGCGAAGTCCGTCGGCGCCCCCGACGTCCGCATTGCGCCGCAACTCGAGCGCAGTCTGCGACGTCCAGACTTCGACAGAAGTCAGAAAAATTGAAATAAAATTTCTTCACGTGCTGCCATGATTTTCTCAACGTTCACAAAATAAACAAAGAAGGGTGTGATAACCAAAAAATATGAATCTTAGACGGGTGTGAATCAACAAGAAGCGGTCACTTGAGATAATATAGCTCCGTTTCATAGACACACTCATAGTCAAAGGAAGCTTCCTAGCAGTGTAGACGCGAAGAAAACGAAGATTTGAGGACCTTACGTCTTCGCCGGCACGGACGGCGAAAACTCCTTTGTCACCACTTGGAGCACGAACCTATCGCCATTTGCCATATTATAGGTAAAACCTTTATAGTCCGTCTCAACTCTCAAGCTATTATTGAAATAGGAGGTGAACACGCAAACACGGGGAAATAGGAATTCAAAGACTTTGGTCCGTAGCGTGAAGTCTTACTTTCTATAAAGGTCACCGCCGTGCTCCTACTTCCGTTGATGATAATTCTGATAGACTTCTTTCGTCGGGAAGCTTCCATTGTCAAATTTTGACAAGGTGCCAACTGTAGTATGACGATGCAGCCGTTGGCAATAAGGAAGTGCAATCGTGGAAACAAGACCATCTGACTGCACTGTACACATCGGAAAGAAGAATAACTTTCGTAAAATAGTTCGAAAATCCCATTAATTATTCTACATTTTTCTACGTCATAATTATTATAAATAAAATTGGGTGGACTTAGCAAAAAGACATAGGAAGGAATCTAAAGGTGATCGTTTAAAGTTTAAACGCTTTCTTATGTGAGACATACGATCTTAGGGTTTGTTTTTTTTTTTCCCTAAAAAAATGTTGTAATATTATATTAAATAAATTTGAAATTATATTTTTCATATTTTTTATTTATAGTTTTTTAAAATTTTTAAAATATTTAAAAATTAGGTTATAATTAGTTATTTCTATCATACTAAGTTTTAATTTTAGATAATTTTTTAGTTTATCAAACAATATTTTTTAAATCGTTAACTTTTGAGTTATTTCGAAAAAGTTGTTTTATCTGTGCTTGCTTTAACTAGAGTGTATTAATCCCCTAGATAAAGATTTTGATCAGCTGCAATGCATTGTCCTTATTGAATTATTGTACTAAACACAAACTTGGATCAATTTGAAGTGTCTCCTTTGAGAGTTCATCTCCTTCCCTATTTAGTTCTCTATAAATATGTCAAAAAGTAAAAGCTTCACTTTGATTCACAACTTCTTTTATTTGAGAGAAGATGGGTTGTAGAATCATGTTTTCCATACTAAAAACACCAAGCATTTAGTTTATTACCATCTGCGAGTCTTCAATAATTTGAATTTTTTGGATTCTTTTTTATTTTTCCAACTGAACCAACAATTTGAGAGCCATAATTTCAACATAATTATTAGAACCTTCTTCCAATTCAGCTTGAGTTTAAAATAATGAGAGTCAGAAAAATATAGTAATCATCTTGCTCCACAAACTCTAGGGACCCCTTGTCTAAACCTATCAAAAAACCCTAGACCCCTAATTTTTCAATCTTTGGAGGGATGATTTATATGTTTACCTTTGTTGTTGCTAAAATCTTACAATTTTTGAAACTGTTAATGATTTGGATGGAGACCTACCAAGTAGGCTTCTGTTGATCCTGAATAATTAAAGCATTCCTAGTTAACCATACTCCCCAAGACACAAACTATGGGAGAGCTATAAAACCTTTGTAAGAACTATTTTCAAACCAATATTTTAAGCACTCTCCTAAGAAATATTCTTGCCATCCTATAGAAAGCTTTAAATGTTTTATAACCTCCCTCGAAACATGTCTAGTAAAGGAGCAAGCAACCCGTAAATGATCAATTGTTTAATTGTTTGACTTACATAAATGACACATTCCTAGACCATTCCAATTCTTCTTCTATAAAACCTCCCATGTTAGAACCTTGTTTTTTATGGCAAGCCATGGGAATGGTCTTGTCTTCAATGGGGCTTTGTCCTTTCAAAGTGTCTTCCACCACCCCTCTGTATTGTCATTTCTATCTTCCAATAGCGTCTTTGGAGTGTACTCCCCCATAAGTTTATTCTTTATTTAGACCAATTGATCAGTTTCCTATCGCAAATTGATGTCTAGATTTAAGTCTTCCCTGAAACCCTAACATTGTTGCTTCCTTCCATCCCTGACTCTAGTTTGTAGAAGATTCTAGGTTAGCTACTTGGGCAAGATTTCCAATCCATTGTGCTCTTAGGGCATGAATTATATTATTTGGTAGTTTGTGCATATCACCACAACCTATCCAAGGGTCTAATCCTAGTTTTATCCTTAAACCATCCCCTATATTCTAGGTAAGCTAATCACCAACACTATAAAATGCCTAAATCATTACCTTCCAACAGACTGGAACATTACATGTTTGCTTAATTGGGGCTCTTATCCACTCCTCAACTATGAGTGGATCTAAGTACTTTTCATGTATATTATTATTATTCCATAAGCCTTCCTTTGGTATTATCTTCCAAAAATGCTTTATTGCTAGAGACTTGCTAAATAGGAAGATGCTCTTAAGTCCCCAACCTCCATTTTCCTTGGGCTTGGCTAAGGATTGCCATTTAACCAAGGGAATACCTCTTCTTTCCCTTTTCCATGTTCATAAGAATCTATAGCTTAACTGTCTAACCAAAACTCCTTTTGGTTTATGAGCCAAAGCTTGCCAATATACTAGTATTCCCTCCAACATAGACTTGACCAAAGACAATCTCCTCTCCAAAGAGAACCATTTGTTGCACCAAATATGAATTCTTCCTTCCACCTTCTTTATCAACCAATTCCAGCTTAGTGTAGTCATTAGGTTTAAAAAAGAACCCCAAATATTTAAACCCCTCTTGAAGATCAAATTTTTCAAAGAGGAAAAGTTGACCTATTGTTATGGTTTGATTCTGATTCACATAGTTAAAATAAATGCTTTACTTATGTGCATTAATCTACATACCTGTTGCCAAACGAAAAATATCTAAAGACTATTTTAAACTTATTTGCAACTCTTACTGTTCCATTTGTGAAAAGGAAACCATCATCTACAAAATGTAAATGGGTGACTTCCATTGTTCTACCTATTTTAAGTTCTTTTCTTGCTCCTCTCTTTGCTTCTATAATACACCTACATAATTCCTCAACTACCAAAATAAATAATAGTGGTGACAAGGGATAACCTTATCTAATACCCCGAGAACCTTTGAAGAACTGAGAGGTTGACCATTAACAAAAACTACTACTTTAAAATATCCTAAGCCATAGTGGCAAATTTTCTCAGTTTCCTAATGTATTTCAACTATAAATGCACCCCAGGTGTTGGCAAAAGCATCTGTATACAATATTTTCTTTCTTGCACCAGGCAAAGCTAAGGGTAGTAGATGTGCAAACATCCTATGATCCAGTTCACCATCTGCACATAGAACCCAATATGAGTATCATTCTTAAATATAATCAATTTACTCTATCAAAAGCCTTGGAGAGATCAAACTTCATCACCATTGTTGATAGTTTCTTTGATTTTATGGTATGAAAACTTTCTTAAGCAGCACTAATTGCTTCAAGGAAACCAAATTACTTAATAAATATAGAAGTATAAAAAACCTTTTAATTCTTGAAACAATTATTTTTAAATTTTGTACACAATTACGAGAAAAAAAAAAAAAAAAAAAAACAAACTAAACATAAAATCATTTAAAAAAATATATATATATATCAGTTTAGACTAAAAGCAATGAAGATGGAATTGAAAACTCTAGTCTACTCAAAGTTGCGAAGGAATCTAGAATAAGCGTTTATTAACCTAATAAATAGAATAAATTAATCCGCCAATAAACCTCCACGACCGCATATTGATATGACGTCATACCACGCGGTCAAACATATGCTTTTGGTCTTTTAACTAGGTAGTTATTGTTCTTAGCATGACAAAGAGTGTGAATAAAATTTACTGCATAATTCCCATTTTTCAAATTTCGCCCTTATTTGAAGCCAAGCTCTTTTTTCCCTACTATGACACATGATAACTTCTCCTATAGAGCATAGTCAACCTAACCACGGACCTGTTATATCTTTTATAATATATTTAGTTTATACTAAATACTATTATTTTTTAATATATATAATTTATAAATAATATTTATTAGTTAATTAATTTATATTTTTTTCAAATATATTGTATATTAAATTTTGTATGTATTTTAAGTAATATATATTTAAAGTATATATATGATACAAAAATAAATATGACCTAAAATATAAAATGGTGTGATCTAAGATGTAAAACAACGCAATATGAGATACACACCTAAAATATAAAATGGTGTGATCTAAGATGTAAAACAATTTAATATGAGATACACACGTGTGTGATACACAAAGGTATAATCTAATAATTAAAGTGTGTGACCTAAGATAGAAAATGGTGCAACCTAAGTATGAATGAGTGTGACCTCATATACAATAGGTATGGTCCAATGAATAAATAGAGGCAACCCAAATACCTAAGAGTGAGACTCATATGAAATTGTGTGATCTTAACAAAAGATACAACTTGAGATATGAACAAGAGAATATGACCCAAGAAACAAGAGGATATGACTTAGATACATAAATGAACAACTAAAAATATGAAAGAACATGTTTCTCATTTTAGAACAATATAATTTCATATTCAATATTTAATCATCAATTGATTGATCCATTCATCAACATGTGCATCATCTAAAGTTGGATTAAATTTTAGGAATAAAGTGAGATGTAGAAAAGCTTCATTTCCTATAAAAAATATTATATGAAATTAAATGAAACAAATCTACCACAATAACTATAATAAAATTATCTTATAATATACTTACATTTAAAATAAATATATAATTTTATATTTGGTTCTGTTACCAATAATTGGTTATATTACTAGTCACTTACCAAAAAAAACTTGCATTCAAACCTTTGAAATATCAATTTGCAAAAATAAACTATTACATAAAATATAAAATAATATAATAATATAATTGTAACCCACTCCTATATCTTCAAAACCCACAAATAGCTTGCAAACATGACTCTAACATGAAAATCGAATCGAATATACTATAATAATTTTATAACTAGCTTAGCAGATTCCTTACTACTTTACCCTTGTTCCAACAAGATTCTTTGCCGCCTTCTCTGCCCAGGTGTTGAAACCACACGGGCACTACTATGGGAAAGAAACCATGATGAGAGTGAAGAAACTGCGATGCGATTGAGAGGGAAAAAAGCAGTGGCAAGAACAAGGAGAGGTTTCTGATCGATCCATTGCATGTCCCACAACTTCACGAACAGTGATGGGATTTACAAGCTTTTTGTTAGCGTTTCCATGGCTTGCACATTAATTTTTGTTAGCGTTTCTTTGTCATCAGTATCACTGCAAGATAGTCCATTGGACAACAAAGGCACCTCCCCTTATCTTTTAGATGTCCTTTAACAAATATCGTTACTGCAGGGATTACTTTTAAGAAAAACTCTAAAATTTTCCATCCCTCGCGATGCCACAATTGTCCTTTAAAGTCATTCGTAAGTAAGTAAAGGAGTTAACTCGGTGCAACCAGGCACCAAGCAAATAGAAATACAACCTAGAAAAATCATCAATATCAATAGTCGTTGGACGAAGAAGAGGCTAAGTATGTGAATGAATCGACTTAATTTAAATGTTTTTAAAGAGTTTGATATAAGAGACCTGTTCAACGATCTAGAGTATTCTTATATTTTGGACAGGCTAGGCATCAACATTAAAAAAATTGTGGTCTAAGTTAAGATAAAGTCACGATTGTTTCATATATTTCACGTGTCTTAGACTAGATCATCTAATCCAACAAATGCAATCCATGGCAAACTCCTAGAGCCCATAATTTTATAATTTCAGTAACCGCAGGAAACATCACAAATTTGTCATGAACCCCTCAAAACCAATCCTCTGGAGTTTCTGCTGTCCATTCTTGACGCTCCGTATCATCAACAAAACCGCTGCATACACTATAATCTCTATAATTACCCGAATAGCAACACAAAAGCCATGGCTCTAACATTTCGACATTCTCGGCTGTGAGCGATGATTCCATTGAGAAGTTCTCAAACAAATCATTCCAAAACATCTGAGAATTGTTCCAGGCGTCATTCTCCTCCACAGTCACAGGCGGATTTGGAGCTATGCCAAGTTCGTCATCCGTGGCGCTCGCGAGATATTCATACCAACTAAATGGGGCTGCTATTTCCTCAACCTCAGCAGCATAATTCTTATCCCCTGATTTAACATTTCTCTCCATCTGATTATATCCATCGGATATTTGAGAGTTTCCACTTATTTCTTGCTCAAGGTCTTTTATCACATTCATTACCAATTCATCTTGGACCGTGTCGACAGCAGAAGCATCATCCAAGCACAGAATTTCTGGTAGAAATTGATGGCGCGAACGCTTACGTAGATTCTGATCATCCTCATAATCACAGCCACAACTTTCCTCAATGTTGGGAAGATCCTTTCGGTGACGCTTGTGCATCATTTGAGAAGGAGAGGCCGCAACTGATACTGCCATGACTACCTCTAAAAAAATCAGAATAGATCTATCAAAAGATCTAAGATTCGAAATGGAGATGGGAATGCTTCAACGAGGAGATGGCAATTGAGATTATATAGGTGCATTGACGAAGTGACACAAGGAGTAAGGGCTGCGTTACAGAATCATTCAAAGGAAACTTCGTAGCTTGAAATAAATATAAGCTACACTCTACACATGGAGAAGATAAGAAGGGAACGTGTCGTATGGTGCAAAAACATTTGTCCCTTTTCTCACGCTCTTGAATGATTAAGAAGAATGGTTGACGAGGCTAAGACCAAAATATGACTGCTAACCCTGGTCGTCGCGTGACCGTTTAATCGTCAATATTGACCAAGGCAAAACTAGAAAAAAGTTCAAGACATCCTGACTGGATATTTGATAATATGAAAATTTGCCAATCATCACGGTCTTCAATCTAATATTGAAGAGGACACGAAACCTTATTTTGAAGGAGGACATGGAAAAGTTTAAAATGAAATGATTTTAATCGTGTTATGAGACACATTAAATTTAAATTTTTTAATTAGTGTTTTTTAAAAAATTACTCAATAATATATAAAAAATAATAAAATTATTTAATAATATATAAATAAATAATAAAATAATTCAATAATATATAAAAAAATAATATATTTTTTTGGATTTTAAATTATTAAAAGTTGCTAGGCTTGTTTTTCTTTAAAAAGCCGACTCATGTTACAGGTCGCCTCTATTTCACTGCTTTGTGGTCTTTCATGCATGTCGGTTGTCATATACTAATCAAATAACTTGATAAAACGATGCTCTTAATACAGTTCATTTTTTTGTTTTATGTTACTCCAATATAGGTATTTTTTTTTTTTTAATTCTCTATGGCATAGACTTTTTCAAAATATGCTTCTATTTTTTTTAATTCCCACAAACCTGTTATGGCATAGAATTTTTCAAAATATGCCTCTATTTTTTTAAATTCTGACTTTTTCAAAAATATGCTTCTATTTTTTTTCCTTTTTAATTCTCACAAACTTGTTATGTTATAGACTTTTTAAAAATATGCTTCTATATAACTTTATTGTAAAAAAAAAAAAAATTAACATCTTTAAGAACGTGTATCTTCTATTATTAATTATGAAGATAAAATCTATTTAAAATATCATGTGGTGTAGACTTTTTCAAAATATGCTTAGCTAACTTTATTATTTAAAAAAAAAAAAAAAAAACACTTAGCATCTTTAAGAACGTGTTTCTTCTATTATTAATTATGAAGATAAGATCTATTTAAAAAATTATGTGGCATAGACTTTTTCAAAATATGCCTATGTAATTTTATTTAAAAAAAAAAACGTGTTTCCTCTATTATTAATTATGAAGATAAAATATATTTAAAAAATCATGTGGCATAGACTTTTTCAAAATATGCCTAATGTAACTTTATTTAAAAAAAAAACGTGTTTCCTCTATTATTAATTATGAAGATAAGATCTATTTAAAAAATCAATAGTAGCTACTTAGTCCTTTCGCATTGCGTGTCGGAGTAGTGCGTGTGGACAACGTTTCATTGCCTTTAGACTGTCCGGAAGTTTCCGCTCTCAAATTTCAAGTGGTTGTTATTCTCCTCCGTGTGGACACGGCAGTGGGCAGAGGGCAGTGGGCACCTCCGTTAGGAGAGATGTTTTCACGCAGTGGGCAGTGGGCACCTCCGTTAGGAGAGATGTTTTCACAACACAACGAGGGTTTTCACAGCTACGGTAGGAAATTATTGAGGGTAGTTGGCGTAGCAAGGATTTCACGCTCTAAGAGATCACATGATCTTTTGCACATCTATATATTCATCCTTTTAAACCGATGTTAGAGGAGAGGAGAGCGGTTTTTTTTAGAGGAGGGAGAGCGGTTTTTTTATTTGATTAGTTTTTTTTAAATTAATTAATAAATTAGTAGTAATTAAATTTTAGATTTTTTTAGGGAGCACGGCAAACTTTTATGCAGCCATTATAAACCTTTGAGTAAGAGGATGTAAATGAGATCCCTCCCTTAAAAGTTAATTCGAACATTTAACAATATTTCTTTTTTCAAGGTTAACTAGGGCATTTAATTAATAAATATTTATTTAATTGATAAACACTCGATTGCTACCAATCAATCTATCTTTTTATGACGACGTTATGGTTTGAACTTGGATCTCCCTAAAGAGACCCAAAGCTTTTACCATTGCATTATCCTTGAACTGGAGTAGCAAACCAAAAAACACTACACTCACTACCAACTAACCATTCCCTTCTGAGGATGTTATGGTTCAAACTTGGGTCTCCCTAAAGAGAGCCTAAAGCCTTTACCATTGAACTGTCTTTGTAGACAAAATATTGGGTAAAGTGCAGACTTTTATGGAGGTTTTGGTTCCTCGTACTTGGGTTTGAACATGGGTTTCCTTAACGAAAACCCAAGAATGCATGGGTTTTACTAAAAGTTATGTTTTTTAAATGAAAATCCAAGGACTTACCACTACGATATCCCTTTCCAGCTTAAAATGTTAGGGTAAAGAGTGGATTTTTATAAGAGGTTCAAACTCCTTAGGTTTAAACTTGAGTCTCTTGAATGAAAAATAAAATAAATTTAAGATTATTAAAGGTATTCATAGAGACTCAAATATTTAACTTTTTTATGAAAGGGCTTCCATTGCTTTTTTTTTTTGTGGTTATATAGAAAACTTTTAATAAACCCTAGTCTGTTAAGTAAAGATAAATCAACGGGATGTCTAAGGAGTCGAACCGAGATAGCTCATTAGACCACTATCAAACAATCGATCTTTATCTCTTTTTCATATTACTACTTGAGTTGTCACTAAATGCATGTTTATGTTGATTCAGATCGCATGGACAATAACAATAAATTAAGAAGGCCTTTGAATCTTCTGAGTGCACGCATAAATTAATAAGGCCTTTGAATCTTCTGAGTGCACGCCAGACTGATGATGACAGTACAAACCCAATAGTACACACTTGATGGTACAAAATTTAAACGATCGATGGCCTCCATTTCACGTTTGGTCAACAATAAGAGTTATAGAGAGCAGCCCCAAAATGTGAACATTGCTTGATAGTAGATTAGAAAAATACTTAATAATAATATATATATATATATATATATATATATATATATATATATATATATATAATGGAACTTTGATGGGATTTAGTACACTGAAAACGGATGATCACAGAAGGGAGACGTTTTTCGCAGGACTGCCCAAACTGCCGAACTCGTTTTGGTCATATCTCACTCATCCGGACTCGGATTGAGCTGAAATTTTGAGGGTAGATGCCTGAAAAACTCTAGAATGCCTCCACCAGTTTTCATATAATTTGGAGCAACACAGATCCTAGTGCATCCCTATGTGTGAACGACATATTTGGCAAGCGGCTATGCGAGGGTTTCATCTAGGTTGAGTGCAAGCAGCTCCACAGGTTGGTTTTTAGGGCCTTCGAGACCTAGCAGCCAATATTTTTGTGGTTTATTATCAATATTTTAGCAGGAAATATTGCAGGGGATACAAGATGGGTTAGAAATTTGTCTTTCAACAGATCATACTGTGAACTTGAGTGACAACGGCTTCCAATTTGCTGCACAAAAGAAAAGTGAAAACCATACCTTTCCACAGTGTCTAGGGCAAGGATTAAAGAGATCACGAAACAAGTTTCAAGCAATTGATCAAAAAATGGCTCATATCTCAAGTGAAATTGGTGCTAAGGTGCACCCACAAAATAATTCTACTGTGAAAACCCCTATCAAGGGTAAGAATTTTGAAGACTCAGTCCCAAAAAAGAATTTTAGGGATGCCCTTCGTGGTGGATAGCCTCAGCCCAATGCTAATATCAATATTAGGGCTTCCCATAAACCTCTAAGAATGCCTAAGATTGATCATAGGAAAACGAAGTCAGGATGTCTTAAAGCAACTGATGGAACTCCTATTTTTAAGCTTGATATGGATAACATTCAGACTGGCATTGAAGATTTGGAAAAAAGAGGACTAATTTGTCGGTTCATGGGTTTTTGTCCGAGTCTATCTGCTTTCAAATTCTGGGCTGCAAAAAGCTGGAAAACTAAAGGTGAGTTACAAATCTCTATTTATCCAAATGGTTATTTTCTTATTTTATTTGCTAATAATGAAGATAGAGAGAAAACTTTTCAAGGGGGTCCTTGGTTTTTGGAAGGGCAGGGCTTTTCATGAAGCCCTGGCATACTAAATTTAAAGTCGAAGAAGAGATGCCTTCTATTGCTCCCGTGTGGGTTAGACTCTTTGGCCTCCCTATTGAATTTTGGAATCCTACTATTTTTTCTTCAATTGGAAACTCTTTAGGAACTTTTATGATGACTGTTGATTGTACTCAAAATTTTGAACATATTATTTATGCTCGGATTTATGTTTTAATTGATTTTGACAAACCCCTACCTAAAAAGATCACATTACAATTTGGGAAAGACACTTGGGAGCAAGTAGTGGACTATGAGAACATTCCTTTTCGTTGTAGAATTTGCCATGAATATGGTCATTTGGCCAGTGCTTGCCCAAATAAAATTCTTGATCAAAAGAAAGAAGATATAAACTTAGCAGGTTTCCAAATACCTAAGAAGAAGAACACTCAGAAAAAACCAGTTATGAAGGATCAATCAAAGTCATTTGCTAATATGTTTGAAATCCTTTCCACAAATGATGTCCCAAGCGAGGAAGAGGAAATAATGGAAACCGAAATCTTAGAAACACAATTTAAATATGAAGGGAATAACTCGGAGACAAACCAACAAATCAAAGGTTTTCAACGAGAAAAAAAAGGAGAAAATTTACACAAGAAAAACAATATTTCAAATGTCAAAACTTCAAATAATGCAGGTCCCAATATAGACTCTATTGAACCATCTAGTAAAATTTTGGCTGTGTACGAGCATTCTTCAAGGTTAGAATTCATCTCAGATTCAATTGGAATAAGTCAAGAAATAGGGGAAAAAAATTGAAGATGGATTCTAATCAAAAAGTAGGTCGCAAGACCAATCGATATCATATGGTAAAAGAAAGTGAAAATCTTGTAGAGGAAGGTAAGATTAATGACCTTCCCAACTTTTTTAGCCCTAGTATTAATGAAGATCATCACTTGGAATATTAGAGGACTCAAAGGGAGTCTTTCAAAACAAAATGAAATTAGAAAAATGATTTAGGTAAATCATCCACATCTTGTATTCCTTCAAGAAACTAAGATGTCAATGGAGGATATGGACTTAATTTCCAGTAAATTTTGGCCAGCTGGAAAAGTGGTTTCCCTCAGTTCCCAAGGGACTTCAGGTGGCATTGTTTGTATTTGGGATCCAAAAGAGGTAGTTATTCACCATATGGTTGGTAGTTGGGGTTTGTTGGCTATAGCTATTCAAAGTAGACATTCCAACCAGATTATGCTCTGTCATTGTTTATGCTCCGACTTCTTTGGAGGAAAAAAGAAGACAGTGGAAGGATATTACTCATATTATCTCTCATTTTCCTAAAGCTTGGATCTTGATCGGAGGAGATTTCAATACCATCCTCTTTCTGGATGAGAAAAGGGGGGGGAAATAGAAATTTGGACAAAAGCACTGACCTCATGAGCGAATATATTACAAACCTCCATCTTGTGGATATCCAACCAGATAATGGCCTTATGACTTGGTCTAATAGAAGGCAAGACTTAGCTTGTATAATGGAGAGATTGGATAGGTGTTTACTCTCTGAAAATTTCTTAATCCATGGTCACATTCCTAAAGTGAAGACTCTTAATAATTTTGGTTTGGATCATTGGTCAGTCATGGTGGAAATGTGGAAAACCAATGTGAGTTTCTCTCCTTTTCATTTTCAATTAATGTGGCTTAGAGACATTTCCTTCAGACCTCATGTGCAACAATGGTGGAAGGAAGGTAAACCTAGGCATGGGACTAAGATGTTTTGTTTTGTCAAAAGACTGCAATACATTAAATCCAAAATCAAGACTTGTAACTGGAAAGAGTTTGGGGATGTTCATAAAAGAAAACATGAAGTTATTGCTCATATTGAAAATTTGAATAAGAAAATCCGTTTAGATGGCCTCACGGGAGAAGAGAAGTGCAGATGAAATTAAACTCACAACTCAGTTAGAGGAATGGGAAAAAAGAGAAGAAATCTTATGGAAGCAAAAATCTAGAATTCAATGGCTCAAAGAAGGAGATCGAAACACAAATTTTTTCCACAAATATCTTCTAGCTCGAATATCTCATAACTTTATTTCTTCCTTAAAATCAGATTCTGGAGATGTTTTTTATACTTGGGATGGCATGAACTCTATTGTTGTTGATTACTTTTCCAATCTTTTTGCTGCTACTCCCCTTGACTCAGCTTCACAATATAATGTTCTTCAAGCAATCCCTTCTCTTATCACTTCTGAGGAGAACTCTATTTTGACTGCTCCTGTTACTATCAATGAGCTTCGAAAAGTAGTTTTTAAAATGCAAAAAGGGAAAACCCGAAGTCCTTATGGTTTTCCTATTGAGTTCTACCAAGAGTTCTGGGATATCCTTCATGTTGATTTATTAGAGGTGGTGGAAGAAGCTAGGAAAGCCAAAGAAATTTTGAAGGTTATCAATAAAACTTATATTACTCTTGTTCCAAAAGCTCAAGAGGTTGATCATATCTCAACTTTTAGAACTATTGCTTTATGTAATGTTCTTCTCAAAATCATTACTAAAATCATGGCAGAAAGGTTGAAGCCTCTTTTGCATAAGATTATTTCCCCGAGCAAGGGGGTTATGTGGAAGGACATTAAGTAGTAGATGAGATAGTTCTTGCTCGAGAAGCCATCCATTCCATGGATATGCAAAATTCTCCTTCCATGTTCATTCGGTTAGACTTATCCAAAGCTTATGACAGAGTGGATTGGCACTTATCAAAGTTTTGAGGCAATTTGGTTTCTCTAAGGATTGGATGGATTGGATTATGGGATGTATCTCTTTAGTTTCCTACTTAGTTCTTATCAATGGCAGGCCTTCTCAGTATTTCCTAGCTTCTAGAGGTATTAGGAAAGGTGACCCGCTATCCCATTATTTATTCATTGTTCTTGTTGAATGCTTGGGTAGGACTATAACCAAAAAGAGGGAAAACAAAACCCTTGATGGAGTTACCATTACTCATGGAGCTAGACCTATCTCTCATCTTCAATTTGTGGATGACTCTACTATTTTAGGTAAAGCTACAGTTAAAGAAGCTTCTAATATTAAGCAAATCATTAGCTATTTTTCTAAGGCTATCGGCGGTTGATCAATGAAGACAAATCTAAAGTTATTTTCTTTCACCGCTCTCGCTAGACAAGAATCCATGGTCTTGGATAAGCTAATATATAAGAAGACCTCTCTTCCAATCACTTATTTAGGTATTCCCATAAATATTCGAAGGCAAAAAAATAAATATTGGAATTGGTTGTTGGACAAAGTCAAGAAGAAAATTGGAAAGTGGACCAACAAGTGGCTTTCTTATGGGGGTAGAATCACCTTGGTAAAACCAGTCCTTCAAGCTATTCCTATTTATGTTTCTTCCATTTTGAATATTCCAAAGGCTATTCTTTGAGAATTGGATCAAATCAGTCATCGTTTCCTTTGGAGTGGTACTAAGGAGAAAAGAAAATGGGCCTTGGTGAAATGGGATACTTTATGTCTTCCTAAGAGTGAAGGGGGGTTAGGTTTACGGTCTTCAATTAATAACAACAAAACTTTAGCTGCTAAATTATATTGGAGGATGTTGCATAACCCCAATGCTCTTTGGGCCAATAATCTCCATGCTAAATATGCTGAGAACAAAAGTCCTGAAGACCTTGTTCGCTATCAACTTCCTACCAAAGGTTCTCCCATTTTAGTAGTTCTTAAGACTGGTGAGGATTTGATAAAGAAAAAATTATTTTGAATCATTCATAATGGTCAACATGCAAATTTTTGGATAGATTCTTGGGATGGTCACAAGCCTTTGATAAATCAGTTTCTCAATTGGAGGCCTTGGATGGAGGAGCTTCACCGAGCTAATTGGATAAAGGTGGCTAATTATTGTCGGTACCATACTGGTAATTCAAAGGTTGGTAGATATTGGATCCCTATTGAGGACTGACCTATTCAAATCCCAGAAAGGCAAAGAAAAGATATCCAAGGCATCCTTCATATGAGATCCCTCTCTTGGTCCCATGAAAAAAATTGTTTTGGATGGAACAACACTACTAAGGGTGAGTATTCAGTTGCTCAAGGTTATTTGACCTTATGCCATAATAATCCCAACCATTCTTTTGACATATTTTCTCAATTGTGGGCTCAAAAGCTTTGGCCTAAGGTGAGGTTCTTTAATTGGATTTTATTGCATCGTAGGGTGCTTACTAGTGAGCAACTTATGAAGCGTGGTTTTCATGGCCCTTTTAGATGTGAAATGTGTGAAGAGAATGTAGAAAATATCAACCATATTTTTATTGAGTGTACTTTAGCCTCTGAGTTGTGGAGGAGAATGGCCACTTTACTTGGCTTATAGTGGTCCAATTTTTTTACTTTTGAACAGCTTTGGAGGGATTGGCCTAATCAAGAGGGTGTTGATCATTTTATTAGGCAGTTAGTTTGGTTGGGTTCTACCATTCTTCTTTGGAATATTTGGAATGAAAGGAACATCCAAATTTTTAATCATGATAGTAAGGATATTCACTATATTTGACAAAAGACCATAGCCAACTTAGTTGAATCAGTCCATCATCTCCTTAATCACCCCCAAAACTCCCACCAAATATGGGATCAAGTGATGCAAAGATTGAATATTTTTTTTTGAGAAATTTGAAAAAACTTGTATTAAAACAAAGAACATTTACAAGTTGGGATGAGACTTTTCCCAGCCTTAGTCAGAGAGAACACAAGATTACAACAGTAAAAGAAGATTTGCAATGGAGCCAAATCTCTTAAACCATTACCTAGCTAACAGGGGAGTCGGCGAATCTGACATTCAAGTGTGGAGAGACTCCTTCCCCATTGGCCTAAGGCACGATCCTACAAGTTTCCATGTTTGCACAATGTGAGATGTTGCCAGGGGGATCGGTTTGGTCTGTTGATGCAACTTGTCACGAAATCGCGACACTTTTTCCTTCTTCTCCTTTGGCCGTGAAAATGCAACATGTCGTGATATCGTGACACTTTTCTCTTTTGGTCGTGAAAATGCAACATGTCACGATATCGCGACACTTTTTCCTCTTTTGGCCGTGACGTTGCAACATGTCGCGATATCGCGACACTTTTTCCTCCTTTGGCCGCGACGATGCAACATGTCGCGATATCGTGACACTTTTTCTCTTTTGGCCGCGATGATGCAACATGTCGCGATATCGCGACACTTTTTCTCTTTGGCCGTGACGAAGCAACATGTCGCGATATCGCGACACTTTTTCCTCCATTGGCCGTGGCAATGCAACATGTCGCGATATCGTGACACTTTTTCTCCTTTGGCCACGACGTTGCAACATGCCGCGATATCGCGACACCTTTTCCTCCTTTGGCCATGATGATGCAACATGTCGCGATATCGTGACACTTTTTCTCTTTTGGCCGTGACGATGCAACATGTCGCGATATCGCGACACTTTTTCTCTTTTGGCCGTGACGATGCAACATGTCGCGATATCGCGACACTTTTTCTCCTTTGGCCGTGACGATGCAACATGTCACGATATCATGACACTTTTTCTCCTTTGGCCACGACGATGCAACATGTCGCGATATCGCGACACTTTTTCTCCTTTGGCCATGACGATGCAACATGTCACGATATCGCGACATGTTTTCTCCTTTGGTCGCAATGATGCAACATGTCACAATATCGCGACACTTTTTCTCTCTTGGCCGCGATGATGCAACATGTCGCGATATCGTGACACTTTTTCTCTTTTTGTCGTGATGATGCAACATGTCACGATATCGTGACACTTTTTCTCCTTTGGCCACGACGATGCAACATGTCGCGATATCGTGACACCTTTTCTCCTTTGGCCTCGACGATGCAACATGTCGCGATATCATGACACCTTTCCTCCTTTGGCCACGACGATGCAACATGTCGTGATATCGTGACACTTCTTCTCTTCTGGCAGTGACGTTGCAACATGTCACGATATTGTGACACTTTCTCTCCTTTGGCCGCGATGATGCATCTTGTCACGATATCGCGACACCTTTTCCTCCTTTGGCTGCGACGTTGCAACATGTCGCGATATCGTGACACTTTTTCCTCCTTGCTTTCTCCCTTTGCTTTGGACCACGAAAATGCAACATGTCGTGATATCGTGACACCAATCTCCTTGTGGTGTTTTGCTTTTTCTTTGATCTTTAGCTCATGGGCCTCTTCGGTCTTCTTGGAAAACATGCAAAAAAAGTTAGTTCTTCTAGTTGGTTCCTCTGGGCGCCTTTACCTTAGGTGGCCCTTGCTATTTTTAGGCTGTCTCGATCTGCTGCCACTGTTCTTCCCCTTTGCCTCCCTCTTCGGAGGCCCACGACTACTTTGTACAAGGTTCAGGGACCTTTCAACCCCCTGCCTAATCACCTCATCCTCAATAGCCATGTCATTGTGCCACTGAACCCCTACCTCCTTCTCAGCACCCATCTTAGCCAGGAAGTCTGCCACTTTATTTAGATCTCTACTCACATAAACTGGAATCACATCATCTAATTCCCTCCATAATTCCTTAATTTGAGTGACAAGAATCCTCAACCTCCATGTTTTCAAAGCAAAGTTCCTCATGCAATCTAGAGCTCCAACCATTATTTGAGAATCTGATTCTAGTATTATCCTCTTGTGGCCTTGTTTTACTGCCCAAATAGAAGCAGATTTGATAGCTAAGGCTTTTGCTTCATTGTTTGTGGCTCTTCCCAAGCCTTGCAGTTCCCAATAGAGCATTGTTCCAACATGATTTCGGCAAACCACTCCAATTCCAGCTCTACCCGGATTGCCTTTTGCAGCTCCATCAGTATTAATTTTAATCCAACCTTCTGGGGGTGGTTTCCAACTAGCTCTGTCTTGTCCCTCTTGCACTTCAAATTCCTTTTCCATTGCCCCAATAACAACTTGAGTTTCCTCTTTAGCATAGATAGCCACAGTTTCGTGACTTTGCTCCAAATGACCTGCCAAACTCCATCTAAAGAAGAAAAAGTTTCTCTAAAAATTCTAGCATTTCTCTCCAACCACACTTGCCACCAAATAAAGTTTAATCCAAGCTCCCAACCAATACAAAGAGCTTTAGATTTAAATCTACCCCTCTTCCATCTTTCCCAAATATTAATCCGATTCAAATCACCATTAACTTGAATTTTATAATATAAAAACCATCTCTCCCAAATATGGCGCGTGAATGGGCACTCAAACATCAAGTGATCAGCTGTTTCCTCACTCTTGTAGCATAAAACACATTGAGATGGACCAATGATTCCTTTACATCTGAGATTATCAAAAGTAAGAATTCCATTATGCATGAACTACCAGGCAAAAAAGTTTACTTTCGGCCAACCCTTGGACTGCCAAATCTTTCTCCAATCCTCAACCTGATATGTATGAGGAGGAGGCTCTGGAAGGATCTTATCATATCCGTCCTTCACTGTGTAGACACCAAGGCTCCCATAGCCCCAAGCTAATTCATCCTCCTCGTCTCTACCTGTGAGAAATTTTTCTGCCAAGATTTTAGTCATGATGGGTGTCAAATCCGGAGGGATTGAAATTGGCCACTCATCCAACTTCTTAAACTGCTTAAACTTATAATCCCCCAGCTGACTAGTGTTGAAATAACTTTCAATTTGGACCCATCCCTTGGTTTCTATGGCTATTTTTATTGGTTGCAATTCAAGAAATTCAACAATGATAGGTGGGTATTGATCCCATGAATCTGTCCAAAATCGTGCCTTCTCCCCTCTCCCCACTTTCCAAAATAATCTATATTTTACTACCTGAGATCCTAACTTGAGAGCCTGCCACACTAAGGATCCATTACCATCCAAAGGGAAACGACCCACCTCATTTGGGTTTACATGTCCCAAATATTTACTAGTTAAGATTCTATTGAATAAAGAAGTTGGTTGGGAAATCCACCTCCAGTAAAGCTTTCCAGCCAAAGCTTTATTATTTAACTTTGATCTTCTCAATCCCAAACCTCCTTTTACCTTGGGCTGGCTTACTTTATCCCAACCAACTAAGGCCCATTTCCTCTCTCCTTTTACTCCTTCCCATAAAAATTTTCTAGCCATCTTGTCCAACTCTTTCCATATAGTATGTGGGGCAGCAAGGATAGAAAATTTATAAATTGGCATGGCTTGAATGACTGATTGTAAAAAAGTTAATCTACCCCCATAGCTTAACCATTTGTGAGACCAATGATTAATTCTATCCTTGATACAATCCAAAATATTCCTCCAGATATCTATTTTTAGTTTTTTAAAATGCAAAGGGACCCCCAAGTATACCACTGGGAGATAAGTCCTTGTGAATCCCAAGATCTCTAAAAATCAGTCCTGAAGCCTTTGATCAAGATTGAAAAAGACCACTTTGGATTTTTTATCATTGATGACTTGGTTTGTAGCCCTAAGGTAGACATTAAGTGTATCTCTAATCATTCTTGCTTCCCCGAAGCTGGCCACTCCCACCAATCCTGTGTCATCCACAAACTGTAGGTGAGTCAAAACTTCCTCACCCACCTTGATACCTGTTAGCAAACCTTGTTGTCTTCTCCTCAAGATAAGTCTACCCAATCCTTCAGCCAATATGAGAAAAAGATAGGGAGAGCAAGGATCTCCTTGACGAAGGCCTCGAGTAGCTCCAAACGGTTGCGAGGGAAGACCCTTGATTAACACTGAGTATGTCGGAGTAGAAACACAACTCATGACCCATTCTATCCAACCCCGAGAGAAACCAAAGGCTGCCATCATCTTTGACAAGAAGCTCCACTCCACCCTATCATAAGCCTTTGACATATCTAATTTTATGAACATTCCTCTATTACCGGATGTTTGCATTGAATGGATTGCCTCCTGAGCTAGAACCACACCATCCAAGATCTTCCTACCCTCTACAAAACCCCCTTGCTCCGAGGAGATAATGTTATGTAGAAGAGGTTTTAGCCACTCAACCATTACCTTTGTGATTATTTTATATATGACATTGCATAAGGCAATAGGTCTATAATCTGAAATATGTACCCCCTCCTCCCCTTTTGGAATTAAGGTAATGAAAGTATGATTTAATGCTTTAAGCATTATTTTACTACCTTTGGACTCCTCTATAACAACCATTACATCCTCCTCCAAGTTATCCCAAAAGGCCTCAAAAAACTCAATTGGAAAGCCATCTGGGACTCGGAGTTTTTTTCGGTGCTCATTCCAAAGACTACATTCTTCAGTTCCTCTCTATCAATGGGTTTAAGTAGGGTCTGATTTTCTTCTTCAGAGATAACAGAGGGTATGACAACAATAACTTCTTTTTGAGCCTCTTCATCTTGCACCATACTTTCCTTAAATAGTTTAGAAAAATAATCCATTGAATGGAAATGCATACCTGGAAGTGTATCAAAGGAGTGTCCGTTCTCACCTTGAAGAGCTTCCATGTTGTTCATCTGTCTCCTAGCACAAGCAGTCCGATGGAAAAATTTGGTATTTTTATCACCTTCTAATAACCAAGTGGTTCTTGCTCTCTGTTTCCGATAGGTCTCCTCTTGGTTGTCAATGTCCTCAACCGCTTTACGCAATGCATCATCCTCTTCTTTGAGTTGCTCTGTAATTGTTCCTTCCCTAAAGTGTTTTTGAACCTCATCCCATCTGGCCACCAATGGAGCTCTTTGGACCTGGAAGTCTGTCTTGTTAGCTCGCCTCCATTGTTTCAGTTGAACTTTGACATAATGAAGTTGTTTGTGGAATCTAAACATTGTTGTCCCATATGCTGGGCGACCTTCTTCCCACCACTGTGGAATTTTCTTTCGAAGTTCCTCTTTTTGTAACCAAAAGTTTTCAAATTTAAATGGTTTGTGATGTTGCACTTGTCTTGATCCCTCCTTCCAAAAAAATGGGAAAGTGATCCGAAACTGGACCCTCCAAAATCTGAAATTTTATATTCCATTTTACAAATGCCTCCTCTGAAACCAAAAAATGGTCTAACTTCACCTTCCTGCTATGTGGCTCCCTCCTCTTATTAGTCCAAGTATAGTTGGTTCCAGGGCATTTAATATCCACCAAGTGTAATGCCTGGACTTGGGCAATCATAAGTCGATCCCCGGGGTCCAAAATTGGGGTTCCCCCTTCCTGATCTCTAGAGGATAATTTAGCATTAAAATCCCCAACAATAATCCAGTCTAAATCTTCCCTTGAGACTCTCATGTTATGCACAACTTTCCATTGATGCATCTGACCATCTAGGTTTTGAGCCCCATAAAAATTTGTGATTAAAACATGTTCAACTGTGACATTATTTCTAAAAAGTGATGTGAGAACACCCCTCCAAGCTATATGTTCTATTGCAGTCCATTCAAGAGAGTTCCAAAGAGTAACTATCCCCCCTGAGGCACCTTGGGCAGCCACTTCCATATGACCAACACCCCTCCAAATTTTGTTAACTGTTTTACACATAAGATCTAACGACATTTTTGTCTCCTGGATAAGCAAAAAATCTGTTTTACATTTTTCTAAGAGTCTTCGAATAGCAGATTGATGGGTTCTACTATTTAAACCCCTAACATTCCATGATTGTATAATCATTGGTTACCTTGAGAGCAGTAAAAATCTATTGGCCTCACCGATCCTCCAGTGATCAGTTTGTCTCCTTGAACTGCTATCAATTCCTTATTTGATTTTCTACCCACTCCTTGAGAGTTGCTATTTTTTGATCTCTTTTCCACCCGAGTTATCCCTAAAGTTGGCCTTTCTCTGTTCTTTTCTGCTATTCCCATGCTTGACATCCTTAATTATTGGCTGCTCTTGGTTATGCACTATCAATGCCCCTACACTCTCTGGATCGTGGTAACTCACTGTACTCAACTACCTGCTCTATGATGGGGGGAGATGAAAGAGGAGCTTGAACATGGATGTTATTATTTTCATTATTCCCATCCACTCCTTCCATGAATTGTTCTTCTTGGTCCATTAGTGTCTTAAATATCTCATACCTATTGGAGGGCTTGAGTTGGGTTTGCTCTTTACCATCTTTTTTCTTTTGCCTTCTCCTTCTTTTGGGCTGTTCAAAACCATCTCTCTGTGCTTCTTTACCCTGAGAAATATTGGTTGGTTCTTTGTTTATTGTTGACTTACCCTCCTTAGGAAGATTTGACATTCCTAGAGGAGCCTCCATTTTTATGTTCATATTATTTGGGCAAGATCGGGCCAAATGCCCATGTTTGTGGCAAACTCTGCATCTGAAGGGCAATGCCTCATAATCCAGCTGTTGAATCCAAGATAGTCCTACAAGTTCAAGTTCCACCTCTGTCGGTAGAGGCTGGCTAAGATCCATTTCCACACATAATCTTGCATAAACAATTGTGTTTCCTTCTATTGTGTCTTTGGAAACACCCAAATGTCTTCCAAGGGAATTACCAATAATTTCCAATACCTGCTCACTCCAAAACTCCATTGGAAGTGCATACAAACGGATCCAAACCGGGACAACAGTGGGTTCAATTCGAGGATCAAATCCCACTCTCCAGGGTTGAACAAATAATCTTGTCGGACCATGATTCCTCTTTTTTGATTCGAAAGCCCTATTTCTATCGATAAGTGAAGAAAAACTAACAATAAAATATCCATTGCTAATAAACCATAAAGAATACTCACCAAGAGGCTCCCAGTTTTTTCGGACCCAGGAATGCAAAAAATTCAGGGTAGGGCGAATACCCATGAATTTACAGATCAAATCATGATTGGCTCTATATAAAACTGTTTCTTCAACCATCCTTTGCTCAATGACAATCTTTGGCCTTGATTTTGATTGTGGCAAGCATCCATTAACTCGTTGAGATGTTGATCTATTTCTAGCAGCCATAAAGAGCATTTTTAATGCAATTTTTTGTGCTTCTTCAGTCTTTGATGGAGATTTATCCTTTAACAAATCTGCAAAAGAACTATGTCTCTCTAGAAGAGGATCCAGAGGTGTCCCCATTGGACCCTCCTGGGGCAGCAATCTTGTCTTCAAATCCATAGTAACCAAAAATCTCTTCGGCTACCCAACTGATGCCCTAGTTTTTTCGCCCGAAAGTTTTCTCAACATTTTTTCGCAAAGATTGAATATTAAACCTTCTAAGGGCAACCATATTAAAGGGAATGTGAGTATTAGTAAATTGGATAGAAATAGAAATTGGCAACCTCCTCCTAATGATTTTGGAAAATTCAATACTGATGGAGCTTCTAGAGGGAACCCTGGAAAAGCCAGTGTGGGAGGAATTGGTAGACTTTCAGATGGCTCCCTGGTTTTTACTTTTGCTTGAGAATTTGGGTATTCTTTCCAATAACCTTGTTGAGGGGTATGGTATCCTCGAGAGGTCTTCGAGGAGGCTACTAAGGTTGGATGGGAAAAGGTGTTAGTTGAGTCCGACTCTCAACTTATGATTAATCTCTTGAAGAATCCTTCTAAGAATCATAAGGTGGATTGGAAAATAAAAAGAATTATTGAGAAGATTCGAGTAATCCAGATGGGATTTTTGAAAGTTGATTACAATCATGTGGTTAGAGATCAAAACAAGAGTGCTCGATGCTTTAGCTAATTGGGCTTTGGACAAAGGTGATCTTACTTGTTATGGCCACCCTTCTATATGGTGGGCTTCTCAAATTAGGGAAGCTCTTCTTTCTATCATTTCTTTGGATGGCTCCAGTTCTTAAGGTACCTAGTTTCTTGTTGCTTTTTTTTTTGCTTCTCTTTGGTTCATTCAGTTTTTTTTAGTTCCCTAACTCATTCTATTCTTTATTTTGTTTCCTCTGTTGATTCTTGCCTTAATAGTCTTCTGGTCTAGATAGGTCTTTGTTTTGTTCATTTTTTATTTCTTTTTGTTTTTTTTGTTTAGTTTTTTAGGGTGGGTGGGTTTTTTTATTTTGTTTTGTTTTTGTGTTCTTTGTGTTGTTTTTTGTTTTTCTTGTGTTTTTGTTGTTTTGTTTTTGTGTTCTTTGTGTTGTTTTTTGTTGTTCTTGTGTTTTTGTTGTTTTGTTTTTTTTTTTAATGTTTTTTTTAATTGTTCTTGTGTTTTTTTTTTCATTCTTGTTCTTAGGTTTCTCTTTGTTTGTGTTATTTTGTGTTTTTATGGGTGAGTGTTTTCTATATTTTTTGTTTTTTTTTATTGTCTATTGTTGGTTATTTTTTATTTTTATTTTTGTTTTGTTTTTTAATTTTTTAGGTTTTGGTTGTGTTTATTTTTCTTGTTTTTTTTGGGTTATGTCTTTGTAGTGTTCTGTTTTTTTTGTCTTGTTTGTGTTTTTCTATGTGTTTCTTGTGTTTTTCTATGTGGTTTGTGTTGTGGTTTCTTTTATCTTATTGTGCATGTTTGGTTATGCTTTTGTTTTTGACACACTCAAGGATCATGTTTTTTATTTTATTTTATTATTTTTGTTGTTATTTGCTTATTTTTAATTGGGTTTGTGTGTTTGTCTGCTCCTTGAGTGTGCCAAAGGTGGTAAGCCAGGTCCGAGTCCTGGGCATTTTTGGTGGAATGGATACCCCTGCCTCCTTGGGTCTTACCCGAAAGTGGCATCCCTTTTGGGATGTTTTCCACAAATAAAAAAAAAATTAATGGAACTTTGTAATAATATTTTTGAATTTAAATGCTTTAAATGACATGGTCATAATTATTACAATTTTATTTTACTTTTTGAGTAATAAGGGTGAACTTAAATTTAATTTATAAGTAAGTTTATATTTTTTATATTTTATATCCGTGTGAGTGTGATCTATCACCAAGGACACCACTTGCATTATTGGTGATGTGACCTTGGTTCAATCCCTATGGTGGATATGTATAAGAAATATTGCTTAAAAAATGTAATTTTTATTGGTTTTTTAATGAATTTATGTCATTTTTGATTTTCATGAACTTCAAATTCTAACGTATATGGTTGAGGAGTCTTCTCCCAACCATGACCCCTTGTAAAGCCGAGAACTGTGCTTATCAATAGAGAATGTTAACACACAACCACCACACACCCACCGCCTCACACACTCACCCACATCGCGGTATGAACCTTGGACCTCCTAAAGAAGAGCCAAGGCCCGAACCCTTGAACAATAAAAATAAATAAAAAATTAAAAATTAAAAACAAAAAATATTATATTATTGATATAATCTATTAAAAAATATATTATTTATATAATTGTTTTTTTTGTTAGGTTATTATGAGAAACCTTTATGACCGATGCACAGGGCTGAGTAGTCTCCTCCCAACCATGACCCTTCGTAAATTTGAGAGTTATACTTATCAATAGAGAATTTCACACAAATCCACCACACCCACCCCCCCACACACTCACCCACGCCGCGGTTTGAATGTTGAACCTACTGATGAAGAGTAAAATCCCAGACCATTGCACTGCCCCCCAAGTGCTATATAATTATTTTTTTATATATAAATTAAACATGTAATCTAATTTATAAAATGATTTTAATTATATTTATAATATTGAAATAGTCTATAGAACTAAGAGCTTTAATATAATATAGGGTATGGTGTACATTTAAAAAAATTGCTTAACAAATTTAAAAAGCTCAACATCCTCTTATTATTTTTGAAGTGTTTTCTTCTTCGTTTCATTTTGATAAGAAGTTAAAAAAAAATTAATTAATTCTTCAAAAGTTTCATTAATGAGCTTACTTTAAAATGTTTTCATATGCAATCTTAATGTCCTTGTAGGCTTCACATTCCATGACATAATACTTTTTTGTCTCTACTACTTTTATGCAAAAGATAAATATATATTTAACCTTGTCTCTTAAGGTATTACCTCTCTCTTAATTTCACATCTGAGATGGTGTGAACTAGATCTTGGTCACGCTATAAGCATTTTTCCATATATTTGATATTTGCTTCTATGTACTTCTTTTGGTTGTGTTTACAATTTGAGTTGAACTTGTTGATATAGAATTTTTTCTTTCCTAAATTTTCAATTCATATGACAATATTAAGCCTCAATATATAGTGAACCTTCTTCATGGAAAATATTGACTATATTTCTAAATAATAAATATAATAGAACATGTGGTTTTTAACATCCATGAGACCAAAAGCAAGTGTGTGGGATAAGAACTTACAAAAAATCATAGCTACTAAGCCCAAATTTTAACCTAGATATTTTTATTTCTACAATGCTGATCTTTAGATCTTGAATTTGATGATGATTTCTCCTATTTTTCACTCTCTCCTCTTTAAACAATTCTTGTAATAATTCAACTACTAGAGTACAAATATAGCTAAATATAACTATATATCTTACATTTCAAATTAAAATGCTTCTCTATCTAAAATTCCCCTTATGTATAATAGGTGTATATCCTCTCCTCCCATTCCCTACTGGTCTCCTCCATCTACCTATTTTACATCTAAGTTGGTGAGAGTTGGTCCTTAGTTGAGCCATGAGCATATTTGATCTCCAATTGATGGTTGTTCCTATATCTGCATTTTTGTGGTGAACATATGTACGGTTAAATTTAGCAAGATAATTTTCTTTATTCCTAACTTTTTCCCACATACTTGCTTTGGATTTTTTTATAAAAAAATTCTTCGTGTATTTATAATTTGGGCATTCATCAAAGTTGATATTCCACTTGTTCATTCATTTGTTGTTTTGCTTCATCCATGTTTTTTTATCTTTTATCTAGATATTTCTCTATTACAATTTTAGGTAATCTATTTACATCCACCTATTTCAATTTTTTCAAATATCCTAATAGATGAGCCATAACAACTGCCTCTATAAGGAAGGTATCTATGATCCATAAAAATTGCCTATATAAGGAAGGTATACAACTAATAAGATGAGCCATACAACCCAAAGGTTTTCTATATTAGGTCACACACTTTAGTTATTAGATTATACCTTTATGTATCACACACTTGTGTATCCAGGGTTATGCATAGTGGCTATATATAGCCAAATTGGCTAAAATTAACAAAACCTTTGGGTTGTATGACTCATCTATTAGTATTCATACTTGATAACCATACAACATTATTTGTACAACTACCAACACAAATAAAACTTGTATAGTCTTCTATTTCCATAATTTAGCTTCCTTACTTCTAATTTGTAATGTAAATTGTGTTTTCCATCCTCCTAATGTTCTCTTCATTCTACACTTTCGAATTGATATTATTATTGGAGTTTATCCTAAGATATTTGTATTTTGTTACTTATTTCAGAAGACACCCTTCAAAATAAGAATTTAATTAGTTTTTTCTTATGATTGGAGACAATCAAGATCTTAGTTTTGTTGGTCTTTAGTTACTTGTCTACTATTTTGGAAGTAGACTATCCTCTAAACCATGGCCCTTACATTTTGGTATTTCTACATATGAAATTTTCTTTGGAGATGTTCATTACCATGACCCTTTTTATGTGATCATGGATATCACATGGGTACTCCTACAAATAGAGGTTTTTTTGTCTCTTCCTTCATAAGACCATGACCATTTTGTGTGATCATGGCAATCACATGGGTACTCCTATAATCATATTTTTCTTTACCCTTTAGTATCTTATCTTTGTTAGTGTGGATTTTTTATTTTTCTACTTTGGCTCATGTCTTCACCAACAATATTGGCCACACTTCACAAGGTAATACCACATCAAGCATATATTTTACATCAGCTTCTACTTCAGGCTCACTGGATCCCTCTTTGACTATTTCAACATTATCCTTCTCCTACTACTATCCTCGACTATCTTCCTCCTATTTTGTAAAATAATTGATGTCCAATACTTTTATTGTTGGGAGGTGTGATGAGGATATATTAGAAATATTATATTTTTATTTTTATTTCTATTTTATACATGACAAGCTCACATTGGATTGATAGGCTAGTAGACTAAGTTGTCAGCTACTTAAGTTAGCATCTTGTAAGCTAGCTTCTATTAGCATATTTAGTTAGAATTTTGTTATTAGTTATCTTCCAATTACGTACTCTTTTGTGCTTATTTAGCACAAAAGAGTACATAATTGGAAGATAACTAATAACAAAAGGACACAAAAGAGTACCTGTTATCTTTTGTGCTTATTTCTATTAGCACCCACCAAATAATGCAAGTCAACTTTGTGTTTGAACCACATCAGTTATGCATAGAATAAAGGAATAGATTATGACGAAACATTCACACCAACAATAAATATGACCGTAATTCATGTAGTATTTGTAATGGTAGCATAGCTTGATTGGAAAAATCATCAAATGGACATCAAAAGGGTCTTCCTTAATGTAAATCTTGAAGAAGTAGTATACATAATACAACCCAAAGGTTTTGCTAACATTAGGGAATATCCATAATCCTATAAACTAAATAAGTCATTTACAAGGGTTGAAGTAGGCTCCCAAGCTTGGTATATCGAAATTAATGAACACATTTTATACAATGGTTTCACTAGAAGTCCCTCTGATCCAAATATCTACGTTAAGAAATTTTAAATATGAGATAGTGATTCTTGTGGTATATGTGGATGATTTGGTCATCATTGGAAGTTCAAACCACTTGATAATTTATGTGAAGGATGACATAAAAAATAGCACAAAAAATTTGGGACTTCTACAGTACTATCTTGGCTTGGAATTTTGACAAAGAAAGAATCAAATCTTGGTCACACAAACAAAATATGCCAAGGCATTGTGAGAAAAATACAAGATGACAAATTATAAACCTGTGGCGATATCAATGGAGTTAAGGTTATAACTATCTAGATATGACAAATGACCTACGGTATATGCTACTCTACATTGTCAATTGATTGGGAGTCTCATATACTTGACAAACACCAGACTTGACATCAGTTTTGTTGCAAGTTACATTCAAAATTTATGCAAGATCCTAAGGAGAGTCATTGAAAAGCTTCAAAAAGGATATTGCATTATGTCAATACTAGAGTAGAATATGGCCTAGAATATAATAAGAATAATAATTTTTTCTTATAGTGATACATGGACCTAGACTATGTTGGATCTATAGATGAGAAGAAGTCAACATCAGGATGTGTTTCATCTAGGATCTGGACCACTCTCGTGGCATAGTAAAAAAAAACATGCAGTGGCATTATCATCCACAGAGGTAGAATATCTTGCTACACAAGGAGTTGCATGTGAAGCACTATAGTTACAATTCATATTGTCAAACATGAATGTATGTAAAAGTCAACCAACCTTATTGAATTATGACAATCAAGGTGTTCTAAAACTAATCAAGAATCCAATATTTTATGAAAGGACAAAACACATCGAAGGTCAATGTTATCCGAGAGCAAGTTTAGAATCACCAAATACAACTCAAGTACATTCCCATCAAAGATCAACTTAAAGGTATTTTCACAAAAACACTTAAATGAGTCAAGTTTAAATTGCTTCACAAATTATTTTTTATAATAAATAATGAAATAAGAAAAGGATGTTAGACAATGATAATTACATTATTTAGGAAAATAGAAAAGTCATAAGTTGAAGAACCATATTTGTTCTCTATTAAAAAAAACACCAAAAATATCTTGAGTAGAAAGAGACATTATCTTATTAATTAAATCTAAAGGAACATTATTTTCAATAAGTCTATATACACACTTTATAGATACTTCCAAAGCTATGATCAACTAATGCCAATCCCATTCCATTTCATGCTCTTGCCATCAATATCTTAGATTAAAAATTTTACATAGGAGAGTACCTATTCCAGCTACCTTAAAAGCATTGTCATTTGTACAAGCAAGCATTCAAAACAGATCAGAAATACTCGAGGATTGTTTCATTTTACACATTTGTCCTCGTGATCATCCTCTACAATAAAGGCAATGGAGCAGCATTGAGAACTAATGACACAATACATTAAAACCCCAATATTCTAATTAAAATGCAGGAACAAGACATCAGAACACTGTCATGTCCTTCTAAAGACCAATCCGTGACAGCTCTCAAGCTATTGAAATAGCAAGCGAACACGCAAACTCCTTCTAAAGACCAATCCGTGACAGCTCTCAAGCTATTGAAATAGCAAGCGAACACGCAAACTCCATTGGTCCGTAGCGTGAAGTCTTACTTTCTATGAAGGAATCATGTGTTCCAACTTCCGTCTGTAGATAATTGTGATAGACTTCTTCCGTGGGGAAGCTTCCATTGTCAAATTTTGACAAGGTGCCACTGTAGTGTGACGATGCAGCCGTGGGAAACATGAAAGTGCAATCGTGGAAACAGGACCATCTGACTGCATCAATTTGCACAGTACACATCGGAAGGAAGAATAACTTTCGCAAAGTAGTTTGAAAGTCCCCCATCATTAGTTTGAATCTGAAGGTGATCGTTTAAAGTTTAAACGCTTTCTTATATGAGACACGCCGTGTTAGAGATATTAATAAGCCTTTGTTAACGACATTGGGATTGTATTAAAGGGGTAATCTTATTCTAATACAACCTTCATTATAAATAGAATAAATTAGTCTGCGACTAAGGCTTCACGATGGCATTTTGATATGACATCATACCACGCGGTCAAACATATGCTTTGGTCTTCCAACTACGCGTAAAGTACTTTGCGTGAATTTCAAACCTTATTTGATTGCTCAACTTGAATAGAAAGGGTAGTTATTGTTCTTAGAGTGAATAAAATTTACTACATAATTCCCATTTTTCCAATTTCAACCCTTATTTGAAGCCAAGTTCTTTGATACCTACTATGACACATGGCAACTTCTCCAATAGTGCATAGTGAACCTAACCACAGACCTGTTATATCTTTTATAATATATTTAGGTTATTGTGAGAAATCTATGTGATCCATGTACAGGGTTGAGCAGCCTGTTATATCTTTTATAATATATTTACTTATCAATAGAGAATTTAACACAAAGCCCCGTCACACCCACCCCTCACACACTGGCCCAGACCTAATATATATTATTCTTTATCAATAGTTTATTAAATGATTATTTTAAAGGTATGTATTAAGGGTTATGATTATTTTTTTATATACATTATATATTTTGTAGATGGACCTGTTATATCTTTTATAAGATATTTACCTCATATTAAATATTATTTTTAATATATATTATTTTTGATCAATAGTTTATTAAATGATTATTTTAAAGGTACGTATTAAGGGTTATGATTATTTATTTATATACATAATATATTTTGTAAATAATATTATATATATTTAGATAGATAGTGTGAGAAAATCTTACAACCAGCAGTTAGGGTTGAGCATTTCCATTAAGCTTATCAATAAGGGATTAACACACACCCACATGTCATCCACGTGTTGTTGTTTTGAACCTTAGACCTCCCAAAGAAGAGCCAAAGTCCAAACCGTTGCGATGTTCCCGAGACTTATTTATATATTTTTTAAATACAATATATTTTGAATTTTTTATGTATTTCAAGTAATAAATATATTAGTTTATTATAAATGATATTATAGACATGCTCTTGAACCTATGGTTTAACATTTAGTCATTGACCAAAATTTTGTGGGGTTTTTAGTTAGCTTATGCCAAGACAATTTTAGGCTATGGATTTTTTTTTCAACTGTATATTTTCAATCAATTATCAATGTTATTCATTCAACTCACCAATATTTAATAATTTTCTACAAACCGTATGAAAAGGTTTGACCAAATAATGAAAGGGTATGACATAAGATACAAGAGGATGTAATTTGAGGTACAAAAAGGATATGAGCCAAGATATAAAATGGTGTGATCTAAGATGTAAATTAGTGTAATATGAGATACAAAAGGGTATAATCTAATAATTAAAGTGTGTGACCTAATATAAAAGGGTTGGACTTGAGATATAAAAAGGTATAGCCCAATGACATAATGGTGTGACCAAATATATAAAAAGGTGCAACCCAAATACATAAGGGTAAGACTCGATATATGAAAATGTGTGATGCAATAACAAAGGATACAAGTTGAGATATGAATGAGTATGACCCAAGATATAACATTGAAATAAACTAACCCTCTACCTTCCATGTTTCCCCTCTCTCATCTACCATGGAGTTTTCATCTTCGACCTCCATCCTACAACTCTTCACAATGGTGTTTCACCACTTGTTTATGATAGGGAATAACACGTATAGCCTTTTTATTTTGCAATATGTAGATATACTTTCTAATATGTTGATATACTTTCTATTTTGTACTATGTTCATTGATAAGATTTTTACAGCTACGTTCTTATCCAATTGTACTCATCCAATTATACTTACCTATTTAAAGGTCTTTTATGCATAATCATAAGCAGTTCCTTTTGAGTGTAGTTTCATGTTTTATGTGTGAGATTCTTGTGGATTAAACTGATATGGAATAATCGACAAGAAGACTCACACACTAAAATAGGAAACTACACTCAAAAGGAATTGCTTATGATTATGCATAAAGGGCATTTAAATAGGTAAGTAAAATTAGAAGAGTACAATTGGATAAGAACGTAGCTGTTAAAATCTTATCCATGAACATAGTACAAAATATAAAGTATATCAACATATTAGAAAGTATATCCACATATTGCAAAATAGAGAGTTTATACGTGTCATTCCTTATCATTCCTCCCCACCGTAATAGCATTGGGCTCCAATGTGATCAAAATGGAAGAAAAGTCACAAACCATATGGCTATGATAGATCCATTGAAAATACTACGAGGTAAAACTGCACAGGAAAACTGAATAGGAAAGTTACATAAGAAAATTGAATAGGAAAACTGCACAAAAAACTACTTAAGAAAACTACGGGAGGTGGCCATGGTGGGGTGCGCGCAGGCTAAGGAAGGCCACAGGATTGGGGGAGTTTTTTTTCTTCTTGAATATGTGTACATGATTACGATGTGTAGAAGGCATTGCTGGAGAAGATGCAGAAGATCATGGGAAAAATCATGGCATGTCGGATAAAACTCGAGCAATAGCGGAGGCTGCAGTGGAGGCCAAGTGGTAGGGGTATACTGGTGTAGATGTTCTACAAAAATGGAAATTTAATCGCCACCATTATCGTTCAAACCTTCATAAAATACAAAATGTAAAGGGGGTAACTGAATTGTTGGTTGCTAGCAAAATTGTTGCTGAAGGGTCCATGCTCATGATAGAACACAAAGACACGAGATATGAGAGGGCTTGAAGATCACTTTCATCGCCATTGTTGTAGCAGCAACAAGAAGTTTCTTAAAAAGAACAAAAGTAGGAGCAACAATAAAAATGGTAACATCATCAACAACATTAATGTTATCATGATTAGGTAAAACACTAGCTTCATCAATTTCTTCCATATCTAGATTTTCTATAACAGTATTTCCTAGTGGAAATATGATGGGCTTCTTGCCCATAGACCCTAGTTTGATTTCAGGTACTACTTCATTAGAGGAATCTTTGTCTTCAACAAGAAGTTCTTATGTTGCCATTTTCACCAATATGGCAACATGAATGGACTCAATATCCATCAAGAGCGCTTTGGCTCTTTGAGAGATCTCTTCGAGAGAGAGACTCTTTTTAGGCAACATGGTGCCTTAAACATACAGATAGAAAAGGAGAAGGAATGACTACTTTGATACCAAAATGATATAAAATAATCCACAAGAAAACTCACACACCAAAATAAGAAACTTCACTTGAAAGGAACTTCTTATGATTATGCATAAAGGACCTTTAAATAGGCAAGTACAATTGGATAAGAACGTAGCTATCAAAATCTTATCCATGAACATAGTACAAAATAGAAATTATATCAACATATTAGAAAGTATATCCACATATTGCAAAATAAAAAGTTTATATGTGTCATTCCCTATCACTTTCACTCTTGTCAACACTAGAATTCTTAGGATCCTCTCCATGCCCTCCCTCTAATCGTTCTTATTGTAATAGTTAAGTCTAAAAAACTTTTTGGATGCCCTCCAAGCTGACAAAGCACTAGTATCATGATTGAATTATGAACCACCCCAAGTGGAATATTAGTGTAAAAAGTTGGATTCCATCATTTTATCAATCATCCTTTTAGTAAGATAGTCATTATTGTATCTATTGTTCTCCATAGACACACAATTATGAAGATCTAAAGTTGGGATTAATCCTTTTGGCTAGTACTACACTATCAATGTAATTAAATTTTAGTATCCACAATCAAGAGGTGATCATTTAGAGCCTTTGGTGGTGCATTATAGGTTTTAAACAACAACATCTACTCCATCCTAACTAGTTTCAAAATATGTGGCATTAGGATGGAAAATAATCTCATTTTTTATCATGTAAAAGAGTCATCACTTTGTTCATAAATATTCTATCATTCTAAGGCATAAAAGTGAAACCTTTCTTCCATAATTTTATTTCCATGGTTTCCACTAAAGAAGTCATGAACATCTTAAATGAGAAACCAAACAATCATCACTTGTTTATTGAATGCTTGCATGATGTAGTCCATGATGTAAAAGACCTTACCACATGGAAGAATCATATCCAAAGAATATTTGAAGGGGAGGCTTTGTTATTTTGTAAAGTTTAAGAAAGTATTTGATAACAATATCACTAAAATTAGTGGGGTGCCATAATGGTTAGCAAGTAGAGGCTTTGGTTCTTTGTTAGAAGAAATATTAGGTTCGCCTCCCTACCAATAGAAGGGACCAAAAGATAAATAATGCACTCATTTACATAATGACTTCATAGAAGGGGCTCTCCTCATCTTCATCACTGTCATAATAAAAACCTCAAAAAAAATAAGGTACAATCATATTCGTGAGAAGGATATGATAAAAAATTATATAGATACAATTCTATGACTTGATGGAGTCACACCCACAATCCTCCTCAAAAAATATATAATTCAAATCATAACCCAAGAAACAACAAGGGCATGTTACACATGAAGAACAAAAATTTGATTGCAAACAAGACTTTGAACTAGCACACAAGGTATTGATGACCAAGGTAGTAACAAAATTAAAATATCAATTTTGATACATTGATTTAGGTTCCACAAAGTATATGACTAGATACATAATGTGATTTCATTCCCTACAAGCAAAATATAAGAAACTAGTCACTTTTTCTAGTGATAATACTTATCATGATAAAGGAATTGAGAATGTTCCTATCAATTTGATTAATAAAAAATGCATAATTGAAAATATGCTATATGTACCTAGACTAGAATACAACTTGCTATCTATCTCACAAATGCTAGACCATGACATGGTAGTTGAATTCAAGTTTGTTGATAGCAAGAAGTATTTCATCATAAAAAATGACAAGTTTTTTGCAATTGGTTTATATAAGAATGTTCTATTTACCCTTATTGTCATATCATCTCCTAATGTTGCACCGTCTACTATTATCAAATATGCTACCTCACTCTAGCATAGGAGATATGGACATTTGAGCTCTGTATAGTTAATCTAGTTAAATAAGCATCATATGATGATAGGTTTACCCAACCTTTCACCTAAACTACCAATTTTCTTGGGTTGTCTAGGAAGAAAGTAATACTAAGTACCTTCTAAACTCAACACTCACAAAGCTAAAGGATTATTGCATGTCATATTTTTTGTAGACCAATGCCAACTAGTCATGGTGGACATAAATATTTTTAGCTATTTGTTGATGATTACTCATGAAAGATGTGGGTATATTTTCTACCACTCAAATCAAATGCATTCCTAAATTGCCAATGCTTCAAGAAGCTTGTTGAGATAGAAACTGGGCATAATATTTAAATCTTATGCTTAGATCAAGGGAAAATATAATTCCAATAATTTTCAAGTTTGCGTACTCAAAATAGGATTAAGGGATAACTTATTGTTGCATACACTCTATAGTAGAATGAGATATTATAAATTATAAATTGTTCCATCATGAAAATGGTTCACTATATGCTAACGAGAGTTGGTCTAGAGTAGAAGTATTTGGATAAAGCTATATCTTTTATTGTATGTCTTAAAAGAAGATAACCAACAAAGAAACATAAAGGGATTAAAATTGAAGAAGATTGGTCTAGGAGAATCCTTTAGTTGTCATATTAGAGTTTTTGGAAGTACGATATACATTCATATAAAAAAACAAAAGAGGACTAAGGTGGATGGAAAAATTTATCTTGCATATTTCATGGGTATGATGAGGCATCAAAATCTTATTGACTAATTGATCTAGTCATCAATAACGTATACAAGTACAAATATGATATTTGACAAAGAATTTAGAAATAAAAAAAACTATTGAAGATACTTGTAGACACCAAAACAGCACCAATCCGATTATGTGACTGCAAACACTGATCGCTTTGACAAACACAGCCCCCAGGGCAGCCCTCAGAGGTTAAACAGTGGTCTTAACCACTTTCATAGCAATTTTGTAAGGTCAAGAAGCAATTTGGCACACTTGGACACTTTGCCCAGTACTCGTCTCACCCAGGGACGAATTCAAAATAGAATCCGTCCCACCCCAGGACTAATTCTGAATCCGTCCCTGGGTGGGACGAATTCTAAGCTTAACGGGCAAAAAGGCAAATGGTGCCAAGTGGCAGCCCAGAACAGTCAGTTAAGGGCTCCTGCCTTGCACGCATGTGTAAGTGGACAGAGGGGCCGTTAGAAGACTGTTACAAAAAGCATTTATCAAAGCTCAAGTCAATGGAGGACTCCCCTCCCTCATGGGAAGACAAGACTGCCACATGGCGCCTATGGCCAACACATGGCATTTGTGCTTCCCTCCCAAAAGAGACCCCTTGGGTCTATAAAAGGTGGGACTTTTCTCACCCAAAACATAGAGGTTGAAGGAGTTTTCAAGCAACGAAGTGCTGCCGAATTGAAGACCCACTTGCATCCCTCTTGGTTCACCTTCCCACATCCACCAATCTCTTTTGCAAGGGAGGTTGTTGGGTGGCCTTTGGAAGCTCGAACCTTACCCAAATCCAACGCATGGACACCTGAACCTACCAATTCGCCGACCCCCCAATCCTAAAAGGTTTTGGGCCCATCCCCGGTGGATTGGCTCCAAAATCGAGGGCCAACGGTGGGAGGCCCACTTGGGCACCCCCGCACCTCCCAAGTCCTATTTTTAGTTTTTGAGCATTTTAGATTATTTTTTAGATTGCATTTTGTGTTACTAGGTCTGATTAGTCCATAGTTGCAATTTTGTAACTTTTGGTCAGATTTTAGGATGTTTTGTATTGCTTTGTCGTTTCGCTAACTTGCAGGTGTCAAGGTCAAATTCCCGAGGGTGGAGGCCAAATTGGGAAAATCCGACCATCTGGGTCGTCCCAAAATGGCCCCAATTACATAACCCCCCTATTTGTAGGCGTTTTGCAGGTCTCGGGATCCGACATTGGAGCAGCAGCAGGTCGGTTTCTTCAACACAGAAGAATTCGTCCCACCCAGGGACGAATTACAGTCAGAATTCGTCCTGCCCAGGGACGAATTCCAGTTGAAGGTGGATTGGCCAGCTGCCTCAGTGGCAGTGGCCTTCTGGTAACTTTTCTTACCTTCTTGTCAAGTTTTGAAGCAATTTGGATTCACTGTATTCACTGTTTCAGGCAAATATTTACATGCATATTTCGTTAGTTTTAGAGAGAAAACGCTTTTCATTTGCAGCAGGTGCTACTGACGTCTTGGTCATTTCTTTGTTCGTAGGAGAAGCAGCAGAGGCGAAGAACTCATCGACATCAGCGGCGGCATCATCTTGGCCCGCCCATTGCAATCGTGGGCACGCGGAAAGAGGAATCATTCAGTGATTGTAATCAAACTCTATTTGCGCTCCTAGCCCCTGAAAAGGGAGGAGACGTCATTGTAACAGAGATCAAGGGAAATTAATGAAAGGGCTGTGTTTTCTCTATTTGATTGTGTCTCTTCCAATGTGTTTCTTTTCCATTTCATGCAATTTACATTTCTAGGACTTAAGCGTACTTAATTTTGAATGCAATCGCACTTGGTGTTTCCTTTGCCCGGAATCTCGTGCTTTCAGTGGCGATCACGGTGGGACCCTGTTCCCTGGTTTTTGAAATCACAGAAACTGATCAAAGTTTTGTGTTTGTGCTTGACAGGTACATTTTTTTTTTGTTGCAGACTGCTATTCGTCTCTGACAGGGACGAATTCTTTTCTGCAATTCGTCTGACCCTGGGACGAATTCAAATTCGTCTCTGGGAGGGACGAATTCTGTTCTGCAATTCGTCTCCCAGAGGGACGAATTCCTGTCTGTAGATTTTCAGAGCAGAAATTCAGAGACAACAGGAGCAGGCAGAGAAGAGGTAGGGATTTTCATGATCTCTGTTATATTTTTTGTTTTTGTTTCTGTTTCTTTAATTGTTTTCATTTAATCCTGCATTGCATTAGGAAAAGTCATGTATGCTAGTTTCATTTTTGTTGAATAAAACGAATCCCACACACATCACGAAACAATTTTAAACCAAGGAGCTGGTCGTAAGACCCCAGCCCTTGATCAAGACCATTGGTGGATTTCATCACCACCTTGGCTTGATTTGCATCCATTTCCCGATTGTCAACTGTTGTTAGGCGTAAATCCTGACGAAGACAGACCGAGCGTAGCTGGGGTGATTCCCATGCGCGCGAGGATAAGTTTTCTATGGTAGGTGCCATTAACAGGACAATCCCCCTTCCGTACCGCCTACGTACCACGTACCTTCTGCTCTCACGTACCTATAGTCTCCCTCTCGTAAGGGCGGGTATATAGAGAGGTTGGTATATCGGCCTGGCTGGTATATTGAAGGGGCGACCTTTTGGGAGTTATAAGAGCCTACATGATGCATTTAAACGTTCTACAAAACCTACAAAAACAAAAACAAAACATCAAAATGCACTAAACCAGTTTAGGGCACACCAAGAATCCTTAAAAGAGATAATCACGGTTTTGTGAATGTGTGTGTTTAATTCTGCTTAGTGTAGACAAAAAAAAAAATCATTAAAAAAAAAGATAAAAATCTACGCATTTTGTCATTTTTTCCAAAAAGCTCCAAGGATTCCCGTAATCGCTTGGTCACTCCAAAATGCCCCAAAGGTGTCCATGAACCCTTTGGTCAACCCAAAATCACCCCAAATGTGCCCATAAGTGATGCAGGACCATCCAACAAAAAATGGGAAATCTTGTATTTTTCTCTAAATTTTAGTGCATCTTGCCGGGGCCATAACTTCTCAACCGTAGCTCCAGTTTTCGGGGCCAAATTCCATCATCTAGTGCCCCGAAATTAGGTTCTAAAATTGCGTGCCCAATTTTTTGCACTTTTTGAGCTGTTCGGATGTCAATATCTCCTAATGTATTTAGAGTTAGGACTTGAAACTTCATTTTTGTCTTATCTATTATAAGAGGGATGCGCACACCAATTTTGGGCCCCATCTGACTCATTTTCAATTTTAGGGCTTTTTAGAGAGACATCGTCATGGTGCTCACCCGTAGCCAGGCCCAATCACGGGCGGATGCTATGGGGAATATCCAAGGAGGCACGAGTCACCTCCGTTACAATCCCAAGGATTTGGTCATACCACCTTGGTGACCTAACACACAAGGCAGTCCCCTCCACACCTTAAAGGAAAGAGACTACAGGGACACCTCTTCGAGGAGCACTCCTGTTCAACATAGCACTCATCACACACCCTTCCATGAGGGGTACAGTCATAGGAGAGCTCCCTTAGATGATCGCTATGAGCGGTCACCGCGCGATGAAGCGCTAGGTCAACATAGGGTTCGACGGGAGGAACCACATCATTACACTACCCGTCCTTCACCCCCTCTAGTTGTCAGGACTACAAAGACAAATCCAGAGCACAAGGCTCCTCGAGCGGGGCGGGCCAACTCCACCCGTTCCTTTTTCATTTATGAAAGAGAGCACGAGGAAGACCTCTACCTTCCTCGAGAGCAATATACAGTGCGAGAGCAATATGCCTCCGCACTTGCTATCTATCGAGAACACTCACCGAGGCCAAAGCCTCGAGGGAATGTCTGTTACCCCCAATAGAGGGAGGTCGCCTATAGAGATCTTGGATCACTACGACCGAGATAGATATCTAGAAGAGGCATCTAGGCCTTCTAGACATGAAGCAATGAGAGCTCCCTTAGATGCTCGCTATGAGCGGTCATCGCGCGATGAAGTGCTAAGTCAACATAGGGTTCGATGGGAGGAACCACATGATTACATTATCCCTCCTTCACCCCCTCTAGTTGCCGAACTACAAAGACAAATCCAGAGCACAAGGCTCTTTGGGCAGGGCGAGATAGCTCCGTCCATCCCTTTTTCACTTATGAAAGAGAGCACGAGGAAGACCTCTACCTTCCTCGAGAGCAATATACGGTGCGGGAGCAATATGCCTTCGCACCTGCTATCTATCGAGACCACTCACTGAGGCCAAAGCCCCGAGAGAATGCTGCTACCCCTAACAGAGGGATGTGTCCTATAGAGATCTTGGATCACTACGACCAAGATTTTTATCTAAGAGAGGCGTCTAGGCCTTCTAGACATGAGGCGGTGGGACCAACTATCGTAGAATCTGTCGAATATATCACACATCTCAAGCAACTCACGCAACTTGAGCTCGAACGACTACCGTTAGAGGAACCGTACCATATTAACGAAGAGCACCTTCAGCGCCAGAAGGATGAGCTGTTCCAACACACTATGCAAGAGAAGACTCCAACCCCTCACATGCATAAGACAAAATATTTTGAGTGGCACAACCCATGGGGGAAGATAGGTCATCGCGACCTCATCAAAAGCTACCCCCAACACCTCCTAGACAGGAGCGGGAAGCTACTCTCCCGATTCCTGAAGCACCACCCCCGACGCCTCCTAGACATGAATGGGAGGCCGCTCCTATAACCAATGACGGGTGCCTTCCTCAGACATCCACCCAAGCTTATGAGCCACCCTTAGAAATTCATCAAGAAGCCTCTAAGGAATCAGAGCGCGAAGAAGAGCGGGATGAACTGCCCTACCAAGGCATGGGGGTGCCATCTGGCCACCCCTCCATAAGCCCCAAGTTCCTCAACAAGAACCAACCAAAGAGGAGGAGTTCAAATCTCCCAATACATGCAAAGCACTAGAGCACTTAGAGTTGGTAGAGGCCAAGATTTTGGAGCTCCCAAGGCCCAACTTACATAAGGCTCCTTTCGAAGAGGATCAACCTTTAACCATAGGGCTACCTGATGATGCAGTCCTCCATGTCTCAGAATCTCCAGATTCTGATGAGCTATACACATTGTCCGAAGGTGAGGATGAAACAGACATAGCCCACAGCAATCACATGCGACAACATCGGCATCCCATAAAATTCGAAGAAGCATGTCAACAGATAAACATAATACTAGGGCATGAGTGGCGTGTTAACCCACCGCAGTGGGACCAAGCATTACATCCACAACGTTGGGCACACAAAGAGCAACTTCCACCAAGAGACATCATAGCAACATCAGTGCCGCGGGCGGACCCTGTCCTCATCTCCGTGCATAGGGCCGATCCATTCATGCCCATACCTCTAGAGCCAGATCCGGAGTGCAAAGACCATCAAGCTGGGGGTACCTCTATCCCCTAAAGAACCATAATCCAAACCAAAAAGCTCCAAGGATTATCGCAATCCCTTGGTCACCCAAAAAGCTCCAAGGATTATCGCAATCTCTTGGTCACCCAAAAAGCTCCAAGGATTATCGCAATCACTTGGTCCAAAAAGCTCCAAGGATTATCGCAATCCTTGGTCACCAAAAGCTCCAAGGATTATCGCAATCTCTTGGTCAACCCAAAAACTCCAAGGATTATCGCAATCTCTTGGTCACCCAAAAAGCTCCAAGGATTATCGCAATCTCTTGGTCAAACCAAAAAGCTCCAAGGATTATCACAATCTCTTGGTCACCCAAAAGCTCCAAGGATTATCGCACCTTAAAAACCAAGATTATCCACTCTTGGTCCAAAAAGCTCCAAGGATTATCGCAATCTCTTGGTCACCCAAAAAGCTCCAAGGATTATCGCAATCTCTTGGTCACCCAAAAAGCTCCAAGGATTATCGCAATCTCTTGGTCACCCAAAAAGCTCCAAGGATTATCGCAATCTCTTGGTCACCCAAAAAGCTCCAAGGATTATCGCAATCTCTTGGTCACCCAAAAAGCTCCAAGGATTATCGCAATCTCTTGGTCAACCCAAAAAGCTCCAAGGATTATCGCAATCTCTTGGTCAACCCAAAAAGCTCCAAGGATTATCGCAATCTCTTGGTCAAACAAAAAGCTCCAAGATTATCCAACTCATCTCTTGGTCACCAAAAGCTCCAAGGATTATCGCAATCTCTTGGTCACCAAAAAGCTCCAAGGATTATCGCAATCTCTTGGTCAATCCAAAAGCTCCAAGGATTATCGCAATCTCTTGGTCAACCCAAAAAGCTCCAACGATTATCGCAATCGCTTGGTCAAAAAAAAAAATCAAGAAATTCAAAAAAACAAAACAACAAAAATCATCAAAAACAACAAAGATTTGCATCTCAATTCTAGGCATACTCAAATTCATCAAAAAAATTCATATTCTCGCACCTCATCTTCAACTTCACCAAAAACAATCCATCAAAATTACAAAAATACATAGCTGCATTAAGCATTGCATCCATACATTGCATATTTGTAGTCATAAAGGTCAAAGGCACCATAAGCTGCAATAGCTCTGATAGTCCATCTTGTTCCGCATTGTCTCATGTTACAAAAACAACAAAAACACCAAGCATAACTTTTACCACACTACAGTCGGTGGTCTGGGAATGTACCAAGAGTTTCAGTGATTCGGTCATCATTTTCCTCTTTAGCCATGTAGTGTATCAAGTCGAACGGATTTTACGAAGGTAGAGTCATACTTGAAATACACCTTGTTACGTAACATCCCAACACAAATCAAAACACTAAAAATTCCCAAATTGTGTGAACGAAAGACGAAACCTGCAAAATAATCTAGGTCACCACAAGCGAAACGGTTATCTTGCTCATCCCCCTGTGCGAATGACCCCTAGAATGCCGAGAGTTGGCAAAAGGACAAGCATCCTCCCTACCCAATTCCCTAAGAATCCCTAAAGTTCTCAATAGTTGCAAAACACAAAAAATTTGCAAAATGTCAAAACTCAAAATTTGACAAACTACAGTGCACACATCAAAAGGCACAAACAACAGTGATTTTCATCACTCCATATCCCCAATCCCTTGCTCAAAAAGAAAAACAAATCAAAATAAACAGTGATCTCATCACTACAATGAGCAAGTATCCCAATACAATTGAAGAAAAGAAGGGAGTTGACCTTGAATCCCTGGAACTCTCAAGCATTCTATAGGTCATAAGGCAAGCTTCAATACCAATTTGGTTGATAGCCTATCGAAGTAAACCTCCCGCATGACGATATATCTGTCACATTAACTTGCGTACAGATCAATGTTTGCATGTGGATGAGCTAGCTTATGGCATCCTGGATTACACCGCAGATTAATCTTAGTACATACAACAAAGGAATTCGTGGAGCTAATTAGGTGATCCTCAGTACAGGTTCGGTTGAAAGCCCATCTGGCACTGGCGGTATCCTAACAAATACCACTAAATGAACTCAATTGCACACACAGGGATGTGAAATAACTCGGTCAAAAACAAGTCCGATTCATACCTTGTTCAAAAGTCTTGTAAGATAAAGTACAGTCATGGCTAGTGAGTTAAAACCGTCTGAGTCTCGGAAAACCTTAGCTACATTTCTAAACCAAGCTGCGCTACTTTTCATCCTTACAATACCATCAAAAAAATACAAAAAAAGAAAAACCATGTATACGTGTAGAGCCATACATCACAGCAATCACCTAAAAACAAAATAACAGAGTTCTAAACAGTCTATGGTGCCATAGCCAAACATCACAAACCCCATTCATCCATTTCATATCTCGCATATCACATATAAATCAAAACCATTTGCATTCATCATAGCATATGCATCCATCAAAATAAATCAACATGCATACATCCATATTCATCAACCATCATGCACAAGATCAAAGAAAATCAAAACAACAAAAACAACAAATAAATGCAACACAAAAACAAAAAGCAATAAACATTGCCAGACACAAGTGCTCTTGCACTTAACCTCTTGGCATAGCAAAACTGATGTCAAGGTCTACATTGTCGCTATCCTACTCCCTAAGAAGGCTACCATAGCCGGACCGCTCCACGGGAAGACGGATTTTTGACAATTTCATCCCCAAACGACATCACAAAAGGGTCAAAGCCCACTCAAAAACAACAAGAAAATCAAAACAACAAAAAAAAAAACAAAAAGCAATAAACATTGCCAGACACAAGTGCTCTTGCACTTAACCTCTTGGCATAGCAAAACTGATGTCGGGGTTTACATTGTCACTATCCTACTCCCTAAGAAGGCTACCATAGCCGGACCGCTCCACGGGAAGACGGATTTTCGACAATTTAATCCCCAAATGGTGTCACAAAAACAACAAAACAAAAACAACAACAATAAACATTGCCAGACATAAGTGCTCTTGCACTTAACCTCTTCATAAAACTGGTCTACAATTATCACTATCCTACTCCCTAAGAAGGCTACCATAGCCGGACCGCTCCACGGAAGACAGATTTTTGACAATTTCATCCCCAAACGACATCACAAAAGGGTCAAAGCCCACTCAAAAACATCACAAAAAATGCAACACAAAAACAAAGCAATAAACATTGCCAGACACAAGTGCTCTTGCACTTAACCTCTTGGCATACAAAATAGACACTGGAGTCACAAATTATCACTATCCTACTCCCTAAGAAGGCTACCATAGCCGGACCGCTCCACGGGAAGACAGATTTTGACAATTTAATCCCCAAATGTGTGTCACAAAAAAAAACAACAAAAAATGCAACACAAAACAAAAAATAAACATTGCCAGACACAAGTGCTCTTGCACTTAACCTCTTGGCATAGCAAAATTGATGTCGGGGTTTACATTGTCACTATCCTACTCCCGAAGAAGGCTACCATAGCCGGACCGCTCCACGGGAGGACGGATTGCCGACAATTCAATCACCAAATGGTGTCACAAAAAAACAAAAAAAACAGTACAAAATTCAACAAAAACACAAGCAAAAATAATGCCGGACACAAGTGCTCTCGCACTTAGCCTCTAGGCAAAGAAAATCGATGTCGAGGTCCAAATTATCGCTCTCCTAATTCCCCAAGAAGGCTATCATAGCCGGACCGCTCCACGGGAAATAGGTTTTCGATGATTTCACCTCATTATGACATCACCAAAAGGGTTAACACCCACCAAAAATAGGTCCATATGTTGGAAAAATTGCACACGCTTAACGGTAAACCCTCTAAAGGCAACCTTGCACAAGTCATCTTGGGTCAAGCGACTCGTCGCTTCTCTCACGAAGGTCATTCCCTCATCGATTCGTCGCTTGAGGGGGTAGTCACACTTAGTCACCAATCAACAATCACACACCCAATTAAGGAAAACGACATGCATTCAAAGAATCATTGACAAAGACAATCACGCTCCTGCTTGGGGAAGTAAACAAGCAACAATCAAATCAATCAAACACTTGGCATTTCGTGAATCATGAACACAAGGTTCCCCCTGAGGATAAAAATGCCCTTCACTTGTTCATGACTGATCAATGTCTAAGTTCAAGTCACACCTCACCAAAATAGGTTAATACTTGAAATCAAATTCCTTAGCTCGTTAGAAGCAAGGATTCAAGAATGCATGCCCTTTCCATACTTGGGGCATCAAAAGTTGGTTAGGTTACCAAGAAACCCTAATCATTAGTGCTTTGGTTATCTATTTTTGCTCAAGCACTGCGTCACCCGCAGTGCTTCCCAAAAAGGGGCATCTGTAGACACCAAAACAGCACCAATCCGATTATGTGACTGCAAACACTGATCGCTTTGACAAACACAACCCCCAGGGCAGCCCTCAGAGGTTAAACAGTGGTCTTAACCACTTTCATAGCAATTTTGTAAGGTCAAGAAGCAATTTGGCACACTTGGACACTTTGCCCAGTACTCGTCTCACCCCGGGACGAATTCAAAATAGAATCCGTCCCACCCCAGGACGAATTCTGAATCCGTCCCTGGGTGGGACGAATTCTAAGCTTAACGGGCAAAAAGGCAAATGGTGCCAAGTGGCAGCCCGAACAGTCAGTTAAGGGCTCCCGCCTTGCACGCGTGTGTAGGTGGACAGAGGGGTCATTAGAAGATCGTCACAAAAAGCATTTATCAAAGCTCAAGTCAATGGAGGACTCCCCTCCCTCATGGGAAGACAAGACTGCCACATGGCGCCTATGGCCAACACATGGCATTTGTGCTTCCCTCCCAAAAGAGACCCCATGGGTCTATAAAAGGTGGGACTTTTCTCACCCAAAAGATACAGGTTGAAGGAGTTTTCAAGCAACGAAGTGCTGTCGAATTGAAGACCCACTTGCATCCCTCTTGGTTCACCTTCCCACATCCACCAATCTCTTTTGCAAGGGAGGTTGTTGGGTGGCCTTTGGAAGCTCGAACCTTACCCAAATCCAACGCATGGACACCTGAACCTACCAATTCGCCGACCCCCCAATCCTAAAAGGTTTTGGGCCCATCCCCGGTGGATTGGCTCCAAAATCGAGGGCCAACGGTGGGAGGCCCACTTGGGCACCCCCGCACCTCCCAAGTCCTATTTTTAGTTTTTGAGCATTTTAGATTATTTTTTAGATTGCATTTTGTGTTACTAGGTCCGATTAGTCCATAATTGCAATTTTGTAACTTTTGGTCAGATTTTAGGATGTTTTGTATTGCTTTGTCGTTTCGCTAACTTGCAGGTGTCAAGGTCAAATTCCCGAGGGTGGAGGCCAAATTGGGAAAATCCGACCATCTGGGTCGTCCCAAAATGGCCCCAATTACATAACCCCCCTGTTTGCAGGCATTTTGCGGGTCTCGGGATCCGACATTGGAGCAACGACAGGTCGGTTTCTTCAACACGAAGAATTCGTCCCACCCGGGGACGAATTACGATCGAATTCGTCCCGCCCGGGGACGAATTCCAGTTGAAGGTGGATTGGCCAGCTGCCTCAGTAGCAAGTGGCCTCTCGGTAACTTTTCTTACCTTCTGTCAAGTTTTGAAGCAATTTGGATTCACTGTATTCACTGTTTCAGGCAAATATTTACATGCATATTTCGTTAGTTTTAGAGAGCAAACGCTTTTCATTTGCAGCAGGTGCTACTGACGTCTTGGTCATTTCTTTGTTCGCAGGAGAAGCAGCAGAGGCGAAGAACTCATCGACATCAGCGGCGGCATCATCTTGGCCCGCCCATTGCAATCGTGGGCACGCGGAAAGAGGAATCATTCAGTGATTGTAATCAAACTCTATTTGCGCTCCTAGCCCCTGAAAAGGGAGGAGGCGTCATTGTAACAGAGATCAAGGGAAATTAATGAAAGGGCTGTGTTTTCTCTATTTGATTGTGTCTCTTCCAATGTGTTTCTTTTCCATTTCATGCAATTTACATTTCTAGGACTTAAGCGTACTTAATTTTGAATGCAATCGCACTTGGTGTTTCCTTTGCCCGGAATCTCGTGCTTTCAATACTAAGGAGTATAAATTTTCTATTGTAAACATTGAGACAAATGAGAAAGCATATGAAGAAGTTTTAGAAGATGATTCAAAGTTAAAAGCGGTTGATAAACCAATAGAAAAATCGATGGTGGCTGCTCCACAACAAATAAAGACTCCAAAGTGGCTTTCAAACATTCTCAAAGATGCTAAGACTAATGCACCACTTGATCTAACCTCCACATGACCTCATACTCATAGTAGTACATAATAGGAGGTAAATTTAGGCTTGATGTATTTTGTAATGGAGAATATGAAACTAGCCTTAGTAAATGAAGCACTAAGCTTGCCATAATGGAAGGAAGCCATGAAATCAAGGTGCACATCTCTTATGAAGAAAAAAACATGGGGTCTCATTGAATTTCCAACAAGAAAGAAGCTCATAGAATGTAGGTGGGTTTTAAAATAAAGTATATAGTAGATAGATCCATTGATAAATATAAGGTATGTTTCATTGTGAAGGGTTATGCATAGAAGAAAGGAATATATTATGCAAATATATTTGCACCAACAATAAATATGACCACCATTCGTGTAGTATTTGTAATGGTAGAATAGTTTGGTTGGAAAATTTATCAAATGGATGTCAAAAGTGACTTCCTTAATGGTGATCTTGAAGAAGTATACATGACACAACCCAAAGGATTTGTTAAAAATAGGTTATGTCAAAAATTTTGTAGATTAAAAAAATAATTTATATGGGTTGAAGCAGGGTCCCAAGACTGGTATATCAAAATTAATAATTAATTTTTGCGGCATGGTTTCACCAAAAGTCCCTTCGATCCAAATATCTATGTCAAGAAAAGTAGAAAATAAGATAGTGATCCATGTGGTCTATGTTGATGATTTGATCATCACTAGAAGTTCAGATAAATTGATAAATGATATGAAGGATGATGTAAAAAATCATCTGACATGATAGATTTAGGGTTTTTGCACTATTGTCTTTGCTTGGAATTTTGGCAAAGAAAGAATCACATCTTGGTCACAAAAAAAAATATATTTCTAGACACTACTAGAAAAAATATAGGATAACAAATTATAAACCTATGATAATATAAATGGATCCAGTGTTACAATTGTCTAGATATAACATATCATCTTAGGTATCTACTACTCTCTATCATTAGTTTATTAGGAGTCTCATATACTTGACAAACACCAGGCTTGACATCAGTTTTGTTGTGAGTTACTTTCAAAATTCATGCTAGATCCTAAGGAAAGTCATTGGAAATATGTAAAAAGGATACTACGTTATGTCCATACTATAGTAGAATATGGATTGGGATATAAGAATGATACAAGGATACAAGGAATCAAACTATGTTGGATTTGGATATGATAAGAAGTCAACATGAGGATGTGTTTCATATAGGATATGGACCATTCTCATGACATAGTAAAAAGCAACATGCAATGGCGCTATCATCCATAGAGGTAGAATTATTATTACACAAGGAGCTGCATGTGAAGCACTATGATTGCAATTCATATTGTCAAATATGGGTATATGTAAAAATCAACCAACCTTGTTGAATTATGGCAATTAGCGTATTTTGAAATTGATCAAGAATCTAGTATTTCATGAAAGGATAAAACACATTAAAGCTCAATGCTATTTCATCGCAGAGCAATTTTAAAATCACTAAATACAACTCAAGTACATTCCCATTGGAGATAACCTTAAAGATATTTTCACAAAGACACTTGAACAAGTCAAGTTTGAATTGTTTCATAATTATCTTTGTATACTAAACAATGTAATAAGAAAAGGATGTTAAACAATTATTATTACCTTATTTAAGAAAATAAAAAAGTCATAAATTGAAGTACCACATTTATTCTCTGTAAAGAAAAGGAACACCAAAAGTCTCTTGGATCCAAATCTTGTATAAGTTTATTTACATACTTTGAAAACTCGATCAACTAATGTCAATTTCATTTCATTTCATGCTCTTGCCATCGAGATATTAAATTAAAATTTCTACATAGGAGAGTACTTATTCCAGCTACCCTAAAGCATTCTCATTTGTTGAGGTAAACCTTCAAAATCAATCAGAAATACTCAAGGATTGTTTCATTTTACACATTTGTCCCCGTGATAATTCCCCACAATAAAGGCAATGGAGAAGCATTGAGAACTAATGACACTATACATTAAAACCCAAATATTCTAATTTAAATGTAGGAACAAGACATCAGAACATTATCATGTCCTTCTAAAGACCAATCTGTGAAAGCCTCTTCTGTCCATTCAACAACAACACTGCTGTATACACCGTAATATCTGTAATTACTCGAATAACAATGGGAAAAACAATTTTGTAGCATGTCCACCTTCTTAGTTGTGGTTGATGGCTCTGTTGATGAATTCTAGAACAAATCACTCCAAAACTTTTGAGAAATTTTTGGACCATCATTCTAATCCCCAAGCACATGCGGACTAGGAGGTATGCCAAGTTCATCATTGATGGCCCTCACAAGATATTCATGTGAACTTATTGATCCCATGATTTTCTCAATCTCGCCCTCATAATCCTTATCTGCTGATTTACTATTTCTTTCTATCTAATTGCATCCATTTGTAATGGATATTTCAAAGCTCCTACTTATTTCTTGCTTGAGGTCCTTCATCACATTGAACACCAATTCACCTTGGACTGTGGGGAGGTCTTTAGCATCGTTGGAGCAAAGAAATTTTGATAAAAATCTATCGCATGAATGTTTATGTGGATTTTGTTCATCCTCATCACCACAACCATAACTGTCATCATGTTGGGATTTACAGATTAAATAACAATCTAATATTCTTGCAGTAATATATCAAAGATTCAAAATAGCAACAGAATAAACAATATCAAAAAAATAACACACACAAGCAATAAACAAGAGATAACACAACATGTACAGTGGTTCACCCAGAATGTGGGCTATGTCCACTCCAACCAGTCCTCCTTGTATTATTCCTCAAAGGGATATCCCTTGCAACAATGCTACAATCAATCCTCTCTGAAATACAGTCTGGAACCCTCACATGCTAGTCTCTTTTGCTCTTCTTCTCACTTAAATCTTCTCTGGAACTCAACTATGCACCAATGCATTTCAATGCATTATAGTAGCTCATCAATCAATAAAATACCCTCTCTTACTTATAGAAAAAAGAGGTTACAATATGGCTAGATTTGCCATGCAATCCCATTCATGCTGACTCAAACTTAGTTAATGCAATTGGCTAAAAAAACACACTAAAAATAGAATCTATGCATGCAAAGTGTGTCACATCCCCACTGCTAGTGATTAATTTTCTTGGAAGAATGTGATTTTGAGGTTAGTGTTTGTGGTGCAGGTGCAGGATTCAAGGTAGATAGTAGAGAGCACCCACCCCATTGATCGAGATGACAGAGCGAAAATGTCGGGTAAGTGGTTATGATGTTGTGCCTCGAGCACCTTGGTCCGTGGGCACATGGAAACCCACCGTATGTTTGCATTGCATTGCATTGTGTCTGTCATATTGACTGAAGGTTTGCATGTTTATACTTGCCCCATCGGTTTGATGTTCTTTGATTGTTATCAATTTAAATAATATATATTATATATACAAAAATAATAATGTATATAGATATACTAGCATAGAAGAAAATAAAAAAAATTGTATTCATTTATAATTCATAATCATGGAATTTACTATAATAATAATAATAATGAAAGGAAATAAAATAAATAAAATAAAGGTAAATATACATATGTGAATATAAATAAGATATAGAATAATGAAGTATGTCTCCATTTGGAGAATAAATATAAGTATCCTTCGTACAATGGATGCGAAGGTAAGAAAGGACTATGAGTTATAAGCCAAAGTTTAATTAAAATATATTCAATACGTGGAACTTGAGTGGCCATTCGCCAATACGTGAAAGTCGTTCAAAAGTTCTATATGGCATAATGCATGTCTCCTTTCCGTTTATCACCCTTTCTTATATAAATACGACGATATGTCTAAAGGGGGTATGGAAGTAACCTCACACTGAGACTAGCAGATGCCAAATACATTTGCGGAAGGAGAGCTGCGTGAAAAAAAGAAGGTCAAAAATTCTGAAATAAAATTATGTGGATATATTTTGTTTCTCGTTGAGTAACATATGTATAAGTTAAAGAATGAAAAACCTATCTTTACTATATGTGTTTATACAAGGTTATAAATAGCGGCTATTTATAGCCAATTAGCTAAAATTAGGATTTTCAAAATTTGGAATTGGCTAATATTTGGGACCCTTGACCAAGGCCCATTAGCCAAAAAAAATTGGATGTAATATTTTTGGGGGGTTCGATTAGCCCTAATTTTATAATAATTTGACCATTTTAAGTTTAAATTTCCAACATTACCCCTAATAATAGTTAACCTTCTACATGCGTTTTGATACTATTCGCCTGGATTTTGAAACTAATTCGCCAAATTTTTATAACTACATTTTGGGGCTGACCCCTTATGCATAACCCTGTGTTTATATGTTTACTCATGTTATACAATTGTAAAGTTGTTGTGAGATACTGTGATTGGTAACCAGAGTAGTACGACAATTAATCAATTAATCAACTGATATTCTGAATGAGGAGCTGTGATGGATGTTACTATTATATATAGAGCTATGAAGATTGAACCAAGGGAGTTTATAGTTAATATTAAAATCTATTTATATGTATATTAATTTTAAAAAAAGAAAAAAAAAAAACAAGCTTGTTTAATATGAACCAGAGAATTCTTAAAAAAAATAAAATAATAAAATAATACTATGGATTGCTTGAGACGTTGTAATTAGGGCTGCTATAATTTACATTTTTGCCTGGATGTATTGTTGTTTCTTCTTGATGATTGGAAACCTTTCCATTTATTTAATTATGTCCACGAGATGCTGCTATATTTGGTAAGCGTAAATGCATATTGAAAATCCTTTCACTTATTTAATTATTGGCTGCAAGAAGTTGTTGTGATTGGTGTGCGATATTGCATATTGAAACCCTTTTATTTACTTTATTTATGACTGCGTGGTGCTATTGTGATGATGCATGATTGAGATTGTGTGAGAGTGTCATATGGCTACATATGGACCAAGCCTGAGTCAATCTTTAGTCTTTGTACTCGTTCGGTCTTGGTGGGTGGGCGTTGAGCGCTAAAATTTCCACATGAGCAAGTGCTTAGGTGTATAGTTCTTCTTGGGTGGTGTTTTCCAGCTGACGCCTTACAAAAAGAATTTCAGGAAACTTTATCCTTGCTGTCCGAAAGCAATATGCGACCAATTGATGCCTGTGGTTTATAATTCAGTTTACCTTTGATTAGCTGTTCTCGAGGGATTTTACATTGATGTCAAAACATTTTATAACCTAAGTAATTGTGTGAAATACGACGCGACCAACTTTATATTTGTTAAAATATATGAAGTAAAATGTTATAAAGTATAGTTGAAGTGCTTTCAGTTTAAATGTATCTTCATTTTCCAATACGTCTTGACTAAATGCTGAAAACGTTAGGTTTTGTTTTGTGGCTGGAAATTGCCTTCACTATGTGTACATTTTCTATTACGCTTTGTCGTGAATGTTAGTCTAAGATTTTTAGAGTCATTTCGATTTATTTTGAGTCTTTACTTTAATATTTCATTAAAAGGTATATGAGGTCTTTCCATTAATCATATTGTAACTTAGGTTGTATTTATTAACTTGGAAAACGTAAATTCTTGAATGTGTAATGGTTAAGTTTTATTTAAATTATTAGATGATATTTAGTAAGAAGCCCTATTAAACCCTTGAATTGCAGTATTTTATAAGTTAGGATTAAAAGCATATGATTTACAATAAGGTAGATAAAGATGGTACAAGTTCTATTTTTTTCAAAATACAGAATGAATGTTTTTGTTTTAGGAAAAATAATATGAGTAAAAGGAATATGTGTCTTTTATTTACTATAGGCATGTTATAAAATTTTAATATTACAAGCAATTCTTGTTGCATTGATATGGGTTTTTGCTAGGCTGTAAATAATTATATATATATATATATATATATATATATATATATATGGTGATGAAATTTTAATAGAATCATTCCGTTAGAAATGCCATTAAACCATTTACCACCTTAAAAAAAACAACTTTTGCTTACTTTTATAGGTACATGAGTCTAACGAGATATTATTATTAGTTTTGATGTTTTTCTTTTATATTTCCATATTTAATAAGGAAAAGATTATCTTGTTTGATATGAGATTTGTGCTAGAATTTGATTATATTTATAATGATTTAATTGTATATGGTGATGAACGACGTCTTTTAATCTGTGTATATATAGAGAATTATAAAGATAGATTTATGATTAATAGTCCATGTTTTATATGAAGGGACTTGATTATGGAAGATAAAAGAAGACTTAGGTTGTAGATTTTATGAAAAATTTTAGGCATGATCCTTACATTGATGGAGGGGATTAACTGATATTCATAAATATAAGTGTTGTGTAGATAGTAATATAAATTTATTATGAAATCCTATAAGATAATAGAATTCTGAAACCTTCTTACGTCTATGTGTCATGGTTCCTTTATTATAGTTCCATTAACGTAAATGATTTGTTTAAACTTGATTAAGCTTCAAAGACAAACCAATAGGCTACAAGATATTGACTTTAAGTACCCACAGTTTAAACTTAAATTTGAAATTCGAATCTTGCTTGGAGAAAATCGAGGGAGGTTGTCTCCACTCATACCATTAAGTCACGCGGTGTCTTAAGTGGGAATCAACTTTGCTTGACAAGAGAAAGTCAAGGAGACTTTCTCTACCCATGCCACTCAGTCACGCAGTGACTTAGTGGAGATTGCACCATCGTACTCCAACTCTATGGGACAGGAGGGCCCGAGCTGAGGAGTGTAACGAGTGATGGAATGGGACGTCACTCTAGGTGGTCAGTCAGTTAGCGTGGTGATATCCATCATTCCACTCGGGCTGGGGAGGTGCCAACATAAAGCATGACTAGAGAGCTACTCATGTTGTTGGAAGATCTAGCGACAGATGGTTATGGGTAGCATTACCGTCAGCCCGAGGAAGAATATAGATATCTAGTCCCTCAGCCTTACGAAGGTGGACTCTAGCCAAACCTTAGTAGATGGTCGATGGCTAGCATCGATATACAGACATTGGTTCCAAGGCATCGAGTTGAGATCTCTTAAAAGGTTGTGAACCTTACAACCTTGGACAAGGGGCATAGCATACCCCGTTCAGGTGATATGGGCCCTAAATGGATAACCCTTCGCAGATTCTTAGAGTCTCGAGTGAAGAGCCAAATTCAGTATGATGACCCGTAAAATCTGGCCAATTCCGAGCACTTAAGACACTAGCTATAGGAGTGAATAATCTTGAAGTGCATTGTATATGTATGCCAAAACTAACATTCACATGGAAAATCAAGCAATGTATGGTTGAGTTAAAAAAAAAATTTAGTGTGTGAAATTTTGGGTTGTTACAGTTGGTATCAGAGCCTAGGTTGTGAAACCCTAGGTCACATGATTAAAGGTGGCATAGCTCTTTTTGTATTCTTGACAAGCTTTCTCAAGAAAAATTAATATCAACTCCTTTTGTATAACAGATGGAGGATCTTGCGACAAAGCTAGAAATATTCCAATACCAGATGGATCAGATCTCATCCATGATGAAGCTACTTGTGGATAGGTTGGGAATTCAAAAAGAAATTATGCAATATTTCATAAGGCAACAAAAAAAAGAAGCCAGGTGGAGGAAAAGAGCGAAATCTGCAAGGAAAGGCAAAACTTCAAAAAGGGACTTTAAGCACGTCAAGGAACCTGAGCATAAGGAAAGAATGGGACAAGGAGGGAGAACTAGTGCATCGATAACATGATGTTTCACCTATGGAGAAGCCCACTATGTGAAAAGGTGCCCGTTAAGAGTAAATCGAAAGAAAAAAGGGTGTTTTACCTATGAAGGGGAACATTATGCTAGAAATTGCCCATTAAGAGTGAATCATGAGGAAAAACTTGAGAATCAACCTCGAGTGATAGTTGAGGAACCGCTCCACGACAAACAAATTGAGATTGGGAAATATAAAAGGGCGAGCCAAGAATAAAGATAATGATCTACTCCAAAGAATAGTAGGTTTTCATCCAGAAGTTATGTCATGTATATGGTATCCAGACTAATGATACCAGTTTATGTCATATCTATGAAATATAAAGAAATTTTGATATTTATATGTTCCCATCAGTAACTTCATTATACAAATGTTTTATTAAGCGGGTCAAACAAGAAAAACAAGTATAATGCTACATCATATAAACAAGAAAAAGGAAAATTTCTATCCGACAAACTCTTCTTAGCAAAAATGCTAGGGCAAGCCAATAACTCATCCAATCATTCACAACACATTCCATGTATTCTTCGCATAACTCACTTTGAGCTCAATAGAACCCTTATTCTGGTAAGGATTGCTACTTGGCAAGGTATGGTATTATTAAAATAAAAGTCCAAAAAGTAAGTTATGTTAAAGAGAGGACATGAATAGAATAAGGATAATCTCAAACAAAAATAGATCCAAATCCTCATAAGAGAATGATTCCACAGTTTTGGAAATAATGAGGTAAATTATGTTAATGGATTCTCAATTTATGTCAAACAAGATCTGATGTATTTTCGACAATTGGTTAATAAAAACCTAATGAGGAAGGAGTAAAGAGAATAATTATTGTGCACCATATTCTATTCATCGGGATATGATGAAAGCCTTAGATTATCAAGAACCCAAGTTGTTCATTTCATTATAAATATCAGATTAACTTACAAACTGATATGTTTTTTTTGAAATCAGGAGAAATGGATGAGCTCGTATCAATAATTAAATCATTCCAAGGACATATGGAGCAACTGGTGTCAGTAATTAAGACATTAACAGAGCAAATAGAACAACAACAAAGGACAATGGAAGCTTTTATCAAGCAAGACAAGGAAAGGAACATCAAAAAACCTGAGATAAGTATTGAAAGTGAAACCTCGAGTGTAAACCCTCGGGCACCAAAGCTAAGATGTTGCACTTGTGGAGAACCTCACCATACATATGAATGCCCTTTTAAGAAAATCTAAGGGAAAGAAAGTTATCAGGACACCGAAAAGACACGAAGGCCCTTTTCAATAATTTTCCTACTAAACTCAGGGGAATAGTAATCTGTATATGAAATGATGCTATACGTGAATATTCTCCTTACTTTTGAATTTTTAAATACAAGTATGTACGTATAATGAAGATCTTTTGGTTTTGTGAGTAAAAGTAATCATAGCAACTATATTATTGCTCGCACTGATAGATTGCTCTGTCTAGGATACTTGATAATGCATAAAGAAAAGAGAAAATATAGTTTGAATATACCTCGGCATACCCTGGTTATAAGGTTAAGTCTATTCTAAAATTAAAATATGAAGTTGGCCTTCCCAAGATTTGTTTCCAACGAGATGCAAATTTTGTAGTTGCAGACAAGTAAGTTAGAAAAGCACAAAAGTATGCTTGAGAAATCATAAGAAATTGCATAAATTTTCCCTAGAATAATTATCTCGAATAGAGATTCGAGATTCCTCTATGAATACTAGCAAGCTTTGCACCGAAAATAGGACACAGAGCTTAGCACAACCTATCATCTTGAGATAGATGGACAGGTTGAGAAGGACAATTTGGTATTGGTGGATATGCACCACCAAAGTAAGTGGGAAGATTATCACTTACTAATGAAATTTACTACATTGGGCATGGCCCTTTTGAGGCCCTGTATGGGGCATAGGTGCGTGACACCATTATCTTGGGAAAATTTGGATGATCGAAAAGAGATCGGTCCTGATGCTGTTAAGAAAATGGAGATTCAATCCACCAATGGCTTGTGAAGCCACAAATTGTCAGAAGAGCTATGTTGACCTTAAGCGAACACCTCGAGAATTTGCTTTTGGTGATAAAAGTTTTCTTAGAATCGAACCGACCAAAATATCCATTAGAACCACCTAATTGAGCCCTAGAATTGTCGGTCCTATAGTCATTGTTACCAACAATTAACCCTATTGCCTGCCAGTTCGCATTACTACAAAATTGTACAAAATCCATAGTGTCTTTCATGTTTCCCTTCTTCGTAAATATATTGTTGAACCATTTCATATTCTGGATACCACTCATTTAACAGATGTCGGACCCCCAACTCATTGAAGTGCAACCAGTCAAAATTTTGGGGTTTAGGACTAAGAAAATCCGAAAAAGAACTATGGACCAGTGCAGAGTCCATTGGGATCAATATTCCGAAAGGAATGCTACTTGGGAAGATGTCTTCAATATGAGAAACCAATTTCCTCACTTGTTTGAAACATGATGATGTTACATTTGAAAAATAACTATTTTATGAAGTAATTATGTATGTTGATTTGGTTGTTGAACCATTTATACTGAAATGAAATGATGATGGAAACATTATGATATTTTGTATATATATTTAATCTATGAGATTATATTTTGATGTTTTGTAGCTAACACAGGGACTGTGTTAATTCTAAGGGGGAAGTATGTCACATCCCCACTGCTAGTGATTAATTTTCTTGGAAGAATGTGATTTTGTGGTTAGTGTTTGTGGTGCAGGTGCAGGATTCAAGAAAAATAGTAGAGAGCACCCACCCCATTGACTGAGACGGCAGAACGAAAACATCGGGTAAGTGTATATGATGTCATGCCTCGAGCACCTTGGTCCGTGGGTACATGGAAGCCCATCGTAGGTTTGCATTGCATTGCATTGTGCCTGTCATATTGACTTAAGGTTTGAATGTTGATACTTGCCCCATCGGTTTGATGTTCTTTAATTGTTATCAATTTAAATAATAATTTATATATATACAAAAATAATAATGTATATAGATATACTAGCATAGAAGAAAATTAAAAAAAATTGTATTCATTTAAAATTCATAATAATTGAATTTACTATAAAAATAAAAATAATAATAATATTATTAATTGTAATAAAAAATAAATAAATAAATAAATAATAATAAAATAAAATAAAATAAAGGTAAATATAAATATATGAATACAAATAAAATATAGTATAAAGAATTATGTCTCCATTTGGAGAATAAATTTAAGTATCCTTCGTACAATGGACACGAAGATAAGAAAGGACTATGAGCTATAAGCCAAAGTTTAATTAAAATATATTCAATACGTGGAACTTGAGTGGCCATTAGTCAATATGTGGAAGTCGTTCACAAGTTTTATCTGGCATAATGCATATCTCCTTTCCATTTATCACCCTTTCTTATATAAATACGATGAGATGTCTATAGGGGGTATGGAAGTAACCTCACATTGAGACTAGCAGAGGCCAAATACATCTACGGAAGGAGAGCTGTGTGAAAAAAGGTCAAAAATTTTGAAATAAAATTTGGTGGATATATTTTGTTCCTCATTGAGTAACATATATATAAGTTAAAGAATGAAAAACTTATCTTTACTATATCTGTTTATATGTTTACTCATGCTATACAATTGTAAAGCTGTTGTGAGATACTGTGATTGGTAACCAGAGTAGTACGACAATTAATCAATTAGTCAACTGACATTCTGAATGAGGAGTTGTGATGGATGTTAGTATTATATATAGAGCTATGAATATTGAACCAAGGGAGTTTATAGTTAATATTAAAATCTATTTATATGTATATTAATTTTAAACAAAGAAAAAAAAAACAAGTCTGTTTAATATGAACCACAAAATTGTCAAAAAAAAAATAAAATAAATAAATAAATAAATAATAAAATAATACTCTGGATTGCTTGAGACGTTGTAATTAGCGCTGCTATAATTTACATTTTTGCCTGGATGTATTGTTGTTTCTTCTTTATGATTGGAAATCTTTCCATTTATTTAATTATGTCCACGAGATGCTGCTACATTTGGTAAGCGTAAATGCATATTAAAAATCCTTTCACTTATTTAATTATTGGTTGCAAGAAGCTGTTGTGATTAGTGTGCGATATTGCATATTGAAACCCTTTTATTTACTTTATTTATGACTGTGTGATGCTGCTGCGATGATGCATGATTGAGATTGTGTGAGAGTGTCATATAGCTGCATATGGACAAGGCCTGAGCCAACCCTTAGTCTCTATACTCGTCCGGTCTTGGTGGGTGGGCGCTAAGCGCTGAAATTTCCACATGAGCGAGTGCTTGGGTGTATAGTTCTTCCTAGGCGATGTTTTCCAGTTGATGCCTTACAAACAAAATTTGAGGAAGCTTTATCTTTTCTGTCCAGAAGCAATATGCGACCAATTGATGCCTGTGGTTGATAATTCAGTTTACCTTTGATTAGTTGTTCTTGAAGGATTTTATATTGATGTCAAAACAGTTTATAACCTAAGGAATTGTGTGAAATACGACGCGACCAGATTTATCTTTGTTAAAATATATGAAGTAAAATGTTATAAAGTATAGTTGAAGTGCTTTTAGTTTAAATGTATCTTCATTTTTCAATACGTCTTGACTAAATGTTGAAAATGTTAGGATTTGTTTTGTGGCTGAAAATTGCCTTCACTATGTGTACATTTTCTATTATGCTTTGTCGTGAATGTTAGTGTAAGATTTTTAGAGTTATTTCGATTTATTTTGAGTCTTTACTTTAATATTTCATTAAAAGGTATATGAGGTCTTTCCATTAATCATATTGTAACTTAGGTTGTATGTATTAACTTGGAATACGTAAATTCCTGAATGTGAAATGATTAAGTTTTATTTAGTATATTAGATGATATTTAGGAAAAAGCCCTATTAAACCCTTGAACTGCAGTATTTTATAAGTTAGGATAAAAAGCATATGATTTACAATAAGGTAGATAAGGATGGTACAATTTCTATTTTTTTTCAAAATAAAGAATGAATGTTTTTTTTAGGAAAAATAATATTTGAGTAAAAGGATTATATGTCTTTTATTTACTATAGGCACATTATAAAATTTTAATATTACAAGCAATTCTTGTTGAATTTATATGGGTTTCTGCTATGTTGTAGTATATATATATATAATTTTTTACAATTACATTACGGTAATGAAAATTTTAATAGAATCATTCCCTTAGAAATATACTACCTTAAAAAAAAACAACTTTTGCTTACTTTTATAGGTACATGAGTCTAACGAGATATTATTATTAGTTTTGATGCTTTTCTTTTATATTTCCATATTTAAGAAGGAAAAGATTATCTTGTTTGATATAAGATTTGTGCTAGAATTTGGTTATATTTATATTGATGAACGATGCCTTTTAATCTCTAAATATATAGACAATTATAAAGGTAGATTTATGATTAAAATTCCATGTTTTATATGAAGGGACTTGATTATAGAAGATAAAAGAATATTTAGGTCTAGATTTTATGAAAATTTTTAGACACAGTCCTTATATTGATGGAGGGGATTAATTGTTATTCATGAATTTAAGTGTTTGTGTAGATAGTACTATAAAATTTATGGGATTCTATAAGATAATAGAAGTTTGAAACCTTCTTATGTCTATGTATCACGGTTCCTTTATTATAGTTCCATTACGTAGATGATTTGTTAAAACCTGATTAGGCTTTCAAAACAAACCAATAGGCCGCCATATGTTGACTTTAAGTACCCTCAATTTAAACTTAAATTTGAGACTCGAATATTGTTTGGAGAAAATCGAGGGAGAGGCTGTCTCCACTCATACCATTAAGACACGTGGTGTCTTAAGTGGGAATCAACTTCGCTTGACAAGAAAAATTCAAGGAGATTTTCTCTACCCATGCCACTCAGTCACGCGGTGACTTAGTTGAGACTACACCATCGCACTCCAACTCTATAGGACAAGAGGGCCCGAGCTAATGAGTGTAACGAGTGATGGAATGGGACATCACTCTAGATGGTCAGTCAATTAGCATGGTGATATCCATCGTTCCACTCGACTGGGGAGGAACCAACATAAAACATGACTAGAGAGCTACTCATGTTGTTGGAATATCCAACGATAGATGGTTATGGGCAGCATTATCATCATCTCGAGGAAGAATGTAGATATCTAGTCCTTCAGCCTTGCAAAGGTAGACTCTAACCAAACCTTAGCAGATGGTCGATGGCTAGCACCGACATATAAACGCTGGTTCCAAGGCATTGAGTTGAGATCTCTTAAAAGGTTGTGAACATTACAACCTTGGAAAAGGGGCATATCATACCCCGTTCAGGTGATATGGGCCCTAAATGGATAACCCTTTGTCGGATTCCTAAGAGTCTTGAGTGAAGATCCAAATCTAGTGTGGCGACCCACGAAATCTGGCCAATTTTGAGCACTTAAGATACTAGCTGCAAGAGTGAATAATCTTGAAGTACATTGTATATGTATACCAAAACTAACATTCACATGGGGAAATCAAGCAATATATGGTTGAGTTAAACAAAAATTTTAGTGTATGAAATTTTGGGTTATTACAGAGTGCTAGTTGGTTACAAACAAAGAATGAAAACTTAGCTATTTTAGTTTCCAAAACCTAACAATCTCCCACTTGGAGACTAAAATTGTTGCAACAACCCTGCAGCTTAGGACTAAAGCATAATAACTCTACCATTATTGCATCCGTTGAAGATAACTCTTCAACCAAACAAGGAATGTCACTTCCTCTAGATTGTTGTATCCATACTCTGAACCATCACACCGGACTAGTGTCATCCATGCACTTTTATCTTGTGATCAACAAGCAACACACAATCTATCTACCACAAATAAGTGATAATAACATCCTCATAATTACTTTGTATCATGGTGAATCAAACATCACCACCATGGCAAGATCTACATACTATGGATGACCCATAGCATGCACACACCTAATATGGCTTTACCACTAGCTTTGAAAGCACACTCCTCGAGTGTGAAATTACCTTCCAACTTAGGGACTTGAGGTTGCAATGACCCAAAGCTATAACCATATTATGTGTTCCATCCTAAAAAATCATACAATAAATCTTGATCCATGTCCATATTTCTGGACATGTCTCCTAGATCCCACTACTGAAAGGATAAAACTTTTGATCTAGGTTTTGATATGGGTCTCCTTGTCTTCCAGCATGCCCTCCATGGGAAAAATGGTGCGCTCCACCTTCCCCGACTCCATTGTCTAGATGGCATCTTCATAGCCCTTACAGGGCACACCTTGCACACCGGGTGCACAACAGTGGTTGTCGCTTCGTTGATCGCCCCCAACATCTCCTGGTATGCCACCCAAAGCCATCGCCATTGCCACGCCCCTTCCTCATCCTCTAGCTATACGACTTGTGTGTTGTCCTTCACCACTATCAAATCTTCATAGATCTGCTTCTACTAGCTCTGGATCCCTTCGAATTTCGATCGTCGACTTCGACAAAACAACTGGAATTCTCCCATAGTATTCTTTACCATAGCCTTCATGATCCTGTTCATGTCATCCTCGTGAATAAACTGGTAAATCAGTGATCCTGTCGGGATCGAATCCTCTGCCACAAAATAAAACACGTCATTGTCGGGCTCCCACCCCGACACCTGCAAATTCACCACGAACACAAAATTTTTCAAGTAGTTCACCTTCTTAAAAACTTTTATCACGCAATTATGTGGCCTCCCGAGGATGTCGTCTAGTCTCAAACCCGATTTGAGCCAGTCCACCCCAGGGGCTTCAAGAGTCATTAATTTTTTTTTGTTTTTCATCCTGAACTTTCCTTCTTCTGCTATAGCTCCCACTCAAACTGAAAACTCTCAGGTTTTCTGAGTACACCCAACAGTTAGCTCTGATACCTGTTGTTGGGATTTACGGATTAAATAACAATTTAATCTTCTTGCAGCAATATATCAGAGATTCAAAATAGCAGCATAATAAAAAATATCAGAAAAACAACACACACAACAATAAACAAGAGACAATGCAACATGTACAGTGGTTCACCCAGAATGTGGGCTACGTCCACTCCAACCAGTCCTCCTTGTATTATTCCTCAAAGAGATCTCCCTTGCAACAATGCTACAATTAATTCTCTGAAATATTGTCTGGAACCCTCACACGCTAGTCTCTTCTTGCTCTTCTTCTCACTCAAATCCTTTATGGAACTCAACTATGCACCAATGCATTTCAATAGCTCATCAATCAATGGAATACTGTCTCTTACTTATAGAAAATAAAGGTTACAATATAGCTAGATCCGCCATACAATCCCATCCATACTGACTCAAACTTATTTAATGTAATTAGCTAAAGAGCACACTAAAAATAGAACTATGCATACATAGTGCAAATTAATTAGAAGAGAAACTTAGCTATTTCAATTTCCAAAACCTAAAATGAGAAGATCCTCTCGGTGACGCTTCTACATCATCGCCAAGACATTGGCCGCCGGTGCCGCTGCTGCCATGATTTTCTCAACGTTCGACGGATGTGAAAACCAGAAAATATGAATCTTAGACAGGTGTGCATCAACAAGGAGCGGTCAATTGAGATAATATAGCTCCGTTTGAGACACACTCATAGTCAAAGGAAGCATCCCAGTGGTGTAGACGCGAAGAAGACGTAGATTTGAGGACCTTACGTCTTCGCCGGCACGGACGGCGAAAACTCCTTTGTCACCACTTGGAGCACGAACCAATCGCCATTTGCCATTATTTAGGCAAAACCTTTATAGTCCGTCTCAACTCTCAAGCTATTATTGAAATAGCAAGCGAACACGCAAACACGGGGAAATAGGAATTCAAAGACTTTGGTCTGTAGCGCGAAATCTTACTTTCTATAAAGGTCACCGCCGTGTTCCAACTTCCGTTGATGATAATTGTGATAGATTTCTTCCGTCGGGAAGCTTCCACTGTCAAATTTTGACAAGGTGCCAACTGTAGTATGACGATGCAGCTGTTGGCAATAAGGAAATGCAATCGTGGAAACAAGACCATCTGACTGCACTGTACACAACGGAAGGAAGAATAACTTTCGTAAAATAGTATAAGGAAATGCAATGGTGGAAACAAGACCATCTGACTACACAGTACACAACGGAAGGAAGAATAACTTTCGTAAAATAGTTCGAAAGTCCCATCAATTATTCTACATCTTTCTACGTCATAATTATTATAAATAAAATTGGGTCGACTTATTAAAAAGACATCGGAAGGAAGCTAATGGTGATCGTTTAAAGTTTAAACGCTTTCTTACGTGAGACATAAGATCTTAGGGTTTGTTTTTTTTTTAAATTGTAATTTTATACTAAATAAATATGAAATTACATTTTTAATATTTTTTTAAATTTTAAAAATGATTTAAAAATTAGATCATAATTAGTTATTTTTATTGTATTAAGTGTTAATTTTATATACTAAAAGCACGAGATTCCGGGCAAAGGAAACACTAATTATGCAATGTAAGACGAAATGTAACGCTTTAACCTTATGCACAAAAACAGAGAAAAGAGACAATTTGGAAAGGAAAGAAAAGATGTAAAGAAATCACAGCCCTCTTTATTCAAATATCTTATCCTCGGTTACATAGACGTCTCCTCCCTTTTTAGGGGCTAGGAGCGTTAAATTTGTCTTTGTTACAATGTGTGACTTAGTCTTCCTCCTTCCGCGTGCCCACGATTGCAATGGGCGGGCCAAGATGATGCCGCCGCTGATGTCGATGAGTTCTTCACCTCTGCTGCTTCTCCTGCGAACAAAGAAACAACCAAGATGTCAGTAGCACCTGCTGCAAATGAAAGGTGTTTGTTCTTTAAAATTAACGAAATATGCATGCAAACATTTATCTAAAACAGTGAACAAAATGATTCTAAACAGCCTGAAAACTTGCCAGAAGACAGAAAATGTTACCAACGAGGCCATTGCCACTGAGACGGTCGGCCAATCTGCTTTCAACTGGAAATCGTCCCTGGGTGGGACGATTTCTGACTGTAAATCGTCCCTGGGTGGGACGATTTCTTCTGTGTTGGGGAAGCCGAACTGACACGCTCCAATGTCGACTCCCGAGGTCTCCAAAACACCTGCAGACAAGGGGGTTATGTAATTGGGGCCATTTTGGGACGACCCAGATGGTCGGATTCTCCCAATTTGGCCTCTATCTTCGGGAATTTGATATCGCCACCTGCAAGTCAATGAAACAACAAAGCGACACAAAACATACTAGAATCGACCAAAAGTTACAAAATTGCAGCTATGGGTTAATCAAACCTAATAACACAAAATGCAACCTGAAAAAGTAATCTAAAATGCTCTAAAACTTAAAATAGGACTTGGGGAGTGCGGGGGTGCCCAAGTGGGCCTCCCACTGTTGGCACTTGATTTTGGAGCCAATCCACTAGGGATGGGCCCAAAACCTCTTAGGATTGGGGGGTCGGCGAATTGGTTGGTTCAGGTGTCCATGTGTTGGATTTGGGTCGGGTTCGAGCTTCCAAAGGCCACCCAACAACCTCCCTTGCAAAAGAGATTGGTGGATGTGGGAAGGTGAACCAAAAGGGATGCAAGTGGGTCTTCAACTCGGCGGCACTTCGTTGCTTGAAAACTCCTTCAACTTTGTATGTTTTGGGTGAGAAAAGTCCCACCTTTTATAGACCCATGGGGTCTCTTTTGGGAGGGAAGCACAAATGCCATGTGTTGGTCATAGGCGCCATGTGGCAGTCTTGTCTTCCCATGAGGGAGGGGAGTCCTCCATTGACTTGGGCTTTGATAAATGCCTTTTGTGACAGTCTTCTAACGGCCCCTCTCTCCACCTACACACGCGTGCAAGGCAGGAGTCATTAACTGACTATTCTGGGCTGCCACTTGGCACCATTTGCCTTTTTGCCCGTTAAACTTGGAAATCGTCCCACCCAGGGACGATTTCAGAAATAAGTCCCTGGGTGAGACGATTTCAATTCAGCAATCGTCCCTGGGTGAGACGATTACTAGGCAAAGTGTCTAAGTGTGCCAAATTGCTTCTTGACCTCACAAAATTGCTATGAAAGTGGTTAAGACCACTGTTTGACCTCTGAGGGCTGCCCTAGGGGCTGTGTTTGTCAAAGCGATCAGTGTTTGCAGTCACATAATCGGATTGGTGCTTGTTTTGGTGTCTACGGATGCCCCTTTTTGGGAAGCCTTGCGGGTGACGCGAGTCCCTGAGCAAAAATAGATAACCAAAGCACTACTGATTAGGGTTTCTTGGTAACCTAACCAACTTTTGATGCCCCAAGTATGGAAAGGGCATGCATTCTTGAATCCTTGCTTTTGACGAGCTAAGGAATTTGATTTCAAGTATTAACCTATTTTGGTGAGGTGTGACTTGAATTTAGACATTGATCAGTCATGAACAGGCCAAGGGCGTTTTTATCCTCAGGGGGAACCTTGTGTTCATGATTCACGAAATGCCAAGTGTTCGATTGATTTGATTGTTGCTTGTTTATTGCCCCAAGCAGGAGCGTGATTGTCTTTGTCAATGATTCTTTGAATGCATGTCGTTTTCCTTAATTGGGTGTGTGATTGTTGGTTGGCGACTAAGTGTGACTACCCCCTCAAGCGACGAATCGATGAGGGAATGACCTTCGTGAGAGAAGCGACGAGTCGCTTGACCCAAGATGACTTGTGCCAGGGTGCCTTTAAAGGGTTTACCGTTAAGCGTGTGCAATTTTTTCCAACATTTGGACCTATTTTTGGTGGGTGTTAACCCTTTTGGTGATGCCATAATGAGGTGAAATCATCGAAAATCTAACTTCCCGTGGAGCGGTCCGGCTATTGTAGCCTTCTTAGGGAAGTAGGAGAGCGATAATTTGGACCTCGACATCGATTTTCTTTGCCTAGAGGTTAAGTGCATGAGCACTTATGTCTGGCAATGTGTCTCTGTGTTTTTGTTGAATTTTGTACTATTTTTGTTGTTTTTGTGACACCATTTGGGGATTAAATTGTCTGCAATCCGTATGCCCGTGGAGCGGTCCGGCTATGTTAGCCTTCTTGGGGGGTAGGATATTGACATTTTGTAATGCCAATGCGTATTTTGTATGCCGGGATGTCAAGTGCAACAACACTCTTATTAGGCAAATTTATTTTTTTGTTTTTAGTTCATTTTTGTTGATTTTTTGTTGTTTTGACTTTTCTGGCTGGAAATCGTCCCTGGGTGGGACGATTTCCAATTGTAGAAATCGTCCCTGGGTGGGACGAGCGACTGCAGCGCTCGTCCCAGCCAAGGACGATTTCCAGTTGGTAGGCCTATTTAAGGCCCAAAACTTGGATTTGGGCTCATTTGTGTCATTTTTTTCTTGCGATTTGGGAGCTGCGGGAGGAGGAGGTAGTGCTGAGCGAAGCGCTGCCGAATTCTCTTTGTCATCATGAGTGCACAAAGCTGGTTCGAGCGGCGGAGCGGAGGCGAAATCCGTAAGTGCTCCCTAGAGTTTATTCTTGCAATTGATGATTTGATTTGAATTGATTTTGTTTATTTCTTTGTTTGAAATAAAATTTAGATCTTGACACTTAGTTATTTCTTTGTATTCAATCAGTTAAGGTTAGAAACCCTAGATCTGAAAGATTTATTTTTGAATTTTTGTGTTGTTTTTTGTAATTACTCAGTTTAGGTTAGGAACCCTAAATCTGAAAAATTAGTTTTGAATTTTTGTGTGTGTTATTGTTTTGCAGGTTAGGAGCCGGTACCGTGTACCTGCCGCATTTCTTAGGCGCGATCGGCTGGCGATGTTGATTGGCGGTGGCTTGATGCCCTTGGGCTCAAGCGGGTGGCTCGGCTGGAGCCTGTGGTCCCGGATCAGAGCCTATCGACGGCCATGATCAAAGTTTGGGATCCGCGGACCAACACTTTCCATCTTTCGACGGGGAGATGACTGTGACACTGGAGGACGTTTATCGGTTGCTTCGGATTCCGATAGATGGACTGCCCATTAGGACATCACCGCGTGATCAGCGGACTGCTGTACTGATGAGATGTTTTGGGCATGCGGAGCGGCTGGGTGTAACGAACCCAGTGGAGACAGCCGAGGTGGATTGTCAGGCTAGCGGGATTTTTGTTAGCTGGTGGCAGGAGAGGGGGGTGTTAGGAGTGAGGCACGCATTCTTGATGGGCCTCATTTCTAACATGCTTCTACCGATTCGTCGGGGCGGGAGGTTCCCGTGGAACCTGCTTGGAGTTGGTATGGCGGTTGGTAGAGTGCCCGATAGAGGCACCGCTGATTTATGGATGGGGACAGACATTGTTGGCACAGCTCTACGGGGAGGCGTACGGCGTCCGTTGTCGGCGGCGGAAGGGGGTGAGTTGCGGTTATCTTCTTCGGTCGTTGGGGTTGGCGGCACATAGCGGTGGAGAGGCCGACCGGGTTACCGTGGACGACGCGGGCGGTGATGGATGACGATGAGATTGGCTATGCAGCTTTGTGGCGGCGGTCTGCGGAGTAGGGGCAGAGTCGGCGATGGGCAGGTGTCGTTGAGCACTACAGTGATGCCTTTTCTCGGCTCACTCCGGGGAGGTGTTTTGGCATCCTTATCGGGACTGTCCAGTGGGTTGAGGCTGGAGAGTGGCTCGACGGGTACGGAGGGAGCGGTGGTTGACTGGGCGGCACGGGACGGAGCATGAGTTCTTTCCATACCGTCGGGTTACACGACAGTTTGGGGTGCGCCAGGGGTTGCCTGGTGAGCCCGTTGTCTATCGACGGGGGGGGGATGAGAGGGATCTGGAGCCACCGGTCACCGCGCCATTGGGCGAGGATTCCGATGCAGTGATTGAGGTTTCGGATGTGGATGACATCGGGACTACCATGAGTATGATTCATGGTGGGTACTACGGCGTTGGAGAGGAGAGGGGCCTTAGGGAGGCATGGAGGCGGCAGTGGAGGATGCTGAGGCAGCGGGGGTGATTGGGGGGGTCCATTGGATGATGCGGACATGGTGGATGTGGGAGATGAGGATGTGGACTTGGGTGTTTCGGAGCGGCCGGACATGCGGGATGTGGAGGAGCGGTTGGAGCACGAGCGGGCTATCGTCCCCGTGAGTCCTATGCGTCCGGCGGATATGAGAGGAGGTGGGGTCGGAGGTAGGTGTTGAGATTGCTCGACTTACGAAGCTGCTGCGGATGCGGGATGCGGGTTGGGGGATGCTCGGCGGGAGAGGGATCTTCTGCGGGCTCGGTTGGCGAAGCGGGATAGAGTTTTGGCGCGGCACGATGATGCATTGTCTATCTATCATCGGCGGGAGGCGGAGTGGTGTCATGCACCGGATAGACTTGGAGAGGGAGGTCATCCGCCTTGGCGGGCGGCTACACGAGCCTTCGATCGGTAGATCTTCTCGACGGACGAGGGATAGTTTGGTGAGCGGTCGGCATCCTCTCGTCGCAGGCGGTTAGATGAGGGGGTGGTAGCGGGGCATGACGCGGGGGCTAGTAGTAGCCGCCCTGCAGGGTCCCGTAGGACCCACACTACGGGGGGTAGTTCCCGTCGCACCGATCCTGCGTGATCATGGTGGCCGACGCCTTAGGTTGGGTTTTTGGATATGATTGCGGGGTCTGAGGACCGGTTTTGTAGCCTGCGGGCATCTTTTTGACGATATATATATATATATATATACCGATTTTATTTTTGGTTTTGTACATGTGATGATGTGATTTTTTTTTTGTTATGCATGTTTATTTATTTTGATGGATGCAGATGTTATGATGAGTGCAAATGTTTTAGATGTCTATGTGATATGCGAATTGAAATGGATGAATGATATTTGTGGTGATTGTACTGTAGGCTGTTTAAGAACCTCTTTATTTACATGGTTTTTCTGTTTTTGTATTTTATGATGGTATCATAATGATGATAAGTAGCGCGAGATGGTTTTGGAATGAATGTAAGGTTTTCTGAGATTCAGACAGTTTTAACTCATTATCCATGACTGTACTTTATCTTACAAGACTTTTGAACAAGGTATGAATCGGACCTATTTTTGACCAAGTTATTTAACATCCCTGTGTGTGCAATTGAGTTCATTTAGTGGTATTTGTTAGGATACCGCCGATGCCGAATGGGCTTTCAACCGAACCATGTCTCGAGGATCACCTAATTAGCTCCACGAATTCCTTTGTTGTATGTACTAAGATTAATCTGCGGTGTAATCCCGGATGCCATAAGCTAGCTCATCCACATGCAAACATTGATCCGTACGCAAGTTAATGTGACGAGATATATCGTCATGCGGGAGGTTTACTTACATTACCGATAGGCTATCAACCAAATTGGTACTGAAGCTTGCCTTATGACCTATAGAATCCTTGAGAGTTCCAGGGATTCAAGGTCAACTCCCTTCTTTTCTTCAATTGTATTGGGATACTTGCTCATTGTAGTGATGAGATCACTTGTTTATTTTGATTTGTTTTTTTTTTTTTTTTGAGCAAGGGATTGGGGATATGGAGTGACGAAAATCACTGTTGTTTGTGCCTTTTGATGTGTGCACTATAGTTTGTCAAATTTGGAGTTTTGACATTTTGCTTTTGTGTTTTGCAACTTTTGAGAACTTTAGGGATTCTTAGGGAATTGGGTAGGGAGGATGCTTGTCCTTTTGCCAACTCTCAGCATTCTAGGGGTCATTCGCACGGGGGATGAGCAAGATAACCGTTTCGCTTTTGGTGACCTAGATTATTTTGCAGGTTTCGTCTTTCGTTCACACAATTTGGGAATTTTAGTGTTTTGATTTGTGTTGGGATGTTACGTAACAAGGTGTATTTCAAGTATGACTCTACCTTCGTAAAATCTATTCGACTTGATACACTACATGGCTAAAGATGAACATGATGACTGAATCATTGAAACTCTTGGTACATTCCCAGACCACTGACTGTAGTGTGGTAAAAGTTATGCTTGGTGTTTTTGTTGTTTTTGATGAATTTGAGTATGCCTAGAACTGAGATGCAAATCTTTGTTGTTTTTGATGATATTTGTTGTTTTTTTTTTTTTTTGACCAAGAGACTGCGATAATCTTTGGAGGTTTTTGTATTGACCAAGAGATTGCGATAATCCTTGGAGCTTTTTGGGTTGACCAAGAATTTGTGATAATCCTTGGAGCTTTTTAGGTGACCAAGAGATTGCGATAATCCTTGGAGCTTTTTGGGTTGACCAAGAGATTGCGATAATCCTTGGAGCTTTTTGGGTTGACCAAGAGATTGCGATAATCCTTGGAGCTTTTTGGGTTGACCAAGAATTTGTGATAATCCTTGGAGCTTTTTGGGTGACCAAGAGATTGCGATAATCCTTGGAGCTTTTTGTTTTTTTTTTTTTTTTGGTATATGGCTTTCTTAGATATGAAATGGTCGCAAATGACTGATATTCAAGGGTTTTGTTTCCTTGATACCGTCAAGAGAAGCTAGCCTGTACGTTCCTGGTCCTATTTTGCTATCAATGACATAAGGACCTAACCAATTTGCCATGAATTTGTCTCTCATATGGGACGGCAAATTAGAGTTTTGTTGGTTTTCCTTCAGAACCAAATCACCAACCCGAAAGTCTCTTAGGTGAACTTTCATGTTGTAAGCTCTCTTAAGCCGCTCTTGATAGATACGTAAGTGCTCGAGAGCATTAACGCGTCGTTCGTCAAGCAACGTAAGTTGGTCTAATCGGGCTTGCCGCGCGAGTGTTATCATCGATGAACTCTTGCATTGATATGCGCGGGGAAGGAATTTCCAACTCGAGAGGCATTACTGCCTCGTGAGCCATACACTAGTGAAAACGGAGTTGCCCCAGTGGGCGTCCGAATGCTAGTGCGATAAGCCCAAAGGGCAAGTGGGATTTGTATGTGCCAATCCTTATGATTGTCTGCGACGGTCTTTTTAAGGATGGCGACTAGCGTTTTGTTTGACGCCTCTGCTTGCCCATTTGCTTGCGGATAATAGGGTGTTGAAAAGTTGTGCTGAATTTTGTACTTTGTGGTTAAAGCACGCACGTCTTTGTTCTTGAATGATGGCCCATTATCCGAGATTATTTTGGATGGAATACCAAAACGACATATGATGTAATGCAAAATGAACTCCGCAATGCGGGGTCCTGTCGTAGAGGTTAACGGAATTGCTTCCACCCATTTGGTAAAGTATTCTGTGGCCGTTATGATAAACGTGTGACGGCCTGACGATGTAGGGGAGATCTTTCCGATTAGATCGAGGCCCCACTACGAAAATGGCCAAGCAGACTAGACTGTCTGTAGGGCCTGGGAAGGTACGTGCATCAGATTGGCATGATGTTGACATTTTACGCACCTCTTGACATACGCGCAACAATCTCGCTCTAAAGATGGCCAATAATAGCCCATGCGAAGAATGCGCTTTGCAATGGCCATACCACTGAAGTGGCCGCCACATGTACCGTCATGCGCTTGGGTGACTGCCCAAGTGGACTCTTGCTTGGTCCAAGCAACGAAGAAGAATTCCGTCGTAGCTGCGACGATACAAAATGTCTCCTATCAAGACATATTTTGCCGCTTTCTGTTTGAATGTTCGTTTTGCGGCGTGCGTCAATCCAAAGGGTAGATTACCTAACTTGAGGTAGTCTCTTATGGGTAAATACCAATCCCGTTGATCGGATACCTCGACGAGTTTGAACAGTCAATCCCTTTTGGAGTTCTTCCCTAACAAATGCTGATTGGGATAGAACTTGTAAGAATAGCGTTGTGTTGCTATTAATGGGAGTGGGGGAGAACAAAGACCCCCAGTTGGCATGTTTCAAATAGTCTCGGATTCGAAAGAACTTATCCGAAGATGGTTCGATCTGGATCATGTGGACTCCTGGCGTCAAATCTGAGCTTACGCGCTCCATCGCGGGTTGCGATAAGGTTTTGACCTGAATGGTTGTTATATCACCGAAAAGGTCTTGCGGGATTAGTGACCCTAAGGAGGCCATTGTGTCCGCAAAATGATTCGATGATCGAGGGAGTGCCTCGATGTCATACCACTCAAGTTTTGCCGGGAATTTATCCACGAGGGCTTTATAGGCCTTCGAGCTGGGCATTTGCATTGATATACCCCTTTGACTTGATTGACGATTAACGGCGAATCGCCAAAGATGTTCGATCTTTTGATATTCATGGCGATTCTTGTTTGAAGACCTAGGAGCAAGGCTTCATATTCTGCATTGTTGTTGGTGCCTTGGAAATTTAATTTAAATGACAGGGGGATTGGAGCGCCCTGCGGTGTGAAGAATACAATTCTGCGCCACCACCTTGCTTGCATTTAGAACCATCGAAAAATAAGGTTATGTCGGCTTGAGACTCAGGCTCTTGAGAATCTGGCGATTTTGAGACATGGAAGACCTCATCATCGGGTAGTTCTATGACTAGAGGCTGATCGTCTTCAAGAGGAGCCTCTGCTAGTTGATCGGCTATGACTTGTCCTTTTATAGATTTTTGCCCAATAAACTCAATGTCAAATTCCGTCAACAACATGATCCATTTCGCCGTGCGACTACTATGATAAGTACGACTCATCATGTATCGCAATGGATTCTCCTTAGACACAACATACGTCGTGTTGCTCAGCATGTAATGGCGTAGCCTCTTGGTAGCAAACACCACTTGCCAAGCAGAGTTTCTCAACGTATGCATAGTTAAGTTAAGTAGCCCGACCGGGTGCGGCTAAGATAGTAAGTAGCTTTGTTCTTTGTGAAGTTCATTCTTACGGGCTAGCATTGCGCCCGAGTGCCACCTCGATGGCTGAGATGTATAAGTAGAACGGCACACCTGGTCTAGGTGGTGCCAATGCGGCGGCGAAGCCAAGTATTGTTTGATTTCGTCAAAGGCTGACTGGCACTCGTCATCCCAATGAAATGTGACCCCCTTGTGCAATAATTTGTTCATTGGTCGGCATTTGTCAGATAATTGCGCTATGAAGCGTTTAATCGACGCGACCTTTCCTTGCAGACTTCTGAGTTGCTTGATAGTGGTTGGGGGAGCCATTTCAAGGATTGCCTTGACTTTGTTTGGGTCCACTTCGATGCCTCTCTTGGAGACTATAAAACCCAAGAGTTTTCCAGATGTGACGCCGAACACGCACTTCTTGGGATTCAATCGACCTTATGCTCTATGAGGCGATCGAGAATCTTGCTTAAGTCACCGAGATGATATGAGCGCAAGAGAGACTTGGCTAACAAATCATCCATGTAATCTTCCAAAGTTTTGTGCATGTAATCATGGAAGATATACGTCATAGCACGTTGGTATGTAGCGCCGGCATTTTTAAGGCCAAAAGGCATGACCTTATAACAAAATGTCCCCCAAGGCGTTGTGAATGCCGTTTTGAGTTGGTCTTCAGGATTGATACGAATTTGATTGTATCCTGAGAAACCGTCCATTAGGGAGAGCATTTCGTGACCTGCTGTAGCGTCTACCAATGCGTCGATGCTTGGCAAGGGGAAATCATCCTTAGGACTCGCTTTGTTTAGGTCTCGAAAGTCGGTGCATATGCGAATCCTCCCGTCGGGCTTCTTGACGGGAACCATGTTGGACAACCATGGCGGATAATCCACGTGAGATGACAAATTGTGCATCCAACGGCTTTTGCAATTCGTCTTTGACCATCAAGGCCACTGTTGGGTGCATCTTTCTTAGTTTTTGCTTTACAGGCTTGATTTTCGGATCAAGCGTTAAATTGTGCATGACTAGCTGCGGGTCTAGTCCTGGCATATCTTTGTACGACCATGCAAAAACCTCCTTCTTTTCTTTAAGAAGGGCAATGTAATCGGCTTGCTCCTCGGGGGAAAGGCTTACCCCCAGCTTGAGAATCCGTGGATTCATTGGATGCTGTGCCGATGTCTACGTCGGTCGTCTCCTCGAGCGACATGTGGGATCCGTCCTCCAAATGATGTGGAGTTGGGATTAAATGGATATCATCGGCTGAGTTAAGATCTACGTTTGGAACCTCGGGTCCCTCTTCAACTTGAAAAATATCCTGAGTTGTCCTTGGGGTAAAATGAAGCATTTCACCGAAAGGCCGATACTACGATGGTGACAATGGTGAATTGACGCGATCCCAATCGATGGCATCCATGTCTAGATGCAATGACCATGATGGATCGGTCGGATTGCGGATGGGTGTGGTCAAATCAATGGAGATCATGTGGATGGAATGAATTTGGTCTCCAGAACCACGGGTGTGATGACTTGATTCTTTTAGATGTTCCCTATACTCTGGATCTGGCTCTACGGGAACGAGGCACGAATGGATCCTCTCTAGGTGCAAACTCATCTCTTTGTGCGAAAAGGAAGGTGGGGTCTTCCCTCGACACTTTTGTCATGATGGGATCTCGAGGTGGACGATGCTCATCTTGAATTTGGAGCCATAGGTCTAACACTTGGTCCCACCTCGCTGGGTCTACGTGCCATTCATGTCCTAACCGTATACCCATTTGTCCCATTAGATCTTCATGAGTTAGAGCGCGGTGATGTCGTCGCGCATGTCTGAGATAGTCCATTTCAGTTTCGTCTTCCGAATCACTTTCATAGATCCAAAATTGTTCATCCTCTTCAGCATCTGTTGCTTGCGATGTTGAGGACTCTTCCTGTTCCAGTGAATTAATCTGGTCCCATTGCGGTTGTTCCACTCTTAGTGGAGGGACCTGATTCTTTTGAGACTGTGTTATTTCGTCTGGAACCTCTAAGGGGAACAGTTTCAGAAAAATGTCTGGCAGCCGTTGATGTTCTCTTTGAGTATTTATCTCTGAACTTTCGCCTCTCTCTAGCAAAGGAGAGGGATTATTGTTGTTTCCAGGGGTGTTTGTAGACCATGGGAGATAATCCCCTAATGTGTATTCTGTGTTTGGATTGGCGTACGGGTCTTGTGCCAATCCCCCCTTGTTGCCTATTTCTAGGCCTTGCATATTTTCAACCAAGATGTCTAATGGCGGGGGGATGGTTGAACCCTACCCCTGACTTGTCATATGGCATCCGATATCTTGGTTGGCAAAGGATCCGCATCCCTTGCTCATATCCGCCTAGCCCATACCCATGCCAATTGCATTGTTCAAGATATTTTAGGGCAAATTCTGGGTTTGACAGATAATTGATGTTTTCGACAAAAGGCTCTTCATCTGTTTCCTTTTGTTGGCATGGTTCAGAACCATGATCAAGGCCCCCATACACAAAATTTGTCTGGTTGGGAGGGTAGCCTAGTGGAACAATTGTCCCTATGGGAAGGCGAGGTCTTCCCATGTCCCTGCCTGACTCCAATGTGGGGGTTGCCACAACATTTTGCACTAAGTATTCCCCAGGCCTGTATTGGCCATTTCAACGATGATTGTTGATGATTGGGTAGGAGGAAACGGTAGTCCTTCTTGAGTCCATTCCATGTTTGGTTGTTCAGGAGTCTTGGTTTGTGTTGTGTTGGGTGTTTCCTCTGTTGATATCGTTGAAATTGTGGGCAACCCCTCTTCTAGAGGCTTAACCTCTTCCATGATTTGCTTTCCCTTGTCCTTCTGTTGGGCCGTGATAGGTGGCGTTGATGATGAAGGAGTAGGTGATGAAGTCTCACCTGGCTGGGATTTTGCCTTGTTGGCCACCAGTGGTGCCTGCGGTATTGGACCCTGTTTAGATGGATTTAATTGAAAATCCAAATGCGTTGATGGGAGGGTCGATTGAGGTATGAATTGTACCGCATTGCAATACTTGAAGGGCTCTAAGTCCATTGGGACTACATGTATTTGCCCTTCATAGGCATACTTCAAGCAGTGGTGTGCGATCGAGGGGACACACTTCATGTCCACGATCCAAGGCCGCCCTAGCAGTATATTATAAGCCATTTCGCCTTCCAGCACATGGCACGGTGTGGGTATTGACTTTTGTCCTACCGGATAGGCAGAACAACTGTGCCGATTGTCGAGCAAATTGCATCGTTAAAAGCTCGCAGTGTGTACGTGGAAGCGGTGATGTGAGAGGCTGGCGGTTTTAAATGTTTTAACGCTGCGGTGGTTATAATGTTCTTTGGACGAGCCAGTATCTATCAGCACTCTCTTGTACGGGATCCCGTTGACCCGCGCGATAACGTGCGGGGGTGGATCCGGCATGTCATTTGATATCGTTTTGACCTCGTCTTCTCTGAATGTGATGACGGGCTCCGTACATTGTTTCACATGTCCCACGAAGGCGTTGAAAGAATTTGCTTCGTGGGGTTGTACTTCAATGGCTTTTAAAATGTCCATAAGAGCTTCTCTATGGGGAGGCTGATTGTTGAATAAGCTCGTAGATGGACAGCCTAGCCGACGTGGTCCGCAAACTCTGCGTGAGTTTGGTTCGTATCGTGACCTCGGGTCTAGGCGGAGGTAAGCTGCGTTGGGCGTTGTTGAGGCTGCGATGTCGACGGAACTTCCCTCGCTAGCTACCTCGGGGGCAAGCTGCTTGGGTATCTTTTGTTCCTTGTTACAATGCTAATCATTCCCACAAATCCTTGCGCAGGAAGATCTTGTCGCACCTCGTTAATACGGAGCGGTTTTGTCTGTGCCTCGTGGGCAGGCAAGGGGTCCTTGAATACCCCCATTTGTTGGTTGTTTGGTGCGATGGGGTTGTCCACGACCAATGTTCTGTTATCGATCAAATCCTGGACTAGTTCTTTGAATTTCCAGCACCCATTTAGGTCATGTCCTCTGCGCCTATGGAATCTGCAATACAATTCCTCCCTATACCCCCTAGGCTTGGGAATGTTAGGGTCAAAAATTTGGATTTCTGGTAGAGTAACTAAATTTTCCGCTGACAAGCGGTCAAATAAGGAGTCCCTAGACTCCGCATACGGGGTGAATTGTCGCCTAGGGCGACGCTGCTGATACTGCTCCTGTCTTCTGTTATCTCTTTCGTAAGCAGGAGGCACTTGCACAGTAGTTAGCCTTTTGAGGCTGCGTTTCTTGCACGAGCGCGGGAACATTTATCGCAACTTGGTTGATTGCGGCATGTTGTGGTTGCGTTGTCCCGGTTTTAGTGGTTTTATTCCACTCTTTCTTCTTAGGCTTGGCAATTGCGCCTTCGCCTATCTTAATCTCTTCTATGACTATGGCTTGTGCCAAAGCTTCTTCTAAGCTGTCGTATTGTCACAGCAACAATAGATCGAAGATTGATTTTAAGCAACTTTTTGCGAACATCTGCGTGAGATCAGACATAGGAGGACGGTAGGGTAACTTAGAAAGCAAAGCTCTCCATCGATTCCCATATGCTGCCATTGTTTCCTCTTCAAATTGCTTGAGGCTCGCTAAATCACTTAGTGATGCCTTCTTCCTTGTGTTGAAGGCAAAGCGTTCAAGAAACGCATCTACTAATTGATCTAAATTGCTTATGTTGTGTTTGGGCGGTTGTGTGAACCAATCCGAGGCGGGGCACTGCGAATGTGGTTATGAATGTTCTAAGCAACAATGCGTCATTATCTTGGATGCCGAAGCATTGGCTTAGAAATCGTGTAACGTGTTCTGTGCGTCCTCTTCACCTTTAAAAATTGCCAATTGAGGCAACTTGAAGTGTTCGGGGTAAAGAGGTGTAGGCACTGAGGGATGCACCGGATTATTGCGGAGTAGACGTAATGTGGGTTTTTGATGCCCGGCAGCTTTTGTCTCCACAGACTCCAAACGCTCCAATAGCGCTTGGTATGCATCGGAAGATTTTATTTCTTCCTCTCTTGTTCGCTCTTGTTGCAAGTTACGGTAAGGCGGAGGCCTATGGAGGGGTGGCCGAATGGCATCCTTCCTGCCTTGATGGGGAGTTTCAACATATTCCTCTTCTGGTTCATACTCCTCATAAAATTCTTGAGGAGTCTCTGGGCGAAACCTATGACCCTGATCAAGCTCTTGCTGAAGGTACCCATCATTGTTTCGGGGAGTTGCCTCCCTCTCGAATCTATGAGGTCTTGGAGGCAGAGCTTGACGAGGTCGTGGAGACCTGTTCTGCACCAACGGATTATGCCTCTCATCTTGTTCAGCTCTTTGGATGCGAGGGGTTGGCCCCCTCTCAGGTATTTCATAGCGTAACTCATCCGCTTCACGTTGCATGCGTTCTTTATCCAAGCGGTATTGATACTCTATCTCTTGTTGACTTTGTTTAAGCCGCATGATTTGGGCTTGACGGGTGGTATATCTGATGACAACCGGGTCAATTTGATCTACCCTATTTTGTTCAGAAGGTTCAAATGTTCCTCCTATGGGTTTACCTCGGTTTTGATGCTCTAAAATCTCAAGGGGTCGCTTCCCTCTGTCGAGGTAGGCGGTATGTGCTCGAGGTTCTGGCCTCAAGGGGTGATCATGATATCCGGTTGGTGCAGAAGCATAAGGTTCCCGAGTTGTATGTTGTTGTCCTTGAGGAATGCGATGATCTTCCTCATATTCTCTCTCATAGGTGCGTAAAGGGCAGGCGGAGTTAGGTCGCCCTGTGTGAGGAACCCTACGCTCTGGATTTGGTCTCTCTGTTATGATGAGAGGTAAAGAAGGGATGCCATATCCACGTTGCCCCTCCAAATGGACGGTGTGCTGTCTAGCGCTTCATTGCACGGTGGCCACTCATGCCTAACTTCAAGAGGTGATTCTCTATTTATGTCAAGGTTTACATGTAAGGCCTCTTCCCGAAAGGGGCTGCTTTGAATAGGCATACCCCACGAGGATTACGAATTGGATTCTTTTGTAGGTTAGACCTATAAGGCGGTATGACCAAATCCTCGGGACTGAAGTGAAGGCGACTTGCGCACGCTTTTTGTGTACCTTCGGAGCTTCTGCCCTTGATTGGGCTTGACTGCGGGTGTACACCATTGCGGTGCTTCTATGCTATCTAAATAAGTTTTTATCTCGTTTTTATGATTTTTTTTTTTTTGTCTACACTGAGCAGAATTAAGCACACACATTCACAAAACCGTGATTATCTCTTTTAAGGATTATTGGTGTGCCCTAAAGTGGTTTAGTGCATTTTGGTGTTTTGTTTTGTTTTTGTAGGTTTTGTAGAACGTTTAAATGCATCATGTAGGCTCTTATAACTCCCAAAAGGTCGCCCCTTCAATATACCGACCAGAGCCGATATACCAACCTCTCTATATACCCGCCCTTACGAGAGGGAGACTATAGGTACGTGAGAGCGAGAAGGTACGTGGTACGTAGGCGGTACGGAAGGGGGATTGTCCTGTTAATGGCACCTACCATAGAAAACTTATCCTCGCGCGCATGGGAATCACCCCGGCTACGCTCGGTCTGTCTTCGTCGGGATTTACACCTAACAACAGTTGACAATCGGGAAATGGATGCAAATCAAGCCAAGGTGGTGATTAAATCCACCAATGGTCTTGATCAAGGGCTGGGGTCTTACGACCAGCTCCTTGGTTTAAAATTGTTTCGTGGAGTGTGTGAGGTTCATTTTATCCAGCGAAAATGAAACATGCATGAATGACTTTTCCTAATCAATGCAAGCTAAAATGAAAACAGTCAAAGAAACAGAAACAGAAACAGAAAATTTCAACAGAGATGATGAAAATCCCTACCTCTTCTCTGCCTGCTCCAGTTGCCTCTGAATTTCTGCTCTGAAAATTTGTAGACAGAAAATCGTCCCTTGGTGAGACGATTTACAGAACAGAAATCGTCCCTGGAAGAGACGATTTTAAAATCGTCTCGGGGGTGGGACGATTTCCAGAAAAATCGTCCCTTGCAGAGAGGATTAACAGTCTACAAGAAAAATGTACCTATAAAACACAAAACACAAAAACCCAATTAGTTTTTCTGTGATCTTAAAAAACAGGGAACAGGTCCCACCGTGATCGCCATGAAAGCACGAGATTCCAGGCAAAGGAAACACTAATTATGCAATGTAAGACGAAATGTAACGCTTTAACCTTATGCACAAAAACAAAGGAAAGAGACAATTTGGAAAGGAAAGAAAAGATGTAAAGAAATCACAGCCCTCTTTATTCAAATATCTTATCCTCGGTTACATAGACGTCTCCTCCCTTTTTAGGGGCTAGGAGCGTTAAATTTGTCATTGTTACAATGTGTGATTTAGTCTTCCTCCTTCCGCGTGCCCACGATTGCAATGGGCGGGCCAAGATGATGTCGCCGGTGATGTCGATGAGTTCTTCACCTCTGCTGCTTCTCCTGTGAACAAAGAAACAACCAAGATGTCAGTAGCACCTGCTGCAAATGAAAGGTGTTTGTTCTTTTAAAATTAACGAAATATGCATGCAAACATTTATCTAAAACAGTGAACAAAATGATTCTAAACAGCCTGAAAACTTGCCAGAAGACAGAAAATGTTACCAACGGACCATTGCCACTGAGACAGTCGGCCAATCTACTTTCAATTGGAAATCGTCCCTGGGTGGGACGATTTTTGACTATAAATCGTCCCTGGGTGGGACGATTTCTTCTGTGTTGGGGAAGCCGAACTGACACGCTCCAATGTCGACTCCCGAGGTCTCCAAAACACCTACAGACAAAGGGGTTATGTAATTGGGGCCATTTTGGGACGACCCAGATGGTCGGATTCTCCCAATTTGGCCTCTATCTTCGGGAATTTGATATCGCCACCTGCAAGTCAATGAAACAACAAAGCGACACAAAACATACTAGAATCGACCAAAAGTTACAAAATTGCAGCTATGGGTTAATCAAACCTAATAACACAAAATGCAACCTGAAAAAGTAATCTAAAATGCTCTAAAACTTAAAATAGGACTTGGGGAGTGCGGGGGTGCCCAAGTGGGCCTCCCACCGTTGGCACTTGATTTTGGAGCCAATCCACTAGGGATGGGCCCAAAACCTCTTAGGATTGGGGGGTCGGCGAATTGGTTGGTTCAGGTGTCCATGTGTTGGATTTGGGTCAGGTTCGAGCTTCCAAAGGCCACCCAACAACCTCCCTTGCAAAAGAGATTGGTGGATGTGGGAAGGTGAACCAAAAGGGATGCAAGTGGGTCTTCAACTCGGCGGCACTTCGTTGCTTGAAAACTCCTTCAACTTTGTATGTTTTGGGTGAGAAAAGTCCCACCTTTTATAGACCCATGGGGTCTCTTTTGGGAGGGAAGCACAAATGCCATGTGTTGGTCATAGGCGCCATGTGGCAGTCTTGTCTTCCCATGAGGGAGGGAGTCCTCCATTGACTTGGGCTTTGATAAATGCCTTTTGTGACGGTCTTCTAACGGCCCCTCTGTCCACCTACACACGCGTGCAAGGCGGGAGTCATTAAGCGAGCTGTTCTGGGCTGCCACTTGGCACCATTTGCCTTTTTGCCCGTTAAACTTGGAAATCGTCCCACCCAGGGACGATTTCAGAAATAGTCCCTGGGTGAGACGATTTCAATTCAGCAATCGTCCCTGGGTGAGACGATTACTAGGCAAAGTGTCTAAGTGTGCCAAATTGCTTCTTGACCTCACAAAATTGCTATGAAAGTGGTTAAGACCACTTTGTTTGACCTCCGAGGGCTGCCACAGGGGCTGTGTTTGTCAAAGCGATCAATGTTTGCAGTCACATAATCGGATTGGTGCTGTTTTGGTGTCTACAGATGCCCCTTTTTGGGAAGCGCTATGGGTGACATAGTGCTGAGCAAAAATAGATAACCAAAGCACTACTAATTAGGGTTTCTTGGTAACCTAACCAACTTTTGATGCCCCAAGTATGGAAAGGGCATGCATTCTTGAATCCTTGCTTTTGACGAGCTAAGGAATTTGATTTCAAGTATTAACCTGTTTTGGTGAGGTGTGACTTGAATTTAGACATTGATCGGTCATGAACAGGCCAAGGGCATTTTTATCCTCGGGGGGAACCTTGTGTTCATGATTCACGAAATGCCAAGTGTTCGATTGATTTGATTGTTGCTTGTTTACTGCCCCAAGCAGGAGCGTGATTGTCTTTGTCAATGATTTTTTGAATGCATGTCGTTTTCCTTAATTGGGTGTGTGATTGTTGGTTGGCGACTAAGTGTGGCTCAGAGGCAGTAATGCCTCTCGAGTTGGAAATTCCTTCCCTGCGCATATCAATGCAAGAGTTCATCGATGATAACACTGCACGGCAGGCCCGATTAGACCAACTTATGTTGCTTGACGAACGACGCGTTAATGCTCTCGAGCACTTACGTATCTATCAAGAGCTACTTAAGAGAGCTTACAACATGAAAGTTCACCTAAGAGACTTTCGGGTTGGTGATTTGGTTCTGAAGGAAAACCAATAAAACTCTAATTTGTCGTCCCATATGAGAGACAAATTCGCAAAAAATTGGTTAGGTCCTTATGTCATTGATAGCAAAATAGGACTAGGAATGTACAGGCTAGCTTCTCTTGACGGTATCAAGGAAACAGAACCCTTGAATATCAGTCATTTGCGACCATTTCATATCTAAGAAAGCCATATACCAAAAAAAAAAAAAAAAAAACAAAAAGCTCCAAGGATTATCGCAATCTCTTGGTCACCTAAAAAGCTCCAAGGATTATCACAAATTCTTGGTCAACCCAAAAAGCTCCAAGGATTATCGCAATCTCTTGGTCAACCCAAAAAGCTCCAAGGATTATCGCAATCTCTTGGTCAACCCAAAAAGCTCCAAGGATTATCGCAATCTCTTGGTCACCTAAAAAGCTCCAAGGATTATCACAAATTCTTGGTCAACCCAAAAAGCTCCAAGGATTATCGCAATCTCTTGGTCAATACAAAAACCTCCAAAGATTATCGCAGTCTCTTGGTCAAAAAAAAAAAAAAAAAAATATCATCAAAAACAACAAAGATTTGCATCTCAGTTCTAGGCATACTCAAATTCATCAAAAACAACAAAAACACCAAGCATAACTACAGTCAGTGGTCTGGGAATGTACCAAGATTTTCAATGATTCAGTCATCATGTTCATCTTTAGCCATGTAGTGTATCAAGTCGAACAGATTTTACGAAGGTAGAGTCATACTTGAAATACACCTTGTTACGTAACATCCCAACAAAAATCAAAACACTAAAATTCCCAAATTGTGTGAACGAAAGACGAAACCTACAAAATAATCTAGGTCACCAAAAACGAAACAGTTATCTTGCTCATCCCCCTGTGCGAATGACCCCTAGAATGCTGAGAGTTGGCAAAAGGACAAGCATCCTCCCTACCCAATTCCCTAAGAATCCCTAAAGTTCTCAAAAGTTGCAAAACACAAAAGCAAAATGTCAAAACTCCAAATTTGACAAACTACAGTGCACACATCAAAAGGCACAAACAACAGTGATTTCGTCACTCCATATCCCCAATCCCTTGCTCAAAAAAAAAAAAAAAAAACAAATCAAAATAAACAGTGATCTCATCACTACAATGAGCAAGTATCCCAATACAATTGAAGAAAAGAAGGGAGTTGACCTTGAATCCCTGGAACTCTCAGCATTCTATAGGTCATAAGGCAAGCTTCAGTATCAATTTGGTTGATAGCCTATCGATAACAGAAGTAAACCTCCCGCATGATGATATATCTGTCACATTAACTTGCATACAGATCAATGTTCGCATGTGGATGAGCTAGCTTATGGCATCCTGGATTACACTGCAGATTAATCTTAGTACATACAACAAAGGAATTTGTGGAGCTAATTAGGTGATCCTCAGTACAGGTTCGATTGAAAGCCCATCTGGCACTGGCGATATCCTAACAAATACCACTAAATGAACTCAATTGCACACACAGAGATGTTAAATAACTCGATCAAAAACAGGTCCGATTCATACCTTGTTCAAAAGTCTTGTAAGATAAAGTACAGTCATGGATAATAGTAAAATCTGTCTGAATCTCAGAAAACCTTACATTCATTCCAAAACCATCTGTGCTACTTATCATAATTATGATACCATCAAAAAATACAAAAACAGAAAAACCATGTAAATAAAGAGGTTCTTAAACAGCCTACAGTACAATCACCACAAATATCATTCATCCATTTCAATTCGCATATCACATAGACATCTAAAACATTTGCACTCATCATAACATCTGCATCCATCAAAATAAATAAACATGCATAACAAAAAAAAAAAAAAAAAAAAATATCATCACATGTACAAAACCAAAAATAAAACCGGTATATATATATATATATCATCAAAAAGATGCCCGTAGGCTACAAAACCGGTCCTCAGACCCCGCAATCATATCCAAAAACCCAACCTAAGGCGTCGGCCACAATGATCACGTAGGATCGGTGCGACGGGAACTACCCCCCGTAGTGTGGGTCCTACGGGACCCTGCAGGGCGGCTACTACTAGCACCCGCATCATGCCTGCTACCACCCCCTCATCTAACCGCTGCGACGAGAGGATGCTTGACTGCTCGATCAAACTATCCCTCGTCCGTCGAGAAGATCTAGCGATCGAAGGCTCAGGTAGCCGCCCGCCAAGGCGGATGACCTCCCTCTCCAAGTCTATCCGGTACAGACACCACTCTGCCTCCCGTCGATGATAGATAGACAATGCATCATCGCGCTGCGCCAAAACTCTATCCCGCTCTACCAACTGAGCCCGCAGAAGATCCCTCTCCTGTTGAGCATCCCCCAACTCCAGATCCCGCATCTACAGCAGTTCTGTAAGTCGAGCAATCTCAAAACCTACCTCTGACCCCACCTCCTCTGTATCTGCCGAATGCATAGGACTCGCAGGGACAGTAGCCTGCTTAGGCTCCAATTGCTCCTCCACATCCTGCATGTCCGGCTGCTCCGGAACACCCAAGTCCACATCCTCATCTCCCACATCCACCATGTTCGCATCATCCAACGGACCTCCCCAATCACCCCCTGCTGCCTCAGCATCCTCCACTGCCGCCTCCGCACCTCCCAGTGGCCCCTCTCCTCTCCAACGTCGTAGTACCCACCACGAATCATACTCAGTGATAGTCCCGATGTCATCCACATCCGGAACCTCAATCACTGCATCAGAATCCTCGCCCAATGGCGCGATGACCGGTGGCTCTAGATCCCTCTCATCCCCCCGTCGTCGATAGACAACGGGCTCACTAGGAAACCCCTAGCGCACCCCAAACTATCGTGTAACCCGACGGTATGGAAAGAACTCATGCTCCGTCCCGTGTCGCCCAGTCAACCACCGCTCCCTCCGTACCCGTCGGAGCCACTCTCCAGCCTCAGCCCAGCCTAGACAGTCTCGATAAGGACGACAAAACACCTCCCCTGGAGTGAGCCAAGAAAATGCATCAGTGTAGTGTTCAACGACACCTGCCCATCTTCGACTCTGCCCCTGCTCCACAGATCGCCACCACAAAGCTACATAGCCAATCTCATCGTCATCCATCACCGCCCGCGTCGTCCACGGTAACCCGGTCGGCCTCTCCACTGCTATGTGCTGCAAACCCCAGCACTGAAGAACATAACTGCAACTCACCCCCTTCCGCTGCCGACAGCGGATGCTGTACAGCTCCTCGTAGAGCTGTGCCAACAATGTCTGTCCCCATCCATAAATCAGTGGTACCTCTATCGGGCACTCTACCAACTGCCATACCAACTCCAGCAGGTTCCACGGGAACCTCCCACCAAACGAATCAGGTAGAAGCATGTTAGAAATGAGGCCCATCAAGAATGCGTGCCTCACTCCTAACACCCCCCTCTCCTGCCACCAGCTAACAAAAATCCTGCTAGCCTGACAATCCACCTCGGCTGTCTCCACTGGGTTTGTTACACCCAGCCGCTCCGCATGCCCAAAACATCTTTTTAGTACAGCAGTCCACTGATCATGCGGTGATGTCCTAATGGGCAGTCCATCTATCGAAATTTGAAGCAACCGATAAACGTCCTCCAGTGTCACAGTCATCTCCCCTGTCGGAAGATGGAAAGTGTTGGTTCGCGGATCCCAAACTTTGATCAGGGTCGTCAGATAGGCCTGATCCGGGACCACAGGCTCCAGTCGAGCCACCTGCTTGAGCCCAAGGGCATCAAGCCACTGCCAGTCAACATCAGTCAGCGTCGATCGCACCTCAGCAAATGCGGCAGGTACACGGTACCGACTCCTAACCTGCAAAACAATAACACACAAAAATTCAAAACTAATTTTTCAGATTTAGGGTTCCTAACCTAAACTGAGTAATTACAAAAAACAACACAAAAATTCAAAAATAAATCTTTCAGATCTAGGGTTTCTAACCTTAACTGATTGAATACAAAGAAATAACTAAGTGTCAAGATCTAAATCTTATTTCAAACAAAGAAATAAACAAAATCAATTCAAATCAAATCATCAATTGCAAGAATAAACTCTAGGGAGCACTTACGGATTTCGCCTCCGCTCCGCCGCTCGAACCAGTTTGTGCACTCATGATGACAAAGAGAATTTCGGCAGCGCTTCGCTTCGCAGAATTACCTCCTCCTCCCAGAGCTACCAAATTGCAAGAAAAAAATGACACAAATGAGCCCAAATCCATGTTTTGGGCCTTAAAAAGGCCTACCAACTGGAATCGTCCTTGGCTGGGACGAGCGCTCTGGTCAGCACTCGTCCCACCCAGGGACGATTTCTGCAATTGGAAATCGTCCCACCCAGGGACGATTTCCAGCCAGAAAAGTCAAAACAACAAAAAATCAACAAAAATGAACTAAAAACAAAAAACAATAAAATTGCCCGACAGGATTGCTATTGCACCTGACAACAAGGGCATACAAAATCGACATTGGAGTCACAAATTGTCACTATCATACTCCCTAAGAAGGCTACCATAGCCGGACCGCTCCACGGGAAGACGGATTTTAGACAATTTCATCCCCAAACGACATCACCAAAAGGGTCAAAGCCCACTCAAAAACAGTACAAAATTCAACAAAAATACAGAAAAACATTGCCAGACATAAGTGCTCATGCACTTAACCTCTAGGCAAATAAAATCGATGTCGAGGTCCAAATTATCGCTCTCCTACTTCCCCAAGAAGGCTACAATAGCCGGACCGCTCCACGGGAATTTAGATTTTTGATGATTTCACCTCATTACGACATCACCAAAAGGGTTAACACCCACCAAAAACAAGTCCAAGTGTTGGAAAAATTGCACACGCTTAACGATAAACCCTTTAAGGCACACCTACACAAGTCATCTTGGGTCAAGCGACTCGTCGCTTCTCTCACAAAGGTCATTCCCTCATCGATTCGTTGCTTGAGGGGGTAGTCACACTTGGTCACCAACCAACAATCACACACCCAATTAAGGAAAACGACATGCATTCAAAGAATCATTGACAAATACAATCACGCTCCTACTTGGGGCAGTAAACAAGCAACAATCAAATCAATCGAACACTTGGCATTTCGTGAATCATGAACACAAGGTTCCCCCTGAGGATAAAAACGCCCTTGGCCTGTTCATGACTGATCAATGTCTAAATTCAAGTCACACCTCACCAAAACAGGTTAATACTTGAAATCAAATTCCTTAGCTCGTCAAAAGCAAGGATTCAAGAATGCATGCCCTTTCCATACTTGGGGCATCAAAAGTTGGTTAGGTTACCAAGAAACCCTAATCAGTAGTGCTTTGGTTATCTATTTTTGCTCAGCATCTGTGTCACCTGCAGCGCTTCCCAAAAAGGGGCATCTGTAGACACCAAAACAGCACCAATCCGAGTATGTGACTGCAAACACTGATCGCTTTGACAAACACAGCCCCCAGGGCAGCCCTCAGAGGTCAAACAATGGTCTTAACCACTTTCATAGCAATTTTGTGATGTCAAGAAGCAATTTGGCACACTTAGACACTTTGCCTAGTAATCGTCTCACCCAGGGACGATTGCTGAATTGAAATCATCTCACCCAGGGACGATTTTTGAAATCGTCCCTGGGTGGGACGATTTCCAAGTTTAACGGGCAAAAATGCAAATGGTGCCAAGTGGCAGCCCAGAACAGTCAGTTAAGGACTCCTGCCTTGCACGCGTGTGTAGGTGGACAGAGGGGCCATTAGAAGACTATCACAAAAGGCATTTATCAAATCCCAAGTCAATGGAGGACTCCCCTCCCTCATGGGAAGACAAGACTGCCACATGGCGCCTATGACCAACACATGGCATTTGTGCTTCTCTCCCAAAAGAGACCCCATGGGTCTATAAAAGGTGGGACTTTTCTCACCCAAAACACACAGGTTGAAGGAGTTTTCAAGCAACAAAGTGCTGCCGAGTTGAAGACCCACTTGCATCCCTTTTGGTTCACCTTCCCACATCCACCAATCTCTTTTGCAAGGGAGGTTGTTGGGTGGCTTTTGGAAGCTCGAACCTGACCCAAATCCAACACATGGACACCTGAACCAACCAATTCGCCGACCCCCAATCCTAAGAGGTTTTGGGCCCATCTCTAGTGGATTGGCTCCAAAATCAAGTGCCAACGGTGGGAGGCCCACTTGGGCACCCCCGCACTCCCCAAGTCCTATTTTAAGTTTTAGAGCATTTTAGATTACTTTTTCGGGTTGCATTTTGTGTTATTAGGTTTGATTAACCCATAGCTGCAATTTTGTAACTTTTGGTCAGATTCTAGTATGTTTTGTGTCGCTTTGTTGTTTCATTGACTTGTAGGTGGCGATATCAAATTCCCGAATATAGAGGCCAAATTGGGAGAATCCGACCATCTGGGTCGTCCCAAAATGGCCCCAATTACATAACCCCCTTGTCTGCAGGTGTTTTGGAGACCTCGGGAGTCGACATTGGAGCGTGTCAGTTCGGCTTCCCCAACATAGAAGAAATCGTCCCACCCAGGGACAATTTACAGTCAGAAATCGTCCCACCCAGGGACGATTTCCGGTTGAAAGCAGATTGGCCGATTGTCTCGGTGGCAATGGCTTGTTGGTAACATTTTCTGTCTTTTGGCAAGTTTTCAGGCTGTTTAGAATCATTTTGTTTACTGTTTTAGATAGATGTTTGCATGCATATTTCGTTAATTTTAAAGAACAAACACCTTTCATTTGCAGCAGGTGCTACTGACATCTTGGTTGTTTCTTTGTTCGTAGGAGAAGCAGAAGAGGTGAAGAACTCATCGACATCAGCGGCGGCATCATCTTGGCCCGCCCATTGCAATCGTGGGCACGCGGAAGGAGGAAGACAGTCAAACATTGTAACAAAGACAAATTTAACGCTCCTAGCCCCTAAAAAGGGAGGAGACGTCTATGTAACCAAGGATAAGATATTTGAATAAAGAGGGTTGTGATTTCTTTACATCTTTTCTTTCCTTTCCAAATTGTCTCTTTTCTCTGTTTTTGTGCATAAGGTTAAAGCGTTACATTTCGTCTTACATTGCATAATTAGTGTTTCCTTTTCCCGAAATCTTGTGCTTTCAGATACTTTTTTAATTTATCAAACAATGTCTCTTAAATTGTTAATTCTTGAGTTTTTTTTGAAAAAGTTGTTTCTAGAGTGTATTAATCTTCCAGATAAAGATTTTGACCAGCTGTAATACATTGTCCTCATTGAATTTTTGTACTAAACACAAACTTGAATCAATTTAAAGTGTCTCCTTTGAGAGTTCATTTGCTTCTCTATTTAGTTCTCTATAAATATTCCAAAAAGTAAAAGTTTCACTTTGATTCACAACTTCTTTTATTTGAGAGAAGATGGGTTGTAGAATCATGTTTTCCATCCTAGAAACACCAAGCATTTAATCTATTACCATCTGCGAGTCTTCGTAAATTTGAATTTTTTGGATTCCTTTTGATTTTGCCAACTGAACCAACAATTTGAGAACCATAAACATAATTATTAGAACCTTCTCCCAATTTAGCTTGAATTTAAAATAATGAGAGCCAAAAAAATATAGTAATCCTCCTGCTCCACAAACTCTAGGGATCCCTTGTCTAACCCTATAAAAAAAAACCCTAGACCCCTAATTTATCAATATTTGGAGGGATGATTTGTCTGTTTACCTTTGTTGTTGCTAAAACCTTACAGTTTTTGAAACTGCTAATTCTTTGGGCGGAGACCTACCAAGTAGTCTTCTCTTGATCCTGAATAATTAAAGCATTCCTAGTTAAACATACTCCCCAAGACACAAACTGTGGGAGAGCTATAAAACCTTTGTAAGAACTATTTTCAAACCAATATTTTAAGCACTCTCCTAAGAAATATTCTTTTCATCCTATAAAAAGCTTTAATTGTTCTATAACCTCCATCCAAACCTGTCTAGTAAAGGAGCAAGCAACCCGTAAATGATCAACTGTTTCATTGTTTGACTTACATAAATAACATCTTCCTAGACCATTCCAATTCTTCTTCTGTAAAACATCCCATGTTAGAACCTTATTTTTTATGGCAAACCATAGGAACATTATTGTCTTCAATGGGGTTTTCTCCTTTCAAAGTGTCTTCCACCACCACTCTGGATTGTAATTGCTATCTTACAATAGTCTTTGGAGTGTACTCCCCCATAGCTTCATTCTTTGTACAGAACAATTGATCAGTTTCCTCTCACAACTTGATATGTCCAGCTTTAAGTCTTCCCACATATTCTTCCCATTGGTGAGCCTCTTGGCCCTGAAACCCTAACACTGTTGCTTTCTTCCATCCCTGACTCCAGTTTGTAGAAGATTCTAGGTTAGCTACTTGGGCAATATTTCCAATCCCTTGTGCTCTTAGGGTATGAATTATATTATTTGGTAGTTTGTGCATATCACCACAACCTATCCAAGGGTCTAATCCTAGTATCAACAATTTCCTGCCTTCCAATAGATTGAAATATTACGTGGTTGCTTAATTGGGGCCCTTATCCACTCCTCAACTATGAGTGGCTCTAAATAATTTTCATGTATAATATTATTCCATAAGCCTTCCTTTGATATTATCTTCCAAACATGCTTTGTTGCTAGAGCCTTGCTAAATAGGAATATGCTCTTAAGTACCCAACCTCCATTTTCCTTGGGCTTGGCTAAGGATTGCCATTTAACCAAGGGAATACCTTCCCTTTCCCTTTTCCCTATCCATAAGAATATACAGCTTAATTTTTTAATTTTTTCCAAAACTCCTTTTGGTATATGAGCCAAAGATTGCCAATATACGAGTATTCCCTCCAACACAGACTTGACCAAAGTCAATCTCCTCCCCAAAGAGAACCATTTGTTGCACCAAATATTAATTCTTCCTTCCACTTTCTTTATCAACCAATTCCAATCTTGCTTAGTGTAGTCATTAGGTTTCAAAAAGAACCCCAAATATTTAAACCCCTCTCGAAGATCAAATTTGTCAAAGAGGAAAAGTTGACCTATTGTTATGGTTTGATTTTGATTCACATAGTTAAAAGAAATGCTTGACTTATGTGCATTAATCTACATACCTGTTGTCAAACTAAAAATATCTAAAGATTGTTTTAACTTATCTGCAACTCTTATTGTTCCATTTATGAAAAGGAGAACATCATCTACAAAAAGTAGATGGGTGACTTCCACTGTTCTACCTATTTTAATTTCCTTTCTTGCTCCTCTCTTTGCTTCTATAATACACCTACTTAATCTCTCAACTACCAAAAGAAATAACAGTGGTGACAAGGGACAACCTTATCTAATACCCCGAGAAGCTTTGAAGAACTGAGAGGCTGACCCATAAACCAAAATTGCTGCTTTAAAAGATCCTAAGCCATAGCATCAAATTTTATTAGTTCCCGGATGTATTGCAACTAGAAATGCACCCCAAGTGTTGGTAGAAGCATCTGTATACAATATTTTCTTTCCTGCACCAAGCAGAGCTAAGGGTGGTAGATGTGCAAACATCCTATGATCCAGTTCACCATCTGTACATAGAACCCAATATGAGTAAGTATCATTCTTAAATATAATCAATTTACTCTGTCAAAAGCCTTGGAGAGATCAAACTTCATCACCATTGCTAGTAGTTTCTTTGATTTTATAGTATGAAGACTTTCTTGAACAAAACCAATTACTTCAAGAATTTATCTACCATGTAGGAAACCAAATTACTTAATAAATATAAAAGTATAAAAAAACCTTTTTAATTCTTGAAGCAATTATTTTTAGATTTTATACACAATTACCAAAAAAAAAACCTAAACTAAAAGTCATAAAAAAAAATTATATTTTTTAGACTAAAAGCAATGAAGATAGAATTGAAAACTCGACGCTTATTCTAGTTACTCAAAGTTGTGAAGGAATCTAGAATAAGCGTTTATTAACCTAATAAATAGAATAAATTAATCCGCGAATAAACTTCCACGATGGCATTTTGATATGACATCATACCACGCGGTCAAACATATGCTTTGGTCTTTCAACTACGCGTAAAGTACTTTGTGTGGATTTCAAACCTGAATAGAAAGGGGTAGTTATTGTTCTTAGCATAACACAGAGTGTGAATAAAATTTACTGCATAATTCCCATTTATCAAATTTCACCCTTATTTGAAGCCAAGCTCTTTTTTCCCTACTATGACACATGATTACTTCTCCTATAGAGCATAGTCAACCTAACCACGGACTGTTATGTCTTTTATAATATATTTAGTTCATATTAAATATTATTATTTTTTAATATATATAATTCATAGATAATATTTATTAATTTATTTATTTATATCTTTTTAAAAAAAATGTATATCGGTTCGAGGTGTAGATCAATTGGTTCATCCAAACCCCATAAGGGGTGAAGGTCCAAGGTTCAATTCTCAGGCCTCGTCGGACTGAACGCTTGTCCCTTTCTTAGTGCTTTCAACGACATAAAAGGTTTAAAATAATTGTGGCATGAACACTTGTCCCTTTCTTAGTGCTTTCAACGACATAAAAGGTTTAAAATAATTGTGGCATGAACACTTGTCCCTTTCTTAGTGCTTTCAATGACATAAAAGGTTTAAAATAATTGTGGCATGATGATTATAAGGACGGACTGTGCGAAGATCTGTGTGGCGGCTATAAAAAGCTAGACAGTCTGCCTGAATTTGTGGCGGCTATCAATTCCACCATGTAAAAAAAATAAAAATAAATAATATATATTGAATGTTGTATGTATTTTAAGTAATATATATTTAAATTAAGTTGAAGTATAATGGGTGGCATAAGATACAAAAAGATATATGATCTAATATAAAATGGTGTGATCTAAGATATAAAAGAATACAATATGAGACTCTATATATGAAATTGTGTGATCTAATAACAAAAGATATAACTTGAGATATGAACAAAAGAATATGACCCAAGATACAAGAGGATATGATCTAGATACATAAATGAACAACCAAAAATATGAAAGGGTATGTTTCTCATTTTAGAACAATGTAATCTCATATCCAATATTTAATCATCAATTGATTGATCTTTCCATCATTATTTAAATGGTTCATAAACATGTGCACCATCTAAAATTGGATTAAATTATATGAAATAAAATTTCTCCTTTTCCATCAAAAATATTTTATAAATGGAGGAAATTTACCACAATAATTATAATAAAATTATCAAATGATATACTACATTTAAAATAAATATATAATTTTATATTATTAAATATTATATGTTTTCAAACGATCAAAGTATGGGAATGAATCCACTTAATTTAAAAGTTTTTAAAGAGTTTGATATAAGAGACCTGTTCAACGATCTAGAGCATTCTTATATTTTGGACAGGCTAGGCATCATCATTAAAGAAATTGTGGTCTAAATTAAGATAAAGTCGCGATTGTTTCATATTTCACATCTGTCTTATACTAAATTATATAATCCAACAAATGCAATCCATGGCACACTTCGAGCCCATAATTTTTTAATTTCAATGGGCGGAGGAAACATCTCAAATTTGTCACTCACTCCTCAAAACCAATCCTCTGGAGTTCTGCTGTCCATTCTTGACGCTCCGTATCAGCAACAAAACCGCTGCATACACTATAATCTCTATAATTATCGGAATAGCAACACAAAAGCCATGGCTCTAACATTTCGACATTCTCATTCTCGGCTGTGAGAAATGATTCCATTGAGAATTTCTCAAACAAATCAGTCCAAAACATCTGAGAATTGTTCCAGGCGTCATTCTCCTCCACAGTCACAGGCGGATTTGGAGCTATGCCAAGTTCGTCATCCGTGGCGCTCACGAGATATTCATACCAACTAGATGGGGCTACTATTTCCTCAACCTCAGCAGCATAATTCTTATCCCCTGATTTAACATTTCTCTCCATCTGATTATATCCATCGGTAGCGGATATTTGAGAGTTGCCACTTATTTCTTGCTCAAGGTCTTTTATCACATTCATTACCAATTCATCTTGGACCGTGTCGACATCAGAAGCATCATCCAAGCACAGAATTTCTGGTAGAAATTGATGGCGCGAATGCTTACGTAGATTCTGATCATCCTCATAATCACAGCCATAACTTTCCTCAATGTTGGGAACATCCTTTCGGTGACGCTTGTGGGTCATTTGAGAAGGAGAGGCCGCAACTGATACTGCCATGACTACCTCGAGAATAAGTCTATCAAAAGATTTAAGATTCGAAATGGAGATGGGAATGCTTCAACGAGGAGATGGCAATTGAGATTATATAGGTACATTGACGAAGTGACATGAGGAGTAAGGGCTGCGTTACAGAATCATTCAAAGGAAACTTCGTAGCTTGAAATAAATATAAGCTACACTCTACACATGGAGAAGATAAGAAGGGAACGTGTCGTATGGTGCAAAAACATTTGTCCCCTTTCTCACGCTCTTTTGACATGGGTCTTCAATCTAATGTTGAAGAGGACAAGAAACCTTACTTTTTATGGACATGGAAAAGTTTGAAATGAAATCATTTTAATTGTGTTCATGAGAATCATTAATAAAAGGTAAGGTATGTAACTTTATTTAAAAAAAAAAACTTAAAATCTTTAAGAACGTGTTTCTTCTATTATTAATTATGAAGATAAGATCTATTTAAAAAATAAATAGTAGCTACTTAGTCCTTTCGCATTGCGTGTCGGAGTAGTGGGTGTGGACAACGTTTCATTGCCTTGGACTCCGGAAGTTTCCCCTCTCAAATTTCTTGAAATGAGGGGGATGGAGAGAAGTCGGAAACACGGCAGTGGGCACGTCCGTTAAGAGAGATGTTTTCACAACGAGGGTTTTCACAGCCCAAGGAAATTATTGAGGGTAGTTGGCGTAGCATTCGTGACATTAGGTGACGTCAGACTAAAATTGCCCTTGGATTTCACGCTCCAAGAGGTCACATCATCTTTGCACATCTATATAATCATCCTTTAACACCGTTGTTATAGGAGAGGAGAGGAGACCAGTAAATAAACAACTTTAAAAAAACTTTAAAGGGGTCACTATAAACCCTTTCTTTTGAGTAAGAGGATATTAATGAGACCCCTTTCTTCAAAGTTAATTTGGGCACCTAACCAGATCCTTCTCTTTAAAGTTAACCGGGACACCTAACTGACAAACACTTGATCTCTACCAACCAACCTATCTCTTTATGACAATGATATGGTTTGAACTTGAATCTCCTTAAAAAGAGCCCAGAGCCTTTACCATTGCATTGTCCTTGAACTGGAGTAATCAACCAAAAAAAACTGCACTCGACTGCTACCAACCAGCCTATTCCCTTGTGAGGATGTTATGGTTCAGACCTGTGTCTCCCTAAAGAGAGCCTAAAGCCTTTACCATTGAACTGTCCTTGTAAACAAAATGTTAGGGTAAAGTGCGGATTTCTATGGAGGTCTTGTTCCCTCATACTTGGGTTTGAACATGGGTTTCCTTAACGAAAACCTAATAATGTACAGTTTTACAAGAAGTTAGGTTTCTTAAATAAAATTCAAGGACTTACCACTACTATATCCCTCCCCTTATTAAAATGTTAGAGTAAGTCTTAGATTTTTATAAGGGTTCCAACTCCTTAAATTTAAACCTGAGTTTCTTGAATGAAAAATAAAATAAACTTAAGATTATTAAAGGTATTCATAAAAACTCAAATATTTAACTTTTTATGGAAGGGCTTCCATTATTATTTATTTTTTATTTTATATAAAAAACTTTTAATAAATCCTAGTTCGTTTTGTAAAGTCAAACCAGGACAACTCACTAGACCACTATCAAACAACCGATATTTATCTTTTTTTTCAGATTACTACTTGAGTTGTCAATAGATGCTTTATCTTTTTTCAGAACAATATTTGAGTTGTCAATAAATGCATGTTTATGTTGATTCAGATTACATGGACAATTACGATAAAGTAATAGGATAGGACCTCTAAGTGCACCTTAAACTGACTATGACGGTAGGAACCCAAACAATCCATGGTCATCATCTTACGCGTGGTCAACAACAAAGATTATAGGGCAGCCTCAAGATTTGAACCCCACTTAATAGTAGAATAAAAAAGACCTGTAGATATAATCCATTCTCCTATATAAAAATAAAATAAAACAAATTAGTGAAACCTTTGTAATAAGATCTTTACATGACATGGCATGTCTAATTATTACAATTTTATTTTAGTTTTTTGAGTGATAAGAGTGAACTTAAACTTAATTTATAAGTAAGTTTATATTTTTTTATTAGTTTTTATGGTTTTTGGTTTTCATTAAGTGGTGTTTGAATTTCAAACTTTTTACAAAAATTAAAATCTTTAATTTTATTTTTTTACATAAATGAATTGGTTGCAATCACATTTTTTTTTAGTAATTGTCCGCAGGGTTCAAACTATGAGCGAAGACTTCCAACACATCCATGGTCTTTGATAACCCGTGAGATGAGAACAAACAATCGAAGGCATAAGGTTCACACTGTCTTCGTATAAACTTACAATTTATATTTTTATTAATTATATATTATTATAATTTTATTTTATTTTAATTTTTCGTGACAAGAATAAACTTAAATTTAATTTATAATTAGGTTTATATTTTTCACCGGTCTTTCAGTTCGTACATTGGGCATTTATTCTTGTGTAGATCAAAAGGGTGAAATGTCTTTTTAACCGTTTTTTAAATTATATATTATATTTTTACCTATGTTTTAATACAACTTATGTTACAACAACAGTATTATATATATATATATATATATATATATATATATATATATATATATATATATATATATATATTTTTTAATCCAGGTGTTGTAGATGAGTTGGAGAGGAGAGGGCAATCCTCCAAGGGAGGTCTCAGGTTTGAATCTCCACCCTACCAAAAAGCTGAATTTGGTACCCAAAATCCAATGGATAATGTTGGTGTGGGCAAAGCTGGGTGCGACTCCCAGGTGAACCTCCCTTGTTTGAATCTCCACCCTACCAAAAAGCTGAATTGGGTACCCAAAATCCAATGGATAATGTTGGTGCGGGCAAAGTCGGGTGCGACTCCCAGGTGACTTTGACGGTATAAAACCTCATGTTCGTGGTTTCTTATACCAAGGCGGCCCCGCAAGGGGTTTTTCGCTTTTAAAAAAAAAAAAAAAAGTAATATATTTTTTTAGATTTAGTTATTGTGAGAAGCTCTTACCAAAGCATAGGGTTGGGAAGTTTTTTCCCAACCATGATAAGGAATTTTAACACACAACCACCGCACACCCACCCCCTCACACACTAACCCATGTTGTGGTATGAACCTTGAACCTCCCGAGAAAAAGCTTATCAATAAGGAATTTTAACACACAACCACCACACACCCACCCCCTCACACACTAACCCATGCTGCGGTATGAACCTTGAACCTCCCGAAAAAGAGCCAAGGCCCCGTTGAACTGTCTTTATGGGACAAAAAAAAATATTATTACATAGGAGAGTTGGTAACAACCACTATTTTTAGTAATTGGCCAGTGCAGGGTTCAAACCACATGGACTGCAACCATCAAACATATTCGTCTCGTTAAGGTTAACCGACGTGATATGGGGACCACCGTTGCTTTGGAATTTGTACCGTCATCGTTAATCTGACGTGCACTAGGAATATTCAGAACATAATACTACCTTTAGCACAAAGTGGGCATGCCCGCTAGGTTTGAACCTAGGTCTCCTCCTGGGAAGTGCCCAAAGTCTTACCAATCCACCTAACCCTCGGGGACCAAATTAAAAAAAATCAAAATAAAAAATAAAAATAAATTATATTATTGATATAAATTATTAATATATTTATTACTTACATAATTTTTTTGGCCACGTTGAGGTGTCCCCATGAGACAATAAAAATAAATAATAAATAAAAAATATATTATATTATTGATATAAATTATAATAATATTTATTACTTACATAATTTTTTTTTACTTATATAAATTGAACATGTAATCTAATTTATGCAACGGTTTTAATTATATTTAAAATATTAAAATTGTTTATAGAACTAAGAGCTTTAATATAATATAGGGTATGGTGTACATTCAAAAAAAAATTGTTCAACAAGGTTAAAAAGCTCAATATCCTCTTATTATTTTTTGAAGTGTTTTCTTTTTCATTTCATTTTGATAAGAAGTTTTTAAAATTTTTCTTCTTAATTCTTCAAGAAGTTTCATTAGTGAGTTTACGTCTAAAGTGTTTTCATATGCGATCCTAATGTCCTTCACATTCAATGACATAATACTTTTTTTGTCTCTATTACTCTTATGCAATATATATATATATTTTGACCATGTCTCTTAAGGTATTGCCTCTCCCCTAATTTCACATATGAGATGGTGTGAAGTGGATCTTGGTCGCGCTATAAGCATTTTTTCCATCCATTTGATATTTGCTTCTATGTACTTCTTTTGGTTGTGTTTACAATTTGATTTGAAATTGTTGATATATAATTTTTTCTTTCCTAAATTTTAAATCCATATGACAAGATTTAAATTAAGCCTCAGTATATAGTGTACCTTCTTCATGGAAAATATTGACTATATTTCTAAATGATAAATATAATAGAATATATGGTTTTTAACATCCATGAGACCAAAAGTAGTGTGTGGAATAAGAATTTACAAAAAAACCATAGCTACTAAGCCCAAATTTTAACCTATATATTTTTCTTTCTACGATGTTGATCGATCTTGAATTTGATGATGATTCCTCCTAATTTTTCCACTCTTTCCTAATTAAACAATTCTTGTAATAATTCAACAACTAGAGTACAAGCATAGCTAAATATAATTATATATCTTACATTTTAAAATAAAGTGTTTCTCTATCTAAAATTCCCCTTATGTATAATAGGTGTGTATCCTCTCCTCCCATTCCCTATTGGTCTCCTCCATCTACCTATTTCACATCTAATCTGGTGAGAGTTGGTCCTTAGCTGGGCCATGAGCATCTTTGATCTCCAATTGATGGTTGTTCCTATATCTGTATTTTGGTGGTGATGAACATATGTACTGGTAAATTTAGCAAGATAATTTTCTTTATTCCTAACTTTTTCCCACATAGTTGGTTTGAATTTTTTCATAAAAAATTCCTTCATGTATTTATTGTTTGGGCATTCATCAAAGTTGTTATTCCATTTGTTCATTCATTTGTTGTTTTGCTTCATCCATATTTTTTAATATTTTATCTAGATATTTCTCTATTACAAATTTAGGCAATCTATTTACATCCACCTATTTCAAATTTTTTCAAATATCCTAATAGATGAGCCATAACAGTTGCCTCTATAATGAAGGTATCTATGATCCATAACAACTACCTATATAAGGAAGGTATCCATTTCTACTAAAAGAATATCATAAATAACCACTTTTTAATTTTTGTTTATTTTAGAATGCAAAGTACAACGAGTGACTACTCATTTATTTTGAATTTGTTTGTAAATAGACATTTATGGATCCTCTTCATTTACCTTAATTTTAAGTCTTATGTATTGCCAAATCATACTTGATACCATACAACAATATTTGTACAACTACCAACACAAATAAAACTTGTATAGTCTTCTAGTTCCATAATTTTGCTCCTTGTTTCTATTTTGTAATGTAAATTGTGTTTTCCATCTTCCTAATGTTCTCTTCATTCTATACTTTCCAATGGATCTTATTATTGGAGTTTATCGCAAGATATTTGTACTTTATTACTTCTTGCAGAAGACACACTTCAAAATAAAAAATGATTAGTTTATTATTTTGATCGGAGACTATCAAGATCTTAGTTTTGTTGGTATCTAGTTACTTGTCTACCTACTTGTATGAGTGCTCTAAGGCTTTTAAATGCTCTCTAAAGCCATATGATGTCCTTACAATCAAAGTGAAATCATTTGTATAAAAAAGAAGGTTCACCACATATTTTCATAACTGAACACCGCCCTTCTAGTAAAATATATCAATTCTTCTAATTTATCAATATATATTCCAAATAGAGTAAGGGATAATAGGTATATTTGCTCAATACCTATGTCACTTCTACAAAATTTTAAAAGGCCTCTTTACGTTTTGATTTTAGGTCAAAACCTCCTAATCAAGTCTATGAAGTGTCACTCTATACTTTTTTGGTATGCTTAAGACTTTCATTTTGTTCCATAGATTACTTTTAGACATTGTATCAAAAGCTTTATTGAAGTCCATAATTCATTCCATATATTTCAATGATATGTACCAAAGATATGACATGGTTTATTGTCAAGTGTTTTACTCCAAAACCTGCTTGTCCTTTTGCCCTCTTTTGTTATTTTTTCATCAACTTATTGATTTTACTTTCAACCTTGCATTCAAACAACTTTACAAAGAGGATGATTATAGTGGTTTGGTAACTTGAAGGATTGTCTATGTATTTACTTTTAAAACAACTATAGCTTCTCTTTTTTCATCCTATATCTTTCAATGATATGTCCCAAAGAGATGACGTGGTCTATTGTCGAGTATTTTACTCTAAAACCTACTTGTCCTTTTGCCCTGTTTTGTTATTTTTCATCAACTTATTGATTCTACTTTCAACCTTGCATCCAAAGAAATTTACAAAGAGGGGGTTGATTATAATAGTTTGGTAACTTGAAGTATTGTCTATGTCCTTACTGTTAAAAAGAGGTATTATAAGACTTGTTGTCCAATTTCTTGGAAATCCATGCTAAATAATGTAATTGAATACACTCTTCATGTGTCATGGTAAGTCATCTACTCTCCAATTTAAGTATTCTACTTCAATTCTATTGATGTCACAAGCCTTAATTATTCCTAGATTTTTAATACCTTCTTTAACCTCTCTTAAGGTAAACAAATTTACTATTGTGATGATTACAGAAGGAGCCTATTCTACTTGCTCTCTTATTTATAACTGTTTTGAATATTTCAAACATTTGATTTATGTAGTGTTATTTTTTGTTTTCCATATTTAAGTTTCTTCCAAAATAACTTTGAGTTATTATTCATTAATTAGATTAGTTCTTGTCTTGCACTTACATACTCTTCATTTTTTACTTTCATATTCCTTTGTATAAAATCTTGTTTCCCTCTTACTTTAATATTAGAGTTCTCCTTGTTGATTTATGTTCTTCATCATGCCATTCATTTGATAAATGACTCTCTCTTTTATTCTTCTTAACTTTAGACCATTTAAACCCTTTTAATGCATCTAAAATTATCTTTATCATCTCATGACTCTTCATTCCTTTCTTATATTTGTTATACTTTCTCTTGCAAAATCTATTTTACTATTTTCTTAAAAATTAAATGATTTGAGGAGTTTTTTCTCTAATAATGTTTATTAGTTGAACTACAATTATTTTCTATTTTCTATTGAACTACAATTATTTTCTATCATAACACTTTTATAAACATATTAAAAACAAAAACTAAAAGTAACTGGGATTAGTTTTAAAAATTAAAATTTAATATAATATTCAACTAAAACATTCTATTCATGTAGGAAAGGCAATAAGAAATTGGACAAAGTGTATAGAATAAATTAAAAAAAAAAAAACCCGCATGTTTCCATTTGCAGATTTGTAATTTCAAGTTTACATATAGTATTAGGATTGCGAGGTGGAAAATAATAAAGTGAACATGATTTTCATATTTTTAATTAAAAAATATACATTTTTATTATCTGCGTATTTAATATGATATTTTTTTAAAATATGAGATAAAGGTGAACATGGACAAATTGTATAGAATAAATAGATAAGGTAAAACTCCCATATTTTCTTGTTCAGACATTACAATGGTATTTTTTTGTTCGGACATTGCAATGGTAAAGATGCTGGATTTTTTTTACAAAATCCAAATTAAATTTATGGGAAAGATGACCCTGATATACCCCCAACTAAATGCTTCAGTTGTTAATGCTTATTTCTTAAAAAATTATTTTAAGTATATACTTGAGATTCCCATGCCTAACTTCAAGCTTATTTTGGAGGAAACTAAAGCAGGAATATATTTTGTTTTAAAATAAAAATGTATGTATTTATTTTGTTTAATGTTAAGGACGTCGACCTAACATCAAGCTTATTTATTTTGGAGTGTTGAAGAATATTACATTATTTAACACATGCTAATGTACTTTCATGGTATGATTGTAAATATTTGAATAGGATGTGAGTCTATAGTTTAGAATTGTGATTTATATTTCTCTTTATGTATGTGTTTATGTGTAGGATGTGCATAGGTGTCATGTAACAACGTGTATACATGTGTAAAGTAATAAAGTGCAAGTGTCATAGAGTAAAGTGTGCAACTAAGTAGAGAGTCAAGAGTCTTGTATACAAGTGACATGATGTAAAACTAAAGAACATGAGAGATTTGTCTTATGAATGAAATAGGAAAGAATGCATCTCTTGGATATATGAGGAGTGTAATAGTCAGGTATTGAAGAGTCACCTTCCTAAGGTTATATTATGGAGACAAAGCTCCATGTATTATCATAGAATATTGTATTGAATACAATCCATTGTAAAAGAAGACTCATAAGAGAATATTGAAGCTTGTATGCAATATTTTGAGCAATTATATTGTAAGTGTGCTTATGCATATTGTTATTGATATTGACCATTTTATTGTTATTTTAATGAATATTATGTTCATTGATTTTGGCCATTTAATATATTGATTGCTGTAACATTTGAGTCTACTCTGGATATTGGGAAAAAGTCAACATGGAGGAAAACAAACCATGAACATATTTATTTTTAAATAAAATTGCATGTTTGTTTTTAAGTATTCCTATAACTTCAAGCTGCTTATTATGGAGGAACATAATACATCAACATGCTTTGTTTTTGAATAAAAGTTATGTGTTTTACATGTATATTTTTAAAATAAAGGTTTATGCAATTTAATATGATATAATTTTAATTATTTTATAAATCACTATTTTTAATGAATAAACTTCTTATTTTATCTTATTTATATTATTTTAATGTATATTTATTTGGATTTGAACTCATTACAATCTAAATTCAAATGGTGACTCAAGAATTGATATTACATTTAATTTCAAGATACTTTTAAAACTTATAAAAGACTATTTTTTTTCTTTTTTTTTGTGGAAAACATCCCAAAAGGGATGCCACTTTCGGGTAAGACCCAAGGAGGCAGGGGTATCCATTCCGCCAAAAATTCCCAGGACTCGGACCTGGCCTACCACATTTGACATACTCAAAGAGCAAACAAACACACAAAACCAGTTTAAAAATAAGTAAATAACAACAAAACTAATAAAATAAAATAAAAAACATGCTCCTTGAGTGTGTCAAAAACAAAAGCACAACCAAACACGCACAATAAGATAAAAGAAACCACAACACAAACCACATAGAAAAACACAAGAACCACATAACAAAACACAAACAAGACAAAAACAACATAACACTACAAAAGCATAACCCAAAAAAAACATGAAAAATAAACATAACCAAAACCTAAAAAATTTTAAAAAATAAAATAAAAATAAAAATAAAAAACAACCAACAACCAAAAACAGACAATAAACAAAAACAAAAAACATAGAAAACACTCACACATAAAAACACGAAATAACACAAACAAAGAGAAACCCAAGAACAAGGATGAAAAAAACACAAGAACAATAACAAAAAACAAAAAAAAACACAAAAAACAAAAACAAAACAAAAGAAACCACCAACCTTAAAAAACTAAACAAAAACAAAAAAGAAAAAAGAAAAAAAATTGAACAAAACAAAGACCTATCTAGACCAGAAGACTATTAAGGCAAGAATCAACAGAGGAAACAAAATAAAGAATAGAATGAGCTAGGGAACTAAAAAAAATTGAATGAACCAAAGAGAAGTAAAAAAAAAAACAAGAAGAAACTAGGTACCTTCAGAACTGGAGCCATCCAAATAAATGATAGAAAGAAGAGCTTCCCTAATTTGAGAAGCCCACCATATAGGAGGGTGACCATAACAAGTAAGATCACCTTTGTCCAAAGCCCAATTAGCTAAAGCATCAACACTCTTGTTTTGATCTCTGACCACATGATTGTAATCAACTTTCAAAAATCCCATCTGGATTAACTGAATCTTCTCAAAAATTCTTTTTATTCTCCAATCCACCTTATGATTCTTAGGAGTCTTCAAGAGATTAATCATAAGTTGAGAGTCAGACTCAACTAACACCTTTTCTCATCCAACCTTAGTAGCCTCCTGAAGGCATCTGAGGATACCATACCCCTCAGCAAGGTTATTGGAAAGAATACCCAAATTCTCAGAAAAAGTAAAAACCAGGGAGTCATCTGAAAGTCTACCAATTCCTCCCACACTGGCTTTTCTAGGGTTCCATCTAGAGGCTCCATCAGTATTGAATTTTCCAAAATCCTTAGGAGGAGGTTGCCAATTTCTAGTCCTATCCATATTACAAATACTCACATTCCCTTTAAGTTGGTTGCCCTTAGAAGATTTAATATTCAATATTTGCATCACTTGATCCCATCTTTGGTGGGAGTTTTGGTGGTGATTAAGGAGTTGATGGACTGATTCAACTAAGTTGTCTATGGTCTTTTGCCAAATATAGTGAGTATCCTTCCTATCTTGATTAAAAATTTGGTTGTTCCTTTCATTCCAAATATTCCAAAGAAGAATGGTAGAACCCATCCAAACTAACTACCTAATAAAATGATCAACACCCTCTTGATTAGGCCAATCCCTCCAAAGTTGTTCAAAAGTAAAAAAATTAGACCACTGTAAGCCAAGTAAAGTGGCCATTCTCCTCCATAGCTCAGAGGATAAAGTACACTCAATAAAAATATGGTTGATATTTTCTACATTCTCTTCACACATTTCACATCTAAAAGGGCCATGAAAACCACGCTTCATAAGTTGCTCACTAGTAATCACCCTACGATGCAATAAAAGCCAATTAAAGAACCTCACCTTAGGCCAGAGCTTTTGAGCCCACAATCGAGAAAATATGTCAAAAGAATGGTAGGGATTATTATGGCATAAGGTCAAATAACCTTGAGCAACTGAATACTCACCCTTAGTAGTGTTGTTCCATCCAAAACAATCTTTTTCATAGGACCAAGAGAGGGATCTCATATGAAGGATGCCTTAGATATCTTGTCTTTGCCTTTCTAGGAACAACACCCTTAGTAGTGTTGTTCCATCCAAAACAATCTTTTTCATAGGACCAAGAGAGGGATCTCATATGAAGGATGCCTTAGATATCTTGTCTTTGCCTTTCTAGGATTTGAATAGGCCAGTCCTCAATAGGGATCCAATATCTACCAACCTTTGAATTACCAGTATGGTACCGACAGTAATTAGCCACCTTTATCCAATTAACTCGGTGAAGCTCCTCCATCCAAGGCCTCCAATCAGGAAATTGGGTCATCAAAGGCTTGTGACCATCCCAAGAATCTGTCCAAAAATTTGCATGTTGACCATTATGAATGATCCAAAATAATTTTTTCTTTATCAAATCCTCACCCGTATTAAGAACTGCTAAAATGGGAGAACCTTTGGTAGGAAGTTGATAGCGAACAAGGTCTTCAGGAATTTTGTTCTCAGTATATTTAGCACGAAGATTATTGGCCCAAAGAGCATTGGGGTTATGCAACATCCTCCAATATAATTTAGCAGCTAAAGATTTGTTGTTATTAATTGAAGACCGGAATCCTAACCCCCTTCACTCTTAGGAAGACATAAAGTATCCCATTTCACCAAGGCCCATTTTCTTTTCTCCTTAGTACCACTCCAAAGGAAACAATGACTGATTTGATCCAATTCTCGAAGAACAACCTTTGGGATATTCAAAATAGAAGAAAAATAAATAGGAATAGCTTGAAGGACTGATTTTACCAAGGTGATTCTACCCCCAGAAGAAAGCCACTTGTTGGTCCACTTTCCAATTTTCTTCTTGACTTTTTCCAACAACCAATTCCAATATTTATTTTTTTGCCTTTGAATATTTATGGGAATACCTAAATAAGTGATTGGAAGAGAGGTCTTCTTATATATTAATTTATCCAAGACCATCGATTCCTATCTAGCAGAGCATTGAAAGAAAATAACTTTAGATTTGTCTTCATTGATCAACTGCCCAGTAGCTTTTAAAAAATAGCTAATGATTTGCTTAATATTAGAAGCTTCCTTAAATGTATCTTTACCTAAAAGAGTAGAGTCATCCACAAATTGAAGATGAGAGATAGGTCTAGCTCCATGAGCAATGGTAACTCCCTAAAGGGTTTTTTTTCCCTCTTTTTGGTTATAGTCCTACCCAAGCATTCAACAAGAATGATGAATAAATAATGGGATAGCGGGTCACCTTCCCTAATACCTCTAGAAGTTGGGAAAGACTGATAAGGCCTGCCATTGATAAGAACTAAGTAGGAAACTGAAGAGATACATCCCATAATCCAATCCATCCAATATTTAGAAAAACCAAATTGCCTCAAAACTTTGATAAGGAAGTGCCAATCCACTCTGTCATAAGCTTTGGATAAGTCTAACCGAATGAACATGGAAGGAGAATTTTGCATATCCATGGAATGTATGGCTTCCTGAGCAAGAACTATCTCATCTATTATTTGACGTCCTTCCACATAACCCCCTTGCTCTGGGGAAATAATCTTATGCAAAAGAGACTTCAACCTTTCTGCCATGATTTTAGTAATGATTTTGAGAAGAACATTACATAAAGCAATAGGTATAAAAGCTGAGATATGATCAACCTCTTGAGATTTTGAAACAAGAGTACTATAAGTTTTATTGATAACCTTCAAAATTTCTTTGGCTTTCCTGGCTTCTTCCACCACCTCTAATAAATCAACATGAAGGATATCCCAGAACTCTTGGTAGAACTCAATGGGAAAACCATCAGGACATAGGGTTTTCCCTTTTTACATTTTAAAAACTACTTGTTGAAGCTCATTGATAGTAATAGGAGTAGTCAAAATAGAGTTCTCATTAGAAGTGATAAGAGAAGGGATTGCTTGAAGAACATTTTGTTGTGAAGCTGAGTCAAGAGGAGTAGCAGCAAAAAGATTGGAAAAGTAATCAACAACAATAGATTTCATGCCATCCCAAGTATAAACAACATCTCCAGAATCTGATTTTAAGGAAGAAATAAATTTGTGAGATCTTCGAGCTAGAAGATATTTGTGGAAGAAATTTCTGTTTCGATTTCCTTCTTTGAGCCATTGAATTCTAGATTTTTGCTTCCATAAGATTTCTTCTCTTTTTTCCCATTCCACTAACTGAGTTGAGTTTAATTTCATCTGCACTTATCTTCTCTGTGAGTCCATCTAAACGGATTTTCTTATTCAAATTTTCAATATGAGCAATAACTTCATGTTTTTTTTTATGAACATCCCCAAACTCTTTCCAGTTCCAAGTCTTGATTTTGGATTTAATGTATTGCAGTATTTTGGCAAAACAAAACATCTTAGTCCCATGCCTAGGTTTACCTTCCTTCCACCATTGTTGCACATGAGGTCTGAAGGAAATGTCTCTAAGCCACATTAATTGAAAACAAAAAGGAGAGAACTCACATTGGTTTTCCACATTTCCACCATGACTAGCCAATGATCCGAACCAACATTATTAAGAGTCTTCACTTTAGGAATGTGACCATGGATTAAGAAATTTTCAGAGAGCAAAAACCTATCCAATCTCTCCATTATACAAGCTAAGCCTTACCTTATGTTAGACCAAGTCATAAGGCCATTATCTGGTTGGATATCCACAAGATGGAGGTTTGCAATATATTCGCTCATGAGGTCAGTGCTTTTGTCTAAATTTCTATTTCCACCCCTTTTCTCATCCAGAGAGAGGATGGTATTGAAATCTCCTCCGATCAAGATCCAAGCTTTAGGAAAATGAGAGATAATATGAGTAATATCCTTCCACTGTCTTATTTTTTCCTCCAAATAAGTCGAAGCATAAATAGTAATGCAGAGCATAATATGGTTGGAATGTCTACTTTGAATAGTTATAGCCAACAAACCCCAAATGCCAACCATATAGTGAATAACTACCTCTTTTGGGTCCCAAAGACAAGAAATGCCACCCGAATTCCCTTGGGAACCGAGGGAAACCACTTTTCCAGCTGGCCATATTTTACTGGCAATTAAGTCCATATCCTCCATTGACATCTTTGTTTCTTGAAGGAAAACAAGATGTGGATGATTTATCTGAATAATTCTTCTAATTTCATTTTGTTTTGAAAGACTCCCTTTGAGTCCTCTAATATTCCAAGTGATGATCTTCATTAATACCAAGGCTAAAAAGGTTGGGAAGGGCATTCATATTACCTTCCTCTACAAGCTTTTCACCTTCTTTTACCAATTGATATTGATTGGTCTTGCGACCTACTTTTTGATTAGAATCCATATTCAATTTTTTTTCCCTGTTTCTTGACTTATTCCAATTGAATCTGAGATGGCTTCTAACCTTGAAGAATGCTTGTACATAGCCAAAATTTTACTAGATGGTTCAACAAAGTCTATATTGGGACCTGCATTATTTGAATTTTTGACATTTGAAATATTGTTTTTCTTGTGTAAATTTTCTCCTTTTTTTTTCTGTTGAAAACCTTTGCTTTGTTGGTTTGTCTTTGAGTTCTTCCCTTCATATTTAAATTGTGTTTCTAAGATTTTAGTTTCCATTATTTCCTCTTCCTCACTTGGGACATCATTTGTGGAAAGGATTTCAAACATATTAGCAGATGATTTTGATTGATCCTTCATAACTGGTTTTTTGTTAGTGTTCTTCTTAGGTATTTGGAAACCTATTGAGTTTCTATCTTCTTTCTTTTGATCAAGAATTTTATTTCGGCAAGCACTGGCCAAATGACCATATTCATGGCAAATTCTACAATGGAAAGTAATGTTCTCATAGTCCACTACTTGCTCCCAAGTGTCTTCCCCAAATTGTAATGTGATATTTCTAGGTAGGGGTTTGTCAAAATCCATTAAAACACAAATCCGAGCATAAATAATATGTTCAAAATTTTGAGTACAATCAACAATCATCATAAAAGTTCCTAAAGAGTTTCCAATTGAAGAAAAAATAGTAGGATTCTAAAATTCAATAGGGATGCCAAAGAGTCTAACCCACACGGGAGCTATAAAAGGCATCTCTTCTTCGGCTTTAAATTTAGTATGCCAAGGCTTCATGAAAAGCCCTGCCCTTCAAAAAACCAAGGACCCCCTTGAAAATTTTTCTCTCTATCTTCATTATTAGCAAATAAAACAAGAAAATAACCATTTGGATAAATAGATATTTGTAACTCACATTTAGTTTTATAGCTTTTTGTAGCCCAGAATTTGAAAGCAGATAGTCTCGGACGAAAACCCACGGACCGACAAATTAGTCCTCTTTTTTCCAAATCTTCAATGCCAGTCTGAATGTTACCCATATCAAGCTTAACAATAGAAGTTCCATCAGCTACTTTAAGACATCCTGACTTCGTTTTCATGGGATAAATCTTAGGCATTCTTAGAGGTTTATGGGAAGCCCTAATATTGATATTAGCATTGGGCTGAGGCTGTCCACCACGAAGGGCATCCCTAATATTCATTTTTGGGACTGAGTCTTCAAAATTCTTACCCTTGACAACACAGTAGAATTATTTTGTGGGTGCACCTTAGCACCAGATTCACTTGAGATATGAGTCACTTTTTGATCAACTACTTGAAACTTGTTTCGTGATCTCTTTAATCCTTGCCCTAGACACCGTGGAAAGGTATGATTATCACTTTTCTTTTGTGCAGCAAATTGGAAGCCGTTGTCACTCAAGTTCATAGTATGATCTGTTGAAAGACAAATTTTCAACCCATATTGTATCCCCTGCAACATTTCTTGCTAAAATATTAAGCATAAACCACAAAAATATTGGCCGCTAGGGCCCTAAGGCCCTAAAAACCAACCTCTGGAGCTACTTGCACTCAACCCAGATGAAAACCTTGCATAGCCGCTTGCCAAATATCTCGTTCACACATAGGGATGCACTAGGATCTATGTTGCTCCAAATGATATGAAAATTGGTGGAGACCTTCTAGCTCTTATAAAAGACTATTATCTATTATTTAAGCCTTGCCATTAGGTCTCAAATAGGTCTCCACAAGTCAATTAACTTTAAATCAATGGGGAAAGAATTTATAATAGTTAGAAGCCTTGATAACCAATGAAGATGTATTAGACACCTAATTTTCACCCCATTAAAATATGACTAATAAATATTTTATTTGTCATGAATTGATTAATAACCATTTGATTGCATTTACATGACAATTAAATACCCACTTTGTAACAAATTGAATATAACCACATTGGCTATCCTTATTATTGTTAGCATAGGATCTAAGATGAGGTTAGTTTACCCTTGAGCATTAGGGTTAGAAATAATGTTTAATTCAGTTTATAAATTAAAGAGTTATGTTGTACTTGAGACATCATCATAATTGTTATCTTAAGTTGTCTTTGTTGTGCATTTGAGACTTCACCCTTTCCAAGTCACTACGAGATTTACTCTCTTTAAGTGGCTAAGATTTGTATTGATTTAGAGACTAGAATATATTTGTTGCATTATTGATTTTCTACTATTGAATCTAATTTATTGTTCCAATGAATTATTTATTTGTGCATTGTTAAATTGCTATTGTTGGTTTTATATTTATTAGATTTATTTCATTACAAGTGGTACCAAATATTTGATCTTAATTGTATGTTGCACTACAAAAAAGTGACAAAAGGACATTTGAATAATTCTATACCTCAAACAACCATATCTACTTCTTTTTGACCAGAGTATTGAGGGTATGAGGACCCTTGTAGGAGATCCATATCATTATGATTGTCTTTTTGAGTCATTATAAATAAGGGATATCTCTAGCAATAAATTTTTGAAAGTGCTTAAAGGATATATTTAGCATTTCACTTTTGTTTCTTATCTATGAAAAACCCTTTTATTCTACTAGCTAGTTGTGAATCAAGGTGCATTTGTAATGCTTTGGTTTGTTTAAATATGTGTGCATGAGTAGAAATAAACATCAACTTAGATATCTTGATAAGAATCATAATGATCCTTTAGGTATCAATAGCTTTGTCCTGGATTTCCTTTTTTCTTAGGTGCCATGGCTATACTTCCTATTCTCATCCCCCCCACTCCTTTAATTGATAATGATATCCATGATGTAATTATTTTTGATCTTTACACCTACCATTTATCCTTGTAATATGATCATTCCAAACTATTGAACATGGTATACTCCATAAAGGACATCAAAAATTACATGCAAGTTACCTTGGATTCAATCCAAAATTATTTAGATCCTATCAATGACATGCATCCTTTAGACCATGAGTTCCAATAAGTGTTTGGGTACCAACCACAGGGCGTGTAGCAAGAAGCAAATTTGAGGGGCCACCAATATCAATAAATTAACATCTACAAGTAGCCATCATTTGAGAACAAACCTTAAGGTTCCCATGGTAGTCACATGGATCCATGTATTATTGAGGTTAATATTCTAGGTATGGATGGACTTGGATTTTGAGATTGATCTTGATCCTTCTATAGGAGATGTCGCTAACTTCCTTTCTTGGACTCATGGTGTTCCCATTCTATACACTAATATTTTGACCTTTGATGGTATGGATTTGCATGATTAGATATTTAATATGGAGATCACTATTTGTATATACCATGTACCTAAGGAAGGTCATATCACATTAGTGGTTACTATGTTAGAAATCCATGCTCATCAACGGTTGTTATGGGAGTTTTATCAACATGGGCACTCTCTTCTATGGCTAGAGTTCAATACACTTTTCCTTCATAAGTTTGATAAATTTTCTTCTACTACATATACGATCTACTTTATGCAAACCAAAAAAAAAAGATTAATTGAGGACCATTGCACATAGCTCATGGGACTACTCATATATACATATCAACTAGATCTAACCATGGTATTCTTAGAATTTTTCCATTGCCTTAAGGATGAAATTAGATGGGAGGTTAATATATATGATCAATTCACCCTTGAGGAAGTTGAACATGTGGTTATGGAAGTAAAATCAAACCTCCAATTGTCTCATACCTAACCTTGAAAACCTTGATGTAATTTCAACTCTTGATGAACTTACTTCAATAACTACAATGATGAGAATTCCTACAGATTCGTCTATTACAAATATCATTCATGTCATACCCAAGATCAAGCTTGTGAAGAATGATATAACCTCATCATGGAAGTTAGGAAAGTAGCCACATCAAAGGATGAAGATCAATATTCTTCATAATAGAAGCCACTAGCCAAAGTAGTGAATTCTAAGCAAGAGGATGATAACATGGATTTCTTCATGTTTTTCCTAAAGGATATCTAAGCTCATAATACCATAAATGTTGGAGGGTTCATTAAACATTAACATGCCAATGTGTTGATTGATTTAGGTCACAATATATTTATTGAAAATAAAATTTTTAACACTAAATATCACTACTATGACCCATGACAAATTTCAAGTATTGATTGCAAATGGGGACATGATTTAGTGTGTGGGTTGTTTGACTAAGGGAAGTATTTGGATGATATATTATACTTGTTTTGGTCATTATTTTGCCATGATTTTAGGTAGTATATATGTAATATTGAGAACATAATGACTCTTGTAGCTCAATTATATTACCCTTAATCTACAATAACTGTATATCATATGGGTGGAATATGACAATGCCACTTGTCTCCAAGGAATCAAATATTACCCTTCTAATATTTTTAGCTCACACAACATGGAAAACAACCTAAAGAAAGAAAGCCATGGATTATTTTCAAATATCAATTGTATAGATATGTAATATTTTGAGTCACACCTTCTATCGCTATCTATAGACTTGCATATTATTATTGATTATTATGTGGGCATCTTCAAAAAACCCATGATTCTTCCACTAATAACATGTATGATCATGCCATCCAATTAGTTCTACAAAGTAAGCCTCTAAATGTTCATCCTTACTACTATCTATAGCCCTAGATGTTAGAAATCAAAAAGCTGGTTCAAGAGATGATGAAGCATCGAATTACCCATTTGAGTATCAATCTTTATTCCTCTCTAATGTCCATGGTACAACATAAGTATATTTATTTTTCACATATGTTTTAATATTTTACCTCTCAAAAATATCACCATCAAAAATAAGTTTTATATCCTTGTTATAGACTATTTGTTTGTATGAATTCCATGGTGCTAAATACTTTAGAAAGCTTAACATGCATTCTAGGTTTCATAAAATTAGGGTAGATAACATGATATTATCAAGACTACTCCTTGCATGCATGAGGGTCATTATAAGTTGTTGGTCATGCTATTGGCATTACTAATGATTCTTGATGGCTTTTGAAGCCTTAATGTTAATATAAAACTCACAATATAAATTCCACAAGATCAAATATAATATAGCCACAATATAGTAAGATCAAGATAATGATGTAAGTAGAATAATATGAGCAAATTAATATGTAAATCAAGGTTTATAATATATCAAATAACACTCATTAATAAGTAGAAATATGAATATAATAGCCTAAATAAAACATGTACAAAGAATGTAACATGACTTACAATATTAATTGCTCAAATTTTTTCAATATTTATTGCTCCTCTTTCTCTTACAAATATAGTACTTGAATCTTTACACTTCATAATTGTATGATGTGAATGATTCATATGATGCTCCTCAATGGAGTAATATATAGACATAGTAGAATGACTATATGTGAATACTTAACTATTCCTTTCCTTATGCCAAGTCTAATGACTCTTGGTTTCTTTACTTGACACTTGCATACACATGACTCTATCTTGTATGCACACTTAGACATGACTCTTCACTTAGCACACTCTAATATAAATACACTTGTGCAAACTTACATATAAGACACTTGTGTACATAAAATTACATTACACTTGCACACTTACTCACATGACACTTGTGCATTAACTGCACATACACACTTACATAATACTTATGCATTTCCTACACATTATTACATTACATAAAATATTACTCACACTCTAAACTAAGACTCAACCCTAGTCTAATATTTATAAGGTGTACCATGAAGGTACCATGGGGGTATATTAGCATGTACCAAATAATGTAATATACTCCAACACTTCTTTCACTTTCCAAAACCTCATGAATTTTGTGTTTCATATTTTTTGTGCAAGTTTTATCTAGTGTTATTTGATGGTATCTTAGTTTAAAGCATGTCCTTAGAAAATAATTTAGTTCATGTTGATAAAATTCTCCACCTCTTATAAAAGGTATGAAGGTGGATCCTAACAAGATCAAAGTCATGCAAGTTTGTTCTAGTTATAAATCCTTCAAGAATATTTACATATTTTAAGGTCTACTAGGATATTACAAGAAATTTATCTACAACTATGGAGAAATTGTTACCTCACTCACAACTCTTACTAAAAGTGATGCTTTTATTTCATCTAAAGTAGCTTCCTAAATATTTAATTTTGTAAATGAGGCTATGTATATCACCATGTTTTGGCTACTTTTAATTTCAACATACCTTTCAAAATTAAATAGGATGCTTCACACATTTGTATTGGAGTTGTTTGATGTAGGATGGGAACCCATTGAAATTTGAAAACAAGCAACTCTATAATAAGAATTTGGATCAATCCATTTATGAGAAGGAATTGTTAACCATTTTGCATACCATATAGAAATGGTGACCTTATTTTTTAAGATGATGCTTCATTATTGAGGTTGACCACATTAGCCTTAAGTATTTCCTAGAATAGATTCTCTCTTTTCCCAAACAAAATAAATGGTTGACCAAGCTATTGGGTTATTATTTTTACATTGAATACAAGAAGGAAAATTATAATGTGATGTCCAAGACTCTATCTCATAAGAATGAGGATGTCATTACTACTGGTACCATCTCTAATCCCCTTCCATAATGGCTTTCATAATTTTGGAAGGAATGGATTAAGACCCAAAGACCGGTCATATCATTTATGATGTGGAGGTTGGATATTTACCTCCATCCTTGTTGTCATATGATAATGGGTTTCTATAAATATCACATTTATATTTTTTATATTCAATGTCAATACTAGTATTCTATAAGAATTACATGCATCTCTTTTGGTTAGACATTTTAGATTCTTAAAAATGCACCACTGAGTGAAGCAACCATTTTCATGAAAATTGTTAAAAAAAATGTCAATATATTTATGGATAAATGTGAGGTATGTTAATGAAACTAGGGGAAACTACTAATTATTTTGGCTTATTGAAACCTTTGCCTATTCTTAATCATCAATGGGAGTATATATCCATAAAATTCATTGACGACATTTCAAATTATATACCTTACAACATCCATTTACGGATAGTAATGTTGCTAAGGTATTCATTGATTTTATTTTCATATTTCATGGCATGTCTAAGTCCATTGTTAGTGATATTGACCTTATTAGAAGTTTTAAAAGTAATTGAGTCTCAATGGTACTAAATTAAATATGCCCTCTTATTATCACCCTTAGTTGGATAACCAAATGGAGATTATGAATAAATTTTTGGATACTTACCTTTGTTGTTTCACTATGGGTAAACAATATTAGGAGGTTCATTGGTTTTCCTTAGTCAGATATTGGTATAACACTTCTTATAATTTTCCCTTTAAAATATCCCTAATTGAGGCATTATATGGCCCTTAGAATTATGTTCTAAGATCCTCCACGGTTCCCTAAAAAGATGATTTATTGCAACAACATTGACTTGTGATCCAAATCCTCAAAGATAATCTATCTTAGGACCAAACCATATGAAGTAATAGCAAAACATGCATTGCTTCAAGAAATAATTTATCCTTGAAGACCAAGTCAAGTTAGAAATGGACCCTTAGTTTTACCACACCTACAAGGTGGTATGTCTCATTGGCAAGATGGCATATTAGTTCAATATTTTTCTAAATTTTTTATCCACCATATTTTCATGTTTCTTGTCTAAAATAGGTTGTTGGCAAAAAGGGAACTCCTAGACAACACTTTCAATACTTAACAAAGAAAAGCAAATCACTTTCTAGTTATAAGATATATTTTAGTCTCAAGTTTGTAATTTGTGGTCTCACTAGATTTAAGATTTTCTCATCAAGAGGTAAGATCTTCTAGAAGAATATGCAATGTGGGAGCCTTAGCATTTTTCATTTATTTCTAGCTTTGAGTACAAAGCTTTCTAAGGGGGAATCATATAATGTCTCTAATATATCCATGCCAATTATCTTTATTATTATTAGTTTGAGCCCTAAAAATAGGATAGTTGACCCTTAAGCATTAGGGTTAAGGTTATTGTTTTATTTAAACATAAGGGCTATGTTGTAGATGAGATATCATCGTATTTTACATCCTAAGTCACCTCTATTGTACATATGAGACTTCACATTTTTTGAGTGGCTATGAGACTTTTCCCTCTCTAAGTGGCTAACATTTGCATTGATTTAGAATATAGAATATGGTACTTGTATTATTTATTTTATGCTATTTAATCTAATTTACTATTCCAATAAATGTTTCCTTTTATGCATTATTGAATTTGTACTACTATTGTTATATTTCTCAAATATGTTTCATTACATACTTACCACTTGAAATATACTATACATAGGATTATCGTATTTTATAATTAAAATAATATAATCATTTCATGGTCACTTGTAATATTTTTTGTAGAACCTATTAGAGAGCATTGAATATTATTATAGATCTAATTTTGTATGGCTAATTTTAAAAATATTTGATTTGGAGTAAAAACCATTCAATAATTTGAAAGCTGCTTAGGGAACTCATGTTTCTAAATGATAAATTTTATGAAATGCATGAGCTTTTATGTATGGAATACAAGGTTTCATCATTGATGTATAAGAAATGATAAAATTAGTATTAAGATTATTCAGGAGCTTGCATAATGAATGCAAATAGAAAGGTTGTTAAAAACCTCTCAAATGATAAAAATATAGGTTTGGTCATATGTTATGATGCAAATATGTTCTTTTACATATTAATAATACATATTTTTATCTATTAATAGGCATAACCATATTCAAAGTTTTTTTTTAGGATCATATGCTCAGACAACCCATGAACAAGAACCTTTGTGTTAATAGTGTAGAGATCTAGGGATCAATTAGTATGATTAGGTACATTCAATGAGTCTTGTAAATATGACCTAAATCCTTTAATGGATGAATAAGAAACAACAATAGTATATACCCTAGAAAAACTATTTTGAAAATTCCCCCCCCCCAAAAAAGCAACACCTATATCAATTCTTCAATGTAACTCAAATACAATCATGCACCCCAGTTTCAATTGTAGAAATAGTATCCTTCCTTTCAATTCTCCAATGAATCTTGTATTGATACAACCACTAGCCTAAGAATATAATAGAGTTTTTTCATTACAACCAATGATAACTACAACCACTAATCTATCTAGTTGGTTATAACTAATCTAACCTCCCATGAGGTGTAACAAATAATGTAATAGTTTTTTAATATTGGTAAAAAAAATTATTGCTCTTACAACCTTTTCAAAGTATCCAAGGAATATTTCCAATGGCCCACAACATTACAATATTTAATATTTCCCTAGGAAATTACATATTTTAATAATGTATAAACATTGTACATAGGACTTGCAAGTGTACAACACACTTAGTTGATGGGGGGCCAAAAATTGCATTCATCAAAACTCACAATTTTCTTTCAATATTTTCATTTTAAATTACAGTTTACAGCAATAGCCCGTAGCTTTACATTCACTATGCAATCTCTGGCTCTCCATGCTCTCTCATTACATTCACTGGTTTTTTATAGAGGCCCCGACCCTCTACAGTTCTGGAATAACAATTACAGAACAATGGCCACAGCAATTAATCTCCTGCATCTGGAAGAAATTCACGTCGCTCTATCTACAGCCCTCAACATGCACGATCCTGGTGTAGACTACCTCACGCTCGACGAATCTACCTACACTACCCAGGAACTCTGAGCTTTCTCTAGAAGGAAACATAGTCCAAAACTGCCTCACGTTCGGTGCATCTATTTTGCGGTCTTTCGTCTCCATGGATCCTGGTGCAAACTGCCTGTCTACACTACCCAGGAACCCTAAGCTCTTCTGGTAGAAAAATAGCACAGCAGGGCCAAAATGACCCTCTGGCCTTTGTATCTGCAACCTCTGCCTGCAACTATTTTCCAACCCATTGTGCATGCCTCTGCTTCCTCCTTTTATAATTTTTGGTGTGCCTCTTTGTCTTCCAATTGGTGGCTTCTCCTTCATTTTTGCCATGACTATTTGGTTCCATAACTGCATTCTACAACGACCCCTATAACTGTCGTTCGACTCCCATTCACTACCAGATTACTCTGCATGACCCTTCATTTCCATTTCATGACTGGTCATTTTCGTCTTCTCGCATGACTCTTCATCTTCGCCTGCCTTCACTGCACCTTGGTGCCATGTGTTGTTTCGTGTTGCCACGTGTCACTCAATGACCCCATTCTGTAATAGTCCCTATAATTGTCGGTCCCTTCTGAGTCGTGAAACAACATGTCATGAAATCGTGACATCTTTCTTCCTTGGTTCCTTCTTCGCATTCTGGTCATGAAACTACGACCTATCGCAAAATTGTGACATTTCTTTCTCTTGGATTTCTCTCTCCTTGGCGGGTCGCGAAACTGTGACATGTCACGAAATCGTGACATCTTCTCCTCTATGCCTTCTCTCTCTTCTATGGGTCACGAAACTGTGACATGTCATGAAATCGTGACATCTTCCTCTTTCGCTCTTCATCCTACCTTCGGGTCACGAAATCATGACATCTTAGCTTTTGGCTTTCTCTTTCTTCCTCAGGTCATGAAATTACGACATCTTTGCCCTCAGTACTCTCCTGCTTTTGGGTCACGACACCGCGACATGTCACAAAATTATGACATCTTTGCTTGCAGCCTCCTCTTGCCTGATTGGGTCATGAAATCGTGACATCCTTGGCACCCTTGCTTCTCCTATGGAACCTGTCGCAATATTGTGACAGTTGGCCTTGCTGGCTTCTTTCTCCATTTTGTGTCGTGATATCGTGACACATTTTTTGTCATGATATCGTGACAGCTTCTCCTCGCTCATTTCTTTGCTTCACTTGTGCCGCAATATCGTGACACATTTCCTGTCGTGATATCGCGACAACTTCTCCTTGTTGACTCCTTTGTTCCATTTGTGTCGCGATATCGCGACACATTTTCTATTGCGATATCGTGATAGCTTCTCCTCGCTAACTCCTCTGCTCCACTTGTGTCACGATATCATGACACATTTTTTGTCACGATATCGCGACAGCTTCTCCCCGCTAGCTTCGTTCTCCACTTGCGTCGCGATATCGCGACACATCTTCTATCGTGAAATTGTGACAGTTTTCTCCGCTGGCTCCTCTCTCCACTTTGTGTCGTGATATTGTGACACTTTTTCTGTCGTAATATCGTGACATATTTTTCTCCTTGCCTTCTTCTTCTTCTACCATGATTTTGCGACATGTCACAAAATCGCGACGTCTTCCCTCCTTAGCCAATTTTTCAAAAATGGCTCTAATGCCACTAGATTCTCCTGCATCAGACACCCGAGGTTGATGGAGAAGTGACCTTCACTTTTATGTTGTTCGATCATCACCTTCTGCAACATCTCCAAATGGGTACCTGCCTCTGCAGCTCGCTTAAACTCTGCTCTATCTTCTCACCATTCTTCCACAGATCCTGGTGCAAACTACCTCACGTTCGGCACTCTGTTTGCACACTCAGGAACTTCTCACTCTGATACCACTTGATGGGGGGCCAAAAATTGCATTCATCAAAACTCACAATTTTCATTCAATATTTTCATTTTAAATTACAGTTTATAGCAACAGCCCGCAGGCTTTACATTCACTATGCAATCTCTGGCTCTCCATGCTCTCTCATTACATTCACTGGGTTTTTATAGAGGCCCCGACCCTCTACAGTTTTGGAATAACAATTACAGAACAATGGCCGTAGCCATTAATCTCCCACATCTGGAAGAAATTCACGTCGCTCTATCCGCAGCCCTCAACATGCATGATCTTGGTGTAGACTGCCTCACGCTCAAAAAATCTTCCTACACTACCCAGGAACTCTGAGCTTTCTCTGAAAGGAAACACAGTCTAAAACTGCCTCACATTCGATGCATCTGTTTTGCGGTCTTCCATCTCCATGGATCCTGGTGCAAACTGCCTGTCTACACTACCCAGGAACCCTAAGCTCTTTTGGTAGAAAAATAACGCAGCAGGGCCAGAATGACCCTCTGGCCTTCGAATCTACAACCTCTGCCTGCAACTATTTTCCAACCCCTTGTGCATGCCTCTGCTTCCTCCTTTTATAATTTTTGGCGTGCCTCTTCGTCTTCCAGCTGGTGGCTTCTCCTTCATTTTTGCCATGACTGTTCGGTTCCATAACTACATTTTGCAATGGCCCCTGTAACTGTCGTTCGACTCCCGTTCACTACCAGATTACTTTGCACAACCCTTCATTTCCATTTCATGACTGGTCATTTTTGTCTTCCCGCACGACTCTTCATCTTCACCTGCCTTCACTGCACCTTGGTGCCATGTGTTGTTCCGTGCTGCCATGTGTCACTCAATGACCCCCTTCTGTAACGGTCCCTGTAACCGTCGGTCCCTTCTGAGTCGTGAAACAGAATGTCATGAAATCATGACATCTTTCTTCCTTGGTTCCTTCTTCGCCTTCTGGTCACGAAACTGTGACCTATCACGAAATCGTGATATTTCTTTCTCTTGGCTTTCTCTTTCCTTGGCGGATCACGAAATTGCGACATGTTGCAAAATCGCAACATCTTCTCCTCTATGCCTTCTCTCTCTTTTACGGGTCATGAAACTACGACATGTCACGAAATCATGACATCTTCCTCTTTCACTCTTCATCCTACCTTCGGGTCACGAAATCATGACATCTTAGCTTTCAGCTTTCTCTTTCTTCCTCAGGTCATGAAATTGTGACATATTTGCCTTTCGTACTCTCCTGCTTTTGGGTCACGACATTGTGACATGTCATGAAATCATGAAATCTTTGCTTGCAACCTCCTCTTGCCTAATTGGGTCATGAAATCATGACATCCTTGGCACCCTTGCTTCTCCTATGGAACCTGTTATGATATCGCGACAGTTGGCCCTGTTGGCTTCTTTCTCCATTTTATGTCGTGATATTGCAACCCATTTTTTGTCGTGATATCACGACAGCTTCTCCTAACTCACTTCTTTGCTTCACTTGTGTCGCGATATCGCGATAGCTTCTCCTTGCTGACTCCTTTGCTCCATTGTGTCACGATATCACGACACATTTTCTGTCGTGATATCACGACAGCTTCTCCTCGCTGACTCCTCTACTCCACTTGTGTCGCGATATCATGACACATTTGCTGTCACGATATCACGACAACTTCTCCCCGCTGGCTTCGTTCTCCTCTTGCGTCGTGATATCGCGACACATCTTCTGTCACGAAATCGTGACAGTTTTCTCCGCTGGCTCCTCTCTCCACTTTGTTTCGCGATATCGCGACACTTTTTTTGTCACGATATCGCGACATATTTTTCTCCTTGCCTTCTTCTTCTTCTTCTGTCGTGATTTCGCGACATGTTGCAAAATCGTGACGTCTTCCCTCCTTAGCCAATTTTTTGAAAATGGCTCTGCTGCCACTGGATGCTCCTGCATCAGAGGCCACTGGATGCTCCTGCATCATTAGTCCTAACATTCTTCCACTTGTATATATTGCAAAGGCATAGAGGGAGGAAGGAAAAGAAGATTAAATACTAAGGGGAGACATTCCCTTAGATTCCCTACACCAAAGGAAATTATTAGTGTTCATCATATTTATGAAAGAGTTTTTAGTGTTCATGCATGTGTTGCAATCATATACTCTAATTTAGTAGTAGAAAGAGAAAATATTGATTACTTATTACTCATCCAAATAAATGCTTCTCTAAATAGAGTGAACATATAGCCACTTGTAGGCCTCCTACTATTTGGATCACCGACCTAATCTACATCATAAAATTCTTGTATATCCAATAACTTGCTCTCATTATGATTACCATGATAAAAAAAAATAGCAAAATTAGAAGTTCCTTGTAGAAATTTGCATACCCTTTTTACAAATATCCAATGTTCCTTTCCATGGTTAACCATAAACCTACTCAAAATTCCCATTGTTTGGGTAATATATGGCCTAGTACAAATCTTTACATACATAAGACATCCAAAAACACTAGCATAAGGAACTTTAGAAATGTATTTAAAATCTTTGATTGACTTAGGACATTGTTTCAAAGAAAGTTTTGTACCAACTAGTAGGGGTACATTAGCTAGTTTACTGTCCTACATATTAAACCTATGAAATATTGTTTCAAATTATTTTATTTAACTCAACCATAATTTCCTATTAGGTTGGTCCCTTTTTATTTGCATGCCTAGTATATATTTAATATTCCCTAAATTTTTTATATTAAACTTCTTAGATAATTAAGCCTTCAATTTCCTAATCATATATTTACTATTTCCAATGAGAAGCATATTATCATCATATAAGACTATGATTAGAATATGATCATCAACATGCTTAACATAAACACAATGATCAACTTGACTTCAAACATACCCAATATCTAAGACATAAGCATCAAATTTTTGGTACATCCTATAAGATTGCTTTAAACCAGACAGGGATCTTTTAAGTTTACAAACCATGCATGTTTTACTTCCCCTTAAAAAAAAGGTAATCAATCTATTTTATATAAAATCTATCTTCTACATCCCTATATAGACATGCAATTTTAACATCCATTTGTTCTACTTCAAAATCAAATGATGAAACAATGGAAAGTAGGAATATAATAGAATTTAAATTAGCAATAGGAGATATAATTTCACCAAAGTCTATCCCCTCAATTTAGAAACAATATTTTGTCACCAATATTACTTTGTACTTTTCCAACTTATCCCCTACATTTAATTTTTTCGTAAACACCCATTTACAATTGATGGGCTTTCTACCTATAGGTAAAACAATTGGATCCTATGTCCTACATTTGTCCAAGGTCTCCATCTCCTCATTCATGACCTTCTCCCAAGAATTTATCTCTTTTGAAGAGAGCGTTTTTACAGATATAGGTTCATCATTAGTATAAGATAAAGCAAATACACAATGGAAATCTAGTGGACTATAGATTTCAATTGATTTTTGTTGTCTTGTGGACCTTCCCAAGGGAAGTGGAGCAATAGAATCTTCTTGTTCCTTCTCAACTACTTCCTATTTATCATGTTCATATGTAGGTGCATCCTATTTAATATCAAAGTGCATCTTATCCTTCTTTTGCTTTGGCTATTCATTTCTAGGAAAAACACTCAATTCCCTAAAAATCATATTCTTGGAATAAACAAATTTAGAAGTTAATGGATTCCAAAGCTTATAACCCTTAACATTTTCAACTTAACCAATGAAGACACATGAACATATGCTTCACAACTAAAGACTTTCAAATATGAAATATAAGCTTTATTTCTAGACCAAAATTTCTTTTGTGTTTTATTAACAAGATTATAAGTAGGAGACATATTTATCAAATAACAAGCAATACTAATAACCTTGTCCCAAATTTTTTACTCCAAGTTAAACTACTTAACATACTTCTAGCTCTTTTTGTTAATGCTCTATTCATTCTCTCTACTACCTCATTTTATTGTAGTGTATAAGGAGTAGTTTCTACTTAATAATCCCATTGTGTTTACAAAATTAATCAAATTCATTAGAGCAACATTACCCCTAATTATCTAATCTCAAAACGTTTACTTTATTTTCAATTTGAGTTTCTACAAGCACCTTAAATTTTCTAAAAACTTCATATTTATGCTTAAGAAAGTAAACCTAAGCCTTTCTTGAGAAATCATCAATAAAGGTAATAAAATAAATATATTTACCAAGAGATAAAACATCCATAGGTCCAAAGACATCACTGTGAATCAAATCTAAAATCCCTTTTGCTCTAGTACTTGAAGTTGAGAATTTTACCCTATTTTATTTACTAGATACATAGTGTTCACAAAAATTAAAATCAAGAGAAACACTAGACAAACCCACAACCATTTATTTATTATTTAAGGTCTTCAAATATTTCTCACCAATATGGCCCAATCTACAACAACATATACATATCAATAGGTTCTTTTACATTATGGAAAGCAACAATAGAATTACAAAAGGCAGATCTAGTGTGAACAATGTACCATGTCTAACATCCTTTGAAAAAATCATTGGTCCCCTAACAAATATACAAAAATTTATTTTAAGATAACACATGCATATAATTATCATTTATTTTAGATATAGAAATAAAACTATGAACTAAACTAGGAATATCAACACATCTATTAATGTCTTAGTTGTCTTATCTCTACAAATTAATTTTTACCTTACCCTAACCAACAATCCTATGGAAAGTGTTACCATGAAGGTAGACTTTCTCACCATCATATTTACTATACTCTAAGTACTAGTCCCTATGCAAAGTCATATGGAAGGAAGCACCTAAATAAATAAAACATGAATCATCACTAGGACTATTAGCAGAAGCTAAAAATACATCACAACTAAAATTATCATCATCAAATGATTTTTCATAATAGGAATCAACATATTTTTCCTTTTTATTTTTTCTACATTCCTTCTTAACATGGCTCTTTTTACCATAGTTCCATCATTTCATTTTACTTTTTCCTAAATATTTCAATATACTTTTAGACTTGGATATTTTTGTATCTCCCTTGTTCTTAATCCCTCTCTCCTTAGACCAAAATATTACAAAAAAACCATCATTAGAGGAACTATCCATTGAATTCCTTCTCAATTCTTCACTAAGTAGAAATGACATAATATATTCTAGTTTCAACTTAGTTGTTGTACTCATTATCGCCATAATTAGATTGTCCCATGAATTAATTAAAGAACATAGTAAAGTAATACATTTATCTTTTTAACATCTATGGATGGTAGTTGACTCAATATAATGTTAAAGGTATTCAAATGATCGACAATAGAATCTCCATCTTGCATCTTTAAAGAATACAATTTTATTTTTAAAAATGGTTTATGAACTAAGCTCATATTTTGATATAAACTACCTAACTTATCCCACAATTTTTTTGGCATTATTTTTATAAAAAAAAATCACTAGAACATAATAAAAAAGATATGAACTTATGGTACTCATTTCGTTTCAATCCCATTTATCCCATTCATCTTTATCTATATCCATAGGAAGAAAACTAAGTGTAGTAGTTACCATAACCCATTGATTTCTCTCTACCAAGAGAACCTCTATTTTTAGTTTCCATAACCCAAAATTTTACTCATTGAACTTCTTAATCTCTACTATTGAAGTTATTTATATTTAAAATAATTTCTAAATAAGACCTACAATAAGACAATGAATCTCCCACCATGACCAAACACCACCAAAAATGGTATTTAAGGGTGATTATTCATCCATTTTCCATGAGGGTGTTGTAAAAAATCTGTAGCATACGAGGATTGTTAAAATCCACCTAAAAGAACTACCATCTTAGGGTCTATTATGGCGGTTAAAAACCACCTTAGTTTATCACTATGTGAGTGGTTTAAAACTGCCCTCTTAGGTTCTATTAGGGTGGTTTAAAACTTCCCTCTTAGGGCTTACTTAAAGTAATCCCTAAGAGGATGGTTTTAAAGTGCCCTCTTAGACCCTACAAGGGAGGTTTTAAACTACCCTCTTAGACCCTATGAGGGTGGTTTTAAACTACCCTCTTAGACCCTATGAGGGAAGTTTAAAACCATCCTCTTAGGAATCCATAAGAGGGTAGTTTTAAACTACTCTCTTAGGGTCTGACATCGGTCAAAGAAAATATCCAATACCATTTGCCTGCATATTAAACATGGTTGAGAATACAAGCGATAATATTTCTAATAACAAATTAAAATATAAGATGAAACATTACAATAAACTTTATCTCATTGAAGAGCGAGAATGGAACAAATATCATTCAACACAGAGCCTTAGAATCCAATAATATGGTTAGTGGGATTAGAGCCATATACATTTTTCTTGCATCTCCAACTTTTCATGAGGGCATTGCCTAGGTGCTCTATAGTCCACTCTTCCTTCAATTTTCCCTCACAAAAGAGAAACATGGTACCTAATACTGTAAATGTAAATTAGAGGACTAAACATCCTTTATTAGAAGATACTGATAGAGTCCCTTACCAACCAACTACATTAACAATAAACCAAAAAATAAGGATATACACATCATTAACGGAGGGTAAAAAATACATAACATTTCTACAATATCCATTATAAATTTCCATGTCCCATCATATCCAATCGAAACTTGTTTCCTTGGGCAACAACAAGCCAATAAGACATTCATTAGGAATAGGCACAATGGCTAGCATTTTACATGCCTCAATAGAATAAGGAAGAATAAATAGTACCTATGACCAAATCGAGTTCCCTTAAAGAATTTTACAACTCGAGCACATTCTCGTTTCTTCAAATATGTAATAAATTATTTAAACTGCAAATACAACATCCACAAATACATAGATTCTTATGAAAATTGCAGAAACTAATCTCTCAATAAAATTATGCATGTAAAATTGAACAAACGTACATATCCATTTTGATATTGTTTTTACCCCTTTGTTATTTTCATATCCAATGAATGGCACAAGCCTGCATACCTCCCTCTATAATAAAATAACAAAGAAATAATCATTATGATTTTTACTAATAGTTATGAATATATCAAAACTATCATGCAATGCAACATCAAAAAAATCCAAATGCATTAACTACATATTTAGTCCTATTCATGTCAGCATAGACAAAGCATGCATTAAAAATCTATAATGCATCTGCTGCTACAAAGAAACCTTATCAAGAAGGTAATAAAGGTCATAATACAGTTAAAATTATAAAATATCACACATGCATGCAAGCTTCAAAAATTCTTTCTCCACATGATCATATTACCTGAATTATAAATATATAACTTAAGGTTATATTTATAAAAGAAATCAAAACCAATATCCTCTCTCTCGTATCTATTATCTAGCAACTTCCTTGTCATCTATGCTTTACAGTATTAAATGGCTCACAAACCATTTAGTCGGTGTATTTTTTTTATACATAGAGAAATTGGAAACTGCCTTCACTATCTACATCTGGTCAAGGATTCCATTTATGGTTTTTGCCACTATAACCCCTACCCACTCATTCTAGCATGGTGACTAACCACTAAAGTAGTGTGAGATGGACTACTAGCCCCCAGGGGAATCAAATAAAGGTTGCAATATGGTAAGCATTCAACCGATTGGCCTATGATCTTGAATCTACTATATACAATCCAAGAATAATCTTAGGGTGTGCATCATACAAAAGATGTCATTCAATAGGCAAGAAACATATGATAGCTTTCAACCTTAGTCATTGCCCTTCAAATGCAAAAATCAATGATTATAAATGCAACAAGAACAAATTTATTAAGGTCATTGTTTATATTCAAGGTTTCTTTGTTCTTGCATTTTACTTCTCTTCCATTTTTTGTGGCTCTCCCTTTGTTACTATTGTATTCTTGTATTTCCTTGGCTATATTTTATTTGCAAGTGAATGCTACACTGAAATATGAAAAGTTTGAATACATAGCAGATGGACCTCATGTGTTTGGTTGTGTGTGAAGCCCTTAAGTGCTCCCTTATTTGGTAATGAATGAATAAATCCCATGGTTATTTCATGAGGAACCCTCTCTTGCTGTATGGAAAGCCCGTAAGCATAGCAATGATGAAATTCCACAACAATATTTTCATGAGTAACACAAATTTATTCATGAGCAACTAAAATCCCATGCAATACATACCTCATACATTGCTAAAACCCATGCAAGTGGATGGCATCTAGAACAATATGTTTATCTCATCCATTGAAATTTAGCATCTTGTATATTTAAAGATACAAAATATTTAAACTTCTATATGTGTGTATGTTTATGTTTGAGCTAACTCTATGGTTGTAGTGAGAAAGAGTTACCCAAAGTTTGATTTATATAAAAAATTATATGTTTCACACAACAGTGAAACTCTAGTTTCCAAAAATACCTAATGAAGTCAAATTGATGTAAGTTAAACTCAATGGATATAACCCAGGTTTTGTAGGTGAGTTGGAGAGGAGAGGTTGATCCTCCAAGGGAGGTCCTAGGTTTGAATCTCCACCCTACCAAAACGTTGAATTGGGTACCCAAAATCCAATTGATAATATTGGTGTGGGAAAAGCTCGGGTGTGATTCCTGGGTGACTTTGATAGTGTAGACCCCCTTGGTCATGGTCTCTCAGACCAAGGTGGCCCTGCAAGGGGTTTTCGCTTTAAAAAAAAAACTCAATTGGATATGTATAATTAAAGTTACAAAGATATAAGTTATTTCTATATTTATATTTTTATTAATATATTAAAATTAATAAAAAATGAATTTGTAATGTATAAAAAATAATGCATTTGTAAAATTTTTAATTAGTTTTACAACATATTTTCTTATTTAGCCATTTTACTCATTAAAAATATATATTTCTTAAAGGTAAATTTCATAATGGATTCTTTAGTAGCGAATTTTATCCAAGTTTTATCTTTTTTGAACTTTTACATGAACACACCAACTTAGCTTTGAACTGTACAACTAGACTAATAAAAAGAAAAATCTACAGGTGCTATTCAACACAAAAGTAGAATAAGTCTTCACATTTCACAATCAGTAGTGGTATCTGCTCCACAAATTCTTGAAAATCCTCAAACACTATATAGCTCCTTCCTTCAGATTTATACGTTCAAGTAGCTAGTTCAAAGTCAATACCAAGCCTTCCAATTCTTTGCCAGTAGATTCGTCAATTACTTATAATGAAAACATAACCTACATTCAATCAATTCATCATTGCCTCAATCCCTTTTTGGATCTAGTCGATTCATTAGACCTAGTAGTAATCATTTCACTCGATAAGGGGTTTACATAAGAGTGATCCATCCTTTTACTAACATAACTACCAAAGACCAGTTACAAAGATTCTTCCTACGGACCTGTAAGCAATAGACTCCCAAGATCATTTCAACAATAATTTTAGCACTACAATTATATCAGCTGAGAAATGGTTCTCTAATCAATATTCCCAAATACTCAAACTCTTGTTGCCTTTCATAACCAACTGAATAGGAATCTAAAATTTTTATTGCCCTCCTTGAAGAAGGTTGTAAACCATATTTCCTTACATGCATCCTATAGAGCAATAACATTGCACCAATTTAAGCATGTTGCTTCTAACTGACCTTCCATATATTTTGTAACAAGGGAACCTAAAACCTTGGTTGTAGAATGAAAAAGTAAAAGAATGTAACACAAGATGCTTTATTTGCATTTATGAGCTCCAATTTATAATTTGCAATTTGGTAATCAATTGTTGCTGATAAAACTAGATCCCAAAAATCCTAACAACTCATCACTATAAACCCTAACAAGTTATCCCTACAAATCCTAACAAATTATCCCTAAAAATACCAACAACTTATCCATAGAAAAATTGAAATCCTTATCATATATATTTCATCTCAACCTCCCCCTAACAACTGACCTAAATATAATACCAATATTATATATTAGATTCTTCATGAAGTTGGACAACAATTTAGGTAAATTTATTCATGCTCCACCAACTACTGGATATAGTGATGATGAAATTCAACATATACTTTGATTATCACAATATTGATGCTATTTTATCTATTTGAAAATCATACAATATGCATCACAATCAAATAGCTTCACAACCTGCATTGCATGCTACCTTATATTATGTTTATGAAAAATACTTCCAAACAAGATTAAGCCTTTCCCTTACCAATACAAACCTCTTCATCTAGATCAATCATGGTTGTTCTAGCTCCTAATAATACAACATATTTGAATCCAAGTTATAATAGTAATCAACCTAAAAACCAGTAATAATATGAGGGGTCTTAGGAGTCATCATGATGTCAAAATACTTTTAGGGTACCCTCTAAATAAAATTGACCCCCTTTCATAACGGAGGCATCAATATTTAAATAGAAAAATATAATTGACAATAACTCAATATAATACCTCACTCATAAAATGGATGAAAAATAAAATATAACCAAGGATCTTAAGAATACAACTTGTGACAATGCAATCTAAAGAACAATAGGCATCCCTTTCTCATTCAAAAATCTTATGTTCAAATAATCCATAGCCACATATTTACTATTTTACTAGATCCTTGACTGCATGTCAAAGCATTCAAGTAGAATATGTATCTAAAACTAAAATATAGAACCAAACAATTGAAAAATTAACAACCAATTCATATCTCCAAAGTAATTATAAGAAAGCTCTAAATATATTGGATTTTTCTATCCATAAAAATCTTCAGGATCACATAGTTCCTTTGACTATGTATATCATCTAACGTCACAAGAAATTGATGTATTATATATGGTCTTTGAAATTCTAAAAAACATATCCAAATACCTCCAAATTTAATTGGATTTTTCTATAGAGAAACTCATCCCCCTTATTGATGGTAAAAATCCTGCAAACTATTAATCCCAACATAGCAAAGTTATTTTTCTCCCTGAATCTTCTCATTGATGCCAAAAACAATTGTGATTAACAATCAAAACAATTACAAGAGTATTTGTAGCATTCAATCTATTTTAACATTTAAATATCATTATCCACTTAGGTGCATATGACAATATGATATCATCATTGTGACTTATTTTTTTAACAATGGTATTCTTTTAAGAAACTTGTGCATCATCCCAAAAGGCACATATAATGGGCCTAGAGTTCTACATTATGGTTCCTCTTGACTTCATCAATGACTTACTCACATAGCTTTTTTTAGGTGAATCATGTATTTCTATAACCTATACAAAAACTTAAAAGGCATTCCTAGCTAAATTTATAGTGAAGACTTCATATTTTTTTTCTTTTATTGAAATCTAGACTCCATCTATTTCCTTATATATGTGATGACTAAGGACATATAACTCTAAATGAAAGAGATTCATCACATTAATAAGCTTGTTTTTAGAAATTGATTTATATGAATGTTTGAAATTTCATTCTTTCTTAATTAATGTTGAATAGATAGTCAATTTTTTATATAGAAATGTGAACTAGTCTCACTGTGTTAGTTCTATGGAGTAATAATTATGATCCAACACATTTTAGATTCAATATCTGTATAACCAAGTCTCTACTTGAATTCAGATGTATAATCATGAAGTTTAAAATGTAAAGCCATGAATGAGTGAGATACCATCAGGAAACATATAAAAATACCTTTTGCCATGACTATGGATGTTATTTTGATGGTGGAGGCCCATCTAAGAACTTCAACAAGAAATGGAAAAATACAAGTTTGAGACCAACAAATATGCACTCATCACAATAACCTTCTTAAGCTTTTTCAGTTTCCACAAATAGCTTCTAACTACAAAGCTAAAGCTTTATAGATTACATGTTTAAAGTTTAGATAAATTTTTATTTGATTTCATAATCCTTGTATAATTAGTTAGGAAAAATATTTCTTGCCTCAATATTGATATGTATGATTAAGTTTTTAACCGTTTAACATATTTTGTGCCTATGGAAATAACATGCTCACAAAAAAGAAAAAGGAACAAGACAATTCAATATATTTTCATCCTACTAGAAGGCATATTTTGTAGTTGACACCCAACAAAAGATACTAGTGTGTCAGATAATAATATAGCACAAACCAATACTTAGCACAACATAAGCAAAAAATATAAAAAGCTAGAAAAAAAACTGGTTTGCAACAAGTAATGTATTGCTAAAATCTACTTCAAAAATGAATTTAGGACAAGTTGTCAATAAAACTTCACAATATTGTTGATTTATGGAGGTAGGTCAATGGATTTCAATGTGATGCTTTTGCATCAAATGGCATTAGATCAACTATTAAACACCTCAACTTTTGAGGAGACCTAGGCAAAAATCTTGCCAGGAGATGCATATAGAATTGACAAAATATTGTAACATGGTCACGATGTAGCCTTTGCTTGCATACTGTATATTTATTTTTTACTATATTTTGAATAATTTAGTGTCTAAACATGCATGCAAGTTGAAGCCAAAAAATAATAATTAAAAAAACATCACCCTGTATCTAAATCAATATAAACAAATTTTATTCTCCTCCACCCCCTCCCCTTAATATTTTGAAAATGTTAAAATTTAATTTACTAAAATATAAATTATCCTAAAATATGCACATATGCAAACAAAAAATACAAAAAAAATGACAAACATATTAGCCCATTAATTATTCATTTCTAGATGATGCTATTGGTCTAGAAATTCTACCATACCTTTTTTGTTTATTGTAAATTAATACACAGACATGAATTTTTGAAATATGAGGAGTGCATAATATGTACATGATCTCAAAGCTACCATAAATGTGACCAACCTTGAACAAAGAGTTCAAGGATTAATACAATTAATTTTGTAAATGGAGGCAGAGAAGAACAAGGTAAAGTTGTTGACCATTTTTTAGATTTAATCAACATCAAAGGTTATATTTAAATAATTTCAAAGGCCAGGAGATATCTTGACCTTTACTAAGCATAACTACTAAATTTTCTATAAGGTCTAGAATGGAGATAAATTTGCCCAGCCTATTATTCAAATAGTGAATCATGAAAAATTCCTCAAGCTTTTATCATGTCTTTAAACATATCCACTTGTGAACTTGTTCACAGTGAAGACGTGTGTGACTGGCTACTCTATGATATCTCAAGTTGCATTTTTATTTTTACATGCATCCTATAAATCAGTGTTCACCATTTGCTCAATTTCAACCACGAGAGTATCTTCATCTCTTAGCATTCCATTCTTTTTGCTAACTATCTTCTTTTAGTACATAAGAAATTATCTTACAAGAGATTTTCTATTAGTAAAAAACTGGATCTACCAATGAAAATTGGTAGACAAATTGTTAAAAGCCTTACATGCATACAACATGTAACATGAAAAGGTAAAAAATGCATGACAAGTTATTATCCCAAAATTTCATTTCCAAGTTTGATTTGGAAAGAGTATGAATAAAATCATTTTAAATAGGTGATATAGTGGAACTTATGTTTGATGTATCCCTTCCTTTTATTGATTGTTAACAGGCCTTCCTAGCATGGTTTCTAGTCATTCTAGTCATGGTTGATAGCCATCTGCTTATTGTGAGCAACAAAAGCAATAAGACCATTGTGATCAAGCTCCTAATTTTGTTTTACATTCTCTTGAGGTTTTTCAAGTCTTATGAATTCCATATGGCCAAATTTATTTTCAGTCTCTAAGTGGCAACAATTTTATTATTATTATTTAATATAACAAAGGCATGAATCCTATATTACTCTAATAAACAAAGGAGGTCATGTGGGGGTGCAACATTTGAGAGATGACCTCCACAGAAAGGCAAGAAGAGCTATATGAACCTCTTGTTTTGCATTGACTTTCAAAGAGTCAACATTACCATTAAAAAATTAAAAAAATAAGTCTATTCTAAACACAATAGGGACTGATAAGTCTTCCCTAAAATATTCCAGTGTCTTTAACTACAAAGAAGAGCAATGTCCTTAAAATGCTAATTCAATTTTGTCAGTAACTTGTTTATCAGTATTTTTGATAGCAGAGGTATGATAGGGTATTGGATCAAACTACACACTCACCTTGATCTCCCAAAAATAGGATGGCAAATCCACATGAAAATATGAAATCATAGACAAATAATGAATCATAATAACATTTTTCAGAAGTGCAACCATTCATTCAAAATTAAATTTAGAAGTACAAATATAGGTGAATGCCCGAGCCCTCCATATAATGGGTAGATGTCTAAACATACCTACCCACCCCAACCATCATAAATGAGGCAAGAGGGTATCCTAAGACTTTCGATCTTCAGATACATAAATATCCATCTATGCAAATCAAGTACTGCTACTAAGGACTAGGACTAAGAGTCAAACATGAAACATAAATTTCTTAGCTAACACTCACTCAACACAATAAACCTTCATTTCAACACATTACAACATGCATTTATGATTAGAATCTTAATCCTATGACCTAGAAACACTTGCATTTTCTCTCTCTCTCTCTCTCTCTCTTACCAAATTACTTTCTTGTATCTTACTGACCAATCTCATGCTCAAGATACCTACTTACCTCACTCCTAGCTTGGCTTCCCATTAATTATCTATTAGAATTTTCTAAAAATAGAAAAAAAAATATCTAAAAACAATAATTAGTCTTCCAACCATGTACCCTCACATTATTCATAGACATATTGAATGTTGCTGTCGTTTGCGTTTTCATCTTGTGCAATTTCAGGTCCAAAACAAATTGTTTCTCTAGAGACACTGACATATTCTACCTCGTATGCTTTAGTGTATTTGATCCCTCTTGGAGGTGATGTGATAACCACATACCAACTAGTATCAACTGGATCATTTACATAAAAGACTTGTTTGGCTTGCAATGCTAGGATAAATGGATAATATTTTAGTCTATCTTTTAGTTCATGTTGACTAGTATGAAGATATTTCAATCCTCATGCAAAATTGATACATCAAGTTCTGCTAACTCAAGATCTTATCATGATGCCTTAATTTTTTTTTTAGAAGATTCTATACAGAACCTGGAAAATGACAAAAAGTACAAAGACAAAAATAAGATACCTTTACAAGAATTAGTTGATATCACTTTCACCTATGAAAGTACTGACTTCAAAGACACGAATAAAGAAGAAGAAGAGGAACCAAATCAAGGAGGCATACAATGCAATATAAACTAAATATAATACAAAGGATCAAATCAAGCTGAATAACATCTGAAGATCAAAAATCCATATTGAATACTAAAGTCTTCAATACCTAAATAGTATAATACAGGGAGGTGTTAGAGTATATTACATCATTTGGGTCATGTAAATGTACCACCTTTGGTACATAACTAGGGTAGGAGTTTACTTTAGAGTAAAGTTAGTTAGTTACCTCAAGTATTGTAATAAATGCACAAGTGTCAATGTGCAAGTTGTAAATGTGCATGTAGTCCACATGTACATGAGTCTTAGGTAGAGTAAGGGCCAAGGAATCTATCTTCCTATATAAAGGGCTCATAGTGAGTGATTTGAGAGTAGTAGTAAATATAGAGAGTGTGTGGTATAGTTTAGTAGTATGGTACAATGTAGTCCTTTCATATCTATTCATGGAGTGTTCATGTCCTCCATTATATAGCATTGTACTATTTTTATCACTTTCATTAATGGCATATTTTTGAGTTATTTGTAGATGTTCATTTCATTATTTTCCTACATATTATTGTGCCATTAGTTTATAGTTATCTCAGATTAGTTATCTTGCATCTTGTGGTTGTATTCCCTATACTATAGTCTCATCAAAATCTAACAGTGGTATCAGAGCACATGGTAGATCAAATAGGAAATAGGGAGAGCCACAAGTGAGACTGAGAGAAATCCAAAAATCTCATTTACAAAATTTTTGAGATTACATTTGGCTAGAGTCTTTCCACAGGGTTGCAGAAAAACTCGTGAAGACTAGGACTCAACATAAATTCCACTAGATTGACAAATCAACTAGTGAAGTTCATTATCTCCAAAATTATAAATTCTTCCATTCCAGTTTCTAACATCTTGTTGCAGGAAAAGGAGATTCAGAGAAAGTTGGGAAGCTTCCTACATAGAGCTAGGAAGAATATCTTCATTAGAATCATTCCAACACTTGCAACAACAAGTAGAAGACTGAAGATTTTAGAGACCTAAGAAAAGGTCCCATTACAAGAGTTGCAAACCTGTAGATTGTAGAAGAGAAGAAAAGGCCATAGTAGCCTTATTGTAGACTCAAGGAAGAAGAGACTCCAGAGATGAGTCAAGGAGGAGATAGGAGATTGGTGATCTCCATTGAAGATCAAAACCTACAGAGTGCAGAAGAAGAAAAGGCCATAGGAGCCTTGTTACAAATTCAAGGGAGAGAAGAAGACTCCAGTGAAGAGTCCCGGTGAAGATAGGAGATTGGTGATCTCCAGTGCAGATTGAAGACTTCACCCTGAAGAAGCTGAAGAGACCCTTAGAAGGTCCAGTTACAAAACTCCCAGTTCTAGAAGATTGGAGGTTGGTGATCTCCATTAAAGTCTGCAATTTGTAGAAGTGAAGAAGGACCAACAAGGTCCTGTTCCAAATTCTAGAAGCAATAGATTTTAGAGATCCGAGAAGAAGATCTCATTACCAACACTTCCTTAGTAGAAGGTTGAAGGAAAGGTCTCATTTGGAAGACCATAAGAGCTGTGAGATTGAAGACCTTGGTGAGGTCTCAAGGAGAAATAAGGAGGAGGCTTGGTGAGCCTCATTAAAGGAGATCCAAAGAAGGCCATTAAAGGAGTTCTTAGAAGAACTCATTGGAGAAATTTACTACCAAGGAGAAGTTCCTGATAGTAAAGAACTTGGGACAATTATCGCCATATGACAACAAGCCCAAGAGAGAAATATTTGGCAAGGAATTAGCCAAACTTTAGAATACCTCAAGACTTTTAGATTCTTGAGAAGAAGGCCTAGATTGAAGTCAGAATTCAACAAGGAGGTTGAAGGAGAAAAGGAGCCAAAATTTACTACCAAACCTGAAAGGTTTGAAGATTACCTTTGAAGGCTAGAAGGCTCATTCAGAGATAGGGGTTTGCTGAATCTTCAGCAGAATACTGAAGGGTTCTTGAAGAAAAACTCAGCTACGATTTGGGGGAATTCCCTACCAAATTTTTGAGTTTCAAGAACAACATTTCAGTGCAGATATTGACTACGAAAGAGGTAGCAATCAAGACAACATTACTAGCTATAGAAATCTAGAGTTCTAGGATACATCCTGAAGGTTAATCAAATCACCTACTACAGTTAAAGGGTAGCAAGTTAGAGGGTTTTCAGAGCTACAAAAAGGTGAGTTAGAGAGTTGTTTTGAAACAACCAAGAATAGCTACAAGTCCATCCAATTAAAGGCAGCAATAAGGTGAATCTAATCACCTAGCAATCCTTCATCTTCAGAGATCTTAAAGGTAAGCAACTTAGGTGCAAAGGGTTCATTTTATGAACACTTATATTCAGTTCATTATTTAGTTTCATTGAGCACCTTATTAAGAGTTTTAAAGTTGCAAAGAGAAGGTTGCATTATAGTCTTCAAGAGAAGTGTAGAAGGAAGTTTCTATTAAGGTTTATACCTGCACATTAATAGGAGTTAGATATATTTTATCATCTTCCTATTATCTAGTTACAACAAAGAAGACTACATTAAGTTGTAGAGATTATTAGTGCATTTGAAAGTTCTTTAAGAGTTACTATTAGTGCATCTTACAAGTTACGTTGAAGGAGAAATAAGGTGAGATTATTATTGCACTATTTTAGTTACTTGTAACTATATTAAACTTATTACTCTTAAAGGATTATTATGTGCATTGGTTGTTAAGTTAGAGTGAATAACCAAAGTGCACAAATCAGCCTATATCAAAGTGTCTAGAGACACTATTCGATGCACAAAACCTGTAGCATTTTGTGGCCTAGAGAAGCCACCAAACAAGTTAATATTCCTCCAAGGAGTGGAGAAGAAAGCCACCATCAAAATCAATGAAAAGAGCTACAAAACGAGACTAGGAGAGTCTCAGGTTTTAGGTGCAAATCAGAAGGTATTACAGGGTTATACAAGCACCAACTTTATCTCTATTATTACATCAAAAAGAGACAAAATATAAGTGTCTTAAGGACACTCTACATAGCCTATCCTCTACGTCTACAAGTGGTTATAATTAGTAGAGGGAAAGCACACTCAAAGGTGCTTGAGAAATGAGCCATCCTAAAGGGCTCAACATCCGTGATCAGCACTAGCAAAGGTGCTTGAAGAGGAGCCATCCTAGAAGGCTCAAAATCCATCGTCAAAAAGGTGAAAGCATAGTCAAGGTGCTTAAGAGTAGAGCCGGTCCAAAAGGCTCAATACCCGCATCACCAAGGTGTACCAAGACACCAACTCAATGCCTACATAGCAAGCAACCTGCAACATCAACATTCCTATGTAAGAAGCCAACACTCATTGAAAGGAGGTTAATACCAAGGGAAATGAAGCACTAGCTACATAAAACAAGAGTGCCTTACCAAGATCTAACGTGGAAGAAGCACCAACCAAGAACCTATATTGCAATGCTTGATAGCTAGAGCCATCCTTGTGGGAATACATCATCCATATTCATTGGAGAAAAGGAGGAGCCATCTCACTCTTTGCTATCATGAAGGAGGTAAATAAAGCTTGCAAATAGTTGGCAAGAATAAGCATTGAGGAGTTTTTAAGGAGTTGGAATGGTGAAGGTAAGTGTGCATGCAAGGAAGACAAGAACACTTGTCTTAACAAGGGAGAGATATTGTGCCACTTGGCACAAAGGTGTAAGAGAATCCTCCTATCCTAACACCCACGTTCAAAGAAGGAAGAAGCACTCATCAAAGTAATGCTCATCATCATTACTCCTAACATTCAAGAAGAGCATCGCTCTCAAGAGTTACAACCAGGCTTACACCACGTTACATAACATCTCCCAAAGATTCATATTGAGCATCATGCCACCTAAGGAGGAGACCAAGCATTTTGGGTAATGCTTAGTGCCACTTGGCACTCATTTGAGGATAAGGGAAGCATATTTCTAGCCATCATATTAAGAGCGCTCATAGGGAGAAACTTAGAGTGATAGACATGCATTCAGAGCAAGCATTAATGCAAAGAAGTCAAGGGATGTCTAAACAAGATTAACAACAAGGTCAAGGAGTGTTTTAAGAGCTTAAATCCAATGTATATCCATCGAGTCAAAGGAGCATTGAAGCCTAAATACGTACGTGCTGCAACTATTGTCATACATCCACCATCGAAGACTTACAACGCTCACTCAGTAAGGAGAATACAACATTATAAGGTAAGGTCTTACATTAATTAAAATTGCTTTCATTAAAGGAGTAATAAGGAGCATGAATTAAGGTTGAAACTATTTTCATTTCAAGTTGAAAATCAACCTTAGAAAATTGAAAGCATATAAAGGAGTTCATAAGTATTTCAAATCATTTAGTTGAAATACAAATACTTTAATATTTGCAATTAAACATCATAGGAGGTATAAGGGTTACTACTTGGAAAACAATATTATTATTGCAAATATTATTATTAATTTCTAATATTCCAAAATTAGGGAGGTATAAGGTATACTACATCAAACATAAATTATTGGAATTTAGAAATATTAAATTATTGGATATTAAGGGCTATAAAAGGAAGTTCATTATTTACTTAAAGGAGTTGGAATTATTTACTTACACTTGTCTCATACTCATACTAAAGAGACAAAAGAAATCCAACCATAGAGAACTTCAAAACAATAAGTGCATAGTTCATTAGGAGAGATAAGGTGAAATAGGAGTTGATTATTGTTATTTACAAAACATTACAAAATCAACCCAAACAGTGAACTATTACTTACTAAGCACTTTATCAAACTTATAGCTTATTCCAATCACTAGGGAGACATAAGGAATCCTACAAAACCTAAGTTTAGAAAGGTTTTATCAAATTGGTTCATATACTTTAAACTAGGGAGTCATAAGGTAGACTACTTCAAAGGATCTATCAAAAGTGTTCTTAAAACATAAAGAGCTAAAACTAAGAAAGATGTCTACCTCAAAGAATACAGTGAACAATGATATGAACAACACTATTAGAAAGGAAAGAGCAAGTGTCATAAAAATTGGAATCAAGAATTTACTTATAAAATCTAAAGGAGACTTAGACCTTACTTCAAAAATGATTCATAGTGAAGCTTTAAAAGATAACTTTGAAACCATGGAATATTATCTACATGCTCGACTCACTGAAGCAATTGATAATGGAAAGAGTGACATTCAAATTCCTTTAGAATTTGGTAGCATATTATATATGGCATTACTTACATTCAAATGTTACAAGGATGAGAATGTAGAACAAAGAGGATTGATAGAATTACTTAAACTAAAAATAAAAATGGATGAATCATACCTAGAGAAGATATTTCAATCCTCATGCAGTATTGATACATCAAGTTCTACTAACTCAAGATCTTATCATGATGCCTTAAGTGTTTGTTCAGAAGCTTCTATACAAAACCTAGAAAAAATGACAAAGGCAAAAAGAAGATACCTTTGAAAGAATTAGGTGATATTACTTCCACCTATGAAAGTAATAAATCCAAATACAGGAAGAAATAAGAAGAGGAACCAAATCAAGGAGGCATACAATGCAATGTAAACTAAATATAATACAAAGGACCAAATCAAGCTGAAGAACATCTGAAGATCAAAGATCCATATTGAAGACTAAAGTCTTCAATACCCAAATAATGTAATACAGGGGTGTTAGAGTATATTACATCATTTGGGTCATGTAAATGTACCACCTTTGGTACATAACTAGAGTAGGAGTTTACTTTAGAGTAAAGTTAGTTAGTTACTTCAAGTATTGTAATAAATGCACAAGTGTCAATGTGCAAGTTGTAAATGTGCATGTAGTCCACATGTACATAAGTCTTAGGTAGAGTAAGGGCCAAGGAATATATCTTCCTATATAAAGGGCTCATAGTGAGTGATTTGAGAGTAGTAGTAAATATAGAGAGTGTGTGGTATAGTTTAGTAGTATGGTACAATGTAGTTCTTTCATATTTGTTCATGGAGTGTTCATGTCCTCCATTATATAATATTGTACTATTTTTATCACTTTCAGTAATGGTATATTTTTGAGTTATTTGTAGATGTTCATTTCATTATTTTCCTGCATATTATTGTGCCATTAGTTTATAGTTATCTCAGATTAGTTATCTTGCATCTTGTGGTTGTATCTCATCAAAAGATAACAAGCCCAAATGTTTAATTGTAGCTTTCCTCAGACCACTTGCCAACCATTTTATTGTGTCAAAGTTATTGTCATTATGTTGCATTCCATATCCATGAAACTAAAACAAAGAAGAATAGTTTAAATATGATTGCAGAACATTACATGACATTTAGTACATGATGATCAGTATAAATGTCAAATATTATATTCAAGAGAGTAGACAATAACTTAATATCGTATCCAAGCAATGAATGTCTAATTATGGATTTTTTGCAACACCCTTTCATATCTTGTTGTACAAGGATTGGATTTATTGATAATTTTTAGGTGCTTCCTTGATACTCGCATTGGATTATCAAGTAAATTTTGTAACACTACCGAAAGAAGTTGTTGGTAATCGATGATTAGTGGCAATCGATGTTGTTGCAAGTTTCAAGATACTAGTTATTGCTTTTCCATAACTGCTTTACTTTAGATGGCTGAAAAATGTCCAGGTATCCCAATCCTCTAACACACACAATCTCTCCTAAAAGAGATATATTTCATTTTTCCTCCTTTGTTGCTATTTGTTGTAGTCTTTTGCTTATGACTAGGATGTCAAGGTCTAGCAAGGGTTGCTATGAGTCCTTGTTGATATTGTTTATACCCTTTAGTCACTTGGAACTATTGGTCACCCCAGCATTTGGAAACTGAGGAATCCAACCATCTTATGCCCAACCACTTTTATATCTAATCATTCATGCTTTTCCAATCTAAGTGGTTAGGGCCTCTGTATACTTACAATAATATTGGTTTTAAAGATCCTCAACCACTTTGTTCTAGATTGGTTGAGTCTTAGAGTAGCTAGAGTTTCTTAACTTAGTCAAATTTTAGTCTCAACAAGCTATCTTTTAAAATTTTGGCCAACCACATGCAATAATTTCCAATTCCAACTTGGTTTCCTTCTAACAATTGTTTTACAAAAATTGATAGTCCAACAAAATTTTCTAGGAACTATCTATGTGGGAACTCTCATGGGCCCACAATTATTACTTTATTTTTCTCTTAAATGACATTACCACTCTTGGAATAAATGGTAAAAGGTAAATTAAATTCTTTAAAATATTAATTGAAAAATCTATTAAGGAAACCTTCACTCCATGACTCCATTCGATACATTGCTCTTGAAGTATTTCATGCACATAGAAATATTGTAATAGTTTTAACATATTTTTTAGACAGTTATTATTACATTATTTATAAAAATAGAAGTCATAATTTGAAGGACCAATTTTTCTCCATGAGAAAAAGGAACACCAAGAGTCTCTTGGATCCAAAGAGACATTATCTTGTATAAATCAGTGTACATACTTCAAATTTTATGATCAACTAATACCAATTCTATTCCATTTCATTCTCTTATTATCATTGGTAACAGAGCATATTTTTATAAGCAAGAATATATATCATTGAAATAAACCAACCCTCCACATTCCATATTTTATCTATCAAATACCATGAATTTTTCCTCTTCAACCTCCATCCTCTAGCTATTCACAAATGGTGTGTCACCACCTCTTTCATTATTATTACCACTAGAATTCTTAGAATCCTCTCCATACTCTTCCTTAAATTCTTCTTGTCATAGGAGTTGAGTCTAAAACATATTTTTTAGTGCAATATGAGCTAACAGAGTCCCAATATCATGATTGAATTATGAACAACCCCAAGTGGAAGGTAGATGCTTGTGTAAAATATTAGAGTCCATTATTTTCTTGACCATAATTTTAGTGAGATAGCCATGATTGTATTTTTTGTTTTCCATATACACATGATGATGGAGATCTAAAACTAGGCTTAATCCTTTTAGCTAGTATTGCACTATCAATGCAATTGAATTGCAATATCCACGATTAAAATTTGATCATTTAGAGACTTTAGTGGTGCTTTCCAGGGTGTAAAACTCAACATCTAATCCATATTATTATTGTCAAGTTCCATGGAGTTAGGATGGAAAATAATCTCATTTTTTAATCCTATAATAAAATCATCACTATGTTCATAGAAATTCTAGTATTCTAAGGCATCAAAGTGAAGCTTTGCATCCATCATTTTCTTTTCATGGTTATAGATAAAGAAGGCGTGAATGTCCTAAATAAGAAACCAAATAATCATCACCTATTTTTTGAATGCTTGCATGATGTTTTTGGTGGTGTGAAAGCTCTTGCCACATGGAAGAATCATATATAGAAAATATTCCAAGTGGAGTTTTTTCCATTTTGTAAAGTTAAATAAATTATTTGATAGTAATCTCATCAACATCAATGGGGTGCCATAATAGTTAGCAAACAAAGGCTTTAGTACTCTATTAGAAGAAATATTAGGTTTGATAAAAAATAATTGCTTTAAAAATACTCTTCTTGCATAAAGGGAAGGTGGAATTTTTTGAAAGGAAGTACCCCTAGAAAAAAAAAAAATTCCAATTTCCTATAGTTATTAAAAATAAAATATCAAACTTAGACTATAGTGAATAATTACAAAATAAGACAAGGGCAGCGGGGTAAAAGTTTGTAAAAAGATGCATTTTTAGTGATGAATGGTGCCTTAAATATTTTTTCTATATTTTCACCTCAAAATATTTTGTAAATTTTGTTCTTCAACATAAATCACAATGTTTGGTATAAATGACACCTATGGCTTGCATTTATAGGTAATGTTGTTGCATTAATATACTATGTCTATAGCCTAACATATCTTCCATAATGATGTCTGGGAATTGACCTTATAAATCATTAGGGAGAAGTAAGGAAATCATTTGTTTTTGTGTGATTCTTCCCACAACATTTTTACCCTATCATAACTATCGCTAGACATAAATCTTAAAATTGAGAATTTTTGAGTATATATGGAAGTTACACCCACATACAAGGATTTCTTTTTAAGTGTCATATATTAGGATAATCCATTTCCATACTACTTTGGTACTAAATATCATTCTCTCTCACATACCTTAAGGTCTCTTTCATGTACGACCATGTAAATTAAGAGGAATATCTTCTTCCATATAATGATGGGTATGTAGAAAGGTTTAGTATATAGGACTAGTGGTATATTGAAAGAGGGGTCATTTGGGAGACACGAGGAACATTCATCATGTCATCATAAAAAACACTATTATAGAATAATAAATTCTCAAAAGTCTAAAATTTAGACCACGGAAGAACAAGATGAGGATTGTCCTAGTGGTTGAGAAACTCTAGGATAGTTACCAAAAAGATCTCTTGGCCAAAATAGGGTGAAGAGGCTCAACAATAGTTTGTTGAGGCTGATGCCTAGACACTAATGCTCATCGCCCTTGCCATAGTAGATGTCTTTCAAAAATATATTAGTAAAACACAAATACTTAAGGAGGATTGGAATACACTTTGGACCATATTTGAAGGGAAGAATGAAGTCACAATATTTCACCTTCAACCTCAACTTCACATGTTGAGATTTCAAGATGGAGAAAGCTTTGAAGAATTTCTTTGGAAAGTTGCTAATTTGAAAGCAATATTTAATACCATAGGGGGAAAAGTAGAAAATAGGCTCTTAGTACCCATCATACTTAGAGCCTTACTAGATTAATTTTGAATGGTAATTACTTCTTTGCAAGTATCAAATAGTAAGGTGACCTTTGATGAATTATTGAATATGCTTCAACAAGAGGTAGAAAACAATCAATTAAGGGATCAATTGGAAAATAATGCACTCATTTCCATAATGAATTCATAGAAAGGACCCCCGTCATATTCATCATCATCACAATAACAACCTCAAATAAAAGGAGTTACTGTCATATTTGTGAGAAAGAAGGACATGATACAAAGTTTTATAGATACAATTCTATGACTTGACAGGGTCAACCCCATTAGCCTCCTAAAAAAAGACACAATTCAAATCATATACCAAGCAACAACAAGGGCATGTTGCACATGAAGGACCAAAATTTGATTGTGAACAAGACTTTAAACTAGCACACAAGGTATTAATGACCAAGGTAGTAACAAAGTCAACAAATTGGTTTATTGATTTAGGTGCTAATAAACATATGACTAGAGATCAAATGTGGATCGATTCCCTACAAATATAGGAAACCAATCATTTTTTTTTATGATAAGACTTATCATGATAAGGAAATTGGGAATGCTCCTATCAATTTGACTAATGAAAAATGTATGATTAAGAATGTGCTATATGTGTCTAGACTAGAAAACAACTTTCTATCTATATCACTAATGCTAGATCATGACATGGTAGTTGAATTCAAGGTTGATGATAGCATGAAGTATTTCATCACAAAAAATGACAAGTTTTTTGTCATTGCTTCATATAAGAATGGTCTATTTTCCTTCGATGTCATATCATATCCTAATATTGCATTATCTACTACCATGAGAGATGCTACCTCACTCTGGCATAGGAGATAAGGACATATGAGCTTTCAATATTTAATCCAACAAAATAAGCATCATATGATGACATGTTTGTACAACCTTTCACCTACATTGCCAGTTTGCTTGGATTTTCTAAGAGGAAAACAATATTGACTAACTTTTAAGCATAACACTCATAGAGCTAAAGGACTATTAGATTTCATATGTATTTATTTGTGTAGACCAATGCTAACTAGTAATGGTGGACATAGGTACTTTTAGCTATTTTTTGATGATTACTCATGAAAGATGTGGGTATATTTTTTGCCACTCAAATTAGATACCTTCCTAAATTTTTAATGCTTCAAGAAGCTTGTTGAAATATAAACTAGGTATTATATTCAATTCCTCTACTTAGATTAATGGGGGAATACACTTCCTATAGGAAAAAAATCCACCTCCTAGAAGAAGAAGAAATAAGTTTAGATTTGCATAATTTTATCAATTTTGTCAAATGTACAATTTTGATTAAAACGTACAATGTAGGGTTTCCCTAATTGCGCAATGTAGGGTTGCCAAACATACAATTCATAAATATACAATTATATGTGAAATAAAATTAAGTTGAAATGTGCATTTAGGTTAATTTGATAATAATCAAAGCAGACTTAGGGAAACCTTAATGCAAGTTAGTTTTCTTATGGGGTGGCAGTTGTGAATATTGGCTATATTAGGAACCACTTTGGAATAGTCTAGGTAAGCATTATAAAGCCCCTCCATTCAAATTTTAATGGTTGTTAATACTTATAGATAGTTTTTCATTCATGTTGTTGATGATGGTTGTTCATTGCTATGGTTTTTAATGGATGCTGTTTATTTATGTTCAATTGTATTGTTGTTCAGGATTGATCTTGTATCTTTTATAGAGCAATATTAATATGAGTGCAACATTATGGATTGTGTGTTCCTATGAATTCCCTTGTACATGTTGATGGTGAATCTAGATTGTACATTCTGTGCAAGTATGGCCAGGATGGTGTGGCAAATGGAAGAGATTATAATGGAATTGCACTATTGATGAACCCATAAACTATTGTGATACTAGAGAATTAACTTTATGCATTATTGTTGTTGTACTTGGATGTTTATAGGTTGTTGTACAATTTTTGGGAATGACAATAATCAAATTTGATGCCATAACTTGGAAGTTGGGTTTGCATGTTAGACTATTTGGTCGATAACTGCAATATAAATATAGATAAATCTTGGTGGAGATTCTGAGAGTAAGTTGGTAAATTTGCAATTGTACATTTGTAGTGAGGGTTTGGTGAAACTGTACAACCATCCAACCAAATCGTACAACTGATTGTTTGCCTAATTTGGAAGTGCAATCGCATAGTTAAAACTTGCCAAGTAAGAAAAATAAGAGTTGGAAGAGAACAATTATAAAATTGTTCAAATTGAGTTGTACAATGAATTCCAGCAAACTATGCAAGTGGAAAATTGTACATTCCAAGGTGTTGTATGATTTGGATCATACAACTGTATGATTTGGAGACCATAAAAGTAGTCTTGTGAAGTTGTAAATTGTACATTGGCAAATCGTACACTTGTATGATTTGAACGAAAGTTGATATAAAACATTGGGATTCAATTCAAAACCTCCCAATTCACCTTTCCATTTGGGAATACTCTCCCATGTGCTACACTTCCAACAATTTTGAAGGTTCCTCACACAAAATAGGATCAAGTGATAACTTACTATCGCCTACACTTTGTAGTAGAATGAGGTTGCTAAAATAATGAATTGTTCCATCATAAAAATGGTTTACTATATGCTAATAGGAGTTTGTGTATAGTAGCAATATTAGGATGAAGTTGTCTTTATTGTAGTATATCTTCAAAGTAGATCTATAACAAAGGAACTTCAAAGGACTACACCTAAAGAAGCTTAGTCTAAGAGAAATCCTTTAGTTGTTCATCTTAGATTTTTTGAAAGTAAGGAATACATTCATGTACCAAAAAAAGAGAGGACCAAGTTGGATGAAAAAAATTGCATTACATATTTCTTAGGTATGATGAGGTGTCAAAATATTATCAACTAATTGATCTGGTCATCGATAACATACATATAAGTATCGATGTGATATTTAATAAAGAATTTGGAAATAAAAACTATTGAACTTCTTAAGTCTAAATCTCCTATTATAAACATTGAGACACATAAGCAAGTTTGTGATGAAGTTTCAAAATATGAGTCAAGGTAAAACATGGTTGATAAGATTTGGGCTTTTATTTTAACCCCTAGAGAGTTCTCTTTTCTACTTTGGGTGGCTGGTTAGTTTAACTTTTAAGGTGTACCTTTTTTGTCACCCAACCTATTTTTTTGTGATCAGTGTATTATTTAGTATTTACGTAATAAAAGGTACTTTTCAACAAAAAAATGGTTGATAAACTAGTAGCAAAACTAGTAGTGGTTGCTCGTGTAGACACCAAAATCTAGTCACTTTTCATCCATATGTATCCTCTAATCACAACCATCCATTATATATATATACATATATATATGTATGTATGTATGTATTTGTTTAACATATATTTAAATATTAATATTTTATATATTAAATTTATATATATTTAATAAATATATATGTATTGATATAAATTAATCCTAATCATCCATCCATCTCAATCCATGCCACTTGCCCAAACTTAATCTCCACCCTTCCTCATGTTTTAATCTCGACCGTTCATTTTATGTCATTGAAACTCTAACATGTTCAAGGGCAAATTATAAAAGATGAGTCATTTTGAAAAATCAAACCCTTAGTCCGCTAACACCTTACACCCTTGAAAACCCTTAAGCACCTTAGAATCTTGATACTTGGGAGAAATACTTATGCCCTTATGCCCTAGCCACTTCAACCTTACTTTCATCATTTGTCGTTGCCATCTCCTCACCCGTTTTCATCACTGCCAAACCTGCATAGACCAGATATTGTTATGTGACACTTCCCTCAGCCCTCGAATGCCCTCTAGAGTCAACATAACACCTCTAGGTGTTTTTGGAACCTTTTTGGTGCAATTGCAGTCTTCACAGAATACCTCTAGGCATGTCCTATAGTATATCTATAGTCCTATGAGCCTCGGGCACCATTTGGGAGTCCTCACAACCATCAACAATAGAAGTAGAGACATAAATTAGCATGTTGACAAGGTAAGAAGTTATTTGCACTTATTTTATGTTTTTGTACTTTTTTTTTATAGTATTACATTGCAGCATCTAGGATTTTAGTTGTTTTATCTTTTTGAGGGTCTCACACAGTGGATCCCTCTTAGGTACTTCTAATCTCTTTTTGTTGTTTTTTTTTGTAGGTACAAAAATCATCTTTTTGGAAGTTTTTGAAGCTAGGGTGGTCCTATTGAGATACACAAGCCCACCCACAACTCTTGTTTTGGATTCAATATGAGCGAAAAGACACCATTTATTCTTTGAAACTAGGGTTTTTAAACCCTAGATATTGTAATAATTGTATCAATACCACAAATGATGTTGTAAAAATTGGAGATCAAGGCTCCATTTTATATCAATAAAATATTATCTCCATTCATTGTGCAACATATTGTGTATTGGTTCTATTTATTTGCTTTGGTGTTCATTTTCTGATTTACAAAATGGTGATCATGGTGGGACCCCCAAAGGGTTCTTCATGTTAATTTATCTTGTCACTAATTTCTATTTTTATTTTCATATTGCAGGTTCCAAAAGTTTGATCGTGCAAAAATCATGAAAAATGAGGGTTTCTAAAGGTTGTAAAATTTGATCGGTCACGTGGATGCCCTGTAGTGCTTGAGGGATGCCCTACAACATTCAGAGAATGCCCTATAGTGTTCTAGAGGCTCTAGGATGCATTTAACATAGTGGGGAAGAAATACGTAGGATTTTTGGTAAGCCTACTTCAAACCCTAACCCATTTCTATTTTCATTTTCTTGCTTTTTATAGTAAAATTAACAAAAATAAAATCATTCATTTTATTTTTAAAGCAGTTACATTTTTATTTGCATTTTAGGCATTTACATCCATCATATAAATTGCACATAGAGTATAATTGCATTCATGCATTCATTGTAGATCATATTTATTTTAGATTTATGTTGCTTTATGGTGTATTCATTCACTATTTATGTATGTTGTTTGCATTTGAAATTACAAAAACATAAAATTGCTACATAGTAGAGTTCAAAGCTTCCATTTTTTAATTTTCTAATTTGGAACAAGATAAAAATACCTAAGTATACTCCTGCTGTTGGAATCACTTGATTATTTAGGGTAGAAGAATTGGGCAAACCCTCCACTATTGGAATCACTTGATAATTCAAGGTGGGTCTTAAGTGGTGTACACCTAAGTTCTTTTGAGTAGCTTAGTGTTGATGTTCTTGGCTTCTATATTAGACGACTGAAATAGTTATGTTTTCAAAATTGAGTGAACACAATAGATAACACAAATCTTAAAATGAATCACACACTTTGCACATTTCACAATAAACAATAGTGAGTTGGATTTCATCATCAACTATTTTTTGATATTTGGAGATGGTGGGCTTCATCTCCATCCATCAATATCTGCCCCTTAGCAACAATAGTTTCCTATGAGCAAAATTTTTAGATTTCATCACCAGGAAGAATCTCATTTGCCATCCAACCTTAGATTTCACCTTGCATAATAGTTTAGGTTAGCACATCTACAACACACAAAACCCAAAAAAAAATTGTTGCAAAGCATAGGGTTAAATTACTTGTTTGATTTTGTGTGTTCTCCATTTGCATTTTCTTTCTACACATTCCACACACTTCACCACCTTCATATGACTCATTAGCTTATGGTTTCAACCCAAAGCCAAGAAAATATTCTGAGTCAAGCCCTTGCTAGCCAAACCACTTCATCCATGGAGTGTTCCACTTCTTCACCTACCACTTTTGTGGTTAACCCTATCAGTGTGATACAGATAAGCTATTTTGGTTTATCTGTGGGACCATCACACACTGTGTATACCTCAAACATTGATGTGTTACACAAAGCCACCAAAATTCCCATTCCAAAAATTGAGCCATCATCTCCCATTGGTCATAACATCACTTGCATAGACATGGCTAAAGTGGAAGTTTTTTGAAGATCCGCTAACTATGTTTTAGAGCTAATAAACAGTCCACCTAGGCATGATCCTTATTCTCAACAAGAACTTACCCATTTGTAGCCTTCCAGTTTCACCTAGGTGCATACTAACCCTCTTTTTGAGGTGTCATCTGCACCTTCCCATCATTGGTTCCTTCCACAATAGTCATGTTTCCAAAGAAATTCCATTCCATATTCATATACCACTACCTATGGCAATCCATTATATGAATCACATGCCAATACTACTTCACAAATTCTAGATTCAACTGCATCTACTACCCCTCATTCAGTTGCAATACCTAATGTAACTTATCCTCCATCCAATTCATACATTCCAACCACATCCACACCATATGCTTCAAATGTGGTCATACAAGAAGCATGGCAAAACGTTAATAAATTTCTCAAGGATAGAAAAAATGCTCAGTCTTATCCCCAATATAAAGTACATGTGGTAAATCTTAAGCCTCAACCCACTTCCACTCAACCTACATTCTTTTCATCAAATCCATCATGGATATCATAACCTTCTATGGTTTCCATTCCTACACCTCCATCAATCCACACCCATTCCATTCCAACGAGTCAACCCATTCATAGTCCTAAAACATCATCTCCATTCCATCATCAAGCCCAACATCACCAAATTCATTCCAATCCATCAAATCATCAAAATATCATCACACATTAGCATTTCACCACTTCACGTCCATACAATCATCAAGTGATTTAGGGTTTCCACATACTTGGGGAAGATCCTAGAATTCAAGTAATGCAACAACATTAAGATAGCTTATCAATCAACCAATTCACTTTTTGATACCATCACCACCATATACGATAGATTTTATAGTACCAAAATTTGATAAATTCAAGGGAACTGAGGACCCTAGAGAGAATGTGAGCACATTCATTCATTCATGTTTTAAAATTCAAAATCAAGATGCCCTAATGCTTAGAACTTATCCTTAGAAATTGAGTGGAGATGTCATAGAGTGGTATAACCATATGTCTCATCATAGTATTTATACTTTTTAATAGTTGGTAGACCATTTTATTGAAATATTTTCCCTCAATGTTAGAAATAAAATTTCACTAGCAAACTTATATAATCTAAAACAATATGATTATGAGTCAGTCTATGAATTTGGAAACCGTTGGAGGGTTTATTATCACAAAACTACCATTCTCCCTACCAATGGAAGAGCTGACTCAACTATTTACCAAGAGTTTATTAAAACCCATCTCATGGTTATTGTAATTATAATAATACAAATTATTTGAAGAAGCTCTCACCTAGGATAGCATAATTGAAGAAATAAAAATTCAAAAAGGTGTGCTAAATATTAAAAAGAAATAATGGTAAAACAAGGGACAATATTAAAGAAACATATTATGGCCAATCCAAGACAAATCGGGCTAATCAAGAAAATCAAGTAAATAAAGTAGTCATGAGTCAGCTGGTAATGGCTCAACAACAACAACCTGTGCAATAATAACCACAACAAATTGTATATCAATTGGTTCCTCCACCATCACAAGTTCAAAACATAGTGTCAACTTTGGAAAATCACCAACGTTGACAATCTATTCGATAAAATTGCCAATACACCCCCTTAGCCAAATCATATGCCTCCATATTTCATAGGTTGTATGACATAAACCAACTTGCCTTACCTGAGGTCAAACCATATGATCCCACCAAACATAAAAAAGCTATCGGGAGCATTTATTTTATCCTTATCATCACCAAAATGGGTATGATATTAACAATTGCTACACATTTAAATATATGGTGCAAGACCTAATTGAATTAGGGGTCATCAAGATTGATAGTCCCTTAGCTCAAAAAAATTAAAACCTTGGCATCTATCAAACACCATTCCTCATCATGAGGAAGCGTAACCAACAATAGGAGGATCAAATACCAAGAATCCTCCTAATCAAGTTAATCATTTTCAACAATACCAATGTTTTTTGGGTGCTATTCATGTAGTCACCCGAGGTCAACAATGCACAAATCAACAAAATGCACAACCTATTCAATCTCCCATAGCACCTCCAACAAGTATGTCTCCTCAACCTACCAATTCATCATCTCCCATACAATTATTTGCCAATATGTCTCCTCAACCTACCAATTCATCATCTCCCATACAATTATTTGCCAATACTTCCCAACCCATTCATATTCCAAATCATCCATCTCCACCCATTCCTTCTCCCAATCATCCATCAAGGCCAATGATCTCTCTAAGTAGTCGGTTAACCACTAGCCTTAAAATAGCTTCAACAAAACTATCTATTTACGAGCTAATTCAACAATCTCCCCCACATCGTGAGGTATTAATGGAAATTTTAAAGTCCATTGAACTCCAATACCTTTAGTAATTTTATGGGAAGCATTAGAACATGTGTGGAGCCCATCATTACATTCTATGATTTTGAAATCAAACCAATATCGTTAGGATTAGTGGACCCTCCATTACATATCATGACTCAAATTTATAGGAAGCCATTCAAATGAGTTTTTATTGATACCGACTCCTCCTTCAATATCATCACTACTTCAGATCTCCAACATCTTAATATCCCACCATCTCACATAACCAAATCCACATTCACCTTAAAAGCATTTAACGATGCTCTCTGTTCCATAGTTGGCATTGTAGTTTTACCCATCGAAGTGGGGGTAAAAATGTTGCACACAATTATTCACATCTTGGAAGGGTCCATGGTATACAATGTACTTCTTGGACATCCTTGGATTAGGGAAATGAGATGTGTCCCCTCTATATTACATCAATGCTTGAAATATGTATATGAGGGATAAATTCATTGCATACCAGTGAACATCAAACCATTTAAGTATTGTAATTTCATTTCAAATCCTTATGAATCCATGCTTCCATCCACCCACCTTTTCTGACATCATCCACCACATCATCCACCACACCATCCACTTCTTCATATAAATTTTCTATTCTTGAGGAACTCTCCATCACTACCACACATCAAGATTCCACCTACATGCCCCCATCTTTAGCATAATTGACTACATGTACATGTGGTCAAACTCAATACACATCAACCCCATCATCATCATAAGCATACTTCATAATCACTCCCTCCATATCATCACCCATTCAACAAACACCTCAACTAAATCCACCTCCATCCATATTAGCTAATGTCTCACAAGTCGAATTAATAGATTGTGAGATGCCATTCCAGTCCATACCTCTCCCATTGTTAGAGCCCCAAGCCAATCACAAGTCTTCTACATCCATTTATACATCCACTTCCATGTCATCCCAAGTTGAGGTCCACCTCAATAATCCTGGTATTTGTGAATACGTGGTCCAAGATATTACAATCACACCACTCAACATCCAAACTTCCAGGGATTACATTCACCCACATGACTCATCATTATCCAGAGGAGCAGTGTATAACATAGGTTGAATTCCCAATAGCATAAATTTTATATATGAGGGGATTGATTCATTGTCCAATTCATATTACCAAGATGAACCCAATCAACCAACACCTACCAACATACAGCACATGTTAGATTTTCCATCCTGGTATTTTCATCGAGTCAATTGGTAAGGTTATGGCCTAGGGCAACATGAACAGGGAATGCATGAGCTCCATTTTATTCCATATTGAGAAGCGTATGGTCATTTAGTTCTAGGTTATCACCCTTATTCCTTCACCTCTTATTTTGAATAAGCTTTTCAAAGTCTTAATTTGAATTCAGAAGAAGAAACCCATCACCTTGATGACTCTAAATATGAAGTCTATGAATAATATGATGTCATGTCAATAGCTTCTAATGAATCTGATTAGGAATCGACACCCATCATTCCATTCACTGAATATTATAAGTTTTACCTCAGAATGTTCCCCATCCATCAATCCATTTTCACTTTCTTCTTCCACAAGAGCAAGCTGAAACAACCGGTGAGCCACCTCCATATTATTAATCCACCTCACCGGGCATTTTTCTTGTAATATATGTACATAATTCAAATTCAAAAATAAAAAACACACAAAAATTAAAAAAAAATCATCATTGCATTTCATGTACATGGCTTTTTTCCTGTTTCATTTATTGGTGTTGCTTGTTGCTATCTGAGTTTTCAAGGTTCTTATAGGCTTGCCAAACTAGGGGGATTAGAAGAGTTCTAGCCACTTAAAATTATCCACTCGAGAGAATTCTATGATTAATGTGATTTATATATATGTATATATACATGGCTAAAACACAAAAACAACATTGCATTTCACACATTACATTTTACACATTGCATTCACAACCATCTTCACACATTTCACTCTAGATAATAATTGGTCAAATAAAGTTATGTTGCCTTAATAAGGGGCACCTTCAAAGCATTATCCATCACATTACACCATTTCATAAAGTCCAATTATCATTTTAAAGTCACATTTCCATAATCCCTAGGTGTAGGGTTATGCATAAGGGGTAGTACCTAAAAAGTAATTATAAAATTAGGATGAATCTAGGTGAATGGTGTATAAAATATGGGGCAATTTTTTCAAAATTTTGAAGAAATTTTTTCAAAATATGGCAAATTTTTCTTATTTTTTGCACAACAATTATTAACAAAATTTTATGGCTACTGGAAGAAGGCAAGTGGTAGATGGTAAGTGATATAAGACAAGTGGCAGAAGGCGAGTTGCAAAAGGTCAGTGGCAAAAGGCAAGTGGTAGAAGGTGAGTGGCAGAAGGTGAGTGGTAGAAGGGGAGTGGAAGAAGACAAGTGGTATAAGGCAACTGGTAGAGGGCAAGTTTCATAAGGTGACTGGTAGAGGCAACTGGCATAAGATGAGTGACATAAGGTGATTGGCATAATGTGAGTGGCATAAGTTGATTGGCAGATGGTGAGTGGTATAAGGTGACTGGCATAAGGTGACTAGCAGAGGGTTATTGGCATAAAGAGATTGGCATAAGGTGACTAGTATAAGGCGACTAGCAGAGGGCAACTAGAAGAGGGTGACTGGCAAAGGATTACTAGAATAAGGCAACTAGTAGATGGCGAGTGGTATAAGGTGACTAAAAAATGGTGAGTGGTAGATGGTGAGTGGTAGATGGCAAGTGGTAGATGGTAATTGGTAGATGGTAACTATAATATGGCAACTGACATAAGACGACTAGCATAAGACGAGTGGCATAAGGTGACCACCATAGTTCATCAATTATATGACACCACGTGTCCTCTCCTCTACCATGTGTAGACACCAAAACAACACCAATCTGATCATGTGGCTACAAGCACTGACCGAATTGGCATACATAGCCCCTAGGGCAGCCCCCAGAGGTTAAACAGTGGTCCTAACCACTCCCAAAGTAGTTTTGGAAGGTCAGAGGTCAATTTGGCACCTTTCAAGCACCCTGCTCCTTACTCGTTCCACCCTGGGGTGATTAGAATGCTATTCGCCCCACCCCGGGATGATTAGCAGCAATCGCTCCAGGGTGGGGCGAATAGCAGGTTTGACAGGAAAAAAGTCAAACCTTGACAAATGGCAGCCCAGATCCGCCACTCAACTCCACCTTCAATGCATGGGAGTGTGAGTGAGCATTTCAAAGCTCAAAGAGGCAGTCATAGAGGTAGTCATGGAGCCCTTAATCAGGGAGGAATCTTCTCTCCCACGACAAGGCATGATGGCCAAGTGGCGCCCCTGCATGCACATTCAAAGCAAGACCTTCAGGTCTATAAAATGGTGAGTCTTCTCACCCCAAAAGGAGGATAGAGCAGGAGCATTTGGAGCAATGGAGTGCTGTCGAATTATACCCTCACCCTCATTGTGCTTCCTACATCCTTGATCTCTCTTTTGGAAGGGAGGTTATCGGGTGAACATTAGGAGCGCAATCCGGACCCAAAACCCAAACAATTGGCCACAATCCCACACCCAATTTTTTGACACAACCCCCTAGGAGGTTTTGGACCCATCCCAAGTGGATTGGTGTCAAAACCAAGCCCCAAACGGTGGGCGTCCTGCCCTCGGGTGCCCCCCGCACTATTGTAGTCCTAATCGCCCCACCCCGGAGTGATTAGAAATCTATAGCAGATTTCTCTACTATTTCTTTTGCATATTGTTTTATGTCATTCATATATGTTGCTATTCAAATTTCATTCCATTCTGATAAGTTTTGACTATGTTTTCATTGTTTTACGCTTTCACTAACATACAAGGAGCGCCTTCGGATATAGGGTGATCGGGGCAGAATCTACAAAATCCGACCTTCTGGGTCATCTCAAAATGCCCCATTTTTCCTAACCCCAAGTTTTTAGGTGTTTTGGAGGCCTCTAGATGGGACATTTGGGAGGTCACTTTCGGACATTTTATGACAGTCCTAATCGTCCCACCCCGGAGCGATTAGAAATCTACAATAGATTTCTTGACTATTCCTTTTGTAGTGTGTTCATGATGATGTTTACATGCTTCTGTTCAAGTTTCATATTATTCTGATATGTTTTGATCACTATTTTAATTATTTCATGTATGCATTAACCGGAGGCCTTGGGGATTGCATGTTTCCCTCCATCCGCATGTGCTATTAATCATTTGTTATTTCTTTGAACATAGGATCTCGACACCAGAGGGGCAGCAAGGAACTACAGATGCATTCATGCAAGTGGCGATGATGTTTGGCCCGCCCATTTCAAATGTGGGCACGCGGAAGATCCCGAAGGGAAGCGTATCATCCGTTGGTGTAACAAAATTATATCTAACGCTCCGAGCCCCTGAAAATGGGGGAGACGTATTGTAACCTGATCTCAAGAAAAATTAATAAAAGAGGCTGCACTTTACTTTTGCTTTACATCTCGTTTCATTCTGTTCGCTTTCCCTTTTCATGCACTTTAGTTCTTTGTTCATTCGTAGGACTTAGCATTACATCTGCTTTTGTTTGCATCGCACCCGGTACGCCATTGCTTCCGTATCCATGCTTTCAGTGGTGATCATGGTGGGACTCTATCCCCTAATTTTGGGATCAATTTTTTGATCAAAATTTTGTGTTTTTGCTTGCAGGTGTTAATCCTTCAAGCGCTGGACTGCTGCTCGTGCCACCCTGTGACGAATACAGAGCTGGAATTCATTTCACCCAGGGATGAATAGGCATTCATCCCACCCTATGATGAATACAGATCTGCTATTCATCCCACCCCAGGATGATTAGCTCTCTATGCATTTTTTGAGCAGAAACTCAGGGGCATCTGGTGTGGGCAGAGAAGAGGTAGGTTTTATGAACATCCTCTGTAATTTTTTGTCTCTATTTCTATGATTTTTCTATTTTCTTTGCTTGCATAGAAAATTTTACTACATGTTTTCTTTCTTTGCGCAAGTAAAAAGAACCACACACACCACGTGATAATATAAACATCAAGGAGTTGGTCGTAAAACCCCAACACTTGATCAAGACCAACGGTGGATTTCATCACCACCTTGGCTTGAATTTTGCATACATAACCCCGATCGTGATTATTGCTAGACGTAAATCCTGATGAAAGCTGACCAAGTGTAGTTGGGGTGATTCCCGATGCATGAGGATAAGTCTTCTATGGTAGGTGTCAAAAATAGAGTGATTCCCCTTCCGTACCGCCTATGTTCCATGTATTGTTCTGCTCTCGCGTACCAATAGTTTCCCTCACGTAAGGGCGGGTATATTGAGAGGTTCGGTATAATGGCTTGGCAGTGGTATATTGAAGGGGTGACCATTTTGGGAGACATAAGAGCCCTCATATTGCATGTACAACAAAATTTTCTTTACAAGGCTTTGCAAAACAAAAATCAAAACACACTAAACCAGATTTAGGGCACACATTTAATCTATAAACGAGATAATCACTTCTTTGATTGTGTGGTCCTTTTTGTTTAGTGTAGCATAAAAAATCATAAAGAAGATAAAAATATACATATCTTTTAGAGAACCACCACCATGGTGTACACCCGTAGCCAAGCCCAATCATGGGCAGAAGCTATGAAAAGTGTACAAGGAGGCACAAGTCACCTCCGTTATAGCCCCAAGGACTTGGTCATACCACCTTGGTGGCCTGACCCACAAAATAGTCCACATCATACCATGACAGAATAGGACTATAGAGGCACCCCTTTGAGGGGCACTCCCATTCAACATAGACCCTTTCAGGAGGAGTACATACATAGGAAGGCCCCCTTAGACACTCATTATGAGTGGCCACCATGCGATGAAGTGCTAGAACAACATAGGGTCCATAAGGAGGGGCCACATGATTATATCATCCCTCCTCTACCCCTTATTACTGTCAAAAACAATAGGCCAAACCTAGAGCGCAAGGCTCTTCAGACAGGGCGAGCCAACTCTGCCCGCCCCTTTCACATATATGAAAGGGAGCATGAGGAAAACCACTATATTCCTTAAGAGCAATACACAGCATGGGAGCAATGCGCCTCCGCACCTGCTATTTATCAAGATCACCTACTGAGGCTAGAGCCTCGGGTGAATGCTGCTAACCTCGATAGAGGGAAGTGACCTATAGAGATCTCGGATCACTACGACCGAGATAGATATGTAGGGGAGGCATCTAGGCCTCCTAGACCTAAGACGGTGGAACAAATCGACTTGGCATTTGCCAAACATGCCGCCCACCAAGCGCAAATCATGCAGCTTGAGCAAGATCAACAATAGTTAGAGCACCTGTATCATCTTAGCAAAGAGCGCATTCAGCATCAGACAGATGAGTTGCTCCACAACACTATGCATGAGAGGATTCCAACCCCTCGCACACATAAGACAGAGCTTTATGAGAGGCACAACCCCTTGGTGCGAGACAGGTCTCCACGACCTTATCAAGTGTTGCCTCCAAGACCTCCTAGACCTGAGCGGGAGGCCACCCCTAGAGCCAATGATGGGCACCCTCCTCGGGCACCCACCCATGTTTATAGGTCATGCCCAGGAACTCCTCAAGAAGCCTATGAGGAATTCGAGCAAGAAGAAGAGTGGGCTGAAATGCCCTACCAAGGCAGGGGGTGCTATCCGGCTACCCCTCCATAGGCCTCAAGTTCCTCGTAATTCACAATGGGAACAAACCAAGGAGGAAGAGATCAAATCTTCCGATGCATACAAAGTGTTGCTAGAGCGCTTAGAGTCTATGGAGACCAAGACTTCTGGGCCCCAAAAGCCCACTTTACGCCAGCTCCGCAGTCACCCTGTGCATCCTTCAATGTCGGCACCCCCATACCCTGAACACTTCAAAATGCCTCAATTGGCAATCTTTAGAGGGGATGAAGATGCCCAAGAGCACGTGACAAGATTCCTGAGTCAATGCTTTGGCATTCAGGACAATGATGCTTTGCTTCTAAGAACATTTATAACCATGTTCGTAGGCCCTGCCTCGGATTGGTTTACCCAGTTGCCGAAGCATAGCATCAGCAACCTAGACCAGCTAGTGGACGCGTTCCTCGAACGTTTCACCTTCAACACCAAGAAGAAGGCATCATTAAGTGACCTAGCTAGCCTCAGGAAGTATGAGGAAGAGACCATGGTGGCTTATGGAAATCGATGGAGGACGTTGCTTTCAAGGCTTCCTTACCTCCCTCCCATGGCCGACCTGACCCAAATGTTCTCAAAGAGTTGCCTAAGGTCGATCTCCATGCTATTGCAGCTACAACAATATGCCACTCTCGAGGAAGCCCTGGTGCAAGCCAGAATCATTGAGGAGATCAAGATACAGGATGGCGAGATTGCCAAGCCATGCAAGAAAGAGTGGCCCAAAAATGCCAAAATTGGGTCCATGCAACCGAAACCCATTGCGGTCAATCAGGTTGCCATAAACATACCAAAGCCTGCACAGATGACACAACCCCCAAAGGCTAATTATCAGGCAGTTCCTCTTGACAGCTATGAGAAGGAAAATCATAGGCAAGAGCAAAATCAGTAGCGTCACCCTAGGCGACAATTCACACCCTTCACAGAGTCTAAAGACTCCTTGTTTGACCGCTTGTCCATGGTAAACTTGATAAACCTGCCAGAAAGTCGACCCGTAGACCCCAACGTGCCAAAACCCAAGGGCTATAGGGAAGACTTATACTGTAGATTTCATCGACAGAAAGGACATGACCTTTACGCATGTTGGAAGTTCAAAAGCTTAGTGCAAGACCTAATAGACAACAAAATGCTAGCGGTGGATAATCCCGTAGCACCAAGCAACCAATAGATGGAGGTCTTCAAAGACCCCTGCCTGCCCATGATGCGCAGGCAAAGACTCTACAAGTCAATGAGGTGACACAAAACTACCCCATGCAGGGGTATGTAGGGATGATAAGCATAGTGACACGGAACAAGAGGTACCCAAGCACAGCTGCCCCCTCTGTAGCTACAGGAGAGGTTCCATCAATGTCACAACCTCAACAACACCCTACGCAACCTCCTCACCTAGACCAGTGGCCACGATTCGGACTAAACTTACCCAAAGTTTAAGGACCACGTCGGCTAGGCTCTCCATCTATGAGCTCATCCAACAATCACCGCCCCATCGGGAGGCTCTAATGGAGATACTCAAAGCCATCGAGCTACAACCCCATGAAGCAAACTCTTTCAACAACTTTGTGGGACATGTAAAATGATGTACAGAACCAGTCATCACCTTTAGAGAAGATGAACTAAAATCGATGACTGGTGATATGGTGGATCCACCCCTGCACGTCATTGCATGGGTCAATGAGATTCCATTTAAGAGGGTGTTGGTGGACACTGGCTCATCCAACAATATAATCACAACAACGGCATTGAAACACCTCAAGTTGCCAGCATCTCACATTGTGGCCTCCACCTATACTCTTCGAGCATTCAATGACGCGATATGCTCGATGGTTGGCACAATTGTCCTGCCCATCCAAGTGGGACAAAAGACTATTCCTACGTTGTGCCACATCCTGGAAGGTGAGATGGCCTACAACATCTTGTTGGGCCGGCCTTGGATCAGGGACATGAAGTGTGTCCCTTCGATAGCCCATCAATGCCTAAAGTACACATACGAAGGGCAAGTGCATGTAGTCCCGATAGACTTAGAGCCCTTCAAGTATTGCAATGCGGTGCAACTGATGCCACAATCGACCCTCCCATCGACACATTTGGACTTTCAGTTGAATCCATCCAAATAGGGTCCGATTCTGCATACATCCCCATTGTTAAGTCCATCAAATCACCAACCGGGCCCATCTTCATCATCTGGTCCTTCACCAATGACACCACCTACGGTGGCCACACCGAAGGACAATGGGAAGAAGCCCCTGGAAGAGATACCACCATTGGTCTCAACCATCTCTACCGAAGAGGTGCCCAGCCGAATGGAAGTCGAGATGCCTGGTTCACCCAACATGGAGTGGACCCAGGAAGAACTCCCATTCCCTCCCCCTCAACCGCCAATGATCACCATTGAGATGGCCAATACGGGCCTGGGGAGTATCTAGTGTGGAACATTGTAGCAACACCCATGCTTGAGTCCATGCAGGACATGGGGAGACCTCGCCTCCCCATCGACACTATTGTCCCTTTAGGCTACCCACCAAATCAGAAAAATTTTGTATATGGGGGCCTCGACAATGGCATTGAACCTTACCTGCAAGAGGAAGAGGATGAAGAGCCCTTTGTTGAGAACGTCAACTATCTGTCCAACCCAGACTTCGCTTTGAAATACCTTGGCCAATGTAATTGGCATGGATATGGGTTGGGCAGATATGAACAAGGGGTGCGCGTTCTTTGTCAACCAAGATATCAGATGCCATACGACAAATCAGGAGTAGGGTTCAACCACCCTCTGCCCCTTGACATCTTGGTAGAAAACATGCAAGGCCTAGGGCTAGGCAACAAGGATGGGTTGGCACAAGATCCATATGCCAATCCTAACACAACATACACATTGGGGGATTATCTCCCATTGTTAACAACCAACCTTGTGGGCCTCAACAACCCCTCCTCTTCGATCGAGAAAGGGGAAAGTTCAAGAACTTGCCTCCAAGAGGGATATAGACAAGGCCAAGAAAGATCTTCAGAAGACGAGTCGAGTATGAGGTAGCACCTTGGGACCCTTTCGAGTCCGATAGCAATCACTCGCAAGTGATGCCCATAGATGACTATCAGGAGAACTTCATGGCGATGTTCCCCTTGAATGCTCCAATCGAGCAATTGCCACCTCAAGAGAATCAGGTCCTCCCATAGAGAGCGGAACAACCCCGATGGGACCAAATTAACTTGCTCGAGCAGAACGAGCCTCACATGCCACAAATAGTTGTCGAAGCCAATGAAGGCCTATGGATCTTCGATAGTGATTATGAAGATGAGACTGAGATGGCATATCTCAACCATATGCGACAGCAACAATACCCCATGGACATTGATGATATGTTTGAATAGCTAAACATGGGGCCAAGGCATAGGTGGCATCTAAACCAAGCACAGTTGGACCAAGTGCTGCACCCGCCACTTCAGGCATACAGAGAGCACCCTCCACCCAGAGACCCTATAGAGCCATCAGTGCCAAGGGTAGACCCTATCCTTTTATCTACACATAGGGCCGATCCATTTGTGCCAATACCCACAGAGCCAGATCCAGAGCACAAAGATCACCAAGGATGTCCGAGTCACCACCCGCATGGTAATGGAGACCAAATTCACTTCATCAACATGATCTCCATTGACTTAACCACCCCCATCCGCAATCCAACCGATCCAACATGACCATTGTATCTAAACCTAGATGCCATAGACTAGGATCATGCTAACTCGCCACCATCCCCATCAGAGTACTGGCCTTGCGGTGAGATGCTTCATTTCACCCTAAGACCAACTCAGGATATCTTCCACGTTGAAGAGGAACCCGATGTTCCAAACGTAGATCTAAATTTAGCAAATGATATCCACCTGATCCCAACTCCACACCAGTTGGAGGATGGGTCCCACATGTCAATCGAAGAGATGACTGACGTAGACATCGGCTCTGATCCAATGAATCCATAAATCATCAAGCTGGGGGTAAGTCTATCCCTCGAAGAGCAAGCCGATTACATTGCCCTTCTCAAAGAGAAGAAGGAGGTTTTTGCATGGTCCTACAAAGACATGTCGAGGCTAGACCCATAGCTAGTCACGCATAATCTAACGCTTGATCCGACAGTCAAGCCAATCAAGCAAAAACTACGTAAGATGCACCCAACAGTAGCCTTAATGGTCAAATATGAGTTACAAAAGTTGTTGGATGCACAGTTTGTCATCTGCGTGGATTACCCACCATGGTTGTCCAACATGGTACCCATCAAGAAGCCGGACGGGAGGATTCGCATATGCACCAATTTTTGAGATCTAAACAAAGCGAGTCCCAAGGATGATTTCCCCTTGCCTAGCATCGACGCATTGGTAGATGCTACAATAGGCCATGAAATGCTTTCCCTCATGGATGGTTTCTCGAGATACAACCAGATTCGTATCAATCTCGATGATCAACTCAAAATGGCGTTCACGATGCCTTGGGGGACATTTTGTTATAAGGTCATGCCCTTTGGCCTTAAAAATGCTGGCGCCACCTACCAACGCGCTATGACATACATCTTCCATGATCACATGCATAAAACTTTGGAAGATTATATGGATGATTTGTTGGCCAAATCTCTTTTGCGCCCAGATCATCTCGATGACTTAAGCAAGATCCTCGATCGCCTCATCGAACACAAAGTTAGGCTAAACCCCAAGAAGTGCGTATTTGGCATCACATCTAGAAAACTCTTGGGTTTCATAGTCTCAAAATGAGGCATCGAGGTAGATCCAAATAAAGTCAAGGCAATCCTTGAAATGCTTCCCCCAACCACCATCAAGCAGCTCAGAAGCTTGTAGGGAAAGGTCACGTCGATCAAGCGCTTCATAGCGCAGCTATCTGACAAGTGCCGACCCATGAATAAATTATTACACAAAGGGGTAGCATTTCACTGGGATGATGAGTGCCAATCAGCATTCGATGACATCAAACAATACTTGGCTTCATCGCTAGTATTGGCACCACCTAGACCAGGAGTGTCATTCTACTTATACATCTCAGCTACTGAGGTGGCATTGGGTGCCATGCTAGCCCAGAAAAATGAACTACATAAAGAACAGGCTAATTATTATCTTAGCCGCACCTTAGTCAGTTATGAACTTAACTATGCATACGTCGAGAAGCTATGCTTAGCAATGGTATTTGCCACCAAAAAGCTATGCCATTACATGCTGAGCAATACGACGTATGTTGTGTCTAAGGAGAATCCATTACGGTACATGATGAGTCATACTTATCATAGTAGCCGCACGATGAAATGGATCATGTTGTTGATGGAGTTTGACATCGAATTCATTGGATAGAAGTCCATCAAAGGTCAAGTCATCATCGATCAACTAGCAGAGGCTCCTCTCGAAGACGATCAACCTCTGACCATAGAGCTGCCCGATGATGGGGTCTTCCATGTCTCAGAATCGCCAGATTCTGATGAGCCTGAGTCACAAGCTGACATAACCTTATTTTTTGATGGTTCTAAATGTGAGCAAGGGGGTGGCGTGAGAATCATATTCTTCACACCGCAAGGGGCTCCAATGCCTCTATCATTTAAACTTGATTTCTCGTGCACCAATAACAATGTTGAATACGAAGCCTTGCTCATAGGTCTTTAGACAACCATCACCATGAACATCAAATGCTTGAACATCTTTGGTGATTCATTGTTAATTGTCAACCAAGTGAAAGGGGTATTCCAATGCAAATGCCCAGTTCTGTAGGCCTACAAAGCCCTTGTGGATAAATTCCTGGCAAATCTTGAATGGTACGACATCGAGGCACTCCCTCGATCATCGAATCATTTTGTGGACACTATGGCCTCCTTGGGGTCACTAATCCCGCAAGACCCTTCTGGTGAGATGACAACCATTCAAGTCAAAACATTATCGCAATCCATGATGGAGCGTGCAAGCTCTGACCTAACGCCAGGAATCCACCTGATCCAGATTGAACCATCTCAGGATAGGTTCTCTCGAATCCATGATAGTCTGAATCATGCCAACTAGGGGTCCTTGTTCTCCCCAACCCCTCTTAATAGCAACACAACGCTATTCTTACAAGTTCTTTCCCGCTCAGCTTTTGCTAGGGATGAACTTCAAGAGGGATTGGTCATTCATACCATCAAGGTTTCGATCAGCAGGATTGGTACACACCCATAAGAGACTATCTCAAGTTAGGTAGCCTCCCACTTGGATTGTCGCATGCCACAAAAATATCATTCAAATAGAAAGTGGCAAAACATGTCTTGCTAGGAGACATTTTGTACCATCGAAGCTACGAAGGGATCCTCCTCCATTGCTTGGACCAGTAGGAGTCCACTTGGGTGATCACCCAAGTGCACGATGGTACATGTGGTGGCCACTTCAGTGGTATGGCCATCGCAAAGTGCATTCTTCGCATGGGCTATTATTGGCCATCTTTAGAGTGAGATTGTTGCGCGTATGTGAGGAAGTGCGTGAAGTGTCAACACCATGCTAACTTGACACACGTACCTTCTCAGGCCTTGCAGCCGATCCAATCGGCTTGGCCATTTTTGTAGTGGGGCTTAGATCTAATCGAAAAGATCTCCCCTGCATCATCAGGCCATCACACGTTCATCATAATGGCCACAGAGTACTTCACCAAGTGGGTGGAAGCAATTTCGCTTACCTCTACGACTGGGCCCCGCATTGCGGAGTTTATTTTACATAACATCATATGTCATTTTGGTATTCCATCCAAGATCATCTCGGATAATGGGACGTCATTTAAGAACAAATATGTGCATGCTTTGACAACAAAGTACAAAATTTAGCATAGTTTTTCGACACCTTATTATCCGCAGGCAAATGGGCAAGCAGAGGCGTCAAACAAAATGCTAGTTGCCATCCTTAAAAATATGGTCACAGATAGTCATAAGGATTGGCACATTCAAATCCCACTTGCTCTTTGGGCTTATCGCACTAGCATTCGGACGCCCACTAGGGCAACTCCATTTTCGTTGGTGTATGGCTCCGAGGCGGTCATGCCTCTCGAGTTGGAAATACCTTCCCTACGCATATCAATGCAAGAGTTCATCGATGATGACACTGCATGGTAGGCCCGGTTAGACCAGCTTACGTTGCTCGATGAATGATGCATCAATGCTCTCGAGCATTTACGTATCTATCAAGAGTGACTTAAGAAAGCATACAACATGAAAGTTCACCTGAGGGACTTTCAGGTTGGTGACTTGGTCTTAAAAGAGAACCAACAAAATTCTAACTTGCCACCCCATCTAAGGGACAAGTTCATGGAAACTGGTTAGGTCCTTATGTAATTGATAGTAAAATAGGACCTGGAACATACCGGCTAGCCTCTCTTGAAGGAATCAAGGAACTAGAACCCTTGAACATCAGTCATTTGAGGCCATTCCACATTTAAAAGAGCCATGGCCCACCCCAAAAGCTCCAAGGATTCCCACAATCGCTTGGTCAACCCAAAATCCCCAAGGTCCATAATCCCTTTGGTCAAACCAAAAGCTCCAAGGATTCCCACAATCACTTGGTCAACCCAAAAATGCCCCAAAGGTATCCATAATCCCTTTGGTCAAACCCAAAAGCTCCAAGGATTCCCATAATCACTTGGTCAACCCAAAAATGCCCCAAAGTGTCCATAATCCCTTTGGTCAAACCAAAAGCTCCAAGGATTCCCACAATCGCTTGGTCAACCCAAAATCCCCAAAGGTGCCCATAATCCCTTTGGTCAAACCAAAAGCTCCAAGGATTCCCATAATCGCTTGGTCAACCCCAAAATGCCCCAAAGGTATCTATAAACCCTTTGGTCAAACCAAAAGCCCCAAGGGTTCCCACAACCGCTTGGTCACCCAAAATGCCCCAAAGGTATCTATAATCCCTTTGGTCAAAACCTCCAAGGATCCGAAAGAATCACTTGGTCCGCACCCACTCGGGATAAACCAACCATAACAAATTTTCAAAAACAATAAAATAATCAAAAATAACAAAAAAATTGCATCTCACTTCCATGCATACTCTTAAAAATCAAAACACAAAAAAAATAAGTTGCATTAGGCATCGCAAACATACATTGCATATTTGTTGGTCATACAGGTCAAATGCACCATAGACTGTAATTACTCGACAATTCCATCATTTTCCACATTTTTCCACTTTGTAAATAGTCCAACAAAAATAAACGCCATCCACATTTTTCACCATATCATAATAGTTGTCTTCTAATGTATTCAGGGCTTTCGTCATTCAATTGTCTTTAGATTTCTAGCCAAAAACTGTACAAAGTCAGACATATTTTTACAAAGGTAGAGTTTTACTTGGATCACACCTTGTTACGTCGCATCCCAACACAAGTTAAAACACATAAAAAATTCCCAAGTTGTGTGAACGAAAGATGAAACCTGCAAAGCAATCTAGGATACCATACAGTGAAAAGGTTATCTCGCTCATCCCCCTATGCGAATGACCCCAAGAATGCTGAGAGTTGGCAAAAGGACAAGCATCTTCCCTACCCAATTCCCCAAGCATCCCAAATTCTCAAAAAGTTGCAAATATCCAAAAAAATTGCAAAAATTCAAAGTACAAACTCCAAAGTTTGACATCAAAACCCACACAGTGCATACATCAAAAAGCACAAGAAATAGTGATTCTCATCACTCAAAATTCCAATCCCTTGCTCAAAAGAAAAAAATAAAAATAAACAGTGATTTTTATCACTACATACAGAGCAAGTATCCCAATAAAAGTAAAGAAAAGAAGGGAGTCGAACTTGAATCCCTGGAACTCTCAGCATTCGAAAGGTCATGAGGTGATCCTCAGTACCGGTTTGGTGGATAGCCTGCTGGTCACTGGCGGCAAACCTCCCGCATGATGATATATCTGTCGCATTAAACTGTGTACAGATCAATGTTTGCATGTGGATGAGCTAGCTTATGGTATCCTAGATTGCACCGTAGATTAATCTTACTAAATACAACAAAGGAGTTAGTGGAGCTAATTAGGTGATCCTCAGTACAGGTTTGGTTGATAGCCTATCTGGCACTGGCGGTATCCTGACAACTACCACATAAACAAATTCAATCGCACACACAAGGATGTGAAATAACTTGGTCAAACTCAAGTCTGATTCGTACCTTGTTCAAAAGTCTTGTGAGATAAATGTACAGTCTTGGCTAGTTAGTTAAAACATCTGAGTCTCAAAAAAACCTTAACTACATTCTAGAACAACTGTGGTACATTCCATTCTTACATCACCATCAAAAAATACAAAAAAAAAAATTACACATGCAAAGTCATTCCACAAAGCAATCACATAGTACAGAAAGCCAGTAAATCCTATACAGTCTATGGTGCCACCGCCAAGTTATCAACAAATCATTTCATCCATTCCATATGCATACATCATATAATTAGAAACAGTCGCATTCATAATAACATATGCATACATCAACGTAAATAAATGTGCATAAAAGTAACAAATAAATCATGACAAGTGTATAATCAAAAAGAAAGTCATGTATATATATCACCAAAAATGCCTGTAGGCTACAATAAGTCGGTCCTCTGACCTCACAAAAAAATCAAAAACTCAAAAACCCCAAGCCTAGGGAGTCGGCCACCATGATCACGTAGGATCGGTGCGACTGGAACTACCCCCAGTGGTGTGGGTCCTATGGGACCTCTCAGGGCGGCTGCTGCCAGCCCCGCATCATGCCCACTAGCGCTACCCTCACCCACCCGCCTATGATGAGAGGAAGCAGACTGCTCAGTCTCACTACCTCTCGTACGGTGCGAAGATCCACCTCCAGTGAGCTCAAGTAACTGTCCACCAAGGTGGATAATCTCGGCCTCCAACTCCACCCGAACCGACCCCACTCCACATCCCATCGGTGGTATGCAACCAATGCTTCATCCCGCTATGCCAACTGAGCCCGCAGGTGATCCCTCTCGACACTGTGCTCCTCATCCCATCTCCATAGTAGGTCCTCCAATCATGCTATCTCAGCATGAAACCTAGCCTCCATATCCCCTGGGACTACCTGAGGCATGGGCATCTCCGAGATGGCATGCTGCTCGACACCCACTACTCCGGGATGTCCTATGTATTCGACTGCTCTAGAACCCCTAAATCATCCCCAGTCAAGTCATCTACCTCCACCATATCTGCATCATCGAGCGGAGCCCCCCAACCCTCCCTCGGTGCCTTCGCAACCCCATCGCCTACTGCTGCTACATCCGGACCTCCTAGAGGCCCCTCACCCCACCATCACAGCATCGTCCACCACTGGTCATACTCTGTAGTCACCCCGACATTGTCCACATCAGGGACATCAATCACTACATCCGACTCCTCACCCAATGGCTCAATAATCGGCCAGGCTAGAGTCCTCTCATCGCCCCGACGTCGATAGATCAAGGGCTCACCAGGAAATCCCTGGTGCACCCCAAACTATCGAGTCACCCGAACGTACGGAAGTACTCCTACTCGGTCCCATGCCGCCCGATCAACCACCTCCCCCCGCACCCACCGAGCCACTCCCCAGCCTCAGGCCAGGCTGGACAGTCCTGGTATGGCCGCCAGAACACCTCCCCTAGAGCAAGATGAGAGAAGGCATCAGTATAGTGCCCTACGACACCTGCCCATCATCGACTCTGCCCTTGCTCCTCTGACCTCCACCATAGAGCAGCATAGCCAATCTCCCTATCCACCATCTCCCCCGAGTGGTCCAAGGCAACCCCTACGGCCGCTCCATAGCTATGTGCTGCCACCCCAGCACTGCAATAGGTAGCTGCACCCAATCCCCTTCTACCTTCGATAATGGACCTCGTACAACTCATCATACAGCTATGCCAGTAGCGTCTGACCCCACCTCATAATCAGTGGTGCTATCGTCAGACACTCCACCAGTCTGAACACTACCTCAAGCAGGTTCCAAGGGAACCTCGCACCTGAGGAGTCAGGAAGCAGCATGTTGGAGATGAGGGTCATAAGCAACGCATGCCTCACCCCCAACACACCCTTCTCAAACCACCATCGCACCAGAATCTTGCCAATCAGGAAGTCCCCCTCTGCCCTCTCCACCGCCCCATCCACCCCCATCTCCATCGCATGCCCAAAGCACCGTGTCAGCATCATCATCCACTGATCATGAGGAGTCATCCGAATGGGCAGCCCATCTATCAAAATCCATAGAATCCGATACACGTCCTCTAGAGTCACTATCATCTCCCCTATTGGGAGATGAAAGGTGTTGGTGCGAGGATCCCACAAATTGATTAGGGCAGTCAGATATGCCCGATCCCCCACCATAGGCTCCAACCGCATCACCTGCTTGAGCCCAAGGGCATCAAGCCACTCCCAATCCACCACAGTCAATGCATCCCGTGCATCAAAAAATATCGTCGACTGACGGTACCGACTCTTCACAACCTAAAAACAAAAACAAACACAAAACATTAAAACATGAATACAAAAAACAATAACCTAAGTTTAAAAAAAACAACAAAACAAAAAAAACAAATTAGGGTTTTTAACCTTAATATAAACAAAACAAAACAAATAAAACCACCAAATTCATTTAGGGTTTAACCTTAATGTACAAAACAATAATAAAATACAAGTTTTAAATATATAAAAACAAACAAAAAAAAAAGAAGGAAGGAGCACCTACTGGTCTTGCCTCGAATCTACCACTTGAGGATCTAGTCCTTGAACTCATGGTGTCCATGAAAATTTGACAGCGCTTCGCTTCTAAAACTAGCACTCCTCCCCACAGCTCCAAATCGCCAGAAAAACAATTGCAAATGAGCCCAAAACCTAGTTTTGGCCCTTATATAGGCTCTTAGGCCTGTAATCGTTCCACCCTAGGATGAGCACTCTAGTTAGCACTCATCCCACCCTAGGATGATTACAAAACTAGTATTCATCCCACCCTAGGATGATTATAGAGCAAGAAAATAAAAAACAACCAAAACTGCATCCAAAATGCACCAAAAACAACAATAAAATTGCCGAACAAAGGCACCTTTGCGCCTACGATTCATGGCATCCAAAACCGACATTGGGGTCACAAATTCTCACTATCCTACTCCCTAAGAAGGCTACCATAGCTGGACCGCTCCATGGAGGACGGATTTTTACAATTTCATCCCCAAAGGCATCACAAAAAGGGTCAAAAAATAAATGTCATTTTTAAATTTTCTACTCAGGAGGACAGATTTTTGACAATTTCATCCCCAATATGCGTCACAAAAGGGTCAAAACCCACCAAAAACAGCAATAAAATTGCCGAACAAAGGCACCTTTGCGCCTACATTCTTGGCATACAAAACCGACGTTGAGACCACAAATTATCAATATCCTACTCCCTAAGAAGGCTACCATAGCCAGACCACTCCACGGGAGGACGAATTTTTGACAATTTCAGCCCCAATAAGCATCACAAAAAGGGTTAAAACCCACCAAAAATAGGTCCGATTGTTGGGAAACTGCATAAGCATTCAATGGAAAACAACTGAAGGCACCCTTACAAAAGTCATCTTGGGTCAAGCGACTCATCACTTTTCTCATTTCGGTCATTCCCTCATCGATTCATCGCTTGAGGGGGTAGTCACACTTAGTCACCAATCAACAAATACACACCCAATCAAGGAAATGGCATGCATTCAAAGAATCATTGACAAAGACAATCACGCTCCTGCTTGGGGTAGCAAACAAGCAATAATCACAAGCTGATCAAACACTTGGCATTCTAGAATCATGAACTCAAGGTTCCCATAGACAAAAGGTTGCGCCCTTTGCCTATTCATGACTGAACAATGTCCAAGATCAAGTAACACCTCACCGAAAAAGGTTAACACTTGAATTAAGCTCCTTAGCTCGTCAGAAGCAAGGATTCAAGAATGCGTGCCCTTTCCATACTTGGGGCATCAAAATTTGGTTAGGTTACTGAGAAACCCTAATCATTAAGTGCTTTGGTTATCTATTTTTGCTCAGCACTATGCCACGCACAGCGCATCCCAAAAAGGGGCATCTGTAGACACCAAAACAACACCAATCTGATCATGTGGCTACAAGCACTGACCGAATTGGCATACATAGCCCCTAGGGCAGCCCCCAGAGGTTAAACAGTGGTCCTAACCACTCCCAAAGTAGTTTTGGAAGGTCAGAGGTCAATTTGGCACCTTTCAAGCACCTTGCTCCTTACTCGTTCCACCCTGGGGCGATTAGAATGCTATTCGCCCCACCCCGGGATGATTAGCAGCAATCGCTCCAGGGTGGGGCGAATAGCAGGTTTGATGGGAAAAAATTCAAACCTTGACAAATGGCAGCCCAGATCCGCCACTCAACTCCACCTTCAATGCATGGGAGTGCGAGTGAGCATTTCAAAGCTCAAAGAGGCAGTCATGGAGCCCTTAATCAGGGAGGAATCTTCTCTCCCTTGACAAGGCATGATGGCCAAGTGGCGCCCCTGCATGCACATTCAAAGTAGACCTTCAGGTCTATAAAATGGTGAGTCTTCTCACCCCAAAAAAGGATAGAGCAGGAGCATTTGGAGCAATGGAGTGCTACCGAATTATACCCTCACCCTCATTGTGCTTCCTACATCCTTGATCTCTCTTTTGGAAGGGAGGTTATCGGGTGAACATTAGGAGCGCAATCCGGACCCAAAACCCGAACAATTGGCCACAATCCCACACCCAATTTTTTGACACAACCCCCTAGGAGGTTTTGGACCCATCCCAAGTGGATTGGTGTCAAAACCAAGCCCCAAACGGTGGGCGTCCTGCCCCTGGGCGCCCCGCACTGTTGCAGTCCTAATCGCCCCACCCCGGAGTGATTAGAAATCTATAGCTGATTTCTCTACTATTTCTTTTGCATCTTGTTTTATGTCATTCCTATATGCTGCTATTCAAATTTCATTCCATTCTGATAAGTTTTGACTATGTTTTCATTGTTTTACGCTTTCACTAACATACAGGGAGCGCCTTCGGATACAGGGCGATCGGGGAAGAATCTACAGAATCCGACCTTCTGGGTCGTCTCAAAATGCCCCATTTTGCCTAACCCCAAGTTTGTAGGTGTTTTGGAGGCCTCTGGATGGGACATTTGGGAGGTCACTTTCGGGCATTTTATGACAGTCCTAATCGTCCCACCCCGGAGCGATTAGAAATCTACAATAGATTTCTTGACTGTTCCTTTTGCAGTGTGTTCATGATGATGTTTACATGCTTCTGTTCAAGTTTCATCTTATTCTGATATGTTTTGATCATTGTTTTAATTATTTCATGTATGCATTAACCGGAGGCCTTGGGGATTGCATGTTTCCCTCCATCCGCATGTGCTATTAATCATTTGTTGTTTCTTTGAACGTAGGATCTCGACACTGGAGGGGCAGCAAGGAACTACAGATGCATTCACGCAAGTGGCGATGACGTTTGGCCCGCCCATTTCAAATGTGGGCACGCGAAAGATCCCGAAGGGAAGCGTATCATCCGTTGGTGTAACAAAATTGTATCGAACGCTCCTAGCCCCTGAAAATGGGGGGAGACGTATTGTAACCTGATCTCAAGAAAAATTAATAAAAGAGGCTGCACTTTACTTTTGCTTTACATCTCGTTTCATTTCGTTCGTTTTCCCTTTTCATGCACTTTAGTTCTTTGTTCATTCGTAGGACTTAGCGTTACATCTGCTTTTGTTTGCATCGCACCCGGTACGCCATTGCTTCCGTATCCAAGTGCTTTCAGTGGTAGAGGATTACTAGAATAATGCAACTAGTAGATGGCGAGTGGTATAAGGTGACTAGCATAAGGTGAGTGGCATATGGTGAGTGGTAGATGGCGAGTGGTAGATGGTGAGTGGTAGATGGTGACTAGAAGATGGCGTTTGGCATAAGGCGACTGGCATAAGGCGAGTGGCATAAGGTGACCATCATAGTTCATCAATTAGATGATGCCACGTGTCCTCTCCTCTACCACGTGTCACGCATCTATTAACTTCTGCCATGCAGACTTCTATAAATTCATATGCAGGGTCATTTTTCGCCTCTCCCAAACCATTTTCCAGAGCAATTTTAGAGCTTTTTCCAGCATTTTTAGGGCGTTTTCCACAGCGGTTTTCGAGCATTTTCAGAGCATTTTGGCAGCGTCTTCAGCAGGTTTTGGTAGCATTTTCAGTAGGTTTTGGTAGCATTTTTAGAAGGTTTTGGCAGCATTTTCGGAAGGTTTCGGCAGCATTTTTTGAGTGTTTTCTAGGGCATTTCAGAGCATTTTCTTAGGTTTTTCAGAATATTTTCCTGCATCTTTTTAGATATGGCTAGCTCTTCCTCTCCTCTTCCCTCTAAAGTGTATTTCAAGAACATCTTCTACCCCAACATCAAGAGCATTTTCAACACTCTTGGAAGAGATTCCCAATGGCTTTACACCGTCGGACTTGTTGGTGTGTTGAAGATGCCATAGTTGAACATTAACGTTCAGTTGATGCAACGGATCATTAGTTGTTACAACCATGACGTGTCCACTATTTTGATACGAGTGGATAACAAGGACATTATTTTTCTATTAAACCCTCCGATGTGCAGCGACTAATAGGGCTACCATTTTTGGATGGTGTACTGGTGAACAACCAGTACGCCTTAACCGAAGATGATAAATCCACCCTAGCAATCATTTACTCTGTTCATTCTGACAATTTGAAAGGTATAATTTTAAAATTTATTTTTTATTTAACATTAAATATTGATGTATTGTAGTTTCCATTCTCTAATAACGTTCTCCTTGTTGTACTTTTTATTTTCTAATAATGTTGTCTCTTTTTTTTAGTTAATTCTTCTAAGTCCAAAAGGGGCTTAAACATTTCCAATGTTGCAGACAAATTTCTATATGCTTGCATTGAATTTTTTAGGCAAGGCTTATTCTACAGGGGCGACCTACAGAAATGCCTTTTTGGGCACTTTCTTTATTGATTCGTTGTATTGGTGGTGGTAGATTTGATTGGTCCACGCACATTTCCAACCGCCTGAAACACGACCTTTTGAGTGCCCAAAAAATTCAATCTTCTTATACAATGACTACCAACAATTTTATTCTTTGTCTATTTCAGGAAGCTTATTTCAACCTTCAACAAAGTAGTCCTCCCACTGCATTGCACCCCAGTTTGTTGTCTATTGGCATGACTGATGATGAGATATAGGTAAACATATTTTTTGGAATATCTTTGTTTTCTTTTTATCATTCTATCTTGTTATTTTCTAATTTTATTTTGAAAACAGAGAAGAGCATCTCAGTCTTCAAGTAAAAGGGATGTCGCATTTAGGGTTCAGGAAGTATCTGCTGATTCTGACATGCAGTCATAGTCATCACCAATAACTCCCACCAAACGTGCGAGGTCTCATGGTGATCGGATTCAGCATACACCTGTGACACCTTTTACTTCTCAAATTGTTACTGTCGACGTGGAAGAAGTTACCTCCAGCCCACAAGGTAACCTTATTCTTCAAAAGTACTATTTTAAATGATGTATTTTAATGACTTAAAATTATATGTTTTTTAATGTATTTTAAATATTTTTCAGAGAAAGGGCAAATGGTTGAATCATCAATGGTTGCAGAGTCTGAGTCTGGTATGTATGGTTAAAATAAATCTCTTTTTATGATATTGTTATTTACACAAGATTAAATTTATGTTTTTGTGTGAAATTTTGCAGAGAGACCTGCTAGATTCAAAAGACTAAAAAAAATATGGCTCCACCATCTGTCCATCCACAACAATAGCCACAACAAGTTCCATTGTCTATCCATCCAAAGCAAGTTCCTGTCCATCCACAGCAGGTTCCACCAGTGAGGAACCAATCACGCATGCATGGTAAAATGTTCCTCACACTGCCATCTCATCATGCAAGAAGTGCTACAGAGACACAAAATGTGTCATCATCTAATGTTTCTATTTTATCGATATTAACCTTAGAGAATTTTTCAAATGTTGAGAGTGCATCTCAAATGCCCTCGGGAACTCTAGATTGTGATTTTCTTTATCAGGGTATGAATCCTAAAAATTACCCTTTAAAGGCAAGTGATATTCTTGAGGATGAAGAGGGCATTGATGAAGAAGAGGATGTCAATGTAGATGCCATCGGAGTTTCCTCCTCCACCCCACAACAAGTCGTCGCCCATCATCTAACAGATGATGATATAGTAAACTTTTCTGAAAATGTGTTATTAGCCGATAGATGTAAAGTTGTAGTTCATAATACTCTTCTTTTGGATATTGATAAATTGAAAGAATGGGAATATCGGGCCAAGGTTTTGATTAAAGCAATCAATGGCCGATATAAGAATTTTTCAAAGAGAAAAGAGTTGTTTTTAAAGGTTGAGAATGAGCCCCAAAAGCTCGATGCTTTGCTACATAAAGTTGAATCTGGCACTATGGAGGTCGAGTCTGCATACACAGATGAAATTCTGGCCATTGTTCTGAATCATTTGGAAAACCTCAATGTAGAGGCCCAAGCATATTTCAATGAATGGGCACTAGATCAGAACAAAGTAGCAGTTGTAGAAACAACATGACTTACAATTGATGTAAGTTTTACATCTAACTAAAAAATCATTTTTTGTTAAATATGTTTTGTTTATAAATATTAACCTTTTTCCACTTCTATTTTGTAGTCTAATTTCTAGCACCTAAAGCAATAGGTCGGTGCCATGAAAACGTTGATCAAGACTACCAAAATTAGCATTAATAATGCTATTGAAGTGAAGAAAAGGTTACAACAAATAGTTAGAGAAAATAATTGGCTGAAGAAGTTTATCAGAGATAAGGGCCTGGATGTCGATGCTAAACTGAAAGAAAATGAGAAAGAGTTGAATGCACCTTTCAAAGAAGATCCAATGAAGGAAGAAGGTTCATTGTTATCGAGGATCAACACTACAACAGAAATTTTGGTTAGGGTTGGTGCATTAGAAGAAAAGGATATTGAGATAGATGTGGGTGAACCTTCAGGAAACATGCAAAAAGAATAGAAGTTTGTTGTGTTGAATTTGAAGTGAAACAAAAACTCTTTGATATTTTTATAAATTGTTAAAGACTGGTATTTTTCTTGAAGTCAATGAATGAGACAATTTCCTTAAAATTTTTATTATAATTTTCAAATTTGTTTTAAATATTGTTTTGTTTTGATTATTTGTGTTGATGTAGAAGTTTGTTGTTTTTAATTTGAAGTGGAAAAAAATGTTTGATATGTTTTGTAAATTGTGAAAGAATGGTATTATTTTTCAAAATTGAAATCAATGAAAGAGACAACTTTTGAAAAAATTGTATTATCATTTTGAAATTTTGTTTTTAATTATTGTTATGTTTTAATTTGAAGTGGAAGAAATAATGTTTGATATGTTTTGTAAATTGTGAATGAATGGTATCTTTTTTTAAAATTGAAATCAATGAAAGAGACTATTTTCGAAAAATATATATTATCTCTTGGAAATTTTGTTTTAATTATTGTTATGTTTTGATTATTTATGATGATGTAGAAGTTTGTTGTTTTTAATTTGAAGTGGAAGAAATAATGTTTGATATGTTTTGTAAATTGTGAATGAATGGTATCTTTTTTGAAAATTGAAATCAATGAAAGAGACTATTTCCAAAAAATGTATAATCTCTTGGAAATTTTGTTTTGAATGTTGTTATGTTTTGATTATTTGTGTTGATGTATTAAGTAATTTTGAATTATGTGGATGCAATAAGATGTTTTTTTATGTTATACAAATTAATTTGAAATGACAAGAAATGCAACATAGATATTAACTTTGACAAATTGCCAATAATGATTTATACAATACAAATCTACAAGAAAAATTGAAACTTTAGACTAATACTTCAATAACAAGGCTTATGTAAAATGATATACAAAATATCCAGTAACACATTTCTGATATTAAAGATAATGCAGTGTTCTAATCAACATCTGTAATCAAATAATCCAATTTCATTCAAATATACATAATCAAATCAGAGGGCTATGCTATACAGAGTATCCAATGGCAAATCTAATATCATATTATATGAATAATGACATCAAAATTATACAAAGTATCCAATTGCATTTCTAATATCATATTATATGATTAGTGACATCAAAATTACATGTAACAATATAATCTCAATATTCCTTTCATTACAATGTTGAACTCAAATCAAATCAAATGAAAGCATCCTTTCATTATGATATGTGAAATCAAATCAAATGATAATATGTGAAATCAAATCAAATGAATGCATCCTTGCATCATAATGTTAGAAGCTGGAACAAACTCTTTTTAGATTGTACAAAATATTCTGCACTCATACCCAAAATTTCTATCATCACAATCTGACCAGTGTTACCATCATCCTCAGTATTCATTACACCTCTTCTCTCTACCATAGAATTCCAATGTGACAATGCTCTTTCGTAAGGAAACTTCTCCACCTCATAGGTCGACACATATACTCTCAAACAATTTTCCAAATTTTTGTCCAACCTATTTCGAACTTTAGATTTTACATATGATAATGCACTGAACACCCTTTCATCTTCCACAGATCCTAAAATCATCATTTGACATAATTCATATAAATGAAAATATTCACTCATAGTATGTTGTAAGATAGTACTAGGTTGTAATATTCTCCACAAACATGAAATAGAACCTGCTTCATGATGGTTAGAGAGTTGTGAAACTTGAGCAGACATTGTTGTTCCAAAATAGTTTGATTGTTTTGTCAAAAGATCTCTGTTGAGAATGCCATTGATTTCAATACCATTGACTACCACACTTTTACTGAAATGGCCAACAAGAATGCCCATGTATTTGAGAAACAAACCATTTATAGTTTGGTATTCACTACAAGGATCCCAAAACATCGGATTAACCACACCCATAGCCTCTAGCAATTCATCTCTTTGAAAATGGTCTCTTATTTCTTTTGTCAATGATTCTGCTATTTGTTTCAGTTTAATTTTTGTATCATCTACAACTACATGAAATCTATTGTAGGTTATGGGCATTTTCTCAACTTCATTTGTAGCTATATCCATTCACACGCCATAACAATATAAAGGTATTTCCTTTCCATGGACATTAATACATAGATGATCATTTATATTGAACTTCAGAAAGCTTTGAGGATCATTCACGTTTGTTAATGCTCTCCAACTCTCAAACATGGGATCCATAAAATTTTGACCAGATGCGTACATCATATCAATATGCATGCAAATTTGTATTCTCACCCTGATGAAATCCATAATATAAATCGATCTTTCTTGTGCAATTTTGATCAAAGTATTCATTTTTTCCAACATAGGAAGAATACCGCACAATGTGAGAAGTGTTTCAAAGTCACTCATTCAAAAAAGTAAATCTTTAGCCTTATCAACTGCCCTACGATTTGCATACATAAACCCTATCAGGGATTGATATTCTTTGAAAACTCTTAATGTCGGTTGATACATCGAAATCCACCTAGTATCCACATCTTTCAATAGTTTTTTACCTTCAGTAACTCCTAGTGCAAACTGTTGAAACTCTAAAAATATTTTTGGACTGCATGAAAAATAATCATGAATTTCATGGACAAGCTCTTCCACTCTCGCAACATTTGTAAATGTATCCACAATTTTGTATGCAAGATTCATTCTATGGGCCATGCAATGAATAGGGATCAAATATGGGGCAACAGATGTTTGTAGTCTAACACAAAGACCATTCATGTGTCCTTGCATTGTAGCAGCACCATCAGCTCCGACACATATTAACTTAGAGGCTATTTCAATTTCATTCATTCCTGCTTCTTCTTTTAAACTAGTTACAACAACATTGTAAATATTTTCTGCATTACAATTTTCCACCATCTTGCGTATTCCAAGTAAATGAGGTTGCCTTAAATGATTTTCCAATGTGTAAACATGCATGCAAATCCAAGATGTATTGTCAACAACAGTCACCTCATCAATTGAAAGTGAAATGAATTTGGCCTTTTTTACTTTCTCTCTAAGGTCATCCTGCTCAACCAATGAGAGACATTTTACCATTTCCCAACCACTTCGATCTGACCAATGGGCGTTGGGTAAGTTCTGCACATCAGCTAGTCGAAATAGAGATTTATAATCCATGAAATCAGACATAGGTCTACCCTTCTTAAGAATAGAGAATACAACAACAAACTGCAAACTTTTTGAAGCTAAAGTTAACTTATTCATTTTTCGAAATTGGGCTTGAATCGTTGCACCTTTCTCAACCAAAGTTTGCTTTTGTTTCATTTCTTTATCATATTCTTGCGCATATCTTATATGTGCGCACTCTGATGCATCCTTCCACCTATAATTTTTTGGTATTGGTCGATCACCTTCTTTTGTTTTGATATAAACCTTTCCACAATGTTTTTCTATTGTATCTTTCTTAAGTTGCAATCTATGATCCTTTCCGTGTTTCCAACTGCAAATTACGCATCTCAATTTTGTTATATCATCACTACTATTCTCAGTAGCATTGGCTCAATAAATGGAAATTATGATATCCAATCAAGGTGAAATGATCTGTTAATTGTCCACCTAGATAACCTTGCACGTTTATGTTTTTTAGATGAAGATTCTTCGAAAGTAGGGACTGCATAAGAACTATTAGTTTCTTTTCCACTTGGCATGTTAGATTCAGGAATCTCTTCATGTTGTTGTTGCATTTGATTAAGAATATTTTCATCTGTGGATTGTTCATTAACGTGGATATGTGGAAGTGGAGGTATATCAGGGTAAACAATGTTTTCTGTAGAGATAATACTAGTGTCAATAGTAGGGTCATTATCACTATGGCATTTAAAAGCATACCTTCTATAGATAAAAATGGACAAGCCATCAACCAAAAAGCACACTTCTTTATGAATGAAGACATTTATATTTAAAATTAACAATGTAAAAAAATTAACTAGTGAGTAAAGGCGTTCATACCTTCAGTTTGTGCAGATGTTGATGGCTGACCAGATTTTGAAATATTATGAAAGTATTTGAGGATACTCCTTTTATTGGAAGACTGGCCTCCCTTCTTTCCACTGCCTGCATTTGACATTTTACCTGTATGAACAGAAGAATAACATGAACAATGAACATCATTTTTAAAAATGAAAATAACTGGTATAAAAGAGAACTACTGCTAGAGACAATAGAATATCTATCCCAAGAATATCGGTCCCAAGCAGAATAAACCTCCTTATTGAGTGTCCATGAACAAAATGTTAAAAAATGAAATTTAATGGTAAAAGAAACTTACCGATAAATTGAGTCGCCTTATGCCAGTCGCCTTATGCCACTCGCCTTATGCCACTCGCCTTATACCACTCGCCTTATACCACTCACCTTATGCCACTCACCTTATGCCACTCGCCTTATGCCACTCGCCTTATGCCACTCGCCTTATACCACTCGCCTTATTCACCACTCGCCTTATGCTAATCACCTTATACCAATCACCTTATGTCACTCGCCTTATGCCACTCACCTTATGCCACTTACCTTATGCCACTTGCCTTATGCCACTCACCTTATACCACTCACCTTATGCTTCTTGCCTTCTACAAATCACCTTATGCCAGTCATCTTATACCAGTCGCCTTATGCCACTCGCCTTATGCCACTCGCCTTATGCCACTCGCCTTTTGCTAGTCGCCTTCTACAAGTCGCCTTCCACTAGTCACCTTCTGTCAGTCATGGACTCGTGTTTTGTCAGTCATCTGCTTTGTATCGCTCGCTATCCAAAAAAATAATGTTGTAATTGTATGAGAGTCATTGTCAGGGTTAGCTATATATAATGGGGTACAAGGGGTGAATTGGGTGGGATATTTTTTATTTTTAATAAATTTAGGGTGAAAATTAGGTGGGAAACCTTATGACAACGGGGCAAATTTACCCTTAAAAAAATTGGATCCCAAAATTTTTGGGCGAACGGGCCGACCTCTATGGTCCCAAAATTCATAAAATTAACATTTTGAAAATCTGAATATTCACGCTAAATTGCGAAATTCGCCACTATGCAAAACCCTGCCTAGGTGTTTTCAATCACTTGTCCACTCCTAGTGTTTCTAGCATCTCCAATACATGTTGAGTTTTCTTTAGGACCAAGACACATTTTCAATAAGAAAATCTTGAGTTCTGGGAATTGACTCTAATATTCTTGAACCAAACACAATCACACATCTTAAAAACATCTTGTATTAAAGAGGGATAATGCCATGATTGGGTTGAACCTCTAAGTGAAAAGGGTAATCCTTGCTTGTTCCATTGTGCACATAGTTCAAAAATAAAAATAAAGGTTTTCACCACTATCACAATCACTTCTAAACAAAAGACAAAGTTGTGAGGATAGGGTAAAATTCTTATCACACTTTGATTGAGAATCTTATTCCCCAAAGCTATAAATATTTTACACATCACACACCACAGATCCTAAATTTGTAAGAAATATAACTACATTTCCAATCATATGGTTAGGTAGTTTGAATCCCCAAATCTTAGAGATCATATTCTTTGACTATGAAGCTAATATTCATTGGAGCTATAGATGCTTGATTGGAAGTGGAGTACGCTCACATGTGGTGACACATATCTATTGAAGAGACATCTGACCACACATACAGACAAACTAGCTTCTTGGTCTCCTTCATAACAAGTGTCATCTCAATTTACTCAAGATGATTTAATGAACTCACTTGCACACACATTGGTTATTTATTACCTTGAGTCATTACCATACTCATGATTTGGTAAATGAATTCACTACACACACATTTGGTATTAGATAAATTAGATAACATTTATTGAGTTTGTTTGATATCATTAGTAGACATGACTCTCCACAAAATAGTTATATTTCCATATCAACATCTATATATTCTTCCATATCAACATCCATATCTTCTTCCACATCAACATCCATATCTTCTTCCATATCAACATCCATATCATTACATGAGTCTTCCATTGCACATGTTACCATTTTGGTGCCCCTGATTAAACAACAATTCTATACATGGTCAAGCAAAATCTAAACTACAAATTATCATTATTGTATTAATTCATTTGCATTCATCATTACATTATCATCCATAACACATATACACATACATTCACACAAAATAATTCATACAAAATCATCCACACAAAAGCATAACATAAAAGTAAAAGCCATGTATATATATCACATGTACAATGAATACCCAAAGGCTATATACAATGGAGCACCAAGGCTCATATGCAAAAAGTGCATCTCAACACTAGCTAACGTCTATAAGAGGACCCCTGTGACCTTGAAAGAGTCCTAGACATAGAGCCACTATGTCGAGACTCACTATTCCTAACAGACCTAGATATGGATGAATAAGGTGGATATGGTAGCCCAATGTGGTGCTGCATCAATAAATCCTTTAAATCTTGGATATATCTATCTTGGGATCAAAGGCATCATACATCATGTATTTTATGATGGTTCCTCTTTAGTAGCTCTACCTGGAGCCTCACAATCCTATCCTCACCTCCACCTGTAGTTGCCTGTATCTCTAGGTCCACCTACAACCGAGCGATATGGATGAAGAAGGTGGATATGGTAGCCCAATATGGTGTTGCATCAATAAATCCTCTAAATCTTGGATATATCTATCTTGGGATAAAAGGCATCATACATCATGTCTTTTATGATGGTTCCTCTTTAGTAGCTCTACATGGAGCCTCACAATCCTATCCTCACATCTACCTGCAGTCGCTTGTATATATAGGTCCACCTACAGCCAAGCTATCTCTGCATCCCAAGTAACTATCACCACATCTCTCTTATCTACCATATTATTAAGCCTCAAAAAATTATACTCACTCTGTCTTGGAGGTCTCTCCAAAACCTCCTCCATGTCATCATCATCATCATCACCTCCATCACCTCTAATTTCTAGAGCCTACTCTACTTCATCCCTCACCCATATCCCTTGACTACTATATTGAAGGTGTCTACAATATCTGAGAGCCTCATCTGCCTCCTCATCCTTGGCCTCTACCTCATCCTCATTTCCATTTCCCTCATCCGCTATTGAACCGGGTACCCTTGGTGGTTGTGCAACAAACTATGCATCATACTCCATAGTAGTCCATGTATCATCCACATCATGGAGATCTATCTCCTCATCATCCTCATAGGTCACCCTCCATGCCTTAGCAAAAGGTAGACCCATCTCATATTGATAATACCAGTACAACACCGGTGCCTCAGGAACTCCCTATTGTAGCCCAAACTACGTCATCACTCATGATAATTATATTAGATCTACCTTACTCCTGTGCCTCCCAACCACCCATATAGCTTATTGAATCCTCCATAGCTACTCTTCATCACCAATTCAATTGGCACCTCACCAAGGTCTCCAAGGCACTTTAGCAAGTTTCAGTCCTAATCATAGATCCCTATACTCATGGCTAGTCTAGATAAGATGACTTGGTTGTATCTCCTTAGCCACTCACCATATCAGAGCATAGGGATTCTCCCCATCCCATGCCTCAGTAGGAAATCCCACAGGTCAAGCCACATTGAAGCGATCCCAATCCCAACATTGTAGTAGCACACTACACCCTAGAACCTTCTGCTTTCACCTCCTCACCTCATAAAGATCTTGGTACAGTTGAGCTAGCAGAGTAGGTGTCCATGCATACACCTGAGGCTCGTAAATCATATTATACACCATCCTGATCATGTTCTAATGGAACCAACAACCAGTGTTGTTCGGTGCCACTATTTTGGCCAACATAAATATGACAAAGATAGGCAATACCTCTAAATTATTATCCACATACATCACCAAGTACCTTATCCCTCCACCCTTCACACTCACATCCTATCATCCATATCCAAATATTTGTCTCATCTCATACCCATTATCGTGTCTAACCTCAAAATGTAATCCCTTCATTGGTACTTTGAGGATGCGATATACATCCTCAAGTATCACTATTGCCTCTCTAGTAGGGAGCTAAAAGGTCCCCCTATCTGGATCTCATCTCTCTTCCAAGGAAGAGAGATACCCTTCATCCACCCCTCACTACATCAGTTCAAGATGCCCCAGCAAACCCCACTTTCTCCAACCACTTCCATTGTTCATCTCGTAATGCCTTTCTCACCCTCGATATGGGAGATGAGAACCGATGTCAAGCCTCCATGATATTCAACTACAACACAACACATATACAATGCAAACACATTAATGTCACATGCATTGCATAATTTTACAAAAAAAAATTCTTAAGTCCAAACAAAGAGTGCCAAGGGCACTTACCTCAGCAACATGCACCTTTGCTCCTACCTCCACATATGCACCCTCTATCGCCATAGATTACACCCCATAAAACTCTTTCAATCCACCTCACTTTCTCACTCACTCCTTTAAATGCAACTTTTGAAGTTTACGAACACAAAAAATGAATCTGATTTCACCTATGCATACTATTTATAGCTATTTTGGGCACACTGGAATGCCCATGGGCATTGACAAGTGCATTGAAATGTTGACCAGAGTTTGCAAAGTTTCAAATGCTTGCTGGCATATGAGGATGCTAAATATGCGAGTTGGTGTTTGATGTCAAAATTGGCAAGAAGACCAAAATGATCCAAAAGGTATCTTACCTCCATAAAATCACTCCAAATTGCATCAATACATTCATTTCATCATCATATCATGTTTCGTGAAAACAAAAATGGATTTGGAAGCTTAAATTTTATTTACAACCAAAAATTAAAAAATAGCTTTACAACTTTCAAAACACACCAAAACGATCCAAATTTTCACCAAATGACCATATTCATCATTCCAATAATCCACTCCATCATTTCATTCATATTCTATGATAACATGGATTAATTTGGATGGTTAACTTTTATTTTCAACCAAAAGTCGTAAAATTGTCCAAAATTGCTCTAAAAACATTTCAAACCAATGCATAATTTCACAAAATCATACCATTAATTCATCAATGCATTTTCATCATCATCTCAATTTCAACATCATAAAATCCATTAACAATTGCATTTGCATCAAACATTTACCAAGTTCACATACAATTTTAAGTGAACCTCGTATCTAGTGGTCTATTCTATCTCCTTGGCGATTGCAGCGATTGGTTGTCCATGCAATTTGGTAAGATGGATAAATCACCATAAGGATGCTTGGCCATTATCATCATCCAATATCTCTTCATTTGAAATCAAATTACATTTGATCCCTCATTTTTATGTGCAACTATGCTCAGATTAATTTGCTCAAAATCTATCATTGATGGCCTTGTTCGTGGGGCTTGAAACATGGATAATTTATACTACATCATTCTCTTTCACATTCAAAAATTGTGCATAGTCACTAGGAGGGACCTCTTAGAAATCACATGATCCTAGGATGATTGGTTTATGGTATTTTACATTTTTCATCAATTTGCATTTCAGTGACGCCAAAAGGTACTTTCTTCAACAACATGGATCACCCCAAACTTGGGGAAAATAAATTTGATTTTTATTTCCCATAGTGGGATACATATTACATGATCATGGCATATACACTTGGCAAAAACTCCCTTTCTCCATTGGGGCAAAAATGGAATCACTTTACATCATTCATATCATCCGCATTTACATCATACACTTGCAATTACACCATACACCTGCACTCATTCCCCACAATTCTGTCAATTGGCTTATGAGACTCATTCTTCACTCATTCGCCAATTGAGGGGGTAAGCTACACATACAAATTCTTTTATCTTCAAAATCATCTTTGCGCTCCAATGAAATAAAGTTGCTTCATCATGCCAAACCAGGTGTCTCGTATTTTTGCATCACATTGTGTTTCACACAACACGATATAAAAATAGGCATATGTAGACACCAAAATCTAGTCACTTTTCATCCATCCATGTCCTCCAATCACAACCATC